>JARHVA010001966.1:592500-1792500 GCA_037957365.1 Torreya grandis | reverse complement strand
TAGCTTCTAGGCACATCTAGCCAATGTCTAGATATACCAAGAGTCACATTCAACCATCACCTAGACATCCCTGATCCTTTTTCACACATACCACCCACTTGGAAAATAGTGTGGCCCCTTAGCTGATAGCATAGTGCACTACTAGCAAAGGGTGCAATGTTATTGACCCTTAGCTTCCTTTACCCTTAACAAATATCTTTCCACTCCATGAAGCATTTTAGGGTTAGCCTAGACTCATTTCATGTCTTGACAAACATTAGAATACTATATAAAGACCACTCTCATTCATTTATCTCCCAAATGGTAATTCTCATAAACAAGCTCAAAAATAGTTATGCAAATTAAGGTTATTGATCATTGTTTACCTCTATTTTTGCATACATCCATCTTCATTAACCTAGAGCTTAGGTTTACTTAGGTTTTTAGTGTCAATTCACACCCAAATCATTCAAATTAGCATTCAAACTCAAGCATACTAGCATCACTCTCACTTACACCAGCACTTAGAGTGGGATAACTACATTGGGTTTGATTACCTTTCAAGGTATTGGTACATAGGTAACACTCAACACATGGGGTGTTGAGGTCACATCCAGACTACCTTACTAACACCATTCTTCTTCTAATTGTGTTTATCAAAACCCTATCAAGCATGGAGGCTTAGGTTTTTATAGTGAAATTAGTCAAGTGTGGAATGGATGTTGATCTAAGATTTGGTAATACAAGTTTCCTAAAACAAAATGAAGGTCTAACTAGAATTTCACTAATTTACCTACACATGGTTGTTAATATAACACATAAGGTTAAAATCACAATGCATTATTGCTAAAAAGGGTTTCACTATTATCCAAAGAGGGTTCTAACACTTGTTCTCTATTGAAAACACTCTACCTTACTCTTGCATCACTTCCTTGCCTACCGTTTGTCTATCTCAAACATATTTTCTAGCTAAGTACACATTTTTTAATTCATTACTATTTCTAGAATGTTCAAATAATATAAATATTGAGCCATTTAGGGAGTGTTGACATTGTATTATTTTATTCCCTAATTTATTACTCAGTTCTTTATCAATCTTAGGGTTACATTCCATAATCCTAAAAAAGATAAATCAAGAATTAACATGGTTATGCCAAAAATAAGCACCACCCATGAATAATGTGATTGTTAAATCTTGTTGGTATGGATGCTTTTTTATTGTTTCAACTTGAGGTGCTATTTTTGAATGTTAATCTTGGATTAGTCCCATATTAAATAATGTTTGTATAGTTCTTATATGAATGTGAGGGATACTACACATTTGATCATAGTTTATTTTGGTAATTCATCTTCCTCATTTATATGTGGAATAAAACTTTTGTATTTAGAAGGAGATATGTGAAGTTTGTTTGGAAACTTTATTATGAATGAAACATATTTATGAACATCTGATTATAAATAGTTAAATGATTCATATTTTTTATGTAATGCTCTTTCCCTTAATGGGGAAAGAAGACTTATACTAAAGATGAATTTCAATTCCAAATCTAAGGGCCTAAATGCTAATTCATATGATGTAATTTTAAGTCAACTAACATAACATTGAAGGGATTTATCATCATGTTATTTGAAATTGTACAAATGTTCTAATGTAAGTCTTGGTAACTTCCAGATATTGAAAGCCATTAATAATGCATCTTCTGAATGTGAAAAAGTGGATATGACACCCTTTGGTAAGCTATATAACCAATTATGATCTTTATCGATATTAATCATATGTGTTTAACCCTAAAATATAGATTAAGGAATCTAGAGTTAAAGGGATAGAGATAGATAGGGCACAAGGATGGTAGACTATCTATAAAGCAAGCCTATTAATTATAAAACTCAGATAGACATATGTTTAATTTATTATGTTGAGATATGCTAAAAATGAAAAGTATAATTATATTAGATATTACAATGATAATGAAAATAAGAAAATTAGTTTGTTCTGATGCTAATATAGAACTAGATCTAGAACAAGAAGTAGACTAGAACTAGATTTTAGATCAGTCACCTGATTTTATAAATTATATCTTTGTAGCAACAGATACTTACATCGACTTGGGATGGTTGTATCGATGCTTTTGTCTGAATTGAATGCAAGTTTCTAGTATGAAATACCTTCTAAAACTATATGTGACCACCTAGTCACTTTTGGGTTCTATGTTGTCTTCGCTTTAGTGTATTTAGATATGGGTCATGGATTGTTGCTCCGTATCAAATATAAAAAACTCTAGTTCTTCATCTTCATGTTGGAAATGGAAAAAATGGGTTAGTGGATACATGGTATCGAATTTCTCTGAAGACCCCTCTATCAATGAGTGTTACATACAAAGCTAATACTTTGAAGAGAGATTCAAATTTATGTAATTATCCCCTGTGTGCTGGATTGTGTGTATCATGTAATGTGTGATAAGTAAGTACAATAGTGACCTATATTATAACTTGGAAAATATGGCACATGAAATTCTCCTTAATTACTTTAGACCTATAGATGTGTTATCCTTATGATTAATATGGAAATAGGATAAAATAGGGAATTTTTGCTCACTTGAGTGCTTGATTGAATTTCTTTGGTAAGTTGCCTTGTGAGTAGGAAAAAATTTGTTGTGTGAGGAATGAATGAGGGTTGATCTTGTATATATATCAATATCTTTTGGAAATGTCTCACACTAAAGCATTTCGTCTGAACATAGGGATACATATCATTTAGTCTGAGCATTGGATGAATTTAGGGCCCTGGACACTTGAGTTGAGGTGGACCACTTGCATTGATGTAGGCATCTAACTGGGACGTAAGTATCTGAGTAACTAAAAAACAAGCACAGGTCCAAAATTAGTAGAGGTAGATGATAAGTAGGTTTATAACATTTTAAGCATGATAGAAGGTATGAGTCATTAGAATAACATTGATCAAACAAATAGATAAGCAATAAACACACACAAAGAGTGTAAACAAGTCTTTTAGTAGTGGGAAAGGTCTAGAAAGCTAAAGTTACATCCATGATATGTATTTTCCAAGTTTACAAGACTGAGGTGTTATATAATTCATAAATAGTGTTTACATTCCCCCCTTTTAATCTAATAATTAAATTGATAATTTAAAGGAAAAGAAATGTGTATTTTGGTGTCTATAACACACCTTAATTTTGCTTGAGCCTAACGTGAGTGTTTTTCTAGTGACTAACATGCAACTAATTGCATGTTACAGTATATAATAAATCCATATAATCTGAAATTGAAATAAATAAAATGATTGACATTTAAATAGAATGATCTTTAGGAGTACACCTGTGTATCGATGAAACCACCTTGCCTTTTAGAAATTCAATTTAAAGAGATGTATCATTATTAATCATTAGAATTATGATTAGGACAAATATAAAATCTATAAAGAGCATATATCTAAAGAGATAGATAGATATTGGTGGACACGTGCCCCTAATTTTGTATAATAGGTGAGTTGTCACCCAATAGTTGAGATTAGCTAAACCTTGCAACCCAATCATACTTATAACTTGGTAAGCATGAATAAACCAAATAAAATCACACTATAAAATTGGTGAATTTGGATGATGTAATCAATTCCAACCTAAAAACTTTGAAATATTGAGTGATTTAATCACCTCAATCATACCAAAAGTGAACCAACTACTCTAATAGATTGGCTCAATATAGTATGTGAAATTCTAACATGATGGGTGATGATAGTCTATAAAAGTATTTAAAATTTGAAAGTGGATTTGACTCTAAAAGTTTTAGGTGTTTTTCATAGCATATGCACCTTAGATATGTCTCATATTGAAACTATGTATAACAATGGCACCAATGTATAGAAGTTTGCCACAAATGTGTATCTGAATCATATAATTATGCAATTTGGCCAATTTGAAAATTATGTAAGTGTAGATAACATGTTTCTAATATATGCCCCCACTATAATCTAAAACTAATAACTGGTGTAAATTTAGAGAACATGTTTCCAAAACATGTCCCCACTATAATTTGAATCTATGTACTGGTGTGTGGACCAAATATTTCCAAAACATTCCCCCATTATACATCTAAATCTAAGAACTGATGTAAGTGTGGAGAACATGTTTCCAAAACATGCCCCCACTATATATCTAAATCTATGAATAATGTGTAATACATGCCTCTATAGGATGCCCCCATTAATATTCCCCCCTTTTGAGGTGAGTGGAAGTAGAAATTGGTCACTTGACCTCAAAAAGAAAAGATAACCATATGAACTATGAATACATCATGTAGCATATAGGAGAAACATGTTTAGGTAGATATATCATTGATGTATGTAAAATGTGATCACAACAAGTCCTAAGATGTATGATGTAAATCATGGTGATGTATACTTAGTAATAGTAAAAGCTCATGAAGTAATCAAGCACACACACAAGAGCACTCAAGAACAAATCAAAATACAATGGTCCAAGGAGACTGAAAATAAGGGGCATGTTCAAATGCTGCATAATCAAAGAGATATGACTTAGTCAAATGTATAAAAAATTGAGAATGAAATATTCAAATGTCCACATATAATAAATAATGACATATTTAAATTTCAAAAAGGCAAACAAAGGCATAGGGGTCTCAAATAATGAAACATATTCAAATGCTCAAATAAGTAAATCAAGACACTCAAGGAAGTACATAAAGAAAAAGTATAAGCAACCATCATAATCATATCATATTAGTCCCTCGCTATATGTGTTAGCAAAAAATGTTAAGTACATAACATATCAAGAACACTATAAAATATATAAGTATGGATAAAGGCATGTGTAAGTACGTAATCTAAAATATGATAATGTAAAGTGACCATATAATGATATAACCTAGATTTATCATGATCAAAGAAGTAGATGCCTCCAATGTCCATATGACATGAGTAGAGGGAAGGCCCAACATTCAAAAATAAATAGATCATGTATTTTGTATGCCTGAATCACAATTAAAAGATGCATGAAACACATGTGTATAAAAGAATAAATGATATGATATCCACTAACATGGAATTAACAACATAGACACCAAGGATCTAATAGAAAATGTAAATGTTGAAAGTATTTTTGGAACTTTTAAAGTTTTATTTTGGGGGTATGTTTGGAATATGTTTAAGGTATGGAACCACTTAGTCCAACAAGGCATCAAATTCAGGAGCTAAGGTAGTGTGTGGTGACCTTGTTTTACAAAAATGCTTATATTGTCTTATTGTCAATTCTTCTATATTTGTTGGTAATTCTCCACCAACCGCTGTTGGTATCTAGTTGCTACCATATCCATCATGTGGGATACAAATTTCTTGTTGTCATGTTAGAAAGTAAGGCATTAGTTTGTAGTACTAATAATTACTTTCATATCACTCAGCGATTATTTTCTAAGATGTAAAGTCAAATTTAGTTATTGATCCATTACTCGTATATCAAGGTCTACCACCTTTAGTCTAGATCTAATGGGTAGTATAATGTACCTAATATATTATGGCATCAGCAAAAGTATGTTAATTTAATTGTATTATGTCCCAATAGTTCAAGAATTAGGATGCTACAAATTATATCCTAGTTGTTCCTATTAAAATTGAGATGTTGATAATAGACCCCATTAATATTAGCAGTATTAGTTAGATCTCCATACCTTGGTCACTTTTCAAGATGGTTTTCATGTGAATCTTTGGCATTAATTTATCTTTTTCTCTTCTTGGGCAAAATTTGTATGTGACCCTCACTCTTATATTTTTAAATTTGGTTTTGTAATGCCTGACATTGATTTTTATGATGGCTAGTGATCCAAAGATAGTTACAATATGGTAATATTATTTTATCAAAAAAATTATTTATTGATTTGTGTATTTTAGAAGGTAAATATATCATGCGATATTCAAGTAACATGGAATTTTTTTTTTTTTAGTATCTTGGTTTGATGTGATATGTAGAATTTGTTGTGGAGTCTTATGAGAAACCTCCACATTATTTACATGATGTATCTACATTTCCCCCTTGAATGGTTTATTTAATGTGTGAATCCAAGAGGGGTGTTTAGAATAACAAACATTTACATGTTTATCTACCATTTTTTATTTGCACTTATCTTGATTTGGTTCAATAACCTTTATAGGTGAGTTTAACTCATATGTACTAGGACCTGTATGTGTGAATAGGTTATGCAAAATATGGTCAAATGTATCAAAAGTAAGTTTTTGTAATGTCTCATTTGTCATATCATGAGCTAGATCGTCATCACTATCATAATAATCTAAAACATCAGCATATTATTGCTTAGTATTTATCAATAAAATAAGCTCACCTGTTTGATTTTCTTTTCATTTTGGCATCATTAGTTCCTTTGCCAATAGTTGTTTTTCTTGATGTGCATCCATATGCACCTTGATGTTTAGTGCTTTATTTATATCTAAAGATAAAATTGTCATTGTATTTGACTCGCCTATTTCAAAATTGTGTATATTTTTAGCGAAAATACATTATTTAGGTGACACCCCTGTAGGGATACCATATGTGCTAGAATGTATTATTTTGAAAATTTAAAAGGTTCCTCATTAGTATGCAGTGAAAATAGGGTCCCATCATGTACAAATTTTAGACATTGATGTAGTGTAGATGGAATGGTCTCCATTGTGTGTATCCAAGGTCTACCCAAGAGCACATATAATGTAATGATTGAAACATTACTTAAAAATTAATTGGAACGATTTTTGGTCTCACTATCACATACAAATCATTTTAGGCAAGTTTGAGACTGCTTTGGATAATGAGCTTTGTTTGACCACCTATATAATATCTTATGTATATTTTATGGATTTAATCGGCCAATCGAGGGGCTATATGAATGATCAAATCCCTTGATATGTATAACTTATTTTTGTAGAATATTGGTATTAATACCCAATGTTGTGAGGAATTTTGTGCTACAAATGTTTAGACCCAATCCATTTTCAACAAGCACACTTTTTAATTACTTTTTTATGCATAAGCACTTGTATGAACAAAGGAAAATCTTCGTCAATGATACCCTTGGATGGTAAATCTTTTGGATCAAAGATAATGAGTTTTGCATTGTTTTTAAGATCTTGCATGATATCTGTAAAGTAAGTTGACTCAATATCATTCAAAACTTGAGTCTCATGTAATGACTCATATAAAATATCCTTATAGATAGTGGATTGATTTATACGTTTGAGGATTGATATTTTAGCATGTGTATTGCTCAATTAGTCAACAAGGTCATATCCTTTAGATTTGATCACAAGTTTTGGCTTAAGAGGCTCCTATTGTACATTACTAGGTGGTAGATTAGGTTGGACACCTTTACCTTTTCAAGTAGTGATAACATGGGCCATAAAATCCAATACAATTCATGGGAGAATAATGGGTGTGACATGGTAATTATCATTCGAATAAGATCTATGTGGAATAAATGGTTGGGAGTATGCATGTTGGCATCTAGATACTCATTCTATAGTATTAAGAAAGGAATTATGAAGAGAGATTAAATATTGTTTACATTTAAAAACCCTCTCATTATAGTGATAGAACTACTTGTTTCTTTGGATGATACCTTGGATTAGCTTATTACAATAACAAACTATTGCTATAATTACAAATAATAACATAAAATGAGCTACACATGCATCCATATTGAAAATATTGATAGGAAATGAAATCTAAATTTTCAACTTGTAAAAACTTATTAAATTAGAAATAAGAAATCAAAAATAGAGAATCAAGAAACCCTAAATCAATATACAAGGTTTCATGTATGAAAGGTCGAGCTTACCAAATGTTTAACTTTAAAATCTAGATTAGGAGATCTAGGGTTAAAGGGGTAGAGAGAACCTAGGGCACAATGATGGTACACTATCTCTAAAGTAGGTCAATTAATTACAAAAATCAAATAAACATATATTGAATTTATTATGTTAAGATATGATAAAAATAAAAAGTATAACTATGTTATATATTTCAATGATAATGAAAACAAGATACTTAACTGGTTTTGATACTAATATAGATCTAAATCTAGAATAGGAAGAAAGTAGATTGGATATGGAATCTGGATCAGTTGCCTGATTATGTAAATTATACATCTATAATTGCAAAGACTTGTATCGACATAAGATGATTATGTTGACACTTCTATCTGACTTAGATGTAGGTGTCTAGTATGAAATACCTACTAAAACTAGATGTGACCACCTAGATGCTTTTGGGTTCTATGATGCCTTTGCTCTGGTGCATTTAGATCTAGGTCATGGACTATCACTCATTGTCAAATAGAAAAAATCCTAGCTCATCTTCATATTAGCTATGAAAAAAATGGGTTAGTGGGCACATGGTGTCGAGCTACCCCAAACACCCCTCTATTAATGAGCACTACCTACATAACTAATACTTTAAAGAGGGCCTTAGACTTATGTAGTACACTTCTTTCATGTGTGTTGTCTTGTGTGTGTATCATGCAATGTGTGATAAGTAAGTACAACAGTGCCCTAGCTTGTAACTTAGAAAATGTGGCTCATGGAATGTTTCTTTGATACTTTAGACCTGTAGATGTGTTGTCCTTATGATTGATATAGAAATAGGATAAATTAGGAAAGTTTTACTCACTTGAGTGATTGATTGAATGCCTTTGGTAAGTTACCTTGGGAGTAGGTTACAAGTTTTTAGTTAAGGAATGAATGAGGGTTTATCTTGTATATATCAATACTGTTTGGAAACATATCACATTAAAGTACTTAAGCTGACCATGGGGATATGTTTCATTTATAAATTGGATGAATTCAGGGCACTGTACACTTGCATTAGGGTATGACACTTGTGTCAACATAGGTGCCTGACTAGGACGTAAGTGTCATGGCAACTGAAAAATAGGCATAGGTCTAAAACTTATAGAGATAGACGATAAACAAGTTTATAAAATTTTGAGTATGATAGAAGGTCTGATTCATCAGAATAACATCGGTCAGACTAAAAGATAAGCAATAAGCATTGATAAATAGTGTATGTAAGCCTTTTAAAAATAAGAAAGGTATAGAAGTTGTAGATACATCGATGATATGTATTTTCCCAATGTATAAGATTGAGGTGTTATATAATTCATAAATAGTGTGTATAATATGAAAGGCTTTTAGCAATAGTTTGTCTTCTTTATTCCATTAACCAAAAGAATATTTATATATATATATATGTAATCATGTGATCAAAGGGATCTTTATGATGTTCAAAGTGAGGTAAATGTGGTAATTCAAAACCCTATGGATAAGTATATTCAAGTGTACATTGTGCAAGAGGTTGATTGTTGAATGAGGTAACATTGGCATTAGCATTATGGTAAGCCATTTGTATTTAAAGTATATGCACTTATCTTTGAAGCTATCTAATAGCACTCATCATAGATATGAGATCATCACTAGGAATAGTAGCATTTGGAAAATGTGTTATCATTAGTTATAATCCACCACCTCTTTTGAATTTAGGCATATTAGTATTATCATCCTCATGAATAACAAGTGCAAGAATTTAGGATACTTTGGTAATGGTATTGGATCTTTGAAGTTTGGAACCTCTGGCATGTCCTTTGGAGAGTTTGGAACTTTTGATATTATGATATCCCTTAAAGGTTCATCCACCTTTGGTAATGATTGTCAAAGTGGACCACACATAATGATTGGTTTGGATAGGATCGAATGCACAAAGAAACCCTGTATGGATAGGGAAATCCAAATAAACAACTCAAAATGAAAAATCTTGTCTTCATAATAAATAAATTATATTAGTAGCATTTACTCATTAGCCATAAAATCTTTATGAAGGTACATTACATAGGTAAAAGATAAACATGTCCTCACATCCTTGTAAATGTGGGATTATCTTTCATAATGACCTTTATTAAACATATAAGTGGCACCTAAGCAAGCTAACTAAACACGCGTAGGGAAAATACATAAGAACTAAAGGTAATGCCACTAAGGTGAACCTATCAAAATAATGACATGGAACATTCACCAAAATAATGTCCATGGGAAGTGTGCATCATGGCTCAATAACTCTTGAAACTGAAGAAGAGACTATAGATGAAGTATACGAGTCTATAGAATGAGTATCCACAAGAAGAGATGAGTTGTTGATGCTCTCAATAGGTGCACTCACATTGTCAATGAAGATGAGATGATCCTCGCAAGAACAAATATGTGATGGCTATAAAAGAATAATATCCTGAATAAGAATAGATAAAGATTCTATAAAAGATAATTAAGGTCTGGTAAAATATCATCCACTAATGGTGGCTTGACAAAAAGAACATTATCCATAAGGAAGGTGTCATCACAAGAAATAGGAGGATAAAGTACAGTAGTATCTAAAGATACAATAGAAATATGAGGAGGAGGAGGAGGAGTGATATAAGTCTTACTAGGATCTCTGAAAAAAGAATGAAGAGTGCACCAAATATTGGAGGGACACTCTGTGTGATCCACATGGTGTTGTAGATCTCATGAAACATACATAAATAAGTGACCATAGACATAGTCACAAAATTTGGCCTAATCATTGTATTGACAAGGGTTAGTGAGAATAGGAATATATCCATATAAAAATAGAATAAGGTCTTGTTCCATGAGTAAGCATTCTATGTACATCTACTGTAGTCATATAAAATGGTTAAATTAGTAGTTTAAGTGTGGTTTATGACATCCTAACCATAGATCCTCTTTGCATGCTCTTATGACCCTCTCAGGTACCTTTTTGCTTATTCCTAGTCATCTGTAGTCTTCTAGATAATCATTCCAACTCAGCCAGGCTCTATTTCCCAGGCCAATTTTATCCCCTCAGGTCTTGAGCCTATAGGATAAGAGTGACATACCTAGACTGTAGTGCCAGAACCTAGGGTATCTTAGTTTAGGCACTCCTATCTAATCACATTTTGAGCCCAAATGATTATTTTCATTCGATTCCTATCCTTCATCATGTCAACCTAACATGAATACATCTAACTCATGATCAATAATTCCCTATAAAAGTCCATTCAAAGGTCATTTCCAAAGGGGAGGTGAAAAATCTTATAAAGAAAGAAAGAATACAAACAAACTACTAATGCAAACTTTCCTATTCTCTGCATATAGTCACCCAACATAGATGTAAACATATTCAAACCCTCACACCAATCCTTAGCCACCTCAATCACTCTCTATTTGGCATTTTTTGCATCCTCATTACACTATTTCATGAAGCACATCAAGAAAGAGAAATGCATATGGCTTGATCCTTCTTCAAAGTATCGGTATATAGGCATCATGCTCACACAAAAGGTGTGGATACACGTTTAGTGCATATTACACATACTAACCCCCCTCCTCTTTCTCAAGTTTTATTCAAGCATAATGAAGGTCTAGGGTTTAAAGGTTAAATCAACTCTACAAGGATCTCCATCAACATTCATCACTTAATATTTCATAGGCAGACTCATATATGGACAATGAACAAAACCCAAAAAACTCAAATCTCTATGACTAGTTTGGACAATAGCAGCAGTAGTGGACTATAACACTAGACCCTGAAGTGTCTTATTTTTGGTACTCCTATCCTTTCACTAAATGAAATATAGATTCTAATTTGTGACACTATCCCAGTCTTGCATAATCAGTTATAGCCTATGTCTTAGTCATCTTAGTCCAATTTTAAGCTAAGTTATATTTTTCCTTATCTAATGTTATTTTTAGAAAGGTTTATAAGACACAATAAATTATACAAATGAGTATTGTAATTATTACAATATTATTTATTGATTTATTATTCTAGACCCTTAGCTTAAATTAGGAATAAGACTCTAATATTCCCAAAAAATCTAAATCATTTGGTGAACCCGACTTACTTTGTTTGCACATAAAAACCCTAGAAACCCTAGGGAAAATTCCTTACTGATTTTTCCGAATTTTTATTGATTTTTTCCTACATATTTAAAATTGGAATTTCATACTTAATTTTTAAAATTTACCATAGTAATTTTTAAAATTATTTCTTTCAAACCCTAGTTGAATTTACTATGTCGCTTTGCTCTTGAGGTATCACCTTACATGTTTGTGATCTTCATATCCTGTTTATAAATATTCTAGGTTTTTTTTAGGACTTTACATTTCCTTTATTCAGTACTTTTCTTCCATTGCATTTTGCTTATTACAACTTATTGAAAAAAAATCAATCCATTTTTAATTTGTTTTTCTACGTTAACAATGGCTCAATATACTAGTTTTGATGAAACTAATAAAAGGGAACTTCAAGACCTTTTAACTAAACATCCTGATATGCAAAATGACATGCTTAAAATAATACAAGAAGGATAACAAAAAGTGAACAATGGTCAATCCTCTCAAACCATAAAATAACTAGTTTTAAATGACAACATGGTGATAACTATGTCTCACCAACCCCCTATAGAAGCCCAACTTCTAATAAGGCACCACCAGTCATGGCTAGTACATCTTTGTCTCCTGATGTGGATACCCTTATGCCAGAGATAAAATGTATTCAATCAAAGGTGTTACATCTCGAGCAAGGTGCTTCTAGACCTACACAAGCCTTGGATTCTTTTGCTCTACTTCATACACCTTTGGCATGTCATATTGCTTATGCAGCCTTACTATCAGGTTTTGTTCAACCCAAGCTCACTCTATAAGATGGCAAAGGTGATCTAAAGACACACTTGAGAGATTTTCACATAGCATGTTTGGACTATGTGACAAATTAATGGTTACTAACCAAGATATTTCCATGGAGTCTAAAGGATTATGCCTTACAATGGTTATATAGTCTACTGAATCAGTCAGTCAATGCATTTAATTATTTAGCTAACATCTTCCTAGCTCACTTCAGCATTAACATAGGTGACAAGGTTTATTATGCCTAAGTTTCACAATAGTAATAAAGGTCAAATGATCATCTCACAAATTATGTTCTGCAATATAAGACTATCTTGACTAAAATGACTAGCTCTATGAATGATTAAGAATTATAAGATCTCTTCAAACAGATTCATCTACTAGCTTTACATGATTCAATAATGTTCAAAAGGTTCTCTTTATTCACTAAGTGATGTCATACACTAAAGGAAAGGGAAGTTAAATTAATTTCAATGGGCTAACTCAAGTACACAAGCATATCAGAAACAACAAACAAGAGTAATAGTAATGTCTCATACAAAGTAAAGGTTAATGATAGAAAAATCCAAAATTAACCTACAATTAATGTGTATTCAGAGCCCCTTCAGTGAGTGATTTTATCAACACCTCCTCAATGAACTTTTACCAATCTATTAGAGTCTTACAACAGCTATTGCAATGTAACATCATATATTTCCCTCTAATTCGAGAAGTTGATCCAATAAAGCCTCCTCCATGAGGATATGATCAAAATGCATTTTGTGATTTTCATAGGGCACGAGGCCACACAACAAATAGATGAATCAATTTGAAACAAAAAATACAAGATTTGATAGGTGGCAACTTTATTAATCTTGGCACTCCAATTTAGCCTCTTTAGGCAAAGCAAACACAAGACAAGGCACTAATTTTTTTTTTAGATCCTTTCCCACAACATTCTAAATAGGAGAGAGGGGATACATCAAGTGTTCATCATGCATATCATGCACACCCTCCACTAGCTACATATCAGGCACCTTTAGTTGAAACACGTCCTTTCAGTAACATGATTGGTATGTATAATTCTAGAGTTCTAGCTAGACATTCCATCTCCTTCTCAAAGTAGGAGATAATTAAGGATGATTTGGATTACCATTCACTCTTTATCAAAGCCTAAATTAATCATCATCCTATTCATAGTGTTCTCATAGATAATGGATCCAATGTGAACATGTGCACTATGACATTACTACAGCATTTAGGATATTCAAAGTAGGATATTACCCCGATGGAAACAGTTATCAACAAATTTAGTGGGCACATATAGAGTTCATTATGTGAGACTGTAATTCCTCTATAGGTTGGTCCAACACATGTGGCTACATTATTTACTATTGTTCCCAGTGTAGGAGTCTTTGATATGTTACTTGGTTGACCATGGATTTAAAAACTTCATGCAGTACCTTTTATAGTTCATACATGCATGAAATTCATTCACACTAATCATGTCATTACAGTTATTGGAGTCCCATATGAGTTACCACTTCCCACTTCATAGCCATATACTACTCTATAGTCACCAATTCTAGCTTCTCCACCAGTTACAGTTCTTCCTCTAGTTCAAAATTAGACACAGTTAAGGCCTTCCTCGCTAGCATAGAGAGTTCATACACTTCCATGAAGGCCTCTTTTAGAGTAGCCATAGTTTTAGGACTCTAGACAATTTCTAACTATAGTATTCACATCCAGGGCAGTCTCATTGAGGTCTCATGCCTCTACACATAGAGTACACATTTAGAGAGCTTTTTCTACCACTAGATGGGTCCCTAAGAACCCTAAAGTTTCATCCACTTCTCAGAGTTACAGGGGGACCCCACAGTTGGTTTTCACAACAAATATTTCAAAGCACTTACCACATACATAGCTTTTAGAGTCACAGTCTCAGCCTTTCCATCATGCTTCATGATCATGCACGATACCTCTACTTGATACAAGACACCATGATAGGGAGTCTCTCATGAGACTTATCAGTTAGTATCATTTCTTCTCAATCTTTTTTGTACATAGTTTCTTTTCAATTATTTGTACATAGTCTCCTTATGATTGATTGTACATAGCTTATATCAGAATACAAAAAAACATTCAAATAAATCAAAAACACCAAAAACATTTTTAGTATATGCATTATCCATGATTTACATTTTTACTACCATGTTAGACTTACATTTGTTGTTCTGTGCTATTATATGTTGATTTATCTACATTACCATGCTTCACTTGATCTTCTTTAAGTGTGTGCAGCTACATCCAGATCTTTGATTGCTTCACTCTACCCATTGAGGGGCATCCTACTTCTACATTCAAGACATACATCGATATATCTACCCATTGGGGGCATCTTATACGTGACTACAACATCCAAATTATGTCATTCCTATGCCACACACTCTAGTTATCATGATGATGTATATTACTTGTTAGATTACACAGATTACTCTATTGATAATCACTAGTATATAGCACTTATGTATTTATTAGCATATACTTAGTCCTACATACTTTCACTTCTTGTTTTGATTAGTTAGATGTGATTATATTTCTAGCATTTACATTCCTTCCTTTTTTGCTTTGTGTAGCTAGATGTGATTGCATTTCTCAGTTCCTGTTTTATCTCTTGTGTGTGCCTTAAGACATTTGCCAATGTCCGTTGATTCTATTCTTGTGTGTGCCTTAGGACATTTGCCAATGTTCTTTGATTCTATTTTTGTGTGTGCCTTTGGAAATTTTCCAATGTCCTTTGCATCTATTCTTGTATGTGCCTTAGGATATTTGTCTATGTCCTTTACTTGTACTCTTTTATGTGCTTGTGGCCCTCGTGCCAACGTTTTTTTTTTCAATTATATGTGTATGTGGAATTTAAACATGCCTTGTATGTTTGATTTCAAGTTTGAGTGACATGTACCCATGTCCCTTGTTTTCTTGGCCCCTTGGCCACTCTTGTATGCTTCTTGTCTTATGTGCTTGTTTGCTTGTTGTTTCTCAATTGTTTACAATGTCATGATCCACATCATGCATTATCTTACTTTCTTAGATGCCATGATGGACATCATGATCCATCCCTCCTTGACAACTAATAACTAACAACTAATATTTCTAGTTTTAATTTAGTATACTACACCTGCTATTACATTGTTATATCTATCTAGGCATACCCCTATTGATCTCACAATCTTTAATATAAACTATGTTATATCTTAAGACATCTTTTTGATTATTATTATTATATCATGTATTTCATAGCATAACACACTTTCAAGGATTTTTATTCTAAGGGTAGTCATTGCAAAGTCTTCATTCCTACCCTTAGAAGAGGGGGAAATAAATAAGGGTTTATCACAGAGATCAGATCCCTCCACCGATCAAAAATCAGTTTTCAAAACATTGACAACAACAATCAGAGTTTAAACTAGGTAGAACAAACCAGAAAAATAGTGATGATTATAGAATAGTGATCAGAATTAGTAAAGGACAAGAGTGCCATACATAGACAATAGCACCAGACCCTAGGATGTCTTATTTTTAGCACTTTTGTCCAAATAGCAAAAAACCTAGATTTTCCAAAAACAAATATAAAGATAAGTTTAGTTATAGTTTTGTCACCTAGATTTTAGATTAGATTCAATAGTTTCAATATAGTTTTTCTTAAATAATCTAGATATAGGGGACATCATGCATGATACAATGGCTCTCACTTCTAGTTTTAGATATGGTAGCTGGTATAACTTCCAGACTAGAATCCATGTTACAGACACCAGTGATTGGGGGCAATGTGCATGACACATTTGACTTCTTTTATTTCTAAGTTTAGTATATTACCTAATAATTCTTAGTAGTTGTGTGCCTTATTCCATCTATAGATGGTTGGCATCATTCTCGAGTGGATTCCACATAAGCCTAGTTCCCAGTTTTGAAGTGGCTTTCATATAAGCCTATTCTCCTCCTTTAAAAGTGACCAAGATTGGCCTAGTTTCCAGTACACATTCAGCTATCCATACCACATTCTTAGATTTTAGAGCATTCATGAGCTTCATAATCCATCTCATATGATGCACATCCATATTTGTATCAGTTTATATCTTCACTTAGTGGGCAATGACGGAGTCAAAGGACTAGTTAGCCTTTATATTCTTGAGCCACCTACTCAGAGGGATTCGACACATAGTGCAAACATCTATTGGTACACACATGATCATATAGCTTCACTTAGTGGCCAATGATGGAGCGAAAGGTATAGCTATCCTTTCTATTATTGAGCCACCTACTTAGATGGATTACACGCATATTCCAAACATCGATTAGCACACACATGATCACATAGTTTCACTCAGTGGGTGACGATGGAGTCAAAGGGCCATCATTTGCATTATTGAGCCACTCTTAAAGAATTAAGCACTCAACTCTATTCATGATATTACTTTTGGTACAACACATATCTGATATCACTCAATAGCATAATAAGGTTTGTATTGGTCCACATATCTGATGAGGCATATTCTTCCTTCTTCTTGCTCTCTCTCTTACCCAGATTTTGTACATTCTTATTTTAGATATAATATATCTAGTAAGAACTAATCTACTCTTTGTTTTTCTCTTATAGATTTACACTTCATGATGTGTTGTCTCTATACACACTCAACATCACACAACTTCATAGATTTCATCCTTATAGGTAAGTTCAAGTACACTTTATACTTTTCCTTTATCCTAGAATTTCACTTTGTTGCATCACTAGAATAAAGGGAGGGAAAATGTAGTCATATAAAATGTCCAAATTCATAGTTTAAGTGTGGTTTGTAACATCCTAGCCATAGCTCCTCTTTGCATGCTCTTATGACCCTCCTAAGTACCTTTTTTCTTATTCCCAATGATGTGTAGTCTTTCGGATGATCATTCCAACTCAACCAGGCTCTATTTTCTAAGTCAATTTTATCCCCCTAGGTCCCAAGCATATAGGACAAGAGTGCCATACTTGGACTATAGAAATAGACCCTAGAGTGTTCTATTTTCAGTGCTCCTATCCAATCACATTTTGAGTCCAAATGACAATTTTCATCTGACTCCTATCCTTCATCATGTCAGCCTAGCACAAATACATCTAACCCATGATCAATAGTTACCTATAAAAGTCCATCCAATGGTAATTTATGAAGGGGAGGTGATAAATCTTACAAAGAAATTAAGAATACAAGCAAACTACTAAGGCAAACTATCTCATTCTCTGTATACAGTCATTCAACACAGTTGCAAACATATTCAAATCCTCACACTAGTCCCTAGCCACCTCAAGCACTCTCAATTTGGCATTTTTACATCCTCGTTACACTGTTACATGAAGCACATCAAGTAGGAGAACTACTTATGGCTTGATAGCTCTTTGAAGTATTGGTATGTAGGCAATGTGCCCACACAAGGGGTTTAGATACACGTTTAGTGTATCTTACACACACTAACCCCCCATCTTTCTCAAGTTTTTTTCAAGCATAATGAAGGTCTAGGGCTTGAATATTAAATCAAATCTATAAGGATCTCCATCAATATTCAACACTTAATATTTCACAGACAGACTCATACAAAGATAATGAACAAAACCCAGAAAACTTAGATCTCTATGACTAGTTTGGACAACAACAGTAGGAGTGGACTATAACATCAGACCCTTAAGTGTCATGTTTTTTTACACTCTTGTCCTTTCACTGAACAAAATCCATATTCTATTTTATGACACTGTCCCAATCATACACAACTAGTTTAGCCTTTGTCTCAGCCATTTCAGTATAGTTTTAAGCTAAGTTGTATTTCTCCTTATTTATTGTTATTTTTATAAAGGTTTAAAATACACAATAAATTATATAAATTAGTATTGAAATTATTGTAATATTATTTACTGATTTATTATTGCAGACCCTTAACTTAAATTAGGAATAAGATTCCAATATTTTCAAAAAAACTAAATCATCTACCAGGAAGCATAGTTTTTATTTTCAAGAAGAACCATTGGAGTGAAATCAACTATCTTCATCTAATATCTCTCAAGGTGATTTGGCATGACCACAAGTAACCATGCACGCTCAATGTGATGGATGTTAGACTCAGTTAAAAATACATCCAAATGAATAATTTGTGCAATAGTCACAAAATTCCCCCTGATATTATAGAGGTTGACATTTTATAATTGAGTGTGTATACAGTTCTCTCATTTAAGTCCATACATAATTAGCACATATACAAAAGTAACACATGTATGCAAAAGAGAAGAAGAAATACAACCCCCTTAAAACTATAGAGGATCAATTTTAAAAGGCTTGATATTGGACCCTAAATTTTGTATCAATTTATTATTAGTGCTTTTTTGAAGAAATGGGTGTAGAAGCAAGCCAAGGCATGAAAGACATTGGTGAGGTAGACCTAGGCATGAAAGAAGCAAGTCATGAAGAATAAAGATGCAAGAAACATGGAGGAACCGAGGATGCAAGACTCATATAATTTGCATATGACTTGGAAAAGGGCACTAAAGGAAAAAAATGGCTAATAAAATGATTCACATGAGCATCAAAGGATAATAAGTCGAGTACAAATCAAGCACTAGCCCATGAGAAGATAGGTGCATGACATCAAATATCTAGCATAGAGTGGGTATATAAGGGCAGTTAGGTCCATGTCAATAAGAATTCAATATAACTATGTTTCATAACTCATTGTTATTAATGGTAGTCATCATTTTTATATTATTATTGTAACTGAATGATCAAGGTAAAATCATTTATAAATACCCCTAGTTTTACTTAGAAGATGGTTGAAGTTATTGGCTATTATTATTATAATAGTAATTGTAATATTGAGTTTATTCAAGTTTTTGAAGTGTATTGAGACTTATGTATAGTGATAATTGATATTTAACAAGATGAAATACTCTTGATAATGAAATACTTGTAAACTTATTATGAAACTAATGGTACTACTACTCTTTTTATTGATTTGTGCCTATCTCTTTACTTGTGATAAATAACTTAAGTATGGGATATGATTGCATGGTATGAATTAGTTTAACTATTAATATTTAGTTATAACTAAGTGCATGTTCAAACACCATAACATAGAAATCTCAATGTATACACCATCACATGATAGAACGGGTGGGAACTAGTCTTGAGCTACACACTTCAAGTGAGCACACGAGACCATTTATTGCATGATAAACTAGTGTGATAGCTAGTTGGAACTCTTATCCTCTTTGTGTACATAACTAGGGAAATTAATGCTAAACTGAAGTAAAATAACCTATCATTTTGGTTCTGATCAAAATGAATTACAAGGCTATGATGTTAATCAACTTTAGTGAAATCATTAAGAGGTCATCACCTTATACTGACATGAATGCACTAAAAGAATAAAGCTCAAGTAGAAATTAGATGAGCTCAAGTGCTAGCTAGAAGCAATGATGATAGCTCAATTAAAGACTCTAAACTATGTAAGTCAATTTTATAATAAGAGCTGACACTTATCGATGGGGTGCCCCTTACAAGGGAACCTATTGATAAGTTGGAGACCCCAGTGAATCTTTTATTACAAAAATGTAAAGACCAGGTCGACACCCAATATGAATATACTTGGGATATAGATTAATTTATAGAATATGTGGAAGTATGTAATATTTTTTACCCTGATTGGGTGTTATAATTCCCATAGTAAATGGGGTTTTGTCAAGTTGGTGTCACCTGCAAAAGTTTGGAAGCTAGGCTTCAGCTAGAGGAACATTAGCACCAGTAATTGGCTAAGAATGCACTCATAATAAATGATAGAGCATAGTATTCAAAATCATTCTAGGTTGTGGAGGCACTTTAAAAATATATTAGCACTCATCACCAAGAACTTAACACGAGTTTTACAGTATTATAAGGATAGGTTTTGATAGAGGTTGGAACACTTCAGGACATCCACAAGGATGCTACTGCATCACTTGAGCTTTTGACAACTCAAGTGGGTGATTTTATATATCAACCTAAGGAAACCAAATAGCTAAAATGCAAAGTTGATAAACTACTTCCATGCTATACACTGCATTAAACCACTGGGAGGAGGTCAAGCATCAGGTCGAGCAAACAAGACCTAAATATTTAGTATCTGAGGGACATAAGGATGCTGCATAGTCAAAGATAAAATATTCACTTAGTGTGAGGTGATGTTGGACCTTAAATTCTTTATCAATTTATTATATGTACTTTTTAGGAGAAATTGGCACAGAAGCAAGCTAAGGCATGGTAGACCTAGGTGCAAATAAAGCAAGTCACGAAGAATAAAAATGCAAGAAACATAGAGGATCCAAGGACACAAGACTCAAACAACTGGCTAATAACTTAGACAAGGGCATGGAAGAAAAAAATGGTTAATGAAATAGTTCACACAAACATCAAAGGAGAATAAGTCAAGTGTAGATTTAACACTGGCTCATGAGAAGATAGGTGCACGACATCGAATATCTATCATATAATAGGTATATAAGGGTAGTTAGGCCCATATCAATAGGAATTCAATGTAATAATGTGCCATGAATCATTTTTGTTAATGTTTGTTAGCAATTCATCATTTTCATATTAATATTATAACTGAATGATCTGGGTAGAATCATGTATAAATACCCCTAATTTTTCATAGAAGGTGGTTGATGTTATTGGTTGTTATTGTTACAATGATAAATGTAATATTGAGCATATTTAAGTTCGTGATGTGCATCAATACTTATGTATGATGATAATTGATATATAACAAGATGAAATACTGGTGATGGTGAAATAATTGTAAACTTGTTATGAAACTAATGATACTACTACTCTTTTTCTTGATTTGTGCCTATCTCTTTACTTATGATAGATAGCTTAAGTATGGGATGATTGCATGGTATGATTTAGATTTACTATAATATCTTTAGTTATAACTAAGTGCATGTTTAATCATCTTGGTATAAAAATCTCAATGTATAAACCATCACATGTACAAAAGAATCAGCATACTAATCTTGCTTAATCAAGATATACCAATACAGAAGCAACAAGCAAAAATCAAGGAAAAAGGATTATTTCCAAAAGTAATCCAAAGCCTTGGAACACCTTTAAAATTCACAAAATATCAAAGGACAAAGTTGGGTATGAACTACCTAAGGTAATGGTGTATTGATTAAGCTTCATGAGATGTTTCAACAACCATACTTATGTTCTATTTTGGAACATCTTACCAATCTACAAGGTAGGGTTATAAACACATGTTAAGGAATGCTTTCCTAATGATCTTAATTGATTTATAATGTTGGCTCAAGGTTATCCTTTCATTTCCAATCATTACCGTTATGAGTTCAAGGGACTCTATACTATTTAATAGTTCTAAGAACTAAGTGCACTTATACTAGGTTTTAATTTTAAATTCATTCTTAAAAGAATTAAACCTTTTCATCTTAGGTTCATGGCCTTAGCCTATGCATAACATTATTGTTTAAAACTTTAGATTAAAACTTCTTGTTCTTAGTTTTCCAAGGAGAATTATCAATTCCACTCAATGAATATAATTCAATTAAACTTCCTTTCCATTGTAAGGATATATAAATTTAACTTGCTTAATATTCCTATGATCAATTCCAAACATGGATCAAATGATACTCTATCACAATATGCCTTAATTTGGAATAACCATTTTCTTTTTAAAACATTTAAGTACTTAACTTATTCTTCAAGTTGCTTTCAACACATGAATAAGATTTACATAACTTCTTTTGGAATTCAATTCCAAGAGATTACAAGGAGCTATCGCAAAATAATCCATTGCACTTCAACAATGATTTACTAATTTCTAATTGGAATGTTTGTCTTCTAATAATCTTTATAATATTTATATAACTTTAATTACTATGTAATTCCTCTAGTTTAACCCTTATCAGAGATTCTGACAACAATTAAAAACTTCATGTATAAGTCTTATGATGGTTATAATCTCTTTAAGACACCATATTATAATCACAAGGATTTCATCTTATTAATCCATATAAGGTTATTGACTTGACATCTTCCTTATAAGTTTCGAACAAACTCTCATTAAGTAATCCATCTCTTCAATGGAGATTTGAATAGATTAAGGTAATTGAAAAGTCCTTATAGACTTAAGTTTACACGTCACATTTAATAATTTGTTATAATGACGAACACCAATTATCTTGCTTGATTAATAACATTACTTAATTTTAATAAGCATAATGATAATCCCATATGAATTACTCAAGATAAACTTGACTTTATAATTTGCACTTAAGATGTAATCTTAAACATACGAGTATTACTTTCTAATCCTCATACACTTATTAGCATCAAAAGACTCAAGTAATATCACAAGTAACTTTTACAACTATGTTAAAAAACAACTAATTACAACCTTAAATATCTAATTAGTTCAATGCCAAGAACTCAATAATCATCAAGCATAAATAAAATTATGAATGCATATTCATATTATAAGACAACTAAATAACAAGTGCAATTTTGTAATTAAAATGCAACAACTTTATAGGTTTTAACTTTAGAAGTTTCATTATAAATTTACTTACTCCAATAATAAGAGACTAGTTGTAAGTACATATTAAAATCATATAGCTAAAGTTCATAATATCAAATGCCTCAATGAACTTGTAGAAGTCCATGTGTAAATAATAATACAAAGGATAAATTGATACTCTAAATATCAACTCTACATATAACCATAGATCAATCTTGCATGTCTTATCTAAATATGAAAGATAAACATAATATTAACTTATATCATATTAAAACTATAATGAATAAAATTAATTACATAAATAATTTAATTCATCTATAGCCAAATGTCAAAACTCAAAGATGAAGAAGTGTATCAACAATCTTTTGCACGTAGTCTAATGAAGCCAAACTCACCTCACCAATACCAATGAGCCAAACCATAAGTGGCCCTAGAGAACCTCAACCATCAATTGGATATGGATCATGACAGTAAAAAAATGGTGGAGAAAAGACAATAAAAATACACTGAACTTGACACAACAAACAATCAAATAAAATAAAAAAATGAACCACATGTTCCTATTCCATCTCACCAACATCCATTAACTTGGCACATGATTACGACTTTCACTCATTTCTTTGAGATTTTTGATTTATGAGATATCTTTTATTCCATGAATAAATTATGGCCCATAAATCCACATCACCATTTTAATAGATATTAATGAACTAGAATAAAAAATTATAGAATGAAGACAATGACTTCAGCCAATAAAAAATGACAAATTAACATCTAACGTAAAGTTATAGGTCAAAATTTGATTGAAATAGAATTTAATAGAAATGAAAGACAATTAAAAAACAATTGCAATGATATAAATTTAATCATAACAATAAACATAGACAATTGATCACAATTTCCAAATGTAAATCAACTCATAATGACTTTGAATAAAATCTAACATTATGACCAGAATCACACAAATCATCTAAACAAGATTTAATAAACCTAAGTCAACTAATAATGACCAAATAATGAAATAGAAGTACATTCAACATAATCATGCAACCAAATAATATTAAAATATTATTTTTCTAAAACCCTAATGATAATTTTGAAATACTTGGATGCTCAAAAACGTCATTGTCCCCAATCATGGTTGCAGTTTCATAATGAACAATAGGGTTTGACAATAACAAAATAACATTACCTAAAAACTCAAATGACCTAGCTAAGGTTTCAAATATACATACTAAATTTACCAATTAAATCATAGTCAAATAATGCACAACCATGACCTTAATAAAATGACATAACAAATAATAATAAACCTAGCCATAATAATGAACATATTCAAATGTATATGCACAGTTTATATCCACCATAGCCATGGTCGAGCCATATCATGGCCATCATACAAATCAATACAAAAACTTAAAAGCCACTTGAACTAGTTAGGGTTACAGCTATAAACAATATTTTACAAGCCAAACATATAAATGACCATATTTATGGTTATAAACAAAACCTATTCACACCATTAAAACAACTAAATGAATTCAACCCATAATTTAATACATCACGTATTCGGAGTCCTGCAATTGACCATAGAAGAGATCTTCCCTTCTTTCACAAGCTTTCAAGTTGCTACCAAAGATAATGCCAAAGCACACATAAAATCCCCCATGCTTCAAACAAAAACTAGTCAAACCATATAGCCAAATCAAACCCCAGAAAAACTCTATTAAACTCTCACATGGCCGATAAAATAAATGAGTAACTATAATTTGAGCTTTAAAAAAATCATACAACTAACTACATGACCATCTCCCTTGGCCACCATGCCCAAGATTTCAACAATCTCCCCAAAGCGCAGGGCTTCTCAAATAAGCAAAATGACCAAAAGAAAACATAAAAATTATTTTGGAAGAGTCTCGACTCAATGGCATCGTGTTATGAGCCAATTCCACGACCATATAGTTGAACGGAAAAATAAAACAACCACCACTAATGCCAAGCCCAAAGGTGGGTCATGGCCCTAATAACACCTAAGCATAAAGCCAAGCCATGAGTTGGTTAAAACAATGAATGCCACAACACTTCATAACCATAATGAATTCCCTTAAAATATAAACATTAAGCCATAAATCAGATAAAACACATTTTTGAATGCCTTCAACCATATCAAAGGTTGATATAGTTTATCAAAACAAACAGGACTAAGATAATTATGCAAGGTACTAAAGAGTCAAACACAATGAATTCAATTATGAATACAAGAACATCTAGTGACCAATACGATGTTGAAGTTGACAAGTCACTAAGCCAGATGAAAACATAATGAACAAAAATGACTAAAAATGACAATATTAAATAGTCAATAACTGTTGCAAGACTAACACAACTCAACAAAGTTGACAAGTCCAAAATTCAAAAACTTCTAGTAAAGTAGTAATTGTACAAAAGTCGAAACTAACTAAAAATCAATCAATAATGAAATCAAACTTAAAACAATAAACACTCAACACTTTAATCAAGTAAACAAAATTACTCAAGTAAGAGTATCATCAAAATTAGTTTGCTAATAAAATTTATTGTTTCAATTTCATCCATGTTATTTCTCCATATTTATTCATTGTTCAAGTCTGAACATAATGTAGCTCAAGTAAATGTCTCTACAGTCAAAGAATAGACCATCAACAACATCTGGACATCTAAAAATAATAAATACAATATTAGCATTTAAATAATATATCTAAACTGAATAGTAATTTAGTAACTCATTAAGCATAAATATCCAATGCTATAATGAAAAATATATCAATAACTATCTCAACAATAATAATAATGGATCAACATAGATCTCAAAACTATATCACAATAGTATACCAAACTAATTATCTCAAATAATTCATAATTAAACTATATCAGCAAATGAAATAAATGCACGTCAAATAGGGTCATGACACTAAAGGCTAGGATGAGTTGCCCTCTTGACTGATTTAATTAATGGGTGAGTGATGTCACCCCAAAAATGCATCCAATTTGTCAATGAATAATGCCACAAGTCACTAGCTTAAATTTAATGTTTGCCTAGACATCACGCATCCTTGAGGCTATCTATCTCATCAAGGTTGTATGCGACTGTCACAGAGTCATAGATGCATGGTCGCATGCAAAGTAGGGACAACCACGTGAGTACATAGAGTAATACTAGTAACTTGGGCTTATGTGGATGTGGAGTCACATAGGTACGTGGATCGGGAGTAGTCATGCAAAGTGAGAATGGCCAGCCAAGCCCACGTAGATGCAGACTTGTAGACGTACAAAGTTACATGGATCAAGGATAGTTATGGGGCAGTACGAAGTAAGGATGATTGGTTGGGTCCACATGGATGTGGACATGTAAGGGCATGGACAGGGAGTGACACATGAGCACAGATGGAGGATGGTAGACAAAGGTTTCCAAAAAATTTGAAGTTTCAAATTTTTGCTAAAATGGCTCAAGTGACAAAAAACCTGCATAAAAAACCTCAAATATGTAAAAAATTGTTCATCTTCTCCTTAAAATGACAAAAACCCACTGAGTTTTTTAAAAAACCTAGTAAAACCTAGATAGTATTTTTATTTAAGACCAACATTATAGATATATGTGAAAACCAAAAAAAATCCTTGAAACTCTCAAAAAATACCAAAAATAGTTGTTACAAAACTAGGTCATGTTTATATCCAGTCCTAGGGTTTTGACACCTTATGAATCTAATAAGGCTATTTACTTTTTGTTTGGAGACTCGGGTAGTACATATCTACAGGATTTTTTAGAAACTCCACCAAACCCTTGAAAACTCTCAACACTTAAACAAGTTCGAATGCTAGATCTCACAACATGAACAATGGTATTCAGCTACCAAAAAAGCTCTAGTACCATGTCAGAGTGGGTCACACTTAAAAATCAATTTGGATAGGATCGAATGCATGAAGAAACCCTGTATGGAGTAGTGAAATCTAAATAAACAACTCAAAAGGAAGAAGCTTGTCTTCGCAATAAAGAAATTATATTAGTAACATTTACTCGTTAGCCATAAAAGCTTTAGAAAGGTATATTATATAGGTAAAAGATAAATGTATCCTCACATCCTCATGAATGTAGGATTATCTTTCATAATGACCTTTATTAAATACCTAAGTGACAACTAAGCAAGCTAACTAAACATGTGTAGGAAAAAAATCATTAAATGAAATAAAAACCTACACTAACAATGATATAACAATTGGAAATTAAGGTAACTTTGGTAAAGGTACCTCTTTTAGTATATAAGAAACTTTTTGCATGAATGAATCTTTAGGAAGATAATGATCCTTTTGTTTAGAAACCTTGGTTGATATTGTTAAGAGTGCATTTTCTGGAACATTAGGAGCTTTTTCCACTTTGGGTTTGTAATGCACCATTCTGCATGGTGCCTTAATGTTATTTGGTAAATATTCCATGATGTCTTTATTTACCTTTCAAAAAAATTAAATATTAAATGAGGAAGAAAAGAATCATCACCCTTAATGAGGGGGATATTGTCTGGAAATGTTGGAATTATGGGAGCTTGAATCAACGTATTTGAAGAAACATTCACTTTTTTATTAGTTTGTAAATCAACCATGATGTCATTATGCATTTGGTGATTTTTTTCACAATCATACAATGGAAGGTTTTGCTCATATGAATCACATGTGGATGTAGGAGATGAAAGAAAAGTTTTACTACCCCATGTAAGATTTTGCAACTCAGCTCTTGGGATGGTGGTGGCATGGACCTAGTTAGAGGGATGGTAGCTACCACCATTCAAATATTTGAGATGATGTGTTGTGCATTTAGAAAAAGATAAAGGTAATCAATTTTCACTCTTTCATTGATAGAAAGTTAAACAGTTTCATAATCATAGTCATCAAAATAATCTATATAATCCATGATAAGGGAAGTAAAACAAATAAATATTAGGGCAAAAAGGCTAAAAATATCAAATATATAATACTTATGTGATAATGAAATTCATAGGTTGGGTTCACCAAATCTTTAACCATAAATTTAGAATATGTGTGGTGTCTAGGGTTAAGGGGATTAGATTAGTTTTTTACACAAGGGTGGTGAACTAATCTAATAAGAAGGCCAATTAATAGAAAACTCAAACAAATAGTGTTTCAAATTTATACAATTGAGATTGCCAAAAATAGTAAAATATAGTTATTGATTGATATTATAATAAAATAGAAATAAATAATACTTAGTTGGTTTCATGTGTGCATGTAGGTATAGGTAGGAACAAACTTGAAGTGGACTGGAAGATTAACTTGGATCAATCGTTAGATTTTAGAAATATTCTTTCTATGACCTTGAATGATTATATCAAATCCAAATAGTTACATCAACATAGGTTATCACCTGTATCCTATACAAAATACTGATTGGATCTAGATGCAACCAAATGGAGCCTTTTGAGGTTTTTGTCACCATTTTTTTGATGTCTTCAGCTTGTGTGCATAGGCTATCACTCTTTATCAAATGATCAAAATGCTAGCTCTTCACCATTGGAGTGACCATAGGAAAAATGGGTTAGTGGACTCATAGTGTTACGTTGACCCTAGGGACCCATCTATCAATGAGTGATGCCTACATAGCCAATACTCCAAAGAAGGTGTCAGACTTATATAGTTCTCCCTTACATGTTGGCTTGTGTTTGCACAAGGGTGCAATGTGTGATAAATAAAGAGGTGCAATGACCTAACTTGTAACTTTGAAAACATGGCTCATGGGTTACTATTTGAATGCTTCAGACCTGTAGAAATATTACTCCTATGCCTGATGTGGAAATAGGGATAAATATGGTAGGTTTGCTCACTTGAATGCTTGATTGAGTACTTCTTGTTATATTGCCTTGTGAGTTGTATATGATTTCCAAGTGATGAATGCATGAGGGTTGATCTTGTATATATATCAATCCCTTTTGGAAACATCTCGCATTTTAGCACTTAGGGCAACCTTTAAGATATGTTTATTTTACAAATTGGATGACTTTTGGGCACTGGACACTTTGTAGAAATTGGACACTTGCATCAATGCATGTGTTTCCTTGGTACATAGGTGTCTAAGAAGCTAGAAAACAAGTACATATCCAAAATTGAGAGAGAAGGATAATAATCAGGTTTAGATATTTTTGCACAGTATAGAAGACCTAGTCATCAAAATAATAATGGTTAGAATAAGAGATAAGTAATTACACACAAAGAGATAGTGAATGCAAACCTTTCAACAATGAGAATGTTTATAATTAAAAGGTACAACCATGATAGGTATTTGCCAAGTGTACAAGATTGAGGTACTATATAAATCATATTTTAGTATTTACAGTTTATCTATAAATTATCACTCTATATGGTGGTATCTTACCATCAATTTCCATGATGTCCCTTTGTGGAGGTGCTTTGAGTTCACGCTCTTAAGTTTGTCAGAAGAGGCATGCGTGCACTACAAGATATTTTCTACAAATCGGCTAGTGCTTAAATCTCTTGGATTGAAGCTAAAGCTAAATTTTGTTTGAACAATAATGATAAAGAGCCCTACGAAAAAGTTACTGATGCAATTACTACAAAGATATTATACAAAATTACAATTATCTTTGCTAGTTTGAGATGGAAGGATTAGAAGTGATATGTAGAAACTACCTTTTTGCATTATACTTCTAGTAGGGGATGTGACTGGATTTTGCCCTGACTGCCAATGATTGATGAGTTCAATGCTTGAGGCCCTCTTAAATTTGATGTTCATACTTCAAGTAGGAGATTTCAAAGCATTTAAAGTGTTATCCTTAAGTTGAAACTTGTGCACTTTGCTTAGTGCCTATAATATCAAGGGCTACCTCTTGGTCGACGCCTTATCCATTTAGGCATGCCTCAAACCAAATGCCCATTTTGTGGCCATACTGAGACTCTTGTGCACTTGTTTTGGCTCTACAACAAGCCACAATTAGGTTGGACTTGATTCCATGATTTTTTCAAACCCTTTCAACTAGAATCCTTCAATTGAGAAAATACTCCTTGATGACTAGCCTATATTAACTACAAGGTACACACAAATTTGGAATACATTTCAAGTGGAAAATATCTTTTTTATATAGAGTGAAAGAAATGCAATATTATTTGCTAGTTTTATGATTGATGCTCAATTTCTACTTATAACAAGGCCATGGTTATTTTACATGTGTATACATATTCAAGTATAAGTAACCAAGGTGGCTTTTGAGGTAGTTCATATCCAAACCTTATTGGACTTGTTGGCCATTTTTGGCCCACATACCCAAATTTTGACCAAGTGTGAGAAGGTGGACATTCAAGCAAAAGCGGCAAGTTTAGACAACTTCGGGTTCTTGGAAGGAGGAGTCTTCGGGTTCTATCTCTTAGAAGTCTTTGGGCTTTCAAAGTCGCAAGACTTCAGGTTTCTAAGGGCACAATGCAAATCAAGTTTCCAATGGTGCTTGAATTATAAATGTTTTTAACTAGAAGTAATTCAGGTTTACAAACCTGAATTACTCATGGACAGTGCAAATTGGATTCTCCAAGGAGCACTACTTAATTACTTCATAAGTTGTGAGCAGTCAGAAACCTAAAATAAGTAAAGGGGCTTGACAAATCCAATTTGGTCTCAAAAAATAATGCTTCTTGGGTTCTTCAAGGGACAAGTCTTCTCCAAAATCCAAGGGTCATTTTTGAAAGAAGTTGGTCCCAACAAAAAACTCGAAGGTCCTTTTCACTTTTCCAAAGGGTTTTTCAAAACCCGAAGGACCAAATAATTTTGCTGAAGGGCACATACAAAAGATCTGAGGGCCATTTCGATATTTTCAAGGGTTATTTTTACCCAAAAGTGGTCCATTTCAAAAAGCCCGAAGGGCAAATCTAAAGTCCAAAGGGCACTTTCCAAAATCCAAAATTTGAAAGAGCAAAGAACCTAGGAAAATGTTCTAGGGAAAATAAACCTGAGAGATAAGTCATGAGCAGTACAAAACTTGAAGAGTAAGGAGTTGCATATGAAAACTCTGAAGCAAGTAATGAGCAATGAGAAGTCCAAAGTAAGTTGCAAGGAGTGCAAAGCCTGAATGAATAAAGTGGAAAGTTTTGAAAGGAAATTTATGAAAAATAGTATGTGGAAAGAAAACGACCGTGGAACATTAAGGTCAATGGTCAACATATCCAAAGGGCCAATTAGTCAAGGACAAGTGGCATAAGTACATACAACTCACTTCTAAAACATGCAAAGTGGTCAAATAAGGATTAGACACGTCCAAGTGGAGTAGTAAACATGCAAAGACCAACTGGGATAGTCCAAATTGTATTAAAGAACACATCGAGTTTTAAGTACAAAGGATAAAATCACTCGTGCTTGGCAGGAACATGCACTGACCTTCGATATGGCTTCATTAGTTCTGAAGAGGAAGAATTGAATGCATGAGGAGCTCAAGGAGATGGGTGGCGGTTCTTGACAGTTCATTCGGTGGTCAAAATAAGTTACATGCTTTGAATGCAAGGAGCTTGAGTACAACAAACGGTAGCAGTTTCGGTCATCAACAACTTCCTCTCTCAAGTTCGCCATCGGTCACAAGCTCTTCTTCTTCCTTTTCTCTATATATATCTCATGTCTTCCATTTTGTAAAGGGTTCCCAGTTTTTAGACTTTCATCTTTCTAGGAGATGGACATTCATTGAGATACTACAAAGTATGCTCCGCTTGATTAGGCTCGACCCTATCAAGTCTATTATAATAACTACCTCTTGATGTAATAAGATGATTTCTTTGTCTATCTCTTGTCATTGATCAGTGCCTTAGTATGTTTGTGCTTGGTGGATTCGTGAAGGAGATTCTTCCTAGTCTATTAGCATTATGCTTGCCTCTTTAATATATTTTCAAGCTCTTACAGGTTTGGATTAGTGTTCTGCCTGAACCTCTACCAGTGTGTTAACTCGATCTCAAGATTATGTAAGCCAAAGTTGTCTTATGACTGATCTAGTGTGGGTTCAAGCATAGATGAGTGTCCATTTTACTTTCGTGCATCACCTGGTTAGCTTTCTTAGGAGCCCTTATCCCCTTTCTAACCCTTTTCCCTGTGAATCATTAGTTTAGTATTAGTTTAGGTGAGCATCAAAAAGGAAGTCGACCTTCTCCGGAGGTTCAACCTCACTACAGGATTCCCATAGCCTGAGGTTGTCCCAACACTTGTAGCTAGGAGTGAGAGAGCCTGAGAAACTCTCCCATAAAGGGTGCAATTCTAGCCTACAACAGGACCATTAGGGTAATGCATCCTCCACAGTTGCTTATATGCCTCCCTCTTCACATTCAAGGTAGGGAACTATGAGGGGACACTACATAGGAAGAAGTTCTTATTGTCGCTCTCATATTCAGTTGTACTAGTTTTCGTTGAGTACACACTCGCCTTCTCTAGCGCAACATGGTCACTGGGCTCCTCCTCTCATGCACCACGGTGATTGGGCTCTTCCTTCTTGCCCTGACAAGTTTCCACACCTCGCTCTAGGAATTTCACCTCTATGAACCACTCCAAATGGCCTGCAAGCAGGCACTAAAGAAAACATGGAGGATGGGATCCCTTACTTAAGAAAACTGACCTTCCATATGTTGGTTGGGGCAAACCAAATGACCAAGTTTTACCTCCCACTGATCATTGTGCTATGAGTGCTTAAAATCTTGTTTTATAATATCTGGTTGATCTAGCTATCAATTTTATGGACTATGTTTGCTTTTTGTTTTATGGCCTAATATGTTGGACTTAGGGGTGTGCTCTCATGTCACCTATCTTTTTTTCAAGAATTAGTATGTAATTTAAAAAATCATAATATAACTTTATTTCAAGGTTGACAAGTAGTCTAATTGACACACGATGAGTGTCCCCTAACTTGAAGTTGATACTTTGAAACCAACACTTTCTAAAATCTCCCTTATTTTAAACCAAATTTACTAAAAAAAAATTTAGAAACAAGAATAGGTTGTTAGAACCAAATCTCTAACCAATGGCAAGGTAATCATGCTGATGTTGCCAAACCTGCAAAACCGAAAATAAAATAAAATAAAAATAAAAAACCCAAAAATAAAAACAAAACAAAAGAACCACCTGGCCTCTTCCCCCACCCAAAAATTAAAAAAAAATAAAAATGAGGAGAGTGCACTTTAGGCGTACCATTTCTATCTGGTTATAATTATTTCAAAATTGTTTAGATAAAAGAAATAGTGCGCAAATGCGTCTAATATTCATCCCAAACTCAGTTCCATATTATCTGGATTCTAAACGGAGGAGGTGCAGCAACCGATACTAAAACATGGACGCTCTACTAGGAATGGCTGCACCAGCTTCAGCTTTGGCTGTCGGAAGATCGCCATCACATTCGCATTCACACTCCTCCTCAATGCGTTCTTTTTCTGTTACTCAGGTATTCTGTGCTTCTATGCACAGCTTTCTAAAACCAAGGTTCTTTTGTTTTAAAAGCCTTATTCAGAAAGATATTCCAACAAAGTAGTTGCATTCATCCATTGATAAAAGACGAAGAACCCGCATATTTGGGGCCATCAATTATGACAACGATGAAGGAAATGTGTTTTGGGAAATGTCTTAAACAATTACAATAAAGTTTCGAGTAGAGATCATTGGTTTAGGAAATTTCGTAAAGAGTGTGAAGGAGCCATTGATTTTTTCAATAAACTATTCAAAAAATCCGAAGAGTATTGTCTAGCGTATGGTAAATAATACGCAAGTGCATATAGGGCGTATGTTTCACTATGAGTTATGCTTTTTTGGTTGGAGATTTTTTGGTTTCCTTGACGAACTCTTTGTTGGTAAGAACCAATGTCCGAGCGGTAATCTATTCTGCGGAAGCCGCTGGGATTCACATCCAACCTCACCCTTTATGATGTATCTGGGCATATGCTCACAGCAAGAATGGAACCCAGGCGGGCTATTTAAGAAAAAACCATGTTCAACAATTGAAACATAACCTCTTGACCATTTAAAGTTTTTACACCAGTATGCCTCGTAAAAATACGGTTCATAATGTAAGAGGTGAACGGAGGCGGTGAATTTTAACATGTTTTACTGAGTAACAATATGAGTTGTAAAGCTACTTCAAATATTTGGGCTATTGCGAAATTGCTCTCAAATATTCTCTTTCGATGACATCAACTATTATTGCAAACTTATGATTGTTTGTCCAATGTCTATGCTTTTCTTATAGGATTAAATGCACTTGTTTTCGTTCCATTAATCAGGTAGAGGAAATTCATATTGGCTTTTGTCTGTTATATTCCCAGAGAGTGATACAACCCCGCAAGCTCTAAAAATGTACATCAACCATTGACATAATGTTCACTTCTCCTTTACTTGACAAAAATATGCACAAGGAAAACAATGTATATGATGTATGTGAAGATAAACTAATTTAATGCAAGATACTATTGAATAGATTCCTACTCGCCACCTAGAGGAAAACGGTCTAGCCTTTTGTGGAAAGGATCCTCTCAAGTGCGGCTTAGAGATAGTGGGATGGTACAAGTTAAACTTTTAATGGAGTTAAGGAGGATAGAGATTTTGATATAGGAGCATCCCAGGGGTACGACAATCTTGCACCATCCAAAAACATTTGTAGTAAGCAAAGTTGGATGCCATGGATAAGGCAAGCATGCCAAAGAGAAAACCAACAAACATCAAGAAAAGAGAAGGTAAGCCCAAAAAAACATCTTTACTTTCAGGAAGAGAGAATTTAATAAAGTTTAATGGAATGGGTGTTAGAAATAGAGAGTTATTATGTGCAGGAGAGAGTGGCAGACCCTTTTAGGGTAAATGTTGCATCCACAAGATTGTGTGGATATGCTGCTATGTGGTGGAAAATTCTGCAGCATGAGAGGAAATTGATAGCGAAGGAGAAGGTGACGAGTTGGGAGCATGTGATTTCCAAGTTTGTGGGTGAGGTTGTCCACCCAAGTCAGCAACAAAGCTGGAGAAAGAGACTTCAAGATATGAGGCTAAGAAGGATAGAGACAAACTTTGAGAAAGGGACTAAGAATAGAGAGGCGAAGAATGAGAAACCAAGGGAGTCAGTTTTGAATGGAGTTTGGGTGAAGAGACCTTTGGTGACCAAACATGGAGTGATGATTCTCAAGTGAGAAGGAAGGTAAGGAGGGATGAAAAGTTCAGCCCAAAACATTCATATGGGTGAGAAGCAAGCTGAAGAGGACTTCGAAGAAGATTTGGAAGAGTTTATTGAAGCACTTACGAGGACCAAAGTTGATCCAAAACACCATATGACAGCACAGTTTGATATTGCAGCAAAGGTACTTTGGAAGGAGCTAATACCAATGGGAGTTGTTGACTTCCATAATGCTTTGTGTGGTTTTGTTGTAGGTATAGATGAGTGCACAACAAGAAAGGAGGATAGAGACAGAGAACGTGAAATGAACGAGGAGGAGAAATTTCTCTTGAGAGACAACACTGAATCACAGTTGTAATATGAGCAGCCAGATGTTGCAGAAAGAGTTGAGGTGATGGAGAAGATGGCATCAAATGTCTTACAAAAAGACGCGAGTGTACTAGTGGAAGAATTGCAGCGAGAGGAAGAAAGGAAGTGGCTTATCGGGGTTGTGCTACAACCAAATCTATTAATGACAGGGCAAGCAAGGAAAAGGAGTTATTTCTAGCATTTTTAGAAATATATGATGAGAGTGGCGAGAGAGTAGAGGAGGGGGGCACTATGACAACATAGCAAAGGATGAAGAGGATGAGGGGAAAAGTGAATTCATAGAGACATCATCACATCATCTCAAAGAGGGGTGAATGAGCTTTTTGAGGACAAAATGAACACTGAAATAGGCCTATGAGATGTCATTCCAGCCAAAGCAAAGGGGTTATTTGATGTTGCAATGAAAGTAGTCTTGGGCTCGTAATGGAGGTCATTGAAAGTCATTTGGAAGTCCAAAGGCATGGTGAGATCTTTGGCTTGAAGGATGCAAAAGAGGAGGAAGATGTTCAATGGGATTGGACAGTTATAGGTGGGCGAAAACCCACAAAGAGATGAACAAGAGGAAGATAGAAAGGAAAAGATAGGAAAAAGAAATAATATTGGTGGAGGTGGAGGGACTATGAACTAGTAGTTGGCTGGAAAAGGAAAAAGAAGAACCAGAGGTACCTAACATGGTGGAAGGGCACACCATGGCCTACTCAGCTGGTCAAAAGAATGGCTCTACCATCTAGCCCAAATTTGTAAGCACTATGCTTACAAGCTCTTACTTGGGGTGTTTGATGTAGGAGCATCTTAGGGGTATGAAAATTTTGCATCGCCCAAAAATATTTGTAGTAAGTAAAGGCATTATAGAAGGTTTTGTTGTGTTGAGTCTTTGAGTTATTTTCTTCTTTAGTCCATAACACCTTGGATGTTTCTTTAGAGTTTCTTGGTTGTCATAGTAAAATCTCTGCATGAAAACTCAGTGGTTTGACTTTTGTTATAGCTCATCATCTTTGTGATAGCTTAGTGTCATCCCTATGTGTTCATGACAAAGTGGTCTCGAAGGAAAAGTCGCTCTTATGAAAAAAAAGCTGCATTTTTCATGTGTTGACATTTTGTCAAACACATGGCATGAGCAAGTCAAGGTTGGAAGTCTTGAGGCCATCTCAACAAAAACAAATAATATAGATTTTATGGTTTTTTCATGTACATTGTGTGGAAAGAGGCATTTGGCAAAAGGTGGAGGAGGTCAAGAGTTAGAAACAAAAGAAAATCAGCCCAAAAACATCCAAGAGAGCCAAAAATGCCTTGGAAAGATTGTTGTTCTGTTGGCAATTTGAGCAAGGAGACAGTTCACAGGTTGAATATCATGATCCAGAAAGCAGTTTGAGGACTGAAGAATTGTCATTCCTGTCTAAGGCAGCATGGAATTATCATTGATGTCAAGGTTGATGTCATTGAGATTGAAAATGACCATGCATTAGTGCCAAACGTTGAGTTGAGCAGACTTGTGGAGTAAATCGGGTTTGTGAAGTGCTCTTACTTATAAAATAAGTAAAGCAATCTCGAAACTCCAAACTGATCTAATAAAGTTGGCCGGGTTTATGGAACGACTTTACTTCTTTCATGTTTATAAGTAAAGCAAAGTCGAAAACCCGAAGTTGTCTAGAGGAGTTGTTCGTGATTCTGAAGTGACTTTACTTGGTTGGGATTCTGGAAGACTTTACTTCTTTATGTTTTATAAGTCAAGCAATGTTAAGAATCCGAGTTGATCTAAGAGGAGGTTATCAGGTTTCCAAGATAGTTTTACTTCTATGTTTATAAGCTAAGCAATGTGGGAAACTCGAAAGGGTCCAGCGAAGAGGTGATCAGGGATTTGCAAGCACGTTACTTTTCTCAAGTTGATAAGTCAAGTAATGTTAAAAACCCGAAAGGGTCTAGAAGAGGCAATTGAGATTTCTGAGTGGCTTTACTTCTCTTACGTACATAAGTCAAGAAGGATGGAAAACCCGAAATAGTCTTGAAGAATTCCTTTGGAGGAATTCTTTCAAAAAAAGTGGATCTTTTCAGAAAGTCCGAAGGGTATCTTTTGAACGTTCCGAAGAAAAAGTGGACCTTTTCAAAAAGTGTGAAGGGTATCTTTTGAACGTTCCGAAGGACAAGTGGACCTTTTCAAAAAGTCCGAAGGGTATCTTTTGAATGTTCTAAAGGGCAAGTGGACCTTTTCAAAAAGTCTGAAGGGTATCTTTTGAATGTTGCGAAGGGCAAGTGGACCTTTTCAAAAAGTCCGAAGGTTATCTTTTGAACATTGCAAAAGGTATGTGGACATTTGCAGAAAAGTCGAAGGGTAGATTGCAGAGAATCCGAAGGGTATGAGGACCGTTGGAAGATTTCTGAAGGACACTTCCGAATAGAAGCCAATGACAAATTCTTTCGGAGAAATTGGAGGACACTTCAGGATGAAATGGACTTGGACAAAAAGTCTGTGGAAATTGTCCTGAAGACATAAAGGCCCACAACAATTTGTATAAAGAAACCTTCCGAAGGAATTAAAACAAGGTTAAAAGACAAGCAAGTCTACAAGGATCAATGTTGCAAGGAGCGTTACAAGAATGTTGAAGAAAATAAGATCATGCCAACATGCCGAAGTTTAACGCACAATAGAAAGGGTAAAGATCGAGCATATCGAGGACAATCGAAAGGAGCGGAAGCGAACCCATCATATAAAAAGCAGCGAGATGCGAAAAGGGAAGAACAAAGCTCGATTGTTAATGACAAAGCAAGAATTAAAATACATGCTACTCTAAAAGATCAACGACTCACGCTTGATCGGTGCATTAGATCCAATGGTGCGAAGCAAAGCTAGATTACCCTCAGAGTGCACGCATATTTGACAAGTGTCAAGAGGTCATAAGGAAAGATCCAACAAAGAAAAGAATGTGAACTTGGTGCGACAAAAGAAATAAAAAGCTCGCATTTAATGTGTTATAACTGTCTGTAAAGGAACAATTGGAACTGGTGATGAACTCGATATATCTTCACAGAGCTTGAGATTAATCAATTTAATTGATCGAGGAAGCAGCGCAGTTAAGAACAGTAGAAGTACAAATGCCAAAGATAGTAAAGACATTTGAACATTGTCATTTGAAGCATGAATTGAGACACGAAGTCAAAGTCACATTGAATGTAGGTCAGAAGCTTGAACTGGTTAAGAGCAATGGAAGTGTGAACATTTTACAAATAGAAAACCCTAAGATGCATTTGTCTATATATGCTACGAACATAACATTTGAAAGTGTCTTTTGCTGCTGTGGCGATAATAATTAGAGTGTTAACTCAAAAATTGTCGAGTGAGGACATATGCAGACAGCGTAAAAAGGCAAAAAAAAAAGGTGTCAAGATAGAAGATATCCAGACACAGAGAAAGAGGTAGAAAAGACGAGAAGGCACATAGTGTGAAAGTGCAGTTACAGACTAGACTTGTAACAAAGAAATTGAACAGAATTCATTTTGAATCTCTTTTGTATTCTGAAGTTGTAGCTTCATATCTTTGATAAGTTGGTGCCATCATAAAAACTGAGTTGGTGCTTAGTTAGGAAGTTGGTGCTTCCTTAGAGTGGGTGCTCTTGAATTTAACTAGTGAGGTTTGTCTGTGAGACATCTTTTCTGTGAGGTTGGATTAGAACAGTAGATTCTAATAGTGTTTTCTCATCGTGGTTTTTCCCTTTGGATTTCTACATAAAAATCTGGTGTTGAGTATTCTTGTATGTGTGTATGATCTCTGCTTTTGTTCTTTACTTTTCATATACATTCTGTATCTTGTTTAAAAGTTTTAAGAACCAAGCTTTAGCTCATCTACTGATTCACCCCCCCTCTCAGTAGATAGTTGTTTCCAACATGTTCATATTTGATTATTAGGGGATTGTAATGGACGACCGAGACAGAAGGAAAAGACAAAGAACAAAGAGTTTGGGAGAGGGAGCAAAGTGCAACCAACTACCATAAATAAAAGTGGGAGAAAAGGGGGCATTTTGGCCATATGAAAAATAGATCAATTGGGAAACACTAAGCACGAAGTAAAAACAGATTTGTCATGGGACTTTAAATGTAATGTCCCCATTTTTGCGAGCATCAGAGTTCGGTGGATTTAGCCTATTCTTAGCCCTCGTAGGTTAATATGCATGGTTAGAGGGTCTCTTGATGGAGCTTGGCTCAGCTTCAGTTTGTCAGTACTTGATCAGTTGGCTTTCGTTCAGGCTCATTCGGACACTTCTAGCCTGAGTTGCTATTTTTAGCAGTATTCAGCACTCAGCATGGGACCCCTGCTATTTCTGGTAGTATGGATTGATAGCGTTCAGAATCACTTCCTCAGTCGACAGCTTCAGACGGCTCATGCATCGGATGAATGATGAGAGAGATATTAAAGTTTAAGTGACTTAAGTGATTTATTTAATATTTTAATATTATTATAAAGTTATAAAGTAATTTTATAATAATAAAGTCACTTTAACATAATAAAGTGCGTTAAGTGAATAATTTAATGTGGGAATAAATCTTTTATCCCACATTGGCCAGGGAGGTGTTTGAGCTCTCTTAAGAAAAGAATAAAAGGATAGGCAAGAGCTCATTCTCAGCATCCAAGTTTATTTTGATCATTTGAATCTTCTTGAGCATTTGTAAGGCCTGATGGTCTGCAAATTTTCAGTCTAATCCTTGAGAACGATACCTCTCAAGTGATTGCATAACTGAGGGTGTGAAAGATCATCTGAAGGGTTGCACTTTGAGGAGGAAACATTCAGTTTCTTCATTTGAGCATCATCGGCAAGCTTTGGTCAAGGGTTTACATTGCATAATCTGAAGACTTTCATGGCAGCCATGGCAATGAGTTCTAATCTTTCATTCTAGGTGTTTGTTGAAGCAACAAGAACATCCAATTGAAGCACCCTAGCTGGGAGAACATTCTCAAGACAATGGAGGTCTATTTTGTTTGGAGACCTTTGGAAGGCCATTACAGCTGTAAATAAGGAGGAATATATGACTGTAATTTCTGAGGACAGCCACACTTCCAAGTTCGTTTTGGTCACCTAAGAGGGTTTTCAACATCAAGCATAGTGCCATTTGGAGTGCCCAAGTCCAAGGAACGTTTTGTTTATGCCAAAGAATCCAAAGGTTGTGGAGATTATTTCAGATTTGAAGGTTTATCCATGGCAGGTCTGCAACTTTGAAGTGGGGCGATTTTGCATTAAAGGAGTCCAAAAAATTATCAAATATCATCCAAAAGGGGCGCCCAACATTTCCTAACACTTTGGCATTGACATATATTCATTTGGAGGTGGAATTTGGAAGATATGCAAGTCTGCTCTGAAGTATACCAGTCTGAAGACAACTCAGAAATTCATATCATTTGAAGGCGTCTCCAATCAGGTTCATGTTGAAATTGTTAGCATTGAGTCTTGGCCATATTTTATGAGCATTGTATTAGAAATTTCATTGCAATTAAGGAGATAATAATTGCTGGTGTCATTTGAGAATTTCGATATCATTTATTATCAGCCAGTTAGTTTGCATACCAACTGTTTGTAAAAATGTCAGTTGGCTGTAGGTGTTCATTTCTCAGGCTTAGATCATATATATGCATGGAATATTGCCAAAATTAGTTGCACATTCGTGCTAGGTCATTGTTTAGACAATCTAGATTCTTCTTGCAAGCATTCTTATTGATGTTAAGTAAAGGAAAGAGCCATTAAAGCAAACTAAAATGTTATATCAGTCATATGACACTTGTATGTGAAGTGTTTGATAAAATTTCCAAGACCAAAAATCAAAAGTTTTCAACCAGATTTGAGCCGGGTCATTACAGTGGTATCAGAGCGGTTCCCTGCCAGCCTGATTGGGTTATTTCAGATTGTATTCAATTAAGCAGTATGGCAACGACAGAAGACAAGGAATACAGGGAGCCGCGCACACAGGAGTTGATTAATTAAAAATTGTGGCATATATAGTCAAGGGGACAAATAAACGCCAGTTAGGGAAAGACAAAACAAAGCCACACTTTTTGAATCTGATGCGGCCATAGAAGAAATTGTGAGGCGTCTCTAAGGAATCACTGATTTATAGGGACGCACATAGATCGTGGGTGATTAGAGGACGTGGCCTCTCAGAACCAGAGTCGTCTATGTTATTGAGACACTCAGCTATCGGTCTATCTTCTAACGGGATACAACAGAAAGAGTACATCATGGATGCTAGCTTATAGCCATCACCAAAGTCATATGAACTTGATAGCTACTCTTACAAAAAGGACGACCATCATTGGTATATTAGCATTATTCAAGTCAATAACAGTCCTATTAAGAAGCTTGGAGTTTACTTGCAAATTGTTTGTAAAAATGTCTGGGTTGCTGTAGCTGTCAATTATTGTCTTTTTCAGATTTTAAATTGCATTGGAAAATCTGATAGCATACTTAATTGCACTCCCATTATCATTTCAGTCATTAGCAAGTTTCAGATTAATTCTCCATGCAGTTGAAACAATACATAAAGTCGAAATCCAAAGTGAAGTCAGATTTCAGTTGAAGAGAGTTGCAAGCAATCTGTTTGACAAAATTCTTGAGGCAGAAAATCAGGGTTCTTTTTATCAGATTGGCCATCTTGGACAACAAAATGGTTGTCATGGCTTCTAAATTTGCTGATGAGATAACGGACGCTTATGAGGAGTACAAAGCACTACCAGATAATATCAAAGAGCTTCTAAACTTCGAACAATATATGGAGCATCGGATAGATTATAACAAACAAAGAAGAAAACCAAAGAAATGCGAGCAGCCAAGCGTTGAGAGCATGTTGAATGATATCCAGTGGAAACTTAAGCTTTCACAACGAAGATTAACCCATAGTCCGCAGCAGTATGAGGATTTCCTTTCAAGACGAACCTCATCACGAAGTAAAAATGAGAGACTTGGTGGAGTATCTAAGAGTCTCTATGATGTGTTTGGGTTAAAAAGAGATAAGTTAGCAGATCGTGATCTTCAACCTACAGATGGACATGGGGTTGAAAATGAAATGGTGGTTGATAAGGAAATTTTACATCAATGAAATGGTACGGTGGAGCCACAAAATGATAGTAACAACACTTCAGAGGATGTTATCAACCTTGTTAACAGTTCTGATTTTTATGACAGCAGTGATAAAACTTTCCAACAACATGAGACAGCCGTGATTTCACAGGTGCAAGACACTACTATTGAGTTGTCACATGAAAGTACTCAGGAATTGGGTACTAATGATGCATTGTATGTTGATGATTCATGTCATGGTGAGTCTGATCAGCCCCTTGAAAACAAGCTAGAAGATTCATATGTTGATATGGAATCCCAGGATCGTGTTTTGGATGGGCATGCAGTTACTTTGGGAGTAGAAGTGTGTGAAGATACTGTCATACCAGCAACTTCTACCTTATTAGTTGAGCCACCCTTTGAGGTACATAGCAGCAGTACCTTAGATGTTGAGGTGTGCATGGATGAAAGCACACATGACGCTGCTTATCATGAGGAGAGTGATGACGAATCAGCCTCATATCATAGTGCATATTGTGAACCGAAAAACTTGTATGGGGGTCATAAGCTACAGAGTCATCATTTGGTTGGGCAACTAAAGGCGAACGACAATATGATTGCTACAACCATTGAGCATTTTGATGTTGCTCGTCAGATGTTAGCTACCTATGGTTGGAGTACTCCTTTGACAGATGAGCACGGTGCTAGTGTTTTTTCCCTTGCAGAGATACATGCACTTCGAGAAGCAATTGGAATGATGAAACAAAATTACTTAAAACTACTTGCAGACAGGGATTTTCTTCTCGAGTGGGATTGCATTTGTTATGATGCATTGCAGAGGAAAGAGGAGCAGGTTGATGAGCTCACTCATGAGCTTGAGGTGACTATGGATTCGTTGGAGAGTGCTCAGTTGGCCCTTCAAGAGTCACAGTCACGGTTGGAGGAGCTTATCGTGGAGTTGAGTTTGGCACAATTTCCACCAGCTGCAGATACAGTACAGTTATATACAGAGGCAGTTGATGAGGATCTTATCTCCACGAGTTGTAGTGAGGATGTGGTTACATCTATTGCAGATATTGGTGCAGTCAATTCAGATGGGATGAGTGTTTTGGTTGAGAGCTCTTGTGATGAGATAGTTGATTTTTCCGAGAGTTGTGTGACAGATCACGTCACTACTTCATCGTCGTCACAGGAGATATGTGAGGCATCATCCAGTACAGAGATTTGTACTTATGCTGATTTGTTTTCCCAGGACTATGATGGTCGGCCATTGACAGAGGTGGGAGCATTTCATCTTGATTGCATAGTGAGGAGTGTTTATCACTTCTCCGTTGGTCCACACACGGGGGATTTGATGATGCATCAGTGTGGATTGGCCCCAGAGTTATACCATCCGTTGTGGGATGGGTATTCACCATCTTCAGAAGATGGGATTAGTGGCTGCAAGCGTCCGACTCAGCTGTTTGCAAGGGATTACTTGCAGGGACAGCTGTCAGTTTTACATCATGCTGATATGTATCCAACAGGGTTTGCTACTTCTATGTCAGAGAGTTTTCTTATGGGTACATGGTTACAGGATGACTATGGTGTCAGTTGGCATGATGGCTTGGTCAATAATCACATCCACGAGGGTTTAGCAGAGGACAGGGTGAGATCCAGTGTAGCAGATGCTTCAAGAAGTTCTTATCTCCACATGACAGATGGATGTGAATTCAGATTGTATTGGGATCCAGGTGGTGACAGTTTTGGCACTGAGTATTGGATGGGTCCCATTGTGTTACTTCACCACTCACAACATGGTGAAGTTGGAGGCAGTAGAGCGCAGTGGCAGCCTGAGGATGACAGACACGACAGACTTTCACTATGGATTTGGGATCCAGGGATAGCTTGCGCAGTTGTGTTTTTGTTGATGCTACAGGAGACAGTTAGTGATGTGTGGGACACTTCACAGTTCTTATTTTTGGGCCTTCCAGGGAGTTGGGTTTCTTTGCAGTAGAGATTGCTTGAGGACAAGCAATTTCAGGGAGGGCGGACTGTAATGTCCCCATTTTTGCGAGCATCAGAGTTCGGTGGATTTAGCCTATTCTTAGCCCTCGTAGGTTAATATGCATGGTTAGAGGGTCTCTTGATGGAGCTTGGCTCAGCTTCAGTTTGTCAGTACTTGATCAGTTGGCTTTCGTTCAGGCTCATTCGGACACTTCTAGCCTGAGTTGCCATTTTTAGCAGTATTCAGCACTCAGCGTGGGACCCCTGCTATTTCTGGCAGTATGGATTGATAGCGTTCAGAATCACTTCCTCAGTCGACAGCTTCAGACGGCTCGTGCATCGGATGAATGATGAGAGAGATATTAAAGTTTAAGTGACTTAAGTGATTTATTTAATATTTTAATATTATTATAAAGTTATAAAGTAACTTTATAATAATAAAGTCACTTTCACATAATAAAGTGCGTTAAGTGAATAATTTAATGTGGGAATAAATCTTTTATCCCACATTGGCCAGGGAGGTGTTTGAGCTCTCTTAAGAAAAGAATAAAAGGATAGGCAAGAGCTCATTCTCAGCATCCAAGTTTATTTTGATCATTTGAATCTTCTTGAGCATTTGTAAGGCCTGATGGTCTGCAAATTTTCAGTCTAATCCTTGAGAACGATACCTCTCAAGTGATTGCATAACTGAGGGTGTGAAAGATCATCTGAAGGGTTGCACTTTGAGGAGGAAACATTCAGTTTCTTCATTTGAGCATCATCGACAAGCTTTGGTCAAGGGTTTACATTGCATAATCTGAAGACTTTCATGGCAGCCATGGCAATGAGTTCTAATCTTTCATTCTAGGTGTTTGTTGAAGCAACAAGAACATCCAATTGAAGCGCCCTAGCTGGGAGAACATTCTCAAGACAATGGAGGTCTATTTTGTTTGGAGACCTTTGGAAGGCCATTACAGCTGTAAATAAGGAGGAATAGATGACTGTAATTTCTGAGGACAGCCACACTTCCAAGTTCGTTTTGGTCACCTAAGAGGGTTTTCAACATCAAGCATAGTGCCATTTGGAGTGCCCAAGTCCAAGGAACGTTTTGTTTATGCCAAAGAATCCAAAGGTTGTGGAGATTATTTCAGATTTGAAGGTTTATCCATGGCAGGTCTGCAACTTTGAAGTGGGGCGATTTTGCATTAAAGGAGTCCAAAAAAATATCAAATATCATCCAAAAGGGGCGCCCAACATTTCCTAACACTTTGGCATTGACATATATTCATTTGGAGGTGGAATTTGGAAGATATGCAAGTCTGATCTGAAGTATACCAGTCTGAAGACAACTCAGAAATTCATATCATTTGAAGGCGTCTCCAATCAGGTTCATGTTGAAATTGTTAGCATTGAGTCTTGGCCATATTTTATGAGCATTGTATTAGAAATTTCATTGCAATTAAGGAGATAATAATTGCTGGTGTCATTTGAGAATTTCGATATCATTTATTATCAGCCAGTTAGTTTGCATACCAACTGTTTGTAAAAATGTCAGTTGGCTGTAGGTGTTCATTTCTCAGGCTTAGATCATATATATGCATGGAATATTGCCAAAATTAGTTGCACATTCGTGCTAGGTCATTGTTTAGACAATCTAGATTCTTCTTGCAAGCATTCTTATTGATGTTAAGTAAAGGAAAGAGCCATTAAAGCAAACTAAAATGTTATATCAGTCATATGACACTTGTATGTGAAGTGTTTGATAAAATTTCCAAGACCAAAAATTAAAAGTTTTCAATCAGATTTGAGCCGGGTCATTACATTAAACTAGATGGTGAGCAATCCTTAAGACATTTGAAAACAGACCAAATTGTGTAATGTCCCCATTTTGAAATTAAAATAATATTACTACTAAAATAAAAAGTATTTCTAAATACTTTAAAATAAAGTAATAATAGTCTAATTTGCTTTTCATTTAAGTTGGAACATTTTGAGGGTCATGGGCTTAATTAGCTCTTAAGTGATTTTAAAAACAAATTATTCTTATAATCCACTAACTCTTCCTTCATGACTAAAAGGTGGATGTATAAAGGGGATATGTATTTCATTTGAAGGGATATATTATGCGATATTGATTTGGATGATCAAGTATGTCAAGCTTGTTTATAGTGACTTGAGGACGAAAACCTTCAAGTGCGCCAAGGGTTTGGGGACGAAAACCTCAATTCCTTTTTTTGACAGCAGCTCTATTCAAGGACTGTAATTGTGCTTCAGATTTGCATGGTTGTATGCAATTGGTTTTACAAAGGTGTTTTGGAACACCACCTTATTTGGAAGATTGATGAGCACCTTGGAGGCTTGGTGATTGTATTTTGCAAGTCAAGAAGGTGGCGATTTGGCTATAGGCTTGGAAGACCCTGTTAAGGGCTATTCTACACTTGCAAACCCTCTCCTAGGGTTTGTGGATTTATTGCAGCTAGGCGACTTGCTCCTTGAGGGCATTTGAGGTCATTGAGGGACCAAATTGAGCATAATAAATCTGATTGCTATTTATATTAATTATGCAAGTGGGGTGACTCATTTTGGAGGATTTTCTGAGGGTTGTAGGGTGCTTTTAGACCCTAAATAGTGGACAAATAATATTTTAATTATGTGTGTATTTTTGGCATATTTTTTTGGGACTTTGAAATCATCTTTAGGGTGGATCCAAAGTTAAAATTCTGATTTAATTCATGCAGTAATTTTTTGCACATTGGCGACTTGCATCGGAGGGTTTTGAAGACCATTGGAAGGGCTAACTTGGGTGTATTTCATTCTGAAATATTTCTATAATTTTTCATTATTATTGGTGAGTATTTACAAGGGTTGGAAGATTGATTTGGCAAGGGAAAATGCAGCTGTACTTTTAGAAGAAAATCAAAAATATTGCAAGGGTACTTTCCAGCGGTACATCTCCATTTCTCTTCACCAAAACAGGTATTTATTACAGCAGCCTAATCAGGGTTTGTTTATGACATTTTCATATCGTTAAAGGTGAATTTCAGTGGATATATACCACATTAATTGCTGAATTAGTTGTGCAACATTGGCGTCGAGGGTTTGTTTCTATTTGTGGTGTTTTTGAGCATCTTAATTTAGCTAGGGTTTGCTGATCTGAATTTCAGAATTCAGATATAAATTAAAGAAATGTTAGGAATTGTCCCAATTTGGGAACATTATAGTCGTATCAGAGCCAATGTATTGGCCAATTGTGGAGATTTGATTTCTACACCATGATGTGGAAGCCAAGATTTCTTCCAAAAGAAGCCTACAAGGTTCTCATTCAAAATACGGGGACAAAATAAGGACAAGGGAAGAAGCTTTGGGAGATGTGTTACAAGCTATGCAGGACTTTCAAAAGGAACTAAGGGCATTAAGGCCCAAGAATTTGGAAAGGTTCCTGGGGTTAAGCTCTAGACTCAAAAAATCTCTCTTAGAAGAAGAGAAGATTGAACTTCAAAGATCTAGAAGTGTAGGGCAGCCAAAGAATACCTACAAATTCACAAAGAACAACCACTAGAGAGAGTGAAAAGCTTCAATAAATAGAATCTTTGGGGCAGCCAAGTGAAGAATCTTATGGGCATCACAAATCAGAAAATTTGGGGCAACAAGAGGGGTTGTTTCAGTTAGGTAATGGGCAGCTAATGATTGAAAATTTTGAGCCACAAGAACCAGAAATTCAAAGGCAGCCAAATGAGGGTTTCCAGCAAGCTATGGAGCAACCAATAGGGTTCCAAACAGTAGAAACTAAGAGGGAAGTAACAGAAAAATCAGAACTTCCAAAGGTGAAACAAAGAGAAGTTGTTCAACAACTTCAGGAGCAACCAAAAGATCAAGAAGGAAGCTTGGATGTGGATGAAGAAACCATAATGGAAATATTTCGTGAGGAAGCACAAGTCCTAACAAGATTGGATAAGACAAAGGGATCCCTTGGGGGATTGATGCCAAATAGAAAGGAGGAAGAATTCACTTTGCATTTGGAAGAAGGAAAATCAGATTTATGCATGGGTAAGCAATTGAGTTGTCATCTTGGTAAATGTTCATTGATTTTTCCTTATGCTTGTTTCTCTCATTATCTTGGTTGCAAATCTTGTGCTATCACTAAGGTTGAGGTGAAGGGCACTCAATGGGGAAGAGAATCCTTCAAAGTAAATGAGCATGACAAGTATCCATCACGGCTATGGGATCCAGGTGAGCTTTACAAAGGTGACCTTGCTATTCTATTGTGTTGGGCCAACATAAAGAAGAGAGTAGGCAAGGGTTATCGTGGTCCCAGGATCATAGTGACTCTTGTCTTTTGCATTTTCAGTTTGTTTCCCTTACTATTTTTTGTTCACATGGTGTGTATTGGTCCTAGGAAAGTCTGCCCCTCACACCCCAACACCATGAAGGTGCTTCAAGGATATATAAGTGAACTTCCAGCCACTATAAGGGAAAGAATGAAGGGGAAAAAAAGTTGCTACAGCCATGGCAAGAGCAACATGAACCTATCTTTTGAATTCCAAAGGAGGGGGAGTTGCAATGAAGAACCAAGCATCAAGAAGGGATGCACTCCATGATCCTAGAGCTTGATAAGGGAATCAAAAGGGTGTTGTTAAACACCATTGCTTTACAAATTTGTTTGCTCTATGTTTAGGAGCATTAGGGAAATCAATTGCAATAGCCAAGAGCAATACAAGGAATATGTTGATTTCCAAACAAGGGCAGGTTGTGGAGGATGATTTCTATGTGGTGGGCATTGGAGAGACTAATGTGGTACTCGACATTCAATGGTTGCATTCACTTGGTGAATATACTCAAAATTATCAAACTATGGAATTGAAGTTCAAGGCGGAAGACAAGGAAGTTATTCTACATGGACTAAGCGACCAAGGACCACCTCCCACTCCATCAAATAGCATGGTGAGTAGTCTTTATATGTGTTTGCATGAAGAGGAAAAAAGGGATGAACAAAGATTTGCAGTTTTGGATCATGGGCAGACCATGGCATCATGGGAAGTCAAATTGTCTCATCCTTAGTAAGTAAGCCCAATTCTGAATTTTGTGTTTCATGGGATAGAATTGAGAGTGGAATAAGCAAGTGGCGAGGGCAGCCCTTCTTTTGTTTTGTCTGCCACTTAGGATAAGTTCAATGCATAATTTCGGAAGCTTCAATGGAGGGTTGGCCCACCTAGAAAGTTGGGCAAGGGCCCTAGTTGAGGGCAGCAAGGAAAGAGAGGAAATGATGAAGGGAAAGTGGCCACAAAGGCACTTAGAAATTTATGAGTATCTTCTACAATATACATGTTCTTTTACCCCTTATGAAATCAAAAAATTGGTCATATTCCAGCCAAGAACGAAGGAGGTAAGTACACACGAAAATGCTGATTTTTATCTTTGCAGAAAATCAGATTTACACATGCATATGCAGCAGCCTTTGGAGGGGAGAAATATGAAATTTTTTGGCACTTACCAGCACGTGGAAGGAGAGATGAAGGTATGTATGAGTCCTGAAATTTATTTCTCAGAAAAATCAGATTTCGGAAGGCAAACACAACCATGTTTAGAAGGGAAGTAGGCACATATCACTTCCGGATTTTGTCAACGTGAAAAATCAAAGATATGTATGCATGTACATCTATGTTACAAAGGAGGAAAGGCTGATTTTATTGATACAATCCAGCTCTCACAAGATCTTGAAAACATTCATATGTTGGAACCTTTGGTGGATGATAGAGGAAACATATACACGAAGAAAGGTACGGTTATATTTCGTGAGTGTTTGGAAGCTATTGACGAGCTTTCAGGGTGTCTTGTGCATGCATGGGATGATTGACAAGGGGCAACCTTTTGGAGGGCACATGGTTTGCACAAGGACTATAAATGGTGTATTGCATTACATGGAGGCCTTACATCATGGTATGTTTGCAAGGTGGTACCTAGCTGATTACTCTTTGCATGGTTGGATGGTTGTGGTATGGCATAGAGAAGACCCTAACAAGCTTTAAAAAGCGTACCATGGGAACAAACCTATTCTAATGCACTTCAAAAGGGAAATTTTTACTAAGGGCAGCCTTGTCATATATATCAATTTGATTCAATTTTGCAGCCCTATCCCTTTTTCCACAATGCGTGAGCCTTTAAGGGCTTATTTGGTAAGCATGGAGTTGAAAAGCTCTTTGAAGGTCAACTTGGTATTGAATAAGTTGATATTTTGGAATAATAGCATGGCTGTATTTTACTATCACAACCTACATATTAGCATATCCAACCAGATTGGTGAAGTGATTTCTTCTTGGGGGAAGAAGCAAGTGTCCATGGTTACACTGTGGAAGATTTCAACTCATGAAGGGACCATATTGAAGAGTTCGAGGCATGAAATGAGGCATGATAATTGCTGTTTTGAGTTGTGTGATACCTTTTGCTCTTGTGGGCAGCCTCTAAAACACAAGTACAACAATGTACAAGTTCAGTTTGGAGCTTCTTTTCCATGGGAAGAAGTTACAATCAGACATTGCATAATAAGTTATGTTGGGACACTTTCGTGGATATTGCAATTGCTTGAGCACAAGCAATTTAGGGCGGGGAGGATTGTAATGTCCCCATTTTGAAATTAAAATAATACTATTATTAAAATAAAAAGTTTTTTTAAATACTTTAAAATAAAGTAATAATAGTCTAATTTGCTTTTCACTTAAGTTGGGACCTGTTGACAATTTTGACCCTGCAGGTCAAATTGTCACCTCTACCATTTGAAACTTTGCATATCAGCTAGTTCGTCTTGTTAGTTATTGGTCCTGAAAAGTCCAAAGGAATTGTTCAAGTCCAAATGGTCACTTTCTTTCGAGAGAATTGTCCAAGCAGAAAGCCCGAATAGGCCGAAGGGCATTTACATAAAGCCCGAAGGGCATCTTCAAAAGCAAGGGCACTTTTCATTTTTTCGGAGGGTCCTTTTCAAAGTTCCGAGGACCATTTCAATTTTTCCAAAGGAAAAATGACCTTTACAAAGTTCCGAAGACCTTTTCATTTTTTTCGAAGGACCATTTCAATTATTTCAGAAGGTCCATTCCAAAAATTCCGAAAGGACAATTACAAAAATATGAAGGGTCTTTTCTCAGACGAAAGACCATTTCCAAATTGCTGAAGGGACACTTGCAACTTTGCTGAAGGGTCGTTTTCAATTTTTCTGAAAAGGTCATTTTACAAAAGGGAAAGACTTTCAAAATTTCCGAAAGGTACTTGCAACTTTCCCGAAGGAATTGGTCTTTCCAAAAATCCCAAAGGTATTCTTCTCGGCAAAAAATGGTAGTTTTCAACTTTTCTGAAGGGTGTTGGCAAAAAGTCCGAAGGTTCTTTCTTTTTAGGAGGGTGCACTTGCAAAAAAGCCAAAGGGTCACTTAGCTTTTCCAAAGGGTCATTTCTTTTGGGAAAGTGACAATAAAAAAGTCCTAGAGCTCTTTTCCTTCGAGAAAGTCCATTGCAATTTTTCCGAAGACTATTTCACAAAGTGTTGAAGGGGCTCTTTTCCTTTCGGAAAAGTCAATTTCAAAAGTTTCGAAGGTCTCTTACCTTCGGGAAAAGTGCTTAACAATTTTTCCGAAAGGTGCTTAACAATTTTTCTGAAGCCCTTTGCAAGTTTTCCGAAGCCCTTTTCAACAATTTCGAAGGGTCATTTCTCTCAGCGAAAAGACCATTTACAAAAATCCGAAGGGACTTTTCCAAAAGTCCGAAGGTTCATTACAACTTTTCCAAAAGGCAAAAGGGCTTGTCAATTTTTCCGAAAGGACTTTTCAAAAAGTCCGAAGGGCACATTCCAATAATCCAAGGGACCATTTTCAAAAGCCCGAAGGTATGGATTCCCGCAGACAATTTGTCCACGAGAAAGTGATTAATAAAATTTCGAAGGACAAATTGTCTGCGAGAAATGGACCAAGCAAATTGTCCGAAGAAATAATTTCGGGAAAGTGAACGAAGACAAGGGTTCGGGGGGAAAGCTCAAAGGAAATGAACGAAAAAATATTGTCCATGGGAATAGACAGAAATAACTCCGAAAGGAATACAAACAATAACAAAGAGCCCAAACAAATGCTGAAGGAATACATGCAGAGCATGCAAAGAGGCCCAAGCAAAGATTAGATGCGTCCAGGACAAGCACGAAAATGCAAAAAACCAATAAAGATATTGTTTTTTTCCATCTATAAGAAGATCTATAGTCCAAGATTGTAGTAAAAAGCATGCCAAATAATAAATGCAATAATCAAATCATTCACACTTGGCAAAGACATGCAGCTGCCTTCAAACATGACTCTCTCAGTTCCAAAGGGAGACTCGAATGCATGAAGGGCTCATGGAGTTTAGCGTTGTAATAAGCTAACAAGAAGTTCAATCTGAGTTTCTACGCCATGTATTTGCTGTTCTCTTGGAGTTTCCATGCACATCTCACTCATCAAGGTCCTTTTTCATGCAAGCAAAGGCTATCTATAGTTGATTGGTCATAGCTTCAATTGACTGTTTGTTGAAGTCATGCTTATCTCCTAGTCATCTCATGCATTCAATGATCCAACTCAGCTTCAAGTTCAATCAAGAGGCATATTCCTTTGAAGATTGTGGCGTGGCTTTCCATGCAAGACAGTTTGACTTTTCAAAGTTAGGCCCACCATCCTTTTCAAACGTCAAAGAGCTTTTCATGCAGGACATAAGACAAAAGAATATTATTGGAAGGCTTGGTTATTTTCGAAGAGCTCAAGTTGGACTTGGGGTGATGTGGGGGTTGATCTCCTCTTCTATTTTCAGCGTCAATCTCTTGGCTTTTGTATGTTTTTTCTATATAAGTTGGCTTTTCAGCTTTGAATCGATTTTTTTTTTTGACAAGATCAGACTCTGCAAAAATTTGAGTTTTGTAATCTTTTTAGATAAATAGGACTGTTTTCAGATTCTAGGATGTTGGTATAGTGTATTTATGCTAGTGATTTGCATATGTAATATAATTTTCTTCCTTGTCAAGTCTTGATTCTTACCTATGTACTAGTTGATTAGGTTATACAGGGCATGTTTTGTGTTTGATGTCTTTTGGCTGAAGTTACAACGGATATAAGTGGCTGGTTAGTGTCTTGAATCAGGGCTATTCTCTCATTTCTTTCAAGCTTTGATCACCAGATAGAACTTTTTCATGAAATACTGATGCATAAGAGCAATTGGAGTTGAAAGTTCAATCTTTTTCTTGTTTAATCAATGTTTTTAAGAGCTCAAATTGAGTGGATGAACCAAAATACAGGTGTATCACCATCATTAGATATAATTTTTTTCTTCAAGTTTCCCTTTCTTCGACACTTTGTAGCATAGAGTAGAGTTCCTAATTGATACACCAAAAGGAGCTAGCCTTTAGAATCTAGAGATTCAATCCGTTGATTAGGCCACCCACAGCCTATGATTGTTTTCATGTTTTAGCAGACTGTGAAGGTCTGAAACTACTTTCATAAGGGTGCGAGTTTGATTGACAATAGTTTTTGGCATGTCTGATGGGACATTGAAGAAATTCTTTGCATATCTGAAGAAGTTTTGCAGCAGAAGATATTCATCATCACTAACATCCAGTTGCTAAGCTCATAGCATCATTCAGGAAATTCTTTCATGCCAAAGGTTACCACAAGGTCAACAAGTAAAGGTATTGTTGTCAATCAGACCTGCACCCTTGTGAAGGTAGTTTTAGGCCTTCACACCCTGCTGAAACATGGAAACAATCCTAGGTTGTGGGTGACTTAAACAGTTGATTGAATCTCTAGATTATAAGGGCTAGCTCCTTTTGGTGTATCAATTAGGACCTTTGCTCTATGCTACAAACTGCTTGGAAAAAGGGAGGAAGAAACTTGAAAGAAAATCCTAGTTAATAATGGTGATACACCTGATTTGCTTGATCCACTCAAATTGAACTTCTAAGAACACTGATTCAAACAAAGAAAACGCTGGATCTCAACTCCAATTGATCAATACGCATAAGTATTTCACGAAAAGGTTTTGTCTAATGATCTAAGCTTGAGGGAAATGGTAGAATAGGTTTGATTGAAGGCACTAACAGTCACTAATATCCACTATAATTTCAACACAAGACATTCAAACATAGAACGTGACCTGCATAAATGACCAGCTAGTAACTAAGTACGAATCCAGACTTGACAAGGAAGAAAAAATCTATTACTTAGGCAAATTAATGACAAAAGTACACTATACTAGCTGTTGGAAATTAAAAAAAATAGTCTTATTGATTCTGAAAAAGGTTACAGTTAATCTTTTGCAAAAGCTTTTTTGTCAAAAGAGGGATACATTTCAAGGCTGAAAAGTCAATTTATATAGAAAATTATAAAACAACCAAGAGGTGGCACTGAAAATAGAAGAGGAAGATCAACTTTACATTAAACAAGTCTAATCTTTGTTATACCAAGATAATAAAGCCTTCTAAATTTGTCTTTTCTTGTCCTTTGTTCTTTGCATGAAAAATCCTTGGCGTTAGAAATGGACGATGGGCTTATTTTGGGTTGCTCTTTCAACATGCATGAAATCTACGCCAACCTTGGAAGTCTTGACTTAAGCTTGAACCGTTTCAAAGCTGAGCTAGAACGTTTGAAAGTTCTCCTTTGCGTTGAAAACATGAGTGGATGTGACACTTGTCAATTAGTCAACTCTAAATTAAGAACAGTCAACTCCACATTCGAATTTGGAACTCCCCTCGAGTTGTTGGAACGTTTGAGCTTGAACCAACAAGAGTGCATGCACGTAAATCACGTCAAGCTCCCCAACGTTAAACTCCCTGAATTCTTCATGCAAAGTGAGCCTCTGTCTTTAGAACTGAAGGTAATGACTTGGATGTGTCTATTCTTGTTCATGGCTACTTTGCATGCTCGTTAATCTCTTCATTAGCTGAAGAAATCCTTGCTTAATCTAGCTCTCCATTTGACTGTGCATGTTCATTGACCGTTTGTCTATGTCTCGGACTTCTCCTTTGCATGTAATCATCTTGGCCATTATCCTCTTGGACCTTATTGCCTTCTAAATCTCGGATTATCCATCTAGTCATTTTCCTGTGGACAAAAAGTCCGCGAGAATTGACTACAGATTTTCCTGTATTGGCTTGCTTGTTTCTCTCGGACTTTTGTCTCTCAGACAAAAAGTCCGAGACTCCTTCCTTAGGCAATTTTCCTTCGTCATGATTTGTCTTGCTTTTCTGGCTCTATGCTTCATGTGCCTTTCCATCGGATTTTTTCCTCTCGGCTAATCCTTCGGAAAAATTGTCATGAACCAATTGTTTCAAAAAAATTGTCAAACCCATTCTTTCGGATTTATTGTCAAGGCCAATTGTTTCAAAAAAAATGTTCGCCCATTTCTTTCGGATTTATGCTCTTTCCTCTTGCTGGCTCTTGCCTTCGGACAAAAAGTCCGAATCATTTCCTTTGTGCCCTTCGGACTTGCCTTTCTCTGTAGGGCACATGCCCTTCGGACTTTTGTAAAAGTTTGAAGAACTCATGAGATGAGCCTTCCTGAGGGCACATGCCCTTTGGGTTTCTTGCAAATGCCCCTTCCAATCTTGAAGTGAGCCTTCCCGAAGGGCAAGTGCCCTTCGGATTTTTTGTCTTAACCATTTTTGTTTTTGAAATTGTCCCTTTGAACTTTCCTGAAGGGTACATACCCTTCAGGATTTTTGGAAGTGTACCTTTTCTCTTGACCAAACCGTCTGTCCTTTAGAAAAGACAAAAGAACCCTTAATTCTTTTGGACTTTATGGAAAGTTCCCTTCTAAAATTCTTTTTCCCTGGACTTTTTTTTTCCTCGGACAAAAAGTCTGAGGAAATTGTCCTCACACTTAGCCCAAATGAATTATGAGAAAGACAACACTTGGAAGATAGAACACTTGGGAAAGAGTCCTCTTGGGACAAAAGTTCGAGAAAATAAACCTGTATGCTACTTCTGATCCCGTGCTTTCATTGAAAGTGAAATTACAACCCTGTAGGCTAATGTTAAAATTGTATGTGACGCTTTGAAGGAGATATGCCTTTTCAAAGCTGCCATAGGTGTCTTGTTCTTGAATGGACTGTAGCTCGTTAATGACTTCAAAGAAGGCTCAAAGGCAGATCTGATCTCGATGCTTGTCTTTCACCCCAGAGATGAGTTGTTCATGTATTCTCCTCATGATCATAAGCATTGTTGTAGGTCCTCATCATGACTGTATTTGATACCTTCACTAACTTCATATCCCTTTGTTCATGCCTTTTCAAATTGAGCCTTTCGGATTTCTTCGAAATGTCTCTCTCCTACGAAAGGCATGACTAAGCAAAGCTTTGAATGATAGAGTTTGCAATTTTGACCTATAGGGTCAAAATTGTCAACAGGTATTACTTTTGAATTTATATCATATAAGAAATCAAGGTTTAGGAGGGCAAATCCATATCCTCAAAAGAAATATTTGTTTCCCGGTTATCCTATCGTTCTAGGCAGTACAATCCCCACTATCCAAATGGCTATTAGAAACCAAGGGTTTGTTCCATTCAATAGAGGCGGCCCACTGAATCTAGCCCAGTTCGACGACATTCCTGTGTCTGCTCTCAAAAGTATCCCATTCTTCTCAGGAGAATATCAAACAACCCCTATTGAGCATATCCAAGATGTAGCTAATCTCTGTTCAGGTACATAATATTGTTGAGGATAATGTCGCTATTAGATTGCTTGTTGCTTCCTTAAAAGAAAAACATTGCAGTGGTATAGAAACCTCCCACTAAACTCCATTTCTATCAGGGACGAATTGGGTGCAGCTTTAGTCAAGCAATTTGAAGACAAATCTGATCACCTATCTTTAATTGAGCAATTAACAATCATAAACAGAGCTCCTCATGAGTTCATGTTCGATTTTAACTTCAGATTCCAAAAGACATGGACCAGGATACCTGTCTTGATTAGGCCATCCCTTGAATATGCATTCCTGTATTATTTGAGAGCCTTTAACTCTGACATTAGTGTGATGATACAGTCAATGGGTGGTACTACTTTGCCAGATGCTTATGAGTTTGCAATAAGGGCAGAGAACAGTTTGATACAAGCTGGTAAGCTTTCTTCAAGACCTCCAATGCCTATATATTCAAAAATAAAGTCCATACCAGCCCCTCAAATTCCTCAAATCCCATCCTTAGCTCCTATTCCACCACCTCAAGCTCAAATTGCAGCCCCTACTAGTCAAGCTAGTGAGATAGGAGAGTTGAAAAGCTTGTTATAATCCTTTGGGAATGAAATAGTGCAACTCAAGAGATAACAATATCCGTCTAATAGGCCCTATCAACAACAAAATCAGACCACCTATCAGCCCTTCAAAGATCAAAGGCCTCCTTATCAAGGTTTTAGAGAGAGTAGACCACCTTATTAAATACAAGGAGCCATAACTCTAGCTAAGCCATATGCTGCCCTTGATCCTAATGCTCCTTCCACTTCAAAGGCCATTGTTCCCACCCCACTTCAAAACAACTTGATGCAGGATTTAGGTTGGCAGTCCTCAAATCTCAATGATGCTCAAAACCAAGTCTTGGTATCACAGAACATAACTATGCCAGATGCTTATGAGGTTGCAATAAGGGCAGAGAACAGTTTGATACAAGCTGGTAAGTTTTCTCCAAGACCTCCAATGCCTATATTTTTAGAAATAAAGTCCATACCAACCCTTCAAATTCCTCAAATCCCATCCTTAGCTCCTATTCCACCACCTCAAACTCAAATTGCAGCCCCTACTAGTCAAGCTAGTGAGATAGGAGAGTTGAAAAGCTTGTTGCAATCCTTTGGGAATGGAATAGTGCAACTCAAGAGACAACAATATCAGTCTAATAGGCCCTATCAACAACAAAATCAGACCACCTATTAGCGCTTCAAAGATCAAAGGCCTCCTTATCAAGGTTTTAGAGAGAGTAGACCACCTTATTAAACACAAAGAGCCATAACTCTAGCTAAGCCATATGTTGCCCTTGATCCTAATGCTCCTTCCACTTCAAAAGCCATTGTTCCCACCCCACTTCAAAACAACTTGATGCAGGATTTAGGTTGACAGTCTTCAAATCTCAATGATGCTCAAAACCAAGTCTTGGTATCACAAAACATAACTATGCCGCAAATGACATAAGAAGAGTTTTCTTTTCAAGGAGGTTAGTGCCAAGAAACAAGTTTGGCATCACAAGGAGAGACTCAACAAGTTCAAGGGCAGCCTGATGCCATTAATGTAAATTGACAAGTAGATGATCTTGTTGCTTTTACTCAGGTTGTTGAAACTAACAATACAAGTGGTCAAGTTGCAGCGGTAACTAGAGCTAAAAGAAGAGCCATTGATGAAGCTCAGGAGGTGACAAATGCTTCAAGTACTCCTAATAGTGCTTCTAAGAGTTCAAAAGAACAACTTGCTGCCCCTACAACACAGAAAAATCAGAATATAGAGGTTAGTAAAGTTCATCGAATACCTCTAGTTCGTGAGCAGCCAGTGCTTCAAAAAGTGCAACCAAAGGTTGGTGGATCTTAGTTCAGTATAGTGGGATCAAATGAAGAAGTCTAATATCAGTATTAGCATGTGGATTCTCTTTCCATCTCAGGACAAAAAGATATGCTCATCCAAGAGTTTTCAGCTCTCAAATTGTCTCCAAAACCAATTGAGAAAGAAAGTGTTGTTTTAACTAATTCGGATCAGCCAACTAAGCATCAAGTACAACAAACAAATAAGATGGCAAAGGTGGACAGAACTGAGGTAAAAACAAATAAAACTCCTTTCTACCTTTCTTTGATAATAGGTGATACTTTGGTTCGTAACTGTATGGTGGATAGTGGAGCTAGTAGTACATTCATGCCTAAACAGATTGCAGACAAGCTCGACCTTTTTCAATGAGCCAAACACTAAGGGGGTATTGCAATTGGACGGGTCACCAACAAAGACGGTAGGCATCATCAAAGATATGAAATTGACATTATATGCTTGTCCCAATGTTACTATTCAGCAGGATGTTGTTGTGGTAGATTTGCCTTCTTACTTTGCTATGTGCCTTTCAAGGGACTTCACCTCAAAAAATTGGGGGATATTTATCAGCTGATTGGATTTATTTGTTGTTCAGAACCAGGTATGGTACCAAAGTAACGATTCATTCTGAACCTATTGCATGTTATCATATGGAGCCATATATGCCAAGTGTTGTGAACACTAACTGTATCATCTCGGATGATGTACTAGAAACTAGTGGATTAGAAAATGGATCACCTTTGGATGGAGTTCCAGATTTGTTTTTTGATGAGTGGGCTTCTACTTTGCATGAGCATGATCCTTATAAGCTAATCGAAGGACTTGGTGTGTATTGCCTTCATGAGAACGATGTACCAATTCTAGCCATGGTTAAGGATAATGAATCTAGTGAAGGTTTATGACAATTGTACTTTGATGGATCAAAGAATAAACATGGTACCGGAGCTAGAATGATGTTGGTTTCTTCAACAAAGCAAAGGTATTTCTCTTCTATTAAGTTTCAATTTGGTTGTTCAAATAAAGTTGTAGAGTATGAGGCACTAGTTCATATTTTGCAGTGGGCTAGGAAGATGAAAGTCAATTCCTTGCAAGTTTTTGGTGATAGTGAATTTATAGTTCACCAAGTAAGGGGTTTAAATGTATGTAAAAATTTGTTGCTTAAATCTTACAAGCATAGAATATGGGACGAACTTGAAGATTTTCAAGTTTTTAACATTCAGGCAATACCAAGAGGTGAGAATAAACATGCAGACGGGCTGGCTGCCATTGGGGCACAATTTAGTCTCCCAGTTGATATAAAAATAAAAAAATTTAATCGCATATAAAGGTGGTTGTAAGGCCTTCTGTTCCAGATAATCATGAGAATTGGCGAGTGTTTGAAGATGACAATCAAATTGTGAGATTCTTGCAAGAGGAGGCTGAGTTTTCTTAAAGAAACCAATCAAAGTATTTGCAGCAGTATGGTGATCAGGTTGTGCAACTAAAAACAAATATGTTGCCCAAGGGATTGGTCACACTTGAGAACATTTTTAGTGGTGATGACGAGTTAAGGAAAGAGAAGTCATCCTTGTCAACAAAGAAGAGCACTATGCCAATGTAGAGATTGCAGTTGATAAGGTTTTGAAGTTGGGTAAGGTATGCACTCCACAAAAAGAAGCTTTCATTGAGTTATGCACAAGTTTTGCTGATGTATTTGCATGGAAATATAGTGATCTCAAGGGATTTGAACCAAGTTTAACTCAACACACCATTGAGTTAGAGGCTGAAACCAAACCAGTGAGACAAAGACAAAGGCCCATCAATCCTGAGCTTGAGTCTTTGATGAGAGTTGAGCTTCATAAGTTCATAGAGTCAGCTATTATATTTCCAATCAATCACTTAACTTGGATGGCAAATCTTGTTCCAGTACGAAAGAAGAATAGTGAGATTAGATTATGTGTTGACTTCCGTGATTTGAACAGGGCTTCACTTAAAGATCACTATCCATTGCCATCAATGGAATAAATTTTACAGCTGGTTGCAGGTTCAGAGAATTTTTTTTTGTTGAATGGATATAGTGGCTACAATCATATCTTGGTCAAGGAGGAGGACCAATTTAAGACAACGTTCACAACCAAGTGGGGGACATTTGCATACAGAAAGATGCCATTCGGTTTATCTAATGCTGGAGCCATCTTTCAAAGAGCCATGGATATGGCATTCCAAGGCCTTCTTCTCAAGTTTGTACTTATTTATTTGGATGATATAACAGTGTTTTTAAAGAGTGCAAGTGATCACATGGTTCATCTCAAGCAAGTGTTCTAAAGGTGTAAGCAATTTGGGGTATCTCTAAATTCCAAAAAGTGTGTCTTCTCGGTTCATGAAGGTAAGCTTCTTGGCCATGTGCTTTCAAAATATGGTTTAAGTATAGATTCTGAAAGGATAGACTCCATTCTTGCACTTTCCTTGCGTAAGCACAAAAAGGCTATGCAAAGCTTCTTTGGGAAAATCAATTCCCTAAGGAGACATATTTTAGATTTTGCCATTTTAGCTAAGCCACTTACAACCATGCTTAGGAAGAATCAGAGCTTCAGCTGATCCAAAGGAAGAATCAGAGCTTCAGTTGATCCAAAGGAAGAATCAAAGCTTCAGCTGATCCAAAGGAGTAAAGAGTTTTGGAGATATTAAGAAGGCCATAGCTAGTGCTCCACTTATAAATCCAAATTTTACAAAAGATTTCATTTTGTATATATATGCCAACATGGACACCATTTCAGGCATTCTTATGCAAAAAAATCATGAGGCTTTGGAGCAGCCAGTAGCTTTTTTTAATCAAGGCTTGGAAGAGTATGAAACAAGGTATTTTTTTTTTTAAAAACACGTTCTTTCAGTTATAAGGTCTCTTAAAAAGCTTAGATACTTGCTGTCTAACAATAAGATACACCTAATGGTTTCTCATCCAAGCATCAAGGTGTTCCTTTTGAACAAAGATATAAATGAGAAAGGAGCTGGTTGGATAACCAAGGTAATGGAGTATGATGTGGAAATTAAGGTCACAACGTTGATTAGAGGCAAAGGACTTTGTGAGCATGTAGCTCAAGACTTGCAAGAGACTAATGAGGTTGTTTTGGTGTCAAATGATGAAAAGGTTGCAGCTGGTCATACCTCACCTTCCAGCTGGTTTCATGACTTGGTAAGCTATCTCCAAGATGGTATTTATCTCTCTCATCTAAGTGCTTCAAAAAGAAGATATTTCAGGTTGCAATCAATTCCATTTTTGCTTATTGATGGTGTATTGTTCAAGAAAGATATCAATGGCATGTTGCTAAGATGTATAGAGCCAAGTCAAACTCAGAGATTGCTTGAAGAATTCCATGATGGACATGGTGGAGGACATTTTTTCGCAAGAACTACAGCCCTTAAGATCATGAGAGGTGGGTACTATTGACCTAGTATATTTGGTGATTGCCATGCATGGGTTAGGAAGTGCAAACAGTGTGCTATGTTTATAGAAAAAGTGAAACTTGCAGCCTTACCTCTTCAACCAATTGCAGTGGATCAGCGCTTTGTCCAATGGGGATTGGACTTTATTGGTCTCATAAATCCTCCTTCAAGTTCAGGACATAAATGGATTCTAACTCCTACAGATTATTTCACACGTTGGACAGAAGCAGGGGTATTGAAAGAAGCAAATGAAACCAATGTTCTAGATTTTTATGAAGGTTTGCTTACTAGATTTGGAGTTTCTTCAACTATTATTTCTGATAATGCAATGGCTTTTGTGGGATCTAGGATCAGCGAATGGGCTGTCCAATATGGAATTTATCTTAGCACTTCATCGAACTATTATCCACAAGGCAATGGCCTTGCTGAATCTACGAATAAGAACGTATTGAAGATCATAAGAAAGACTATTGAAGACAATCAGAGGTCATGGCATCTCAAGTTGAAGTCAACTCCATGGGCTGATAGGATCACCTACAAAAGATCAATAGACAACTCTCCATACAAGCTGGTATATGGTAAGGAAGCAAGGTTACCCATTTCTCTTGATTTTTTTCTATTTTAGAACTAATGCATCAACTTGAGTTGTTGGAGAATAAGCCTTTGGACATCAGGTATGCAGAGCTTACGGAGTTGGAAGAGATAAGAAATTAGTCCATGCTAGCCATGGAAATTCATCAAGCACAAGTGAAGAGAGCTTTTGACAAAGGAGCTTTGTCACGAAGTTTCAAGGAAGGAGATTTGGTCCTCAAGTGGGATGAGGATCGAGCTAAACTAGGAAGGCACATGAAGTTTGACTCCTTTTCGAGTGGTCCAGACACAATCTACAGCTGTAAATCCCACAATGCCTTCCAACTTGCAAAGATGGATGGTGAAGAGCTTCCAATCCCAGTCAATGGGATACATTTAAAACATTGCCATTGAAGAGCAAAGTTCCTTGTACATAGTTTGTTTGTTTTCCTCCAAGTGTTGTTCAAGCACATTAGTTTAGTTTTGTTTTGCCTCAAATAAGTGTTTGTTTGCACATTTGCTTTGTTTAGGTAGTTTTTCTATTTTGTGTGTTTCCCTTCTTTTTTTGGAGGATGAAGGTTGTCTCATGCCAGGTCAAAAGAGAGTTTGCAGTCGTGGATCAAATTTGTCATTACTTTGCGAGTCCAAGAGTCATGTAAATGGTCTGGTTTTCAAACTAGCAGGAATGTTTCCCAATTGAGTCGCCAAAATGTTGACAATTTTGACCCTGCAGGTCAAAATGTCACCTTTACCATTGAAACTTTGCATATCATGCCAATTCGTCTTGTGAGTCAGTTATTGGCCCTGAAAAGTCCGAAGGAATTGTTCAAGTCCAAATGGTCACTTTCTTTCGAGAGAATTGTCCAAGTAGAAAGCCCGAAGGGCATTTTCATAAAGCTCGAAGGGCATCTTAAAAAACAAAGGCACTTTTCATTTTTTCGGAGGGTCCTTTTCAAAGTTCTGAGGACCATTTCAATTTTTTCGAGGGAAAAAGGACCATTACAAAGTTCCAAAGACCTTTTCATTTTTTCCGAAGGACCATTTCAATTATTTTAGAAGGTCTATTCCAAAAATTCCGAAAGGGCAATTACAAAAATCCAAAGGGACTTTTCTCGGACGAAAGACCATTTCAAAATTGCCGAAGGGACACTTGCAACTTTGTCGAAGGGTCGTTTTCAATTTTTTCGAAAAGGTGATTTTACAAAAGGGAAAGACTATTTCAAAATTTTCAAAAGGTACTTGCAACTTTCTCGAAGGAATTGGTCTTTTGAAAAATCCCAAAGGTATTTTTCTCGGCAAAAAATGATGCTTTTCAAATTTTCCGAAGGGTCGTTTCTTTCAGGAAAGTGACAATCAAAAAGTCCGAGAGCTCTTTTCCTTCAGGAAAGTCCATTGCAATTTTTCTGAAGACTATTTCACAAAGTGCCGAAGGGGCTCTTTTCCTTTTGGAAAAGTCAATTTCAAAAGTTCTGAAGGTCTCTTGCTTTTGGGAAAGGTGCTTAACAATTTTTCTGAAGCCCTTTGCAAGTTTTCCAAAGCCCTTTTCAACAATTCCGAAGGGTCATTTCTTTCGGCCAAAAGACCATTTACAAAAATCCGAAGGTTCATTACAACTTTTCCGAAAGGCAAAAAGGCTTGTCAATTTTTCCGAAAGGACTTTTCAAAAAGTCCGAAGGGCACAATCCAATAATCTGAGGGACCATTTTCAAAAACCCGAAGGTATGAATTCGACAATTTGTCCGCGAGAAAGTGACTAACAAAATTCCGAAGGGAAAAGCTTCGGATAAATTGTCCGTGAGAAATGGACCAAGCAAATTGTCCGAAGAAATAATTTCGGGAAAGTGAACGAAGACAAGGGTTCGGGGGGAAAGCTCGAAGGAAATGAACGAAAAATATTGTCCATGGGAATAGACAGAAATAACTCCGAAAGGAATACAAACAATAACAAAGAGCCCAAACAAATGCTGAAGGAATACATGCAGAGCATGCAAAGTGGCCCAAGCAAAGATTAGATGCGTCCAGGACAAGCACGAACATGCAAAAAGCCAATAAAGATATTGTTTTTTTCCATCTATAAGAAGATCCATAGTCCAAGATTGTAGTAAAAAGCATGCCAAATAATAAATGCAATAATCAAATCATTCACACTTGGCAAAGACATGCAACTGCCTTGAAACATGACTCTCTCAGTTCCAAAGGGAGACTCGAATGCATGAAGGGCTCATGGAGTTTAGCGTTGTAATAAGCTAACAAGAAGTTCAGTCTGAGTTTCTACGCCATGTATTTGCTGTTCTCTTGGAGTTTCCATGCACATCTCACTCATCAAGGTCCTTTTCCATGCAAGCAAAGGCTATCTATAGTTGATTGGTCAAAGCTTCAATTGACTGTTTGTTGAAGTCATGCTTATCTCCTAGTCATCTCATGCATTCAATAATCCAACTCAGCTTCAAGTTCAATCAAGAGGCATATTCCTTTGAAGATTGTGGCGTGGCTTTCCATGCAAGACAGTTTGACTTTTCAAAGTTAGGCCCACCATCCTTTTCAAATGTCAAAGAGCTTTTCATGCAGGACATTAAACAAAAGAATATTATTGGAAGGCTTGGTTATTTTCGAAGAGCTCAAGTTGGACTTGGGGTGATGTGGGGGTTGATCTCCTCTTCTATTTTCAGCGTCAATCTCTTGGCTTTTGTATGTTTTTTTATATAAATTGGCTTTTCAGCCTTGAATCGATATCCCTCTTTTGGCAAGATCAGACTCTACCAAAATTTGAGTTTTGTAATCTTTTCAGATAAATAGGACTATTTTCAGATTCCAAGATGCTATTATAGTGTATTTATGTCAGTGATTTGCATATGTGATAGAATTTCTTTTTTTGTCAAGTCCTGATTTTTACCTATTTACTAGTTGATTAGATTATGCAGGTCATGTTCTGTTTGATGTCTTTTGGCTAAAGTTACAGTGGATGTAAGTCGCTGGTTAGTGTCTTGAATCAGGCCTATTCCCTCAAGCTTTGATCACCAGATAGAACCTTTTCATGAAATATTGATGCATAGGAGTCAATTAGAGTTGAAACTTCAGTCTTTTTCTTGTTTAATTAGTGTTTTTAGGAGCTCAAATTGAATGGATGAACCAAAATATAGGTGTATCGCCATCATTAAATAGGATTTTTTCTTTTAAGTTTCTCTTTTTTCCTTTTTCCAGCAGTTTGTAGCATAGAGTAGAGATCCTAATTGATACACCAAAGAGAGCTAGCCCTTAGAATCTAGAGATTCAATCCGTTGATTAGGCCACCCACAGTCTAGGATTGTTTCCATGTTTTAGCAGACTGTGAAGGCCTGAAACCACCTTTGCATGGGTGCGAGTTTGATTGACAACAGTTCCTTTTGAGGGTCATGGGCGTATTTATCCCTAAGTGATTTTAAAAAAAAATTATCTTTATAATCCACTAACTTTTTCTTCATAACTAAAAGGTGGATATATAAAGGGGATTTGTATTTCATTTGAAGGGATTTATTATGGGATATTGATTTAGATGATCAAGTATGTCAAGCTTGTTCATAGTGACTTGAGGACGAAAACCTTGAAGTGCACTAAGTGTTTGGGGAGGAAAACCTCCATTCCTTCTTTGAGGGCAACACTATTCAAGGACTGTAATTGTGCTTCAGATTTGCATGGTTGCATGCAATTGGTCTTACAAAGGTGTTTTGAAACACCACCTTGTTTGGAAGATTGGCGAGCACCTTGGAGGCTTGGTGATTGTATTTTTGTAGGTTAAGACGATGGTGATTTGCTTAGAGGCTTGGAAGACCCCGTTAAGGGCTGTTCTACACTTGCAAACCCTCTTTTAGGGTTTGTGGATTTATTGCAGCTAGGCGACTTGCTCCTTGAGGGAATTTGAGGTCATTGAGGGACGAAATTGAACATAATAAATCTGATTGCTATTTATATTAATTTTGCAAGTGGGGTGACTCACTTTGGAGGATTTTTTGAGGGTTGTAGGGTGCTTTTAGACCCTAAACAGTGGACAAATAATATTATAATTATTTGCGTATTTTTGACATATTGTTTGGGGACTTTGACATCATCTTGAGGGTGGATCCAAGGTTAAAATTCTAATTTAATTCATATAGTAATTTTTTGCACAGTGGCGACTTGCATTGAAGGGTTTTGAAGGCCATTGGAAGGGCTAACTTGGAGATATTTCATTCTGATATATTTCTATAATTTCTCATTATTATTGGTTAGTATTTGCAAGAGTTTGAAGATTGATTTGGCAAGGGAATATGCTGCTGTACTTTCAAAAGAAAATCAAAGATATTGCAAGGGTACTTTCCAACGGTACATCTCCATTTCTCTTCACCAAAATAGGTATTTATTACAGCAGCCTAATTAGGGTTTAGGTATGACTTTTTCATATGGTTAAAGGTGAATTTCAATGGATATATACTACATTAATTGCTGAATTAATTGTGCAACATTGGTACCTAGGGTTTGTTTTTATTTGTGGTGTTTTTGAGCATCTTAATTCAGCTAGGGTTTGCTGATTTGAATTTAAGAATTCAGAAATAAATTATAAAATTGTTTGGATTTGTGGAAAACCCTTGTTTGGGTCGTTTGTCCCAATTTGGGGACATTATAAATTGACCAAAACGGTGCACCTTCTCCAAAATCTGATTCCACATTTGATATGGGTTCTTTGAGAAGGTCTAAGAAAATTCAAAACAGCGTGGAAATCGTTTGGCTGTAGGTGTGAATTTGACAGTTGAAAAATGGCCCAACTATATGACAAAATTCTTGAAATCAACTCGCTGCTGTCATGATCCAAGGAAGGATGTAAGAACCCTTCACAGGGTCTACTGCTGAACTTCACTTTTTTTTGTTTTCTTTTGTTTTGTTTTGAAGGTTTTATGATTTTTTTTGTGTTTTCAGGGGGTTTGAACAAAAACACATACTGAAAGTAAAACTAGTCTATTGAGAAAAAATTTTGAACAATACTGAGACTTCTTTTATTGCCATATATTATTCCATTAACTGAATAAGAGTCTAAGGCCTTATTGATAATAAATACAATATGAAAAAGCAAATTCCGATAATTGAATGACCCTGATATGATTGTGATCTGTAGATACCATCATATGTTTACCTCCAAAAGAAGTTGCAAACACTTTGTCTTCTATGACCAGCAATTCCTCCCTATTCACATGTACTGTAGCACATCACTATTCATGGTACTGTAGCACGTCACTATTCATGGGTACTGTAGCACGTCACCTCTGAAAATAATCCCTTTCAATCAGAAAATAATCTGCAACTCCAGTCTCTTAAATCTGATCCAAACTTCACCATATTCATCCAATTGAAATCCAAATAGAGCCTCTGATTGAGACCCCCCAAAATCACCAAGTTCACTGGGTATTTCACTAGCTCAGATGGTTGCTTACAGAAGAACTACGTTCTCCAATGGCTACTGCAAGTAGAAACCCTCGTTCTCCAAGCAAGTTCAAACTCCTCAAAAAATGTTCTCAAAATGCAATAATCATGAGTTTCTTCAAAAGAAAACCTTATATCTCCTCAAGCAAGTTGATTTCCTTTAAAAGCATCATTTAAATTAACTTTGAATTTCACTTTTAATTTTCCAATAGTTTGGGCGCCCATTTAATTATAATAATTGATTGAAATATGGCCCCTTCTTTATAATGGTCGACCCCTTCATTAAGTCACTTAAGTTATAACATAAATTTACATTGTAACTCTATAATATAAGCTTCAATTAAATTAATATTTATTTTGGCAAATAAATATTAATATCTCCCTCAATATAAGTCCAAATGACAAGCCGTTTGAAGCCGGATGATAAGTGACTGAATTTGCATATGGCCAGACCATACTGCTAAAAATAGCGGGGGTGCTCCACTGAGTGTCTCCACTTAATAAAAATAGTAAGTCAAGCAAATGGCGTCCAAAAGATCCCGAACAAAAGCCAAACTGAAAAATTCTGACAATTGAAGCCAAGCCATGCCTCAACAAGACCCTCTATCCTCCATATTAGCCTACGAGGGCCACATAATAGGCTAATCTCAAGTATTGAGAGATGTCAACTAGAAGGGGACATTACAGTCCACCCCTCCTGAAATTGCTTGTCCTCAAGCAATCTCAACTCAGGATGCTGCAAAATCTTCTCACTCTCCCACGTAGCATCCTCCACTGGCAAATCTTTCCACTTCACTAGATATTCCCTGATGGTCCTCCTGCGTAGCTGTCTCTTTCTGTACTCCAGGATAGACTCAGGTACTAAAATCAACTTTTCCTCATCATCTAAGGGAGGCAATACTGTTGAAGGTACCACACGATGTCCTAACGCCTTCTTGAGGCGTGACACATGAAAAACATTGTGGACCTTACTATCTGCTGGAAGCTCTAGCTCATAAGCCACCTCTCCAACACGCCTGATAATCCTGAAAGGACCATAATACCGTGGCTTGAGCTCCTCTGATCCACTCTTCCTGAGAGTAGACTGTCGGTAGGGCTGCAGCATGGATATACCATGTCTCCCACCTTAAAAGATCTCTCGATCCTCTTTTGATCTGCATACTGCTTTTGCTGATTTTGTGCCTTAGCAATATTCTCCTTAAGAGCCCTCATAATGTCCTGGCTCTCTTGCAAAACTAGGCGCCTCATACCCATACAACGCCATGAATGGGGACATCTGAATGGTCATGTGGTAAGTGATATTGTAACAATACTCACATAAGTATATCCACTTAACCCATGCCTTTTGCTGCCCTGCTATGTAATTCCTGAGGTAGCCTTCCACCCATTTGTTCACTATCTCCGTCTGACCATTGGTCTACGGGTGGTAACTGGTGCTCGGTGTAAGCTCGGTCCCACAAAGTCTGAACACCTCCTGCCAGAAGTGACTCAGGAACCGACTATCCCTGTCGCTAACTATGCTCCGAGGCAACCCATGTAATCTAAAAACCTCACGGAAAAATACCTCTACTACTTGTGTATCTGTGTAAGTAGTGGTGATCGGAAAGAAGTGGGCATCCTTCGTCAGCGGATCCACAACTACATATATGCAATCACGTCCTTGGGCTTTAGGCAAACCCGTAATAAAATCCATTGACAGGCATTCCCACTTCCTATCAGGAATCGGAAGTGGCTGCAACAACCCTGTCGGATATGTGTTCTCCTACTTGTTTAGCTGACAAATAGGGCACTCTCGCACATACTGAAGAACATCTGCCTTAAGCCCCTTCCATGTAAATCTCTCCCGAACTTGTCTGTATGTCTTAAAGTACTCGGGATGCCCTGCTATAGGTACATCATGGAAAGCTCGCAGAATGGTGTTCTTCATCTCTGACCCTGGGATCAAGAAAATCATGTTCTTGTAAATGATCAACTCATTTACTAGTGTGTACCTGGTGTCCACAATAGATCCCTCAACAATACCAGATGCCCATGTATCCTTGGCATACTTTGCCACAATCAGGTGCCTCCAATCCTTTGCAATCTGTACCATAGAACTCAGATGAGGCTGGCGTGAAAGAGCGTCAGCAACATTCTGTGTACCTTTGACATAGGTGATGTCAAAGTCATATGCCTGTAACTTACCCACTTTTGCTGACGGTCATTTAAATCTTGCTGTCCTAGGAAATGCCTCAAGCTATTATGATCAGTTTTAATACAAAATTTACTGCCCACTAAATATTGCCTGAATTTGGCCAAGGCATGCATTATGACCAGCATTTCCTTATCATATATACTGTAAACCCTATCTGGTCCTCTGAGCTTCCTACTCTCTTAAGCAATCAGGTGCTTGTCCTGCATAAGCACCGCTCCAATGCCCTCACCAAAAGCATCACATTGAAGCTCAAAAGGCTTCATAAAATCTGGCAGTGCCAACACTGGACATGTAGTCATAAGCTCCTTGAACCTCACAAAACACTCTTGTGCCTCAGGGGTCCAAATGACTGCTCTTTTTTTCAACAAATCCATCATAGGTGCTGCATGGCTTGAATATCTACTGACAAATCTGCGATAGAAACCACATAACCCAAGAAATCCTCGTAGTTGTGTAAGGTTCTCAGGAGTAGGCCAATCTATGATAGCATGGATCTTCTCATGATCCATCTGCACTCCCTTTGCACCGATAATATGGCCTAAGTATAACAACTCAGTCATTCCCAAATCACACTTGGATTCCTTGGCATACAAGGACTCCCTATCCAAAATGCTGAGTATTGTATCCAAATGAGCCAAGTGCTCTTGCATGTCCCGCTGAAGACCAATATATCAACGAAGAAGACAAGTACATATCTCCTCAACTGTGAGTGGAAGACCCTGTTCATGGTGCACTGCAATGTCGCTGGAGCATTGGTTAGCCCAAATGGCATAACCACAAACTCAAAGTGTCCACAATGACAGCGAAATGCGGTCTTCTCAACATCCTGCTTACGAACTCTAATCTGATGATATCCCGATCTCAAGTCTATCTTCGAGAAGTAACAGGCACCATGGAGCTCATCAATAAGCTCATCTATACAGGGTATGGGATATCTGTTCTTAATAGTCCTCTTAATCAAGATCCTGTAATCTATGCACATACGAAGAGTACCATCTTTCTTCTTCACTAGAACAATTGAAGAAGCAAATGGCGACTTACTTGGTCGAATGTGACCCATAGCAAGCAACTCCTTGATAGTCTTCTCTATCTCATCCTTAAGCCGCTTTGGGTGCCGGTAAGGAGTAATCATGACGGGCTTGGCGCCCTCCTCAAGCTCTATGATGTGCTCAATACCCCTATCTGGAGGTCTCCTTGGTGGAATGTCACTGAAAACCTTCCCATGCTTAACTCTCAACTGCTGAATGTCAAAATGATACTCGGTCTTATGCTGTCCCTCCTGTGTAGACATCAAAGTACACTCAGCGGCCCACTCAACCATGTCGTGACGCATAAGTCTCTCCATTCATCGGAAGGAAATAGTCCTGATGTTACTGTCTCGGATGGCCTTTAGTATATGAGTCTTCCCATCCACCTCGAACCGGATCTCCATGTCTTTAAGGCGAAGTATAACTTCCTCAAGAGAATGAAGCCACTTCATGCCCAAGACTATATCAATATCACCCATATTTACCACATAATAATCAGCCTTGAATTCATAATTATTCAGGCGCAAAGGAAGATCCTTAATCATACGGTCACACTTGAGAGTGTAACCATCAGCCACCTTAATCCGAATGCCCTCAAACTCTTCGGTTATGAGCCCACACCTCTCCACAAATCTAGCATCAATAAAATTATGGGTGGCACCTGTGTCTAAAAGGGTGATAACCTTTTGACCAGCCAAAACTCCACGAAGTTTGAAAGATCCCTCTTGCTGTATGCTAGACAACCGTGCCTCCTGGAGCTGGATCTCTGACTCTGCCTCCACCCTTGGCTCTGAAGCCTCTGACTCTGACTCCTCCAAACTCTCCTGGTGTTCGAAATTTTCAGATTCCGAATCCTCATAATAAGCCCACATAACTCTATTAGCCTTACCCTTAGGCCGCAAAGGACAATCATGGTTAGCATCATAGGGACCCTTGCAGCAGAAGCAAAGCTTCTTCTTGCACAAATCATTAAGAGTCTCACGATCTAAGGGTGCTGCTGATTTCCCCTTTGAATCACTCTTAAAATCAGATTTCTCTCTATTTTTATTGAATCCCTTGTCTTTAAATGAAGAAGTACTCCTGGAATTGGACTTGCTAGATGGAGCTGCAAATTCCATGCTGCGTGCCTTCTTCATCGCTTCCTGTAGTGAAAGAGGATCAAATGCTTTGATCCAACCTCTCAATGGCTCCAACAATCCCTCCACGAAGAGCACAACTAGACGCCTGTTTGATATGTTGGGAACCACCATTGATAACTGCTGGAAGTCTCCTATGTAAGCCTCCAAGCTACCAACCTGTCTCAATTGGGCCAAATCTCTGAAGTAAGCCTCAGGATCCTTCTTGTCAAACCGTTCCACCAATCTGTCCACGAACTCCTAGTAAGTGGTGATACGGTCATGCTGAAGTGTCACCATCCCATGATACCACCAATCGTGTGCAACTCCCTCAAGATGCAAGGTGACATAGTTAATAGCATCAATCTCTGTCATAGGTCTCAAGGCTAGAAATGTATCCAGCTTATGGATCCAAGCTTGAGCGGTCATCTTGCCACTACCATCAAATGTAGGCAAAGTAAGCTTGCTTGTAGCACGCTTCAGTTCACTGTTTTGATTCCTCGGCCTCCTGTCTTGTCTGACTGCTCGGTAGTGTTCTCTCCTCTGGTTTACAAACCTCTCAAAGGTCATCCTCTCTCGCACCTGTGGAGCTAATAATTCCCATTCGTCATTCGTAGCCATGAGGATATCTGCGAAAATCTTGTCCTTAGCTTCTTTTGCAGGTGCTTCCTCAGGCTCATCTCTAATGAAAGTAGGACGAGTAGGCCTATCTGCTGTCCTGGAATGAGTCCTATGAGCTCTAGGTGATCCCACTGCACTCCTGTTATCCCCTTGCTCCTGATTCTGTCTGTCCTGTGGGTTCATGCGCTCAATCATGGTGGTGAATCCCTGCAAGGCTTGAGCCATCTGCTGCTGTCCTATAACCATTGCTCTGAAAAATTCCCTTGTTTCCTGTTCCTCGTTCCTGTTGCCTGTGGGTGGGCTACCTTCTAGCTTGTCACCCATGGTGCCCGGCTCCCTGTCAAATCCCTATTCCCTGTCAAACAAAGCTCTCCTGCGAGTGTAGTATCTATGAGGTCCAACCTCCTGTGGCTGCATATGAATCCCAAACCCTCAGAATGACAGGATTGTAGCTCTGATACCAATGTAAGAACCCTTCACAGGTTCTACTACTGAACTTCACTTTTTTTTTTTTTTTTGTTTTGAAGGTTTTATGATTTTTTTTGTGTTTTCAGGGGGTTTGAACAAAAACACATACTGAAAGCAAAACTAGTCTATTGAGAATAAATTTTGAACACTGAGACTTCTTTTATTGCCATATATTATTCCATTCACTGAATAAGAGTCCAAGGCCTTATTGATAATAAATACAATATGAAAAAGCAAATTCCGATAATTGAATGACCTTGATATGATTGTGATCTGCAGATACCATCATATGTTTACCTCCAAAAGAAGCTACGAACACTTTGTCTTCTATGACCAGCAATTCCTCTTTATTCACATGTACTATAGCACGTCACTATTTACGGTACTGTAGCACATCACTATTCACAAGTACTGTAGCACGTCACTATTCACGGTACTGTAGCAGCAAATAAAACTTCTAAAAATAATCCCTTTCAATCAGAAAACAATCTGCAACTCCAGTCTCTTAAATCTGATCCAAACTTCACCAAATTCATCCAATTGAAATCCAAATAGAGCCTCTGATTGAGACCCCCCAAAATCACCAAGTTCACTGGGTATTTCACCAGCTCAGATGGTTGCTCACAAAAGAACTTCGTTCTCCAATGGCTGCTGTAGGTAGAAACCCTCGTTCTCCAAGCAAGTTCAAACTCCTCAAAAAATGTTCTCAAAATGCAATAATCATGAGTTTCTTCAAAAGAAAACCTTATATCTCCTCAAGCAAGTTGATTTCCTTCAAAAACATCATTTAAATTAACTTTGAATTTCACTTTTAATTTTCCAATAGTTTGGGCGCCCATTTAATTATAATAATTAATTGAAATATGGCCCCTTCTTCATGATGGTCGAACCCTTCATTAAGTCACTTAAGTTATAACATAAATTTACATTATAACTCTATAATATAAGTTTCAATTAAATTAATATTTATTTTGGCAAATAAATATTAATATCTCCCTCAATATAAGTCCAAATGACAAGCCGCTTGAAGCTGGATGATAAGTGACTGAATCTTCATATGACCAGACCATACTGCTAAAAATAGCGGGGGTGCTCCACTGAGTGTCTCCACTTACTAAAAATAGTAAGTCAAGCAAATGGTGTCCAAAAGACCCCGAACGAAAGCCAAACTGAAAAATTCTAACAATTGAAGCCAAGCCATGCCTCAACAAGACCCTCTATCCTCCATATTAGCCTACGAGGGCCACATAATAGGCTAATCTCAAGTATTGAGAGATGTCAACTGGAAGGGGACATTACAGAAGGGGTTGTAGAGACTGTTGTAGGATTGAGATTAAGTGTTTTTTCTATGAGCTATGAGAATGTTGGTGTAAGAGAATAGAAGCTGATCCAAGAGCTTGTGTGAATTGAGACTCCTTGTATGCCTTTGAAAAGGCCTAAAAGTTCATTTTTATTAAAATAATCAGTCCTTGTTCTAGTTGGGTTCCATATGGCATTGTAGGGCTTCTTGAACCCTTCATGAGATTCATTTTGAGTACTCATACCCCATTTCTTATCTTCTTTCCGATGAATTTTCAAACTATTGCAAATTGCATGTTTACTAGTAAAACAATTCCGTTAAATGATAGGTTTTTCGAATTTCGAGTAAGTGACCACCAAAGGATTTGGAATAGCATTGTGGGGTAGAAAAACAGCTGGGAAGAATTAGTTTCGGCTGCTAGGACATGGTTGCCATTCATTTGGCTTCCTATCCTAGACTGCATTCACTTGGTAGGTCTAGTAAAGGTTCGTTGCATTCGACAATCATTAACATTTGGACTCAAGTGGCTTACTTTATGGCTGTATAAGCCTTCCATTGTCATTGAGGGTGCACACTATCTTTACTTGGCACCCCAAGTTCTTCCAATTAAGGATAGAGCTCCATTCAATACCTTCCACATTTCTGACCTTTTTTTCTAACAGAATTTCCTGATTTATCAAAGTGCCTTATGATTTCCAAACCTATGGCACCCTACATGCAAAGAAAAACCTAAAGGCTATCTCTACAAGCCAAATAGATACAAAATTTTGGGTTGACAAAAGTGCTTCATGATTCCCAAGCACATCTTATGGAATCAGATGACAATGAGTTATCTCAACTGACCTTTGATTGAAGTAATGGCCCATAAGTCACCTCAACTGACCCCCAATTAATCCAATGGCTGTCGGGCATTACAATTTATATTTCAATGATTCACCTACATAGAGGATTTAAATCAAATAAATTTATAAATTTACTACTAGTAAAAATATCTTAAATATGTCTATTTGAAAAATGCCGAGAGATATCAATCTTGAGGCACCTATCTTGGATTTTCCACATACCACATTGATTAACGACTCCATTACCTTCTTTGCAGATTTCCCATTAACAGGCGATAGATGGCCACAATCTAGCTGTACCACTGTGTTAGGCTCAAAAAATTTATTCGTGGAAAAGAACAGTCTCCAAACTTCACCCTTGGATATCAAATATTTCTCGATCACCTTCTCCAAAGAAGAAGAAAAACTTATGTATGACGGTCAAATCAATGTCAAATTTAAGGTGAAGCATCTTATTGACATCTCACACTACTATGCTCGCTCTTATTGCTCGAAAAAATCTTTTTGGGGGAAAAAAAGGCTCCAAACTCCACTGTATGCCCCAAGATATTACAATTTTTTGATTGCCTTCTCCAAGCAAGAACTTACATTTCCATATGATGTGTTGGCATTTAGAATGCCCCATACAATTTTTTCAGGGTCTAGGTGAAGTCTATCAATATTGATGTGTCTTGATCGATAGTAGGCCCCATCTCACCGGAAATTGACTTAGTGTTAAAGATATAATGGATAGTGATGTTTTTCCTCTTTGGATGCTAGTTTATAATGAAAAGATTTTTAAAGCTGAAGTGGCGACAAAGGATAGATCACATAAGTTCATAAGGTCGGCGTTGTGGGTCTCAACATAGGCCAAGCATACCCTCAAAGACGTAAAGACGAAAGGAGGTGAAGTGGGTATAAAAGTCATTGCATATAAGCTTGTGTTCTAAAGAAAATTAAATTCAAAAGCCCGAAGCAAGAAATCAATGAATGTTTTCTCTTTGCTTCATCAGGGATGAGCTTGGCCAAGACAACAGGTTAAGTTTGTAAGGGTGAAAAGGAAAGTGGACGCACACTCTTCACCTCCTTGTTGCTAGATGCATTAAAAGAACTTGATCTAAGCCATAAGTCTGATGAATGAAAGACACATCAAGGCCTTGTTGGGTAGCCGCTCACAACAATGCAAATAAAAGTGTTATGTACTCGTAAGACCGACAAGCTTAGAAGTGATGAGGAAGTATCTTCAGGTATTCATATATGGAAGAATGATTGTAACAATGTTAAGTCTTTAAAACTGAATTATTCAAAAGGTGCAAAAGGTAATGTCATCCTTACGGACTTAATACAGGCCGAGGAGGGGGTATAAGCACAAAAAGACAAAGGGGAAAGTTATAGAGCAAAAGCTTATTCGCTTCTACGGGAATGAGTTGGTAAGTAAAATGAAGCTTTACGCATATGAGCGAAAAGGATACATCCAAGGAAAGGGCTTGTTGGGTATACCATTTAGATCATTAGTTTGATTAAAGCTAAAAGCGTAAGCCTGAGCAAGAAAGAATTCATCAATTGAGTTATTTGCATCTACACTGGTAAAAGTGCTCAATTAAATCATCCTTAAAAGAAAGGTGCCAACAAAAGAAAGCATCGCCAAATTCAGAAATTAATTGCGCCACCCTATGAGTTCTTGAACTATTTGGAGTTTTGTTTGAGTGATTTGCAGTTCATTCTCGAGCATTTAGGTGCCCTAATGAGATTGTTGTGAAGAATTTGGAGGAATGATGGCAGACGACAACACCCCACTGTTAATCAATTTGATGGCGCAATCATCATTTTTTAGGTAAAAAAATCTTTGTGTTTTGTGTTTATCAATTTTAATCAAGCATGGCATCAACTAGCAACTCCAGGAAGGGTATCAAAAGGAAACTAGATTAGCTAGAAGCCTTCAGTGAACCCACAAATCCCTGGCATCACAAGAGCATGCTAAGGAAGAGCACAGAAATAGCTTGGAGTATTATGAAGACTCTAGGGTGGATGAAAGAGACCTTAAGACTATTAATCAATTCGATGGTGTAATTGTCAATTTGCGGGTAAGAAAACTCTCAGTGATTTGTGGTTATTAATTTTAATCAAGCACGACATCAACTAGCAAGTCTAAGAAGGGTATCAAAAGGAAGAGCATAGAAATATTTGGGAGTATTATGAAGATTCCAGGGTGGATGAAAGAGACCTTGTGCTTAGTTTTTATGGTAGAAAGCTCTTCTTCGATGCATGGGTTAGGTTAAATAAGAAAATACTAATATATAATATATGGAAGTGTAAACTGGGGAAAATTGTAGTCCCTAACTGCTTTGAAAACACCAATATCATCACTTGGACAACATAACATTATGATGATTAACATAGAGTAGTGAAGAATGCAGAGGGTCAGATTTTGTTGGCAACGCCAAAAGAATTAGGAATTTTTTTGGGCTTCCTACAATGGGAGTTAAAGAAATGAACATGAAAATGGCTGAAGCACAATATGATAGCAACTATGGAATTTATAGGAATGTAGAAGTGCAAAAGCATGTAAATGATCTAGAGGGTAGGCACTATACCCAAAGGAGCATGGATGATAGCATCATGGACCATTTTGAAATGACAATGTTCTTACCCTATTTCCAGCATGCCATGTCAATATTATCATAGTTTTTTGTTGAATAGGATGACATGTACGCGACTAAAGCAAGGGCAGTTATATTGGTTGGTGTCCTTCATTATCATAACCCTGTGATTTATGATTATGCTGCCTTCCTATCTTCACAAATGCATGACCACTAGTTGAGTAAAAAAAGACAGTAGGGCCTAAGAAATTCAGGTATTACTCTCACTTGTGTGGTATGTAATTGGCTACTCACCACAAACAAATGCCCAAGAAATTGCTGGGAGTAGACTGGGCTTATGATGCTGAAACTGATAAAAGATTTCACAAAACAGTACAAGCTTGGACCAGCCACTTAGCTAAACATTATTGGAAAGCCGATTATAACTACTTTGAAGATTACTTTGTTCAACCGTTATACAAGTTGTTGCAGGGTAAGGAGAGGCCCAGATTGAGCCGTGCATTAATGAAAGTTCTCAGACTGTTGCAATTTGCACCCGAGGATGCCCCAACCCACAATTGGGCTGACTGGCAGTTGACACCCGATGGAACATACATAAGAGCGTATGGAGCAGATGTGGCCCCTTTTATCCTCCCTAATCATGTGCCTTTAAGGATAGTGTGTCAAGTATTGATTAGAAAAATTGCCTTTGTTGGATGAAGATTTTGTGGAGTTGGGAAAAGTAGCCTTATTAACCTTTTGAGCTACCATTGGAAATTTCACTTTCCATCACATATGTGCCTTGATAATTGGTACAAATGCCATTTCCCAATTGCGTTTGATAATGATGAGAAAAAGGAGGTGTGACCTTGCAAGGTTTATCAATGACAAAAGAAAAGCTACTAGTAGATGTGTAATGTCCCCCTTTTCGAACTAGTCCTGGGAAGAGACTCTTAGCCTTTTTGTTCCCAAGGGCTAAGGAAATTTTTGGCAAAAAGTGGAACATTTGTGAGCTTCAAGAGCATTTTATGATAAAGCACTTTATTATCTAATTTTGGGACTTTTTTGAGGGTCTTGATCATTTAAGGCCTAAAGTGATTTTATAAGGAAACTCTTTATAATATTTAAAAAGAAAAAAAGAAGGTAAACTCTCCCTTCTTATTTTGGGCACTACACTTGGAGGAGAGATATAAAAGGAAATGAAAGACTCATTTGAAAGGGTTATGCAATTTGGATATTGAAATTCTTGTGCAAGTATGTCAAGCTTGAATAAGTGACTTGAGGACGAAACCCTTCAAGTGCACCAAAGGGTTTGGGGACGAAAACCTCCATTCTCTACTAAGACAACTCTATTCAAGGTCTGTAATTGCACCATAATGTGCATAAGTATATGCAAAAAATTCTACAAAGGTGTCTTTTGATACCACCTTCATCAAAGAATTGGTACTATCCTTCGAGAAGCTGGAAATCTACAATTTGCAGGTAAAAGAAAGGTGGGTGAACTCCGTGTAGAAACCCTAGAACGAGTTTGAAGTCTTCCAAAGTGTGGTGACCTCCTTTGGGGAGGACGACACCCCCTCACAAGAGGGAAATTTGGTTTTTGGAACCCTATTCAGGGGTTAAGTTAAATTCCATAATTTATTATAGTCATTTGGTGAATTGTTTGGAACAATTGGCATCCCTGAAAGGACATTGTAGGCCCTAATATATTTCAAAAATTATTACAATAATTTTGGCACTTGGGTGACTTGATTAGCAAGCTCCGGAAGGTGATTTGGTGAGAGAAATCCAAGGGATAATTTTCAGAATTATTTTCTTCTAATTTTTTGAGGTGTGACGACTCGCTTGGGAAGCATTTTAAGGCGTTTAAGGGTTGAAAAATACATCCATACCTTCAAGGAAAAATCAGATTATTTTTTGGGAGGTATTTCCAGCTATTCGTCAATTTATTTGACCCCAAAAAAGGTAATTAACTTTCTAAATAATTTTCAGCTTCTTGTGGAATTATTTGGATGCTCTTTAGCTTGAATATCATATACTTTTTTCAGCTAGGGTTTGGTTGGTTATAAATTTTCAGATTTCTGTTTGGTGCTTGGATTGGCTAGGGTTTGTTGGAAAACCCTCTTTTTTTGTTTTCGTCCCAAATTGGGGACATTATAGTGGTATCAGAGCCAATTTCTTGACCATTTGTGGGATGGAAAGGTTATTGTCAACCAGAGACATCGACAATGCTAGGTTTAAGAGGCTTACTCAAGCCCAAGAGCGGTCGACGGAAACTATGGCCACATTTCTTCAATTAGTGAAGGGCATGAAAAGGGACTAGCGCCTTGAAATGGAAGAGGAACAACCCTTTATTATTTGGGATGATGGAATATGATGATGAATACTTGGAACGCACACCCCGAGTCAAGGGGACAATGAACTTCAATAAGTTTGTAGATTGGAAACAAGGAAAGAGGTACCATGGGCAAGTGGTTGTGCATGATAACTTGGGAAGGATTGTTCTCCCTACCTTCGAAGGGGATCTAGGTACTTTAGTTATAGCATGGGTAGACAAGGTTAATGAATACCTTGATTTGAGGCCTAGAGGTGAAAAAGACGCCCTAAAGTTTGTCATACAACACTTGTAAGGAGCTGCCCATGATTGGTGGCATCTTGGGTGGAGGACACAAGGTCATGACCTCATAGAAACATATGAGGAACTAGGCGAGAAACTCATTAAACAATTTTATAAGAAGAAGGTGGAGCCTCCAAAATCAGAAATTGTGAGGGTATCTAAGAGGGACTTTCACTTACATGAGGGGCAGCCATTGAAGCAACCAAAATCAGAAGTTTGTGGGCAGCCAAAAACAAAATTTCAGACATACAAGGAACAACCAACATATGGATTTTCTAAATTGCAAAAATAAAAAAAATTGGGGCAAGAAAAAGAGATATTTCAGCTAGATAAAGGGCAGCGAATGAGTGGATTTTTTGAACCACAAGAACTAGAAATTCAAGGGCAGTCTAGTGAGGGTTTCCCACAAACTATGGGGCAACCAAGGGTGTTGCAAATGGTAGGTACTAAGGTGAAGGTAACAAAAAAGTCAGATCTTCCAAAGGTAGAGCAAGGAGAAGTTGTTCAACAACTTCATGAGCAATCAAAGGATCAAGAAGAATGCTTGGGTAGTGATAAGGAAATCATAAGGGAAAGGTATGTCATGAAGAAAATTTTCTTCATTATCTCTAATCATAGATCACTTTTCATAATTTTAGATTTCATGAAAAATCTTGGGAGATACAATTGTTGTTAGCACTTGGAGAGGAAGCACAAGTCTTGACAAGGGTGGACAAGGCAAAGGGATTTCTTGGAGTGATGCCAAAGCGGAAGAGAGAAGATGTCAATTTGCATATGGAAGAAGGAAAATCAGATTGGTGTCTGGGTAAGCAATTGAGCTATCATCGTGGTAAATGCACATTGATTTTTCCTCATGATTGGTTCTATCATTATCTTGGTTGTAAAACTTATGCTATCACGAAGGTTGAGGTGAAGGGCACTCAATGGAGAAGAAAATTCTTCCAAATAAATGACCATGACAAGCATCCATCATGAATATGGGATCCAAGTGAGCACTACAAAGGTAACATTGCTAGTGGGTCATATTGGGCCAACATTAAGAAGGGAGTAGGCAAGGATTATCATGGCCCCAAGATCATGGTGACTGCTGTTCTTAGCATTTTCAGTTTGTTCTCCTTAAAGTTTGTTATCGTCACAGGCACTAAGAAGGTGTGCTTCTCACACCTCAACACCATGGTGGTGGTCCAAGTAGGTATAAGTGGATTTCTAGCCACTAGATGGTGGAATTGTAAGAGGGAAAAGATTTGCTACAACTATGATAAGGAAAGGTTAAGGCACCAAAAGGGAAGCCATGCTATTTTCATAAGGCATGATGGAGTTATTGTAAAAGTGTTACTAAACACTATTGTTTTTGTTAATGTGTTTGCTTCATGTGTAGGATCACCATGTGGACTGGTTGTCATAGCAACAAAGTGTACCAAGAAGGCTGTAAATTTCGTGCACGGGCAGCCACCTAGACTTTGTAGAAATCATTCAAATTGGTGCTTGAAGAATGTTGGAGTTACTATGAAGAAGATGCAAACTCAGGGGAATAAGTGCACCCTAGACTCCAAAGTTTGTGGGGCAATGAATTCTGAAATTGATGATGGGTCGAATGTTTAAGGTAATATGCAAACCCAGCTGGACATCTATATAGAAAATTCTGGATTCTTGAGCAATAAGGATCCACAGGAAACTACATCAAGTAGCATGGCAGGTACTTTCTATATAATCTTGAGGGGAGAAGAAGGATGTAATAGGGAAGAGGCTGCAAATTTTGTGCATAAGCAGCCAGTAAGTCCAAAGAAGGTATGCCTTACTATGAAATTGGTAAGTATGGCCAAGTTTGGAATTTGTTGTGCTTTAGTGAGAAAAATAAATAGAGAATTCAGTTCGCACAATCAACTTCTAACTTACAAGGGGAAGCACCATATTCCAAGTTGTAAAGAAGGTTTTGTGGAGCTGGATGAGAGCATAAAAATTCTCTCGGTTTGGGCAAAAGTTGGGATTGTGAATAGCAGCATAATGGGGAAATCTTTGAGGAGTTTTTGGTCAAGAACACACCCAGAAATTTGTGAGTTTGAATGGCCCAAGCCACTACTTCCTACCATCATGAAATTCACTTTATTTGACATGCTACAACAAGTAGGAAATCAGGAAAACATTAATGCAAGGTCTGAATTTTGTCACTCAAAATTTTCTGAGTTATGGATGCAATCACAACCATCTTTTATGAGAGATATCGCTCATGTTTTTGACGAGGTAAGAGGGATAAAAGGGGGAAGATGTTGCCTAGTCAAGGAGGTCAATGAAGTGGTCAAAAATTCTGATTTGTTGGGCAGACTACAGACCCTAACCAGTTTTGGAAATGTATATGAAGAGTTTGATTTCTTGTTCCATTTACAGATACTAACAAATAATGAAAAGGCATATGCTCGAAGGTACAACTTGCATGAGAAAGGGGCGAGGTTTGAGGGCACGGAGCAGTACTACATCTTGATTCACTTTGCGGCACTTTTCCAGCTATTACACATAAGCAAGATGACTGATTTTCTTGTCTATTTACAGCTACCATTAAATTCTGGAAGTGTCCACGTTTTGAGGCACAACTTACATGAGAGAAGGGCAAAGATTGAAGGCATGGAACGACACTACTTCTTGGTGCATGATGACTATTCTCTTGACTCCTATTTTGTTTCCCTCATGCATAAAAATGATGAGAAGGGGCAGCCAATGGTTGAGCACATGAGGACATCATTGCAAGGTTACTTGCATACCCATGATATCCCCTCACAAGGTATGCTTTCAAATTGGCTCAAGTTTGTTTTCTCTTTGCAAATGGGGGGGCTACTGTTGTCAACCTGGAGTTGCACCTTGAATCGAAGACATGCTGAAATGACTAATCCTCTCTCCAGTTGGAACAATGGGATCTTTTCACGAGGGTGGGTGCCTCAATGGTGAGAAGAACCTCTAGAGAAGGTTGGTTCCTATAAGATATATCAATGGATCTCTACTATGTGCTGCGAATCTACCATGGAAAAGGGAGAAAGAAACATGAAAAGTAAATCCTACATAATCACGGTGACACACCAAAATGTTGATCTACTCTACTTGGAACCTTGAACACTGAATCAAACAAGGGAAAAAGAAGACCTTTGATTTCAATTTATCACTATGCATAAATATTTCATGAGAAGGTTCGATCCAATGACCAAAACGTGAGGGAAAACGATGGAGAGAGGTTTGATACAAGACACTTTGCAGCCACCTAACATCCACTTACAACTTTAGCAAAAGGCATATAGAACACTGAACATGACCTACATAATATGATGAGCTAGAAACTAGGTACGAATCAGAATTTGGAAAAGGAGAGAAATCTTCCACGTATGCAAATTGCTGAATGAATGTACACTATGTCAGCACTTGAAATCTGAAAGTACAATCCTTCTATTGATTGAATAGGTTACACAACTCACCAATGGCAAAATCTGGTCTTACCAAGAGAGGGATACAATTCAAGGCTGAAAAGCCAACTTATATAGAAAAGTATACAACAGCCAAGAGATTGGCGCTGTAGAAGAAAATGTCAACTCAGTCCAACTTGTGTTATTTTAGCTTTCAAATAAAATCTATTTTTGTCTTATGTCTTGCATGAAAAGCTCTTTGACGTTGAAAATGATGGAGCACCCATTTCATAATCCTTATTTAGAATAAAGATTAAACTCTTCAAGATTGATCAACGTGCATGGATCTTGTATGATGCAATGCCAAAACTGAATTTAGAACTTGTTGACCATTTTGGTCTTGCAGGTCAAAAATTGGTCTCCCTTTTCTTTCCTTGTCGGCCTGATTAGTCAATCTCTAATGTCTTCACTTTACTGCAATTGTCATTTTTTCCCTTTATAATAGGCTTGTTTTACGAAAGAGTCAAGTGATTTGAGTCCTGTAGGTTTTCAGGTTGATCTGGAGGCTTATTTCGCTTCAACAAATTACCTTGGACAAGCCTTTTTTGGCAAAGGAATGGGCTAGTTTCAAAGGAATTTAAGTCTTCTACAAAAAACTCCAAAGGTCAAGTGCCCTTGCGGAGGGCAGGAATGTGACAAATGGGACCATTCAAGCAAGCTCCGAAGGACAACTTTGGACCCAAGGTGCCCTTGCGGAGGGCAGAGAACACAATTGAAAGAGATCAAGGCTGAAAGCCAAAAGGGAAGTTCCTTCGGAAAAGTGACAAGGCAAAACCAAGGATTTCTTCGGACATTTTGTCCGAAGAAAATCCAGGTAAAAAACCAAAGGTAAATTCCTTCGGACAAAATGGCCGAAGGAATTCCTTCGGACTTTTGTCCGAAGAAATTCACAAAGAGAAGGCTGAGACATTGAAGACACATTTCCTTCGGGCAAAATGTCTGAAGGAATTTGAAAGACAAAGGAGCCCAAAAGGCAAGTGCCCTTGCGGAGGGCTCACGGCTATCAAAAGGACCTTCTCCTATTTTTCGAAGGGTCACCTTCCCTTCGGGAAGGTTCATTTTGCAAAAAGCCGAAAGAATTACTAAAGTGATGACTGGTCCGAGCACGTCAACTTTAACATGGTGAACTAGCCGTTGAGGGTTCAAACGTCCAGTGACGTGCGCACAAATGTCAAATTCAAGGCAGCAAAAGAGCCATTAGTTTTCAAATGGTGACGGGCCTGTAAACGTCAATTTTATGGTGATAAGATAGCCGTTGATTTTCAAATGTTTAAGGACTGGCCTGCACATGAAATGGTTTAACAGTTGAAGAAAAGGCTAAAGGAGATTTCTTCTGGACAAGATGTCTGAAAGAATTCTAGATCGCCGAGGCATCACCGAAAACAGATTGTAAAGCTCGAAGGAAGACAGAATTCCTTCGGATGTTTTGTCCGAGGAAATTCGAAGGCTTGGAGGCCCGAAGATAGACTCAACGACTAGCTAGGAAAGGAGCCAGGAGGAGACAAACAATAGCCCTGAGGGCCGAGTTGCCAGGGAAAGACAAGAAGTAGCACAGGAAGAATAGAGCAGTCCAGGTGGCACAAGAACCATCGGCAAGAGAAGTTATTGCTGCGGATGAAATAGTCTCCACCAAGCAGTCATCAAAGGGAGCACAAGCATTCAATAGAGCCGCCTGTTTTTCTTCGTTTAGCATTAATGAGCAGACAGTCGCGTAAGCTTCACAGAGAGGCGGCCTTGTCATTCAGAAAACAAAGAGACCCATGCTTTAGCAAGAACATTTAATATGGTTTGAGCAGCAAAGTCAATACCTGCGACATCTACAACATGGTTCTTTCAGGCCATTTATGGAAGGATGACACCAACATGAGCGAATTCCTTTCTCCTAGGTGTTTAATACAATTTGGGCCGCCTGTTCTTGAAGGGATCAATAGTCTTTCTCTTAATGCTATAAATTGTAACCTCTCAGTGTGAAAAGGATATCTCTCACTTGTGTAAGGTGAAGCCCTGCCAAAGTTTACCTTTGAATCAAAAGAACGTGTTTTACTTCAATCTGATGTGTTATACTTCTGAATATGCCTATGTATCGACCTTGTGTTTAGTCATTTTATCTTGATGCTTTCATAGATCAACCCTAGCATATCTAGTATATCCCAGACCATTTTCTGCAGGTTAACAAGAAGTGCCCAAGCTGGAGCATAGAGACAAAAGAGCAATTATCTGACAGAGTGCTTCTGGAACACCTATGGTAGGTTTTTTTTCTTTATATCTCCATTAAGCCCCTTGTTAAAGTGCCCACGCAGTTTGGGATTTTGTTCAGATGAAGTGTATGTTCGCTCTGTTGGTGAAAAGTGTTGATATAAGCTAAGTAGATCGAATCATTTGGTGCATCACCGTTTTAGATAGGTTATGTTTTTGTTATATCCTTCTCTCTTTTCACCCCCCTATTATTAACAGTAGTAGCTAAGGACCCCAAAGATGCATCATGGGGAGCTAGCCCATATCTAGAGATTCGTTCCTCAAATTTGCCAAGCCCATAATAAGAGGAATATCTCCATTGTGCCACATGGAAGAGAGAAGCTGAGCCTTCTTTCTAAGGGTGCAATCCACAATGTCAACAATTTTTGGCACGCCCAGTGGGACAATTTTTGATGCTCACAGAAGTTCCAGGATTGGTGCTCGTCCTGTTACTGCAAGATTGAGCAAACTAACCTAGCATTTGGCGGCTCCGTTTTTAAGAACTCAATCTCTGGCCAGAGATCATCTTGGCATCCCATGCCTACGGTCACCACAAGATCTTCTGCCAAGGGTGTCCCTTTCGAGTTTGTTGAGCTGCCCTTAAACTCAACAAAGCGACTAAGGTTTGCAATGACTCATCTCTATACAACAAATCAATTTCCCAGACCTGCCATAAAATACACCTACACGAGAAGGCGTTTGTTGAACCCTGTCATCGCCATGGCTTTACCTTTTGTTGCCTTCCATGGTCAAAGCCCTGTAAACCTTCTGTAGTACGACCCAATCCCAAGGACAGCCCTTAAGAGTGTTCCTCTTTTTAATGGAGAGAGGCCTATTACCGCTATTGAGCATATCAGAAATATAGCCAACCTCTGTAACATCCATAATGTCACTGAAGAGAACATAGCCATTAGGTTACTAGCGTTGTCTTTTAAGGGTAAAGTTTTGGACTAGTATGGGACCTTGTCTATAAATTCGGTTGGCTCATGAAACGAATTAGGCACTCGTTTGACAAATGGATTCAGGGAGAAGAGTGACCATCCCTCTCTTGCTGAACAATTGACCACCATGAAAAGAACTCCACATGAATTTATGCAGGATTTTAATACCAGGTTCCAAAAGACTTAGGACAGAATCCCCATTTTAGTGAGGCCGACCCCAAGCTATGCTTTCTTTTATTACTTAAAAGATTTGAACAACGATATTGCTGTCATGATACAGTCCATGGGAGGACAAGTGTTATCAGCTGCGTATGAAATAGCTATAGCTGCCGAAAATTGTCTGGTACAAGCAGGAAAGATAGCCCCTAGACCTCATATGCCGCTCTTTCCTGAATTACCACCCCTGATTCAGACTGCTGCACCCACCTTAGCTCTTCTGCCCGATGTAGAAAAGCCGACTGCTACCTCGCCAAACGACCTCTATGAAATTAAGAGTTTGTTACAAAGTGTAACCAATGAATTAGTGGGTCTCAAAAGGCAACAAACTCAAAGCAATCGACCGAATTAGGGATACCAACAGTTTGGACAAATGAAGACCTCCTTTCCAAAATTATAACCAAGGACAAGGTCAGATTACCCAAGCCAGACCATATCAAGGCTATAATCTAGGTGCCCCTTCATCATCCCACTCAAAATAACTTGGTATAGGAACAACCTAATTGCCCAAACCTGGGGTATGGTCAAGAATAGGTTGCGTATACTAATGAGTTGCCAAATCAATATGTGAATACACAAAACAATCAAACAGTCCAATTCCCAAGTTTTGAGACGTCAATACAACCTGAGATGGACAACAGGCAGGCTCAATCTGATTCCACTCTCATGAATCACTTGGAAGGTGAATTCTATGTAGTCAATTATGTGGGGAGTTTGAATAACATGGTGATTGTGTTGCAGCCAATACTAGGTCCAAAAAGAGAGCTATGGAGGAAGCACAGGCAACTACTACTCAAGCGTTTGCAGCACCTTCATCACAAGTGAACCAAAAGTTTCCAAATTACAAGCTGCCGATTGCATCCTCAACTCCTCGGCTTGCACCTTAGGCTGTAAATGCCCCCAAAGAAAATTCAAAAGGGAGCAACCCTCAGATCAATGTGGTGGACCAGATGAAGAAGCTACACATGAATATCTCATTGTGGGATTCCTTAGCAATGTCGGGGCAAAAGGATATACTTCAGAAGGCATTGCACGGGCTGAATGAACAAGCTGTCCCAACAAAGGCCGATAATATGTTGATTATGAATGGGCACCCTTCCATAGCAAGTCAAGCAAAGAAGGATGAAAAGGTTCCTCCTTTTTATCTATCGTTAGTCATTGGAGATGTCTTTGTTCACAATTGCATTATTGACAGTGGAGCAAGCACCTCAGTAATGCCCAAATGCATAGCAGATAAGCTGGGACTCAAATATGAGGAAATGATCAAGGGAGTCCTACAGATAGATGGATTGCCAGCTAAAACATTAGGAGTGGTAAGAGGCTTGAATCTAATGCTACACGCTTGTCCAACCTTCTCAATTCTCCATGACGTGGTAGTGACGGATGTTCCTCCCTACTTTGCTCTCTGCTTATCCAAGGATTTCATGTCCAAAATAGGCAGGTACTTAGCAACAAATTGGTCTTACATGGTTTTTAAAACCAAATATGAAACTAAAGTGAAGATTGAGTCAGAGCCCATCCACAAAGATCATCTAGAGCCATACTCACTCAAGGCGACAAACGTCAGCTACGCCATCATTGATGAAGAATTCCAAATAGACCAATCTCCACCCTCTTCCCTTGAAGGAGTTGCTGACCTGCTCTTAGATGAATGGGGAAGTGACAATTTCGAACACAACCCATACAAGTTCATCGAAGAGGCAGGTCTTGGAGTTTATTGCATGCATGAAGAAAGTACTTTCGTGCCAAATTTGATGAAGGCAAACCAAAAGAGCTTGGGTTTATGGCAACTCTTCTTTGATGGCTCAAGAAGCAAATTGGGCGCTGGTGGTGGAGTAATGTTAATTTCACCCTCAAAGGAGAAATACTTTTCAACTTTCAGGGTCCAATTCTTCTGCACTTGCAATGTTGTAGAATATGAGTCTCTCATTCATAGTTTAGAGTGGGCAAGGAAAAGAGAAGTAAAATAATTGCAGGGTTTTGGAGACAGTGAATTAATTGTAAACCAGGTGAGAGGTCGAAACTTGACCAAGAATTTCTTGTTTAAGTCTTACAAGCACAGGGTGTGGGACCTAGTAGAGAGTTTCTTTGCTTTCAACATTATTTTCATTCCAAGAGAACAAAATAAGTAGGTAGACAGACTAGCAGCAGTTGGTGCTCAGTTTGACATTCTCAAAAAAATAGGTTGAGACAGCAGTCCATGTCATTTAAAAGTGGTAATAAGACCCTCCATACCTGATAACGTCACCAATTGGCAGGGGTTTGATAGTGATCCGCAGATAGCACTCTTCTTGCAAAAGGAGGCTGAGTTTGCTTCTAGGAATCAATCCAAGCTGTAGCAGTAGTACGATGGCCAGATTGTTCAGCTGAAGAACAACAAACTTCCCAAAGGTTTGGTCACTCTCAAAAACATCTTCAATGAGGATGACCAACTGAAAAATGACAAAGCAAGCATCACGACCAAGAAGAAAATTACAAAAGAGTCGAAATATTCAAGAACGGGTTGTTTCCACTTGGGAAGGTATGTACAATTGATGAAAGGCATTCTTTCATTTTGCTATGCCAAGAGTTTGCCGATGTTTTTGCTTGGGAATATAGCGACTTGAATGTTTTTGACCCAAGCTTGGCCCAACACACCATTGAACTGGGGAAGGCACCAAACCCATCAAACAAAACACAGGCCTATCAATCCAAAGATTGAGCCTCTCATGCGGAAGGAACTCACCAAGCTGATTGAGTCTAGAATTATTTTTCCTACCACTCTTCTTCGCTGGTTAATCTAGTCCCTATTAGGAAAAAGAATGGGGAGATCAGATTGTGTGGATTTTAGAGACCTCAATAGAGTCTTGTTAAAAGATCACTATTCCCTCCCAAGTATGGAGTAGATCCTCCAAATGGTGACAGGAAGTGAACGTTTCTCCCTCCTGGATGGATATTCAGGGTACAATCTGATTTTAGTGCAAGACTGCGATCAGTACAAGACAACCTTCACTACCAAGTGGGGAACTTTTGCCTACAGAAAGATGCCATTCGGATTGTCAAATGCTGGAGCCACCTTCCAGCGAGCCATGCACATGGCTTTCCAAGGTCTGATAAATAATATTGTACTAGTCTATCTTGACGACATGACAGTTTTCTCTAAGGATGCAAGACAATATCTGAAACACTTGAGGCAAATCTTTGAGAGGTGTAGAGAGTTTGGTATCTCTCTCAACCCAAAAAAATGTGTGTTCGCTGTCCATGAAGGCAAGCTCCTTGGTCATGTTGTTTCAAAAGGGGGCTTGACCATTGATCTTGAAAGAGTATGCGCCATCCTAGCGCTGTCCTTACCTAAGCACAAAAAGGGTCTGCAAAGCTTCTTTGGCAGAATAAATTTTATTAGGAGATTTATCCCTAATTTTGCCGAGATAGTCAAGCCACTAACTTTCATGCTGAAAAAAGATTAGAAGTTTGCATGGACAGCACAAAAGAAGAATAGTTTTGAAGGGATTAAGCAAGCTATTGCCCATGCTCCCACCTTGATCAGTCATGACTTCTCCAAGGATTTCAACTTTTACACCTTCGAAAATGAAGAGGTAATCTCTGCCATGCTTACTCGAGCAAATGATGAAAACCTTGAACAACCTTTTGCATTCTTTAGCCAAGGTCTAGAAGGTTTTGAAATTAGGTACACATATGTTGAAAAACAAGCACTTGCAGTTATACGAAGCTTGAAAAAATTCAGACATATGTTATCAAACAACAAGGTTCATATCATGGTATCACATCCTAGTGTCAAAGATTTCTTGATTAGCCGTGATCTAAATGAAAAGAGAGCAGGATGGATCACCAAGGTAATGGAATATGATGTGAATATCAAAACCACCAAGCTGTTAAGGGGAAGAGGGCTGTGTGAGCATCTCGTTGCTAACATTAAACAACAAAAAGAAGGCATTTTGCTACTCCATGATGAAGCTGCAGCAGAGGAACTTGCAGTCATAAAGGACTGGGCACAAGACATGACTCATTTCCTTTTCACTAGTGAGTGCCCACAGGGTCTTGATAGGACTAAGAGGAGGTATTTCAGGTTCCAGTCGCTTCTTTATGTCCTAGTTGATGGGGTGCTGTTTAGAAAATATTTTTTAGGGGTACTCTTGAGATGCATAGACTCAAATCAGGTCAACAAGGTACAATCCGAATTTCATGACGGGCCAGCTGGTGGTCATTTTGCCCCTAAGCCTACAACTACAAGGATTATAAGGGCTGGTTACTTTTGGCCCACTTTGTTCAGAGATACTCATGCCTGGATATGAAAGTGCCAGAAATGTGCTCTCTTTGATGGAAAACAATGGTTAGCTGCAATGCCTCTGCAACCTATTCAAGTAGAACAGTCGTTCATGCAATAGGGCCTAGACTTTATAGAATGATCAACCCTCCTAGTGCTGGCCACAAATGGGTATTGACTGCTACAGATTACTTCACGAGATGGGTAGAAGCTGTTGCTTTGAAGGAAGCCAACGAAAGTGCAGTCCTAGACTTTTATGAAGGCCTGGTGACAAGATTTGGAGTCCCAGCTACCATCATCTCAGATAATGCATTGGCTTTCTTGGGAACCAAAACAAGCGAGTGGGCGTTAGGATACGGCATCTACGTTAACACTTCTTCCAATTAATATCCACAAGGAAATGGGCTGGCTGAATCCACCAATAAGAATCCAATCAGGATCATTAGAAGGACAATGGAGGAAAATCAGAGAACTTGGCATGCCAAGCTGAAAACAGCCCTGTGGGCAGACAAAGTTAGTCCAAAAAGGGCAGTTGGTAATTCACCATACACACTTGTGTATGGAAGGGAAGCTAGACTTCTTATTTCACTTGAATTGCCAGCCTTGGATCTTGCCCACCAGCTACAATTGGAAGAAAGCGATAGCATGGAGGTCAGATTTTGTGAATTAATGCAGCTTCAAGAGATAAGAGACCGAGTCATGGCTCCATGACTAGCCGTCAACAACAAATGAAGAAGCATTTTGATAAGAAATCCTCATCAAAAGGCTTCTCAAAAGACGAAATTGTCTTGAAATGGGATGAAGATCGAGCTAAACCTGAAAATCACACGAAGTTCGATACCTTATGGAGTGGTCCATATGTCATCACTCAATGCAAGCAACATAACGCATTCCAACTCTCCAGGTTGGATGGTGGAGAACTGCATATCCCAGTTAATGGGATATATCTTAAGCATTGTCACTAGGCCTTCTCTTGTTATGTACATATTTTCCCTGTTTTTTTCCCTAAGTGCTTTTGTGCATGTTTGTAGCTTTTTTAGCCTTGTGTGTGTGTCTTTCCCGTTTGGGGTAAAAGCTTCATGATGATTCTTAAGTTCCTCAAGGATATTGTCAGCCTTTTAGGCCATATTTTGACTCCGTACCCAACGGACTTGTAAGCCACTGGTTTTCTTAAGCATAACAGGCATGCTTCCCCTGTGAATCGCCAAATATGTTGACCATTTTGGTCCTGCAGGCCAAAAATCAATCTCTTTTTTCTTTCCTTGTCTTGATTAGTCAGTGTCTAATGTCTTCACTTTACTGCAATTGTCATTTTTTCCCTTTATAATAGGCCTGTTCTACGAAAGAGTCAAGTGATTTGAGTCCTGTAGGTTTTCAGGTTGATCTGGAGGCTTATTTCGCTTTGGCAAATTACCTTGGACAAGCCTTTTTTGGCAAAGGAATGGGCTAGTTTCAAAGGAATGCAAGTCTTCTACAAAAAATTCTGAAGGTCAAGTGCCCTTGCGGAGGGCATGGAGGTGACAAATGGGACCATTCAAGCAAGCTATGAAGGACAACTTTGGACCCAAGGTGCCCTTGTGGAGGGCAGAGAACACAATTGAAAGAGATCAAGGCTGAAAGCCAAAAGGGAAGTTCCTTCGGAAAAGTGACAAGGCAAAACCAAGGATTTCTTTGGACAATTTGTCCGAAGAAAATCCGGGTAAAAAACCAAAGGTAAATTCTTTCGGACAAAATGGCCGAAGGAATTCCTTCGGACTTTTGTCCGAATAAATTCACAAAGAGAAGGCCGAGACATTGAAGACACATTTCCTTAGGGAAAAATGTCCGAAGGAATTTGAAAGACAAAGGAGTCCGAAAGGCAAGTGCCCTTGTGGAGGGCTCTTGGCTATCAAAAGGACCTTCTCTTTTCAGAAGGGTCACCTTCCCTTCGGGAAGGTTCATTTTGCAAAAAGCCGAAGGAATTACTAAAGTGATGACGGGTCCGAGCACGTCAACTTTAACATGGTGAACTAGCTGTTGAGGATTCAAATGTTCGGTGACATGCATGCAAACGTCAAATTCAAGGCAGCAAAAGAGTCGTTAGTTTTCAAATGGTGACGGGCCTGCAGACGTCAATTTTACGGTGATAAGATAGTTGTTGATTTTCAAATGTTTAAGGATGGGCCCGCGCATGAAATGGGTTAACAGTTGAAGAAAAGGCTAAAGGAGATTTCTTTCGGACAAGATGTCCGAAAGAATTCCAGAACGCCTAGGCATCACCGAAAAAAGATGGTAAAGCTCGAAGGAAGACAGAATTCCTGTTGAGATTTTTGCCCCAAGATGTTCGTAAGAATTCCAAAACGCCTAGGCATTACTGAAAACAGATGGTAAAGCTCGAAGGAAGACAAAATTCCTGTTGACATTTTTGCCCCATAGGGCAAAATTGTCAACCTTACTATTCGGAAGATGGCCTCATGGGTACCATTTTGTCTTGTGAATCAGTTTCGGATACTCAATAATGAAAAGGAAAAGGTTTTTTTCAAAGATCAATCAAGCCTAAATGCATATTTACAATGACCCAAAGAGCCTGCAACAAAGGAAATAGGCAAAGGAAAGAGCCTACAACAAAGGGAGTATTTCCTTCGGACTTTTTGTCTGAAGGAATACTTCAGATAATTACAAAGGAAAGATCCGCAGGCTCCCAAAAGGTCTGCCAAAAGCAAGAAAAGACCAAGGAATAATTCCTTTGGACAAAAGTCCAAAGAAATCTAAGAGAGAAGTCAGAAAATCCAAAATGGTCAAAGGAATAAGGACCCTGCAAAAAACCCAGGTGCCCTACAAAAAGCCCGGGTGCCCTACAAAAAGCCCAGGTGCCCTACAATTTTTCCGAAAAGGGCGCAGATGAAGGACAAAAGCCCTTGCGGAGGGCACTTGGTCGACGACAGGACCATTGCAATTTTTTTGAAGGGCACAGAGGAGAGCCACGAGCCCTTGCGGAGGGCACTTGGTCAGTGCTTGGACCTTTGCGCATTTTCCGAAGGGCATTTTGAAGGTAAAGGCAAAGACAAAAGACAAAGGATTAATTCCTTCGGGCTTTTTGTCCGAAGGAATTCGGACAAAAAGTCTGAAGAAATTCGGAGAAATAGACCAAAGAACCCTGTGGAATAAAACCGACAAGGCAAAAGAGCCAAACAAAGGAAACCTTCGAACAAAAGTCCAAAGGATTAATGCGGAAAAGTTGGCGATCACAAAACCCGCAGAAATTCAATGGGTTAGGCCGCGCAAAAAGCTCGAGAAAATAAACCTGACAAAATAAAGTCCGAAGCCAACATAAGAAGAGAAGAAACAAAGGAAAGATTTTGGACTTTTGTTCGAGGGATTAATTCGGAAAAAAAAGCCGAAGGAAATCAAGCCCGCAAAGCAAAAGTCTGCGGGAAAGCGATAGGGTCAGGGCAAAAATCCGAAGGCATTCCTTCGGACATTTTATCCGAAGAATTCCTTCAGAAGACCACACAGGGAGATAAGCCCGAGGTAGAGAAGAAATAAAGGCCAAAGGAAAGGTGAGGAGCCATAAGTCCGAAGGATTCCTTCGGAAAAGTTGCCGCAGGAAAGTCCGAAGACAGGCCCGAGAAAATAAGCCCAAGGCAAAAATGCAGCCAAGAACAAAAGATCTGAAGGAGATAAACCAAAAGCATAAATTTCGAAAGAAATCCAAAGCTTCGAAAAAGTTGCAAACAAAAAAGACGAAGGAGATATCCGACAAACTGTCCACGGGAAAGTGGACTAACAAAATATCCGAAGAAAAATCCAAGACCAAAGATAAGTCCGCAGGAATAAAACCAAGAACAACGCATGCACACAAACATAAACAAAAAATAAATAGCCATAAAATAAATTCACCCTGAATTTATCTCACTCAGCAAGGAGTTTTCCATGCAAGCACTTTCGTCCGTCTCAAGCTCGTAACGTTCCAACAGCTCAACCGGAGTTCCAAATTTGGACGTCGAGTTGACTGTTCTAGATTTAGAGTTGACTAATTGTTAAACGCTGCATCTACTAGGAGTTTTCCATGCAAAGGAGAATGATCTCTTCGTCCAACTCAGCTTATCAAACGGTCAACTCAGCGTTTCAAACGTTCCAACTCGGCTTCCAACGAATCAAGTCAAAGTTCTAAAATTGACATTAGCGTTGGATTTCATGCATGATATTATCATCTCATACTTTCAAACATTCTAGCAGCTCACGTAGAAGCTTAAATTGACATTGGCGTGGATTTCCATGCAAAGAGAGGTGGGCGTTTCAATAAACAAAAGACAAGTCCACTTCCTCAAGTGCAAGGAGCTTCATGCAAAGACAAGGGAAAACATATTTTATTGAAAGGCAAAGTCAGCCTTGAGTTAACCTAAGTTGATCCTCTTTTTTTTTCAACGCCAATCTTTGGCTTTTGTAATTCTCTATAAAATGGGTTTCAGCCTTGATTAAAATCATCCCCCTCTTGGCAAGACTAGACTGCCATTGGTGAGTTGTGTAACCTCTTCGATCAATAGAAAGACTGTACTTTCAGATTTTAAGTGTTGGCATAGTGTATATTCATTCAACAATTTGCATATGTGGTAGATTTCTCTCCCTTCCCAAATTCTGATTCGTACCTAGTTGCTAACTTACCGTATTATGCAGGTCATGTTAAGTGTTCTTTATGTCTTTTGCTGAAGCTGTAAGTGGATGTTAGGTGGCTTCAAAGTGTCTTGTATCAGACCTCTCTCCATCATTTTTCCCTCATGTTTTAGTCATTGGATCGAACCTTCTCACGAAATACATATGCATAGTGGTCGATTGAAATCAAAGGTCTTCCTTTTCCCTTGTTTGTTCAGTGTTCTAGGTTCCAAGTTGAGTGGATCAATCTTTTGGTGTATCACCTTTATTAGGTAGGATTTTCCCTTAAAGTTTCTTTCTCCCTTTTCCATGGTAGTCCACAACATAGAGTAGAGATCCTCATTGATACATCTTACAGGAACCAGCATTTTCTGGAGGTTCTTCTCACCATTGAGGCACCCACCCTCGTGAGAAGATCCCATTGTTTCAACCGGATAGAGGACTGACCATTTCATGCACGTCTTTGATTCAGGGCGCAGCTCCAGGTGACAACAATTCATTCGAACAAGTGTCCGAAGGATTTACTTCGGATGTTTTGTCCGAGGAAATTCGAAGGCTTGGAGGCCCGAAGATAGACTCAACGACCCGCTAGGAAAGGAGCCAGGAGGAGACAAACAATAGCCCCGAGGGCCGAGTTGCCAGGAAAAGACAAGTAGCACATGAAGAATAGAGTAGTCCAGGTGGCACAAGAAGCATCAGCAAGAGAAGTTATTGCTGCAGATGAAATAGTCTCCACCAAGCAGTCATCAAAGGGAGCACAAGCATTCGATAGAGTGGCCCGTTTTTCTTCGTTTAGCATTAATGAGCAAATAGTCGCGTAAGCTTCACAGAGAGGCGGCCTTGTCATTCAAAAAACAAAGAGACCCATGCTTTAGCAAGAACATTTAATACGATTTGAGCAGCAAAGTCAATACCTGCGACATCTACAGCATGGTTCTTTTAGGGCATCTATGGAAGGATGACACCAGCATGAGCGAATTCCTCTCTCCTAGGTGTTTAATACAGTATGGGCTGCCTGTTCTTGAAGGGACCAATAGTCTTTCTCTTAATGTTATATATTGTAACTTTCAGCTTGAAAAGGATATCTCTCACTTGTGTAAGGTGAAGCCCTGCCAAAGTTTACCTTTGACTCAAAGGAATGTGTTTTACCTCCATCTGATGTGTTATACTTCTAAATATGCCTGTGTATCGGCCTTGTGTTTAGTCATGTTATCTTGATGCTTTCATAGATCGACACCAATGTATCTAGTATATCCGAGACCATTTTCAGCAGGTTAACAGGGAGTGCCCAAGCTGGAGCATAGAGACAAAAGAGCAATTATCTGACAGTGTGCTTCTGGAGCACCTATGGTAGGTTCTTTTTCTTTGTATCTCCATTAAGCCCCTTGTTAAAGTGCCCACGCAGTCTGATCTTTTGTTCAGATGAAGTGACTGCTCGCTCTGTTGGTGAAAAGTGTTGATATAAGCTAAGTAGATCGAATCATTTGGTGCATCACCGTTTTAGATAGGTTCTGTTTTTGTTATATCCTTCTCTCTTTTCACCCTCCTATTATTAACAGTAGTAGCTAAGGACCTCAAAGATGCATCATGGGGAGCTAGCCCATATCTAGAGATTCATTCCTCAAATTTGCCAAGCCCACAGCAGGAGGAATGTCTCCATTGTGCCACGTGGAAGAGAGAAGCTGAGCCTTCTGTCTAATGGTGCAATGCACAACGCTGACATAACTCTACTTGAACTGCTGGAACGTTGAAATATTTCAACAAGCTAAACAAAAGCGCATGCATGAAATTCTATGTTGGCGTAGAAGGGATGTGGTGGACCCAAGTTTGATAAGTCAAACTCTTGCATGGAAAGCCATGCCACATCTTGGACTGAGAACTCCGCTTGAAGCTGAGCTGGAAGTGCCTGAAAGGCTTGGATTGCATGAAAACTAAGGAGAAGAGCATGGCTTATCAACTAGTCAACCTAAGTACGAGGTTTAGTCAACTCCAACTTACTCCCTTTTGTATGAAAAGCTCTTGAAGATTGAGAAGCATGCATGAAATCTTACGTCAACTCCTTGGACAACCATCAGTCTCTTGCGCTCGTGCATGTATTCCTTCAGCCAGTTCTATGGAATTTCTTTTTGTCCTTGTTTATTTCCACCGGCTTATTTGCCGTTCGTTTCCTTCGGGCCTTTGTTTTTGTCATTTTTTTGCAGACAAATTGTCCGCAGGAATTGTCCCTCTTTCATTTCCTTTGGACAAATTGTCTGAAGGAATTGTTTCCTTCTTTTGTTTGGTCATTTGTAATTGTTTTGGGCTTTACTTTTTGTCCATTTCCTTTAGACAAAAAGTCCGAAGGAATTCTATCTGTTCCTTTCTTTTGGAGCTTTTCCTTGACTCATTCCTATTCATTTCCTGTGGCTTTTGTCGACTTTACTTATTCCTTTGGACTTTTTGTCCGAAGGAATTCTTCCAGACAAAAAGTCTGAAGGAATTCATTTCCTTATTAATTTCCCTGAATTAATTCCTTTTAGGCTCTTATGTCTTGGCTTTGTCTTGTCTATTTTCCAAGGTTTTTTCTTTATCCCAAATTTCTTAGGACTTTTTGTCCAAAGGAATTCTTTCGGACAAAAAGTCCGAAGGAATTCGTCTCCTTTGGCTATCTTTTCATGCCCTTCGGGAACTTTTGAAGGGTCCATTGTTTGGCTATCTTTTCATGCCCTTCGAGAACTTTTGAAGGGTCCACTGTTTGTCTCTGCCCTCTGCAAGGACTTCTGTCTCTCCTCTGTGCGCTTCAGAACTTTTGAAAAGGTCCTGCCACCAACCAAGTGCCCTCCGCAAGGGCTTCTGTCTCTTCTTTGTGCCCTTCGGAACTTTTGAAAAGGTCCACTTCACCGACCAAGTGCCCTCCGCAAGGGTAGGTGTCTTTTGGAACTGGCTTTTCGAAAGAATTGAAGGGCACTCGGGGTTTTTGTAGGGCACCCGGGTTTTTGTAAGTCACCTGGGTTTTTTGTAAGTCACTCGGGTTTTTTGTAGGGAACCTGAGCTTTTTGGAAGGCACCCGGGCTTTTTGTATGTCACCCGGGTTTTTTGTAAGTCACCCGGGTTTTTTGTAGGGAACTCAGGGTTTTTGGAAGGCACCCGGGCTTTTTGTAAGTCACCCTGGTTTTTTGTAGGGAACTTGGGCTTTTTGGAAGGCACCCAGGCTTTTTGTAAGTCACCCGGGTTTTTTGTAATCGTCCGTATTCCTTCGGACTTTTGTCTTGTCTTCTCAACTGTGCTCTTCCTCTTTTCTTTCGGACAAAAAAACCCGAAGAAAAAAGGCTTGAACGACTACCACTTAGTCATTTTTTCGGACTTTTTGTCAGTCCTTTGAGAGCTCTTTCTCTCGGACAAAATGTCCGAAGAAATAGTCCACCTCTTATACCCGAAAATTCCTTGGGAAGACAAAACAAATGAATTTACAGCTTGAATATCTTGGCTGTATTTTGCACTTTTGGCTGTAATCAAGCAAGTTCCTTGGAAACCTCTGCATGACTAAACTTCCCCTGGCTGTAGATGGCTACTTGGGTCGCTGTAAATGCTCATTTGAGGACCCCAAAACTGATTCACAAGACCAACTTGGCACCATAGCAAAGTTCCGAAGTGTAGGGGTGACAATTTTGCCCTGTGGGGGCAAAAATGTCAACATTTTTGGCAATTTTGCTGGTAAGCATGCTTGCTATGCTAGAGAACTGAGGCCATATAAATGCTATTCGAATTCTTAAATGGTAGTCTCCAGTTTAGCCATTAAGGGAGGGTGTTAAAGTTAGTTTGTTGTTAGTTATCTCATTAACTAATGTTTAGTTATAAACCACCCCAATTGTATGTAACTACATTTTGCATAATGAAAGAAGGATGCATACACACTTCAATTGTGCATTCCGATTTTCTCTTCATTCTTTCAGCATTCATATTTGCTAACAAGAACATCATGGTTTCATAGAATGGAACTAGCTGATCAACTGAACCCAGATAATTTGGATGGATGATGAAGAAATTGAAGAAAAAGGCTGGTTTTTTACCACAGAATTGAAACAAACCATAGCTGCAACACATTAAAAAGACTGAACCCTCAGGTGGAGCCGATAACAGGTATGATGGGAAGTAAAATTGATGTTCTTGATGTTGTTATTGAAAAAGGATTACCTAACCCTTGCATAGATACAAAGTAGACTGGATCAAGGTTGTGAAGATCTTAATTGATATATTCATCAGTGATATCAAAAATAGTGATTTGCCTTCCCTACAGGGTTTGACACTGCTTTAAGATGAAATATGGATTTGCAAATGAAGGCAGATTTATTTATGAAGGGTATGTCTATATTCAAAGACAAGCAATTGGATGTTACTGTAGGAGAGATTAAGAATGCCAGGGTCATTCCTCCTAGTGATCAAGATTGCAACAAATTGCTTACTGATTTCCCCAAGGACAATGAATAAGGTTAACAAGCATAAGGAATTGCAGGAGTAATGTTATGATAAAATATTTTGATTTTGATATTTGCATTGCCTTCTTGTTTGAATATGTGCTCTACATAAGCACATTAAAGAGTTTAATGCTGAATATTATATTGTAAATGACATCTAGTATGGATGTCATATATTTTGAACGTACCCATGTGTTTGTCATACACTAGTGTCCTTGTACACTTAAGTATGCACACGAGGTTTGTTATAAGACCACATCCACATGGCATTTTGTATAGACAAAATATTTTGGTAATGCATAAGTATAAAGGCATATAGTACTGTCATGTGCACTAAGGAGAAGCTTCTACATTTAGAGTTATAAAAGGAAGGGTCTTGCCTGTCATGACAATCTTTTTTCAATTTCCTGGTATGCTTTTGTTCTATTTGCACATTTTCCCATCCTAATTTCATTTCCTGCACACGCTTATTAGCTAAGTAGTCTTATTCTGTCTCAAGGTACCAAATAAATGATTGGAGTTTTGCAAAGTTGATGAAGGTCTTAGGTCCTGTAGGTTAGGAAAAGACTTTAGTGATCATACTTTCATGTGTAATGTACTACACTCCACATTGTGATTAAAGACTGCTTTCATTTAGTCTTTTGTTGTTTAAATCTGCTACTACAGTTCATCTTATGACTTTGATTCAAACATTTTAAATTATCAATGAAAGTTCTTATGTAAGGAAATTTGTTGTTTATTCGTATTATTTGGTTTTTCTTTTAAAGTTTGTGTAAGATTGTAATAGAATAATCTTTACAAAGATTTGTACAAGTGATTTAGTTTGGTGTGTTGATGGCCCAATAGAATAGTAAGGCACTGCCCTGAGGATCTAAATCAAATTTTATTTGAATTTCCTCTTTTGTATTTGTGGAAAGATGTTGCACTTGTGAATGAAAATCACTAGTATTTCCGCTTGAGCCTTAAATGAACATATTGTTTCACTCATATTTGTTGTTCATGAGAATCTTTGAGCTGTTTATAGTGAGCTATGTGTTATCTTCATATTTTCTATTGTTACAATCTAGATCTAGTGAGTTTTGTTGAACACACTATCTACTGAGCCGGTGGGGGCGGGGGGGTGAATCAATAGATGAGCTAAAACCTGGTTCTTAAAACTTTTAAATAAGATACATAATGTATATGCAAAGTAAAGAACAAAAACAAAGATCATACACACATAAGAATGCTCAACACCAAATTTTTACGTGGAAACCCAAAGGGAAAAACCACAGTGAAAAAAGCTTCTAGAAGCTACTGTTCTAATCCAGCCTCATAGAAAAGATGTCTCACAGACAAACCTCACTGGTTACATTCAAGAGCATCCACTCTAAGGAAGCATCAACTTCCTAACTGTGCACCAACTCAGTTTTTCTGATGGCACCAACCTATCAGAGAAATGAAGCTACAACTTCAAAATATAAAAGAGATTCAGAATGAATCTTGTTCAGTTTTCTGTTACAAGTCTTGTCTGTAACTGCACCTTCATGTTGTGTGCCTTATCGACTTATCTGCCTCTATTTGTTTGTGTTTGGATATCTTCTATATTGACACACCTTATTTGCTTTGCATTTTTACGCTGTTTGCATATGTTCTCACTCGACAATTTTGAGTTAACACTAATTATTATCACAGCAGCAGCAAAGACCCTTTCAAATGTTTTGTTAGAAGCATATATAGACAAATGCATCTTAGGGTTTTCTATCTGTAAAGAGTTCACACTTCAACTGCTCTTAACCGGTTCAAGCTTCTGATCTGCATTCAATGTGACTTTGACTTCGTGTCTCGATTCATGCTTCAAACAACAACGCTCAAATGTCTTTACTATATTTAGCATTTGCACTTCTACTGTTCTTAACTGTGCTGCTTCCTCAATCACTTCTGATCTGCATTCAATGTGACTTTGACTTCGTGTCTTGATTCATGCTTCAAACGGCAATGTTCAAATGTCGTTACTATCTTTGGCATCTGCACTTCTACTGTTCTTAACTGTGTCGCTTCCTCGATCACTTAGATTGATTAATCTCGAGCTCCTTGAAGATATATCGAGTTCGTCACCAGTTCCAGTTGTTCCTTTACAGACAGTTAGAAGACATCAAATGCAGGCTTTTTATTTCTTTCGTTGCACCAAGTTCACATTCTTTTCTTTGTTGGATATCTCCTTATGACCTCTTGACACTTGTCAAATGCGCGTGCACTCGGAGGGTCATCTGAGTTTGCTTTGCACCATTGGATCTAATGCATCGATCAGACGTGAGCCGTTGATCTTTTAAAGCAGCATGAATTTTAATTCTTGCTTTGCCATTAACCATTAACCATCGAGCTTTCTATATTATGGGTTCGCTTCCGCTCCTTTCGATTGTCCTCGATATGCTCGATCTTTACCCTTTGTATTGAGCGTTAACCTTCGACATGTTGGCATGATCTTATTTTCTTCGGCATTTTTGTAACGCTCCTTGCACCGTCGATCCTTGAAGACTTGCTCGTCTTTTAACCTTGCTTTAATTCCTTCGGAAGGTTCCTTTATACAAATTGTTGCGGGCTTTTGTGTCTTCGGGACAATTTCCACAGACTTTTTGTTAGGGTCCATTTCATCTTGAAGTGTTCTCCAATTTCTTCGAAAGAATTCGTCATTGGCTTCTATTCGGAAGTGTCATTCGGAAATCTTTTCTTCGGACTTTTTGTTTGAGACATTTCTTTGGACTTTTTATCCGCGTCATTTATTTGGACTTTTTGTCTGAGACATTTCTTTGAACTTTTTGTCTGTGACATTTTTCGGACTCTCTGCAATCTACCCTTCGGCTTTTCTTGCAAGTGTCCACATACCCTTTGCAATGTTCAAAAGATACCCTTTAGACTTTTTGAAAAGGTCCACTTGCCCTTCGGAATGTTCAAAAGATACCCTTCGGACTTTTTGAAAAGGTCCACTTGCCCTTCGGAACATTCAAAAGATACCCTTTAGACTTTTTGATAAGGTTCACTTGCCCTTCGGAACATTCAAAAGATACCCTTCGGACTTTTTGAAAAGGTCCACTTCTTCGAAAAGGACTTGACAATTTTTCCGAAAGAATTGTCCTTGCCATTTTTCCGAAAAAATTCCTCTAAAGGAATTCAAGACTATTTCAGGGTTTCCATCCTTCTTGACTTATCTTGATTGCCTCTTCTAAGTAAGCACTTCACAAACCCGATTTACTCCACAAGTCTGCTCAACTCAACCTTTGGCATTAATGCATGATCAGATTCAATCTCAATGACATCAAGGACATCAAGCTTTGACATCAATGACAATTCCATGCTGCCTTAGATGGGAATGATAATTCTTCAGTTCTCAGACTGCTTTTTGGATCATGATATCAAAATTGTCAACTGTCTCCTTGCTCAAATTGCCAACAAGTTTTTGATAAATGTGCGTTCATTTAGTTAGTGACAATGAACGAGACTAGTGAGTATCTTGGGTTACATTTGTCAACTAGATCTTTAAAGGTTTAGAGCATCATTCTTAGCTTATTATATAGGATTGTAAGGGAAGCCCCCTAGGCCTAGTAGAGCCTAAAGTGAGATGATTAAACCCAGTCTTAGCAACTGTCTTTCCCTCCCTTTGTCACCTTGTCTGGTAGAGAATTTGTAATGGAGAATTGTTATATGTAGCATGACAATGGTGTTGAACAAGTGGTGTCATTCTGGGAACCAACATGATGGTCAAATGAATGTCAAATTTAAGGCTTGCCATTTTATTGACATCTCACACTATGCAAGTTCCATATGATTGCCAAACATATGCCACCCTACATGCAAGCAAAAGCCTAAAGGCTATCTTTACAAGCCAAATAGATACAAATTTTTGGGGTACTAAAGTGCTTCGTGACCCCAAACACATCTTATGGAATCAGGGTTATCTCAATTGAACGTTGATTCAACCAATGGCCCATAAGTCACCACAATTGACTCTCAATTTATCCAATGGTCCATGTGTTATCTTAACCGAGCATTACAGTTTGTATTCCTAGAACTCACCTCCACTGAGGATTTCAGTCAAACATTATTAAAAATTTACTACTAGTACAAATATCTTAAATATATCTATCTAAAAAACATCAAGATATCAATCTTGAGGAGCCTAACTTGAACTTGTCACATACTACATTGATTAATGACTCAATTACCTTCTCCGTGAATTTCCCATTGACTAGTGATTGACAGTCTCAATCTAGCTGCATCACTGCATTGGACTCAAACAAATATTTTTGGTGAAAAATGGGCTCCAAACTCCACTGTATCCCTGTGATATCACATTTTTTTGATTGCCCTGTTGTCAACCTGGAGTTGCACCCTAATCGAAGACGTGTTGAAATGGCTAATCCTCACTCCAGTTCAAACAGTGGAATCTTCTCACGAGGGTGGGTGCCTTAACGATGAGAAGAACCTCCAGAGAAGGCTTGTTCTTGTAAGATGTATCTATGAAGATCTCAACTTCTATGCTACAAACTGCCTGGGGAAAAGGGAAGAAAGAATTTGAAAGGAAATCCTAGCTAAAATGGTGATACACCTAATTTGCTTGATCCATTCAAATCGAGCTTCTGAGAACACTGATTTAGACAAGGAAGAGGTAGAACTTCAACTCCATTTGATCAATACACATAAGTATTTCACGAAAAGGTTTAATCTAATGATCTAAGCTTGAAGGAAATGGAAAAAATAGGCCTGATGAAAGGCACTAAATAGCCACTAATATCCACTATAAACTCAGCAAAAGATGTTCAAACACAGAACGTGACATGCATAAATAACCAGCTAGTAACTAGGTACGAACCCAGATTTGACAAGGAAGAAATAAAATCTATCACTTAGGGAAATCTATAACAAAAGTACACTATACCAGCGGCTGAAAATTGAAAAAACACAGTCCTTTTCTTATTGATTTTGAAAAAGGTTACAGCGCAATCTTTGGAAGAAGTTTTCTTGCCAATAATTAGAGGGAGTAGACTCAATCCAACTCAGTCTTTACAAAGTCTATTTTTGTCTTGCATGAAAATTTCTTGCATTAAAAAAGGACGGTGGACTCAAACGTTTGACTTTGCTTATGCATGCTTGGCTGAGCCATGTCTAAAATTAGAGACTAGCTCTTTGGCGTTTGAAAGTGGACGGCTGGGCATTTGAAAGTCAAACCTCTCTTTGCATGGAAATCCACGCCCACCTCTAAATTTGGCTTCTTCATCTTGAGTTGTTTGAAAGCTGAGTTGGATGTTTGGGGACACGAGTTGAAGTGTTTTGAGGGCTAAGTTGGACGACCAGTCGACTGAAGATTAGCCATCCACCAAAAATAGCCTTTGTTCGCATGTATTTTCTCCTATTTTGGTCTGCTTGTTCGTGTCTATTTTTGGTGGGATTCTATTTTTTGACCCTTTTCGTCGATTTTACCTTGGTCTTTTTATGTCTTGCAGACTTTATGTTATGCGGCTTTGATCTCCCTGGTCTTATCTTCTTTGGATTTTTCATTTCCTACCCAAGTCCAATTATTCCTTCGGAACTCTGTCTCCTGTTGACCTTTTTTCATGTTGACTTCTCTTTGGTTTATTATTTTCCTTTCAGCTTTCTTGTTTGCATTTTTCTTGAAGGAATCCTTCGGACAAAAAGTCCGAAGGAATTCCTTCCTTTATTTTATTTTTTTGCTTATATTTCCTCGAGTTTTTTGAAGGGCACTCAGGCTTTTTGAAAGGCACCTGGGCTTTTTGGAGGGCACCTCCGAAGTCTTTCGGAAGGGCAGGTGCCCTTCGAGACTTGTCCTTTTGCCTCCTTCCGAAGGGCGGGTGCCCTTCGGTACTTACCCTTCGAGACTTTTGTTTGCACCTTCTCGAAGGGCAGGTGCCCTTCGGGATTTTTTGCCTTGATCCTTTTCTGCCAAGTGAATCTCCTGTGGCTCTTCTAAGTGAACCTTCCTGAAGGGTACATACCCTTCGGGACTTTTGCAATTGTCCTCTCCGAAGGGCAAGTGCCCTTCGGCACCTTGTAGAGTGTCCCCTCGGGCAAAATATCAAGAACTTTCCCGAAGGGTATGTACCCTTTGGGACTTCTGAGAATAGCTATTTTCCTTCGTGGACCTAGCCCTTCGGTTAAGTTACTTGTCATATTCCCAAAGGGCGGGAACCCTTCGGGATTATTGTAAAGGTCCCTTTGCTGCCTATGCCTATTGTAAAAAGTCCGAAGGAAAGAAACTTTGATAGTATACCCCGAGAAAGTTGGAGCCCTTTGGAAAAACTGTGCCCGAATTCTTTCTGTGGATTCCTGTCAACTGATTTTCTTTGGACAAAAAGTCCGAAGGAAATAAACTTTGTAATATCCATAGTCATTTTTTTTGAGCTTTTACACAGTCCTCTGAGAGCTCTTTCTTTTGGACAAAAAGTCCGAAGAAATACTCTTCCTCTTACAACCCTGAAAAAAACTTTGCTTAGACAAAAATAAATGAACTTACAGCTTGTATGTCTTGGCTTTTGGCTGTACATGATGCTTAGAAGAGGAGAAAAACCCTTTCAAGCTGTTGTAGATGACGTTTTTTAGGAGAAAAACCCTCTTAAAACTGTTGCATGTGTCCTTTTGAACGAACTGTATGCTCTATATAATGGCTGTAGGAGTCCATCAGAATTTACATGGCCGTAGGAGACCTTTTCATCATCATTTTCATGGCTGTATTTGTACATTGCATTGGCTATAATCAAGAAAGCTCCTTGGAAACCTCTGAATGACTAAACTTCACCTAGCTGTAGATGGGCACTTGGGTGGCTGTAAATGCACATTTAAGGACCCCAAAACTGATTCATAAGACAAACTTGGCACCATAGCAAAGTTTCGAATAGTAGGGGTGACAATTTACCCTGCGGGGGCAAAATTGTCAACATGCCCTCTCCAAGAAAGAAGAAAAACTCCCGTATGATGGTAAAATGGACATCAAATTTAAGGTCAGCCATTTTATTAATATCTCACATGATCAGGGAGAGAGTAGAGGAGAGGGGCACTATGACGATATAGAAATGGATGAGGAGAATTAGAGGAAAAGTGAATTAGTAGAGGCATCATTTCAAAGAGGGGTGGATGAACTTTTTGAGGAGACAATGAAGATTGAAATAGGCTAAGGAGATGTCATTCCAGTAGAAGTAGAGGAGGTAGTTGATATTGCAATGAAAGTGGCAGGGGATGAGGACATGCAAGTTCTTCTTGGGTTAGTAGTGGAGGTCATGGAATGTCATTTGCAAGTCCAAAGGTATGGTGAGATCTTTGCCATGCAAGATATGAAAGAGGAGGAAGATGTTCAATGGGATTGGGAAGTTATAGTTTGGAAGTAACCCATAAAAATGATAGACAAGAGGAAGAGAGAAAGGAAAGGATAGGAAAAACAAATCATATTGGTGGAGAGGGACAAACTATTGGAAAAGGAAAAAGAAGAATAACCAAAGCTTATTGAGTTACTTGATATGGTCGAAGGGCACACCGTGGCCTACTCATCTGGTCGAAAGGATGGTTCTACCGTCTAGCCCAAATTTGTGAGAACTATGCACACAAACTCTTACTTTGGGTGTTTGATGCAAGAGCAGCCTAGAGGTATGTCAATCATGCATCGCCCAAAAAATATTTGTAGTGAGTAAAGTTGTCATAGAAGGCTTTGTCGTGTTGAGTTCTTGGGTTATTTTCTTCAGTTCATTGTTTACTTCGGGTATTTCCTTAGTCTTTTGGTTGTCATTATAAAATCTCCGCATGAGTGGTTAGTGGTTTTGATCAAATTTATCGAGTTGAACATTGTTCCCACTATGGTAGATAATAAACATTTTATTAAGTCTCGGTAAAAAAGTACAAGAGGATCCTTTACTCCGTTAAACCCCAACACTCAATGGAAGCCTTATTTATTGATTTACCTTGGACCGGTAAATCAACCACTCTATATTTACTAACTTATTCACTAATAAGCTTAATAACATTATTTAGAAGGGGGTGTATTTTACACAAAGAAACATGCCCCTTTACAATGTTTATTTAATCTATGCTAATATTGAGGACTTTGGAGCAAGTCCTAACAAACCCCCCTATAATCCAAAGTTAGCTCTTCTGACACGTTCCAAGCAGTTTTTTGAATTTTTCAAATTTCATTCTATCAAGGGGTTTTGTGAAAATATCAGCTGTTAGATCTATAGTTGGGCGAAAAATTGGTTCCAGGGTTTTATTCAACACCAAATTTCGTAGATAATGATACTTAATATCCACGTGTTTAGTCTTTGCATGGAACACTAGATTCTTTGACATCTTGATTGCACTTTGATTCTCCATACATGTGTAGGAGCAATTTGAGTTATACAAAGATCTTTAAGAATGAATTGTAGATACACTCTCACTAGAGGCATCCCATGATGCAATGTACTCTGATTTTGCTAATGAATTTGCCACTGTATCCTACTTTTTACAACACCAAGCAATGGCCACTGAACCATATACATAACGTAACTTGTTGCAGATACACTTTCATCCACACAACTGCCATAATTTGCATAATAGTATCCAACAAGTTTGGAATTCTTGTTCCAAGGGTGCTCAAGGCCATATGCCTTCGCTCTTTTTAGGTAGGGATGTACTCGTTTCGCTGCTTGCCAATGACTTTCTCTGGGCTCATGCATAAACCTTGATAAAATACTCACCACCAAATAAATATCTAGCCTAGTTGTCTTCAAGTATATCATTCTGCCCACTATCTATATTTTGTGCCATCAGAAACTCAATAGTCATCATCCTTAGACTATTTCAAGTGACTTTCCATAGGTTTATGTGTAGGTTTGCACTTATTCATGCCAAACCTGTCTAATAACTCAAAAATGTACTTAGTTTGTGAGATACAAATACTTTTATCTTTTTGAGTTACCTCTATGCCTAAATAATAGTGAAGACCAAAATTTGTCATCTTAAACCTTTCTTTTAGCTCCCTCTTCATGGTCTTGTTGTGTGTCATCATTCCCAGTGAAAAGCAAATCATCAACATAGAGGATAAGAATTACCAACCTATTTGCCTGCACTCGGTTATACAGTGTATCGTCGGATTCATTGCGTACAAAACCATTTTTTTGCAAGTAAGAATCCATCTTTGCATACCAAGCCCTTGGTGCATGTTTGAGCCCATATAGTGCCTTTGTTGATCGAAACACTTTATGTTTGGCACTGACTACTTCGAAACTTTGCAGTTGTGTCATGTAGACTTCTTCCTAGAGATCACCATTCAAAAAAGCACTTTTGACATCCATCCAATGTACTCTCGACCCATTTTGTGTTGTTAGAGCAAGAACCATGTGAATAGCGTGCCACTTAGCAGTAGGTGCCAATGTTTCCTCATAATATATACCTTCTTGCTACACATACCCCTTTGCAACAAGTTGTGCCTTATGTTTATCAATATAACCATCAGATTTATACTTAACTCTATAAACCCACTTACATCCAATGGATTGAATATCTGGAGCACAATCAACAAGAATCCAAGTATGATTATTTATGATATCATCATTTTTCAACTTGCATAGCATTTTTCCAAACTATTTCAATAGATGCTTCCTCAAAAGTAGATGGATTTGTAGAAGAAATAGCAATCATTGCATAATTTACTTGTTTTAAAGAACCCGTGGAACTTGTTTTACCAAACTTCATCTGCTTTCAAGTCAAAAAAAGTACCATGAGCCCACGTAGGATAATTTTGTAAATTTTCAAGATCAGGAGCACCAAAGTGTCTGCATGTGAATCACCATTGTGATTATCTGTTTGTGGGGAAGAACAAGTAGCATGGGGACCAATGGTTTTGGCACTGCAAAATGTCCTTCAACTTCTCGAGGCCATATCTTTTGCATACAAACCCGAAATCACGTCATTTTCTGGAAGTGTATAAATTTTCGAGAGGAATCCAAATACGTAATCACATTTGAATTTTGGTGAAGAATGCTATATGTTTCACCTTCATGAAGTAGACAATGTCTTATAAGGAGTAGCAATGCACAACATTGCGAACGCAACTTTCTCCTATTTTATTGGTCTTGACTCATCCTTGAGTTCCAATGGAGTTATTGATGATTTACATGGAACCTTATGGATCAAGTTCTGGTTTTGTCAGTTATGTTCCAAGTTTTTGCTAGGAGATAATTTCTTTGTTGCTTAAGTTTGAGATTGCCACGATATGGAGCAGGTTGGTGATATGGAGCTGCATAAACTTCCCATCTCTCTTTTGATAATGGGGATGTTTGTAGATCAGCCTTCGAGATGTTGGTATTGATGATCCTTCATGGAGTAGGACTAATTAGGTTCTTTTGTATAGGTTTGACAGTGGTGTTGCAGGATGTGATTATCTGTAGGCAGTGGTCAAGATAGCTAGAGCATGCCATAGATGTTCTACACTACATGTAAAGATTCATGGGAGGTAGTAGCGATCATTGTGATTGGAGCATTCTATAGATGTTATGGGTATCAGATATATGGATCAAAACATGATGATGTGTCTTGAACACTCATCATCAAGTTCATGTTACGTAGTGTTAAAAGGATGTAGGATTGCAGTACGCATAGGGCATATGGTTAAGCTGTGAGGGAAGCAGTAGATAAGTGGACATAGGTTGATCAAAGTATAGGGCATAGTTTGCAAGTTTTGGTGACTTCATTAGGAAGCTATTTGTTCTACTCTAGCATACATCTTTTGTCCCATTTTGAATTTGCTGAGGGGGGTTGTTAGCTTCAATCCAAATAAATGTTTAGGTTTAGTTAATGAAATTGCTGAATAAATAATAATTGTAGATGGAGCATGGCACCGCATTTTGGTTTACCTCCATTTAAGAAGATCACATATAGTATTTATTGTAAGTTTGGGATAAGATTGGTTAGTTTGTTTAACAAGTTAAATATGGACTTTGTTTAGTCTATTTGTTAGCACATTGTTGCATGGGTTTTCGTTCATAGTCTATGTTTGGTCTGTTTGTTGAAGGTTAGTTGGTTTGTTGTATTCTAAGATTATATAAATAAGGTTATTGAAACCCAATTGCTATGAGCATCTGTACCTTAATGCAATATCTTTATGTGTGTCATTTTTTGTGAGATTTTTGTAGTATTCATCTTGAGCATGTTGATCTGGAGCTGCATGCATTGTTTTGGGCCTGAAACTATCACTCTTTGGATTTAATTCATTGTTTTGGCATTTATTTTTATTCCCTTCTTGAGACAACATACCCTGCTTTATGCCATGGACATGCTTTGTGCTTCAAAGGGCAATATATATACATGATAGTTGGACACTAATATTTTTTATTGTTAAGGACACATTAACTTCCATATGATCATCGACAGGATTGGGGTTTGGCTTAGAGCCAAATCAAGTCTTGCTAACTCAAAGCCTTATATTGCCTTAGGCCCAATGGACTTCATTAGGATCATGTTGACCTAGTTACATTACTCTGCCACCTAAGCCCACTATTTATCTCGTTCAGGCCCTAAGCAATGGGTTAGACATCTATTGAATCCGTCCAACATGCTTGGCAGCTGCCAAACCTGTCCTCCTGACCTTTTCAGTGGCAACCGACATATTTGATCTGTGTTGAACACATCGTCCCTAAGGAATTTTTAGGTGAAACTTGGAGGCAACACCATTCCAACAATAGGTTCACAATAAGTTTGAAAGATACTTGCAAATTCAATCTGCCTTCTTCTTAAAGAAATAGGACAAGTAGTTATCCTGAAGGACAAACAAAAACATAGCAGCAGCAGCAGCAGGTCTGATTTTGGATTAGGGTTACCCAACAATGTCATAAGGTCAAGCTTCCTACTTATCTTATTCACTAGGATGACTCCTACATCTTGAGATCGTCTTTAGTTGCTTCACCCAAGACTTGGTTTTTTATCAGCTGAAGGGGGAAGTCAATGCTTCAACATCTATCTTAGAAATAAGCACTTTGATTTTGCCTATGTTTATGCACTACACCTAATTGTAGGTCATCATCAAGCCAAACCAGTAAGAAACTCTTTCAGTAACCTTTTCATTCATCCTTACTGGATTTCTAATTCATAGGTTGGACTAGTGTATCCTAGATTGGCCCCTCTTTTCACAAGGTTAAGTGTCTTATCAAAGATAGTTATTTCTAGAGTAACACAGATTCTTCTCTGTCAACAACTTCCAACGCTTCTCCTGTCTAGCGTTGGCAAAGATGCTGACAATGGTGGAGGGAAGGGACAGATGTTGAGACAGATTCTGTTGTCATATGAGTTGCTATCATTGTATAAAATCATGAATAAAAGAAAGTTACTAACAAAGAAATGCTATACAGATCTAGTGCGATGTATTTTGTGTGATTAATCTAATTTTGAGTTATAGTAGTTTGTAAGGTACAAATGCATGGACTGTTGTGGCTAACCATCATATGTACTCGTACCTTCTCCATATGTACGGGATGGGTCATCATGATTAGAGTTTTCCACCATGAGTCTATTATCTATTTGATGTGAAGCCACTCCTGCACTGTTGAGCTGATGTACATTATGACTACAACAATCAATGAAGATATTCCCATTCTTATATTTAATTCAGAATGATTATGTAAATTCTTTTAAGTTCTTTCTTTCCTTGTACTTATTGGTGATTATCCTGGTTACATTCTATTTGGTTGATGTAGCTTATAGCTACTGTTTTTGTATCGTTCCCATATCTTATCCTATCTACAATGTTATATTTGACACAAAATAAATCCCTTAGTAATTTGTGTATATAGTACTATTATTTGTGTATTTTTTATGTTCTTGTCAAAACTCCTATAAGTGAAATGTTTGAATGGTTTTGGCCCATGTATATTTCAGGATATTTGTTTGTATTTATTTTGTGGCAAGGTTTCAATCATCCATACTTTATCAAATAAGGGAAGAAGGTATGCAAACTTATGATACCTCTCTCTAAAGCTTTGTACTCTTCAGGGACATATTGATGTTTTGTGATGTTGTAGTTTATTTTTTATTGTCTATCTATCAAGTTTATGTATATTTATCATCTCTGTTAGCTACATCATATAAGGGTAACCTAAAATAGTTAGACTGATATTTAAACATGAAATCTGAAATTTTATTTGTACATTTTAAAAACTTTGTAGAACAAATTAATGGTATTATATGTTAATATTTGTATTTTAAGAGCAGATTCATTGATTTCATCTAGCTTTTATTTCAGAACCGTCCTTTTAATAGTTTTTTCATTTTACTGGGTTAATCTTCATGTTTGAATTTGGATGGAATACAATTTTGTATTCAAGGCATTAAGGTAAATCTGTTTGAAGCACATCGGATAACAATTGTTGTTTGATATACATGCTGATTCTCAACAATTTATTGAGGACTATAAAATTGATGAGCTTGTACCGGTTGTCAACCTAGAGTTGCACCCTGAATCGAAGACGTGCTGAAATGGCTAATCCTCTCTCCAATTGAAACAATGGGATCTTCTCACGAGGGTGGGTGCCTCAATGGTGAGACGAACTTGCAGAAAACGCTGGTCCCTGTAAGATGTATCAATGAGGATCTCAACTTCTACGCTACAAACTGCCTAGGGAAAAGGGAAGAAAGAACTTGCAAAAAATCCTAGCTAAAATGGTGATACACCTAATTTACTTGATCCACTCAAATCGAGCTTTTGAGAACACTGATTCAGACAAGAAAGAGGCAGAACTTCAACTCCAATTGATCAATACACAAGTATTTAACGAAAAGGTTTAATCTAATGATCTAAGCTTGAGGGAAATAGAAAAATAGACCTGATGAAAGGCACTAAACAACAACTGATATCCACTATAAATTCAGCAAAAGATGTTCAAACACAAAACGTGGCCTGCATAAATGACTAGCTAGTAACTATTGTCAACTTGGAGTTGCACCCTGAATCAAAGACGTGCTGAAATGGCTAATCCCCTCTTCGATTGAAACAATCGGATCTTCTCACGAGGGTGGGTGCCTCAATGGTGAGAAGAACCTCCAGAGAAGGTTGGTTTGTGTAAGATGCATCAATGGATCTCTACTCTGTGCTGTGAATCTACCATGGAAAAGGGAGAAAGAAACTTGAAAGGGAAATCCTACCTAATGACGGTGATACACCAAAATGTTGATCCACTCTACTTGAAACCTTGAACACTGAATCAAACAAGGGAAAAGGAAGACCTTTGATTTCAATTGATCACTATGCATAAGAATTTCATGAGAAGATTCGATCCAATGACAAAAATGTGAATAAAAACGATGGAGAGAGGTCTGATACAAGACACTTTGTAGCCATCTAACATCCACTTACAGCTTCAACAAAAGACATAAAACATTGAACATGATCTGCATAACATGACGAGCTAGCAACTAGGTACGAATCAGAATTTGGGAAGGGAGAGAAATGTACCACGTATGCAAATTGCTGAATGAATGTATATTATGCCAGCACTTGAAATCTAAAAGTACAGTCCTATTGATTGAAGAGGTTACACAACTCATCAATGATAGAGTCTGGTCTTATCAAGAGGGATGGATTTTACAAAGCTTAAAAACCATTAATATAGAAATTAATAACAAGCCAAGAGATTGGCGTTGAAATTAGAGAGGGAGTAAACTCAAACCAACTCAGCGTTTACAAAAGTCTATTTTGTCTTGCATGAAAATTCATTGCGTTGAAAAAAAAAGACAAACTTTGGATGCATGACACCTACGAATAGATGTCTTGACTTGAAAACTAGTCAACTTCAAAACAAGAGTAGTCGAATTTACTCGAACTGTTGGAACGTTCGAAAGTCTCCCATTTGCATGAAATCAATGCAAATGCCAAATTAAGAATTCCGTTTGAACTGCTGGAAATTTTCGAGCAAATGAGACAAGCGATAGTGCGTACATGGAATTTTTGGCTGTTTGAAACATTCGTTTGAACTGCTGGAACGTTTCGAGCAAATGAGACAAGCGACAGTGCGTACATGGAATTTCTGGCTGTTTGAAACATTCAACGCTTTGCTTGTTCATCATGTAAGACAACTCTATTTTCAGAACTGAAGCGTGCTTGTTTTCTTAAACGCATTCACTTCGTTGGAGTCACTCATGTTAGTCTGTGCATGATCTTTGTTTATCCTGCCTTTAACTTTATTCTGCATTGGTTTTATTTACTATTCATGCTTATGTCCATGTTTAGTTCTGTTTTAATCTTTGCTCATGCCTCTATTTCTGCGTTTGTCTTTCTTCTTGTTCAGTTCTAGCTCAGTCCTATTTGTGCTTACGTCTCCGTTCATGCTATTGATCATGCTTAGTTCATTTCATGTTTTCTCTGGCTTTTCCCGTGTTCTGCTTTAATTCGGGATTCGATCTTTATTTTAATTTTTGTCCTTCGGACAAATTGTCCGAAGGACTCTTTGTCTCCTCTTTCCCGGGCTTGGCATGTCCTTTTCTCTTTTTTGGCCTTTGCTTACGCCCTTGTCTTTTCTATCGGGTTTTTTGAAATTGTCCTTATTCCTTCAGACTTTTTGTCCGAAGGAATTTTTTTCCTTGCCAATTTTTCCGAATTTATTCTTTTAGGCTCTTACATTCTGCCCTTTGATTTTCTTCGGACTTTTGTTGACTTCAAATTCTCGTGGATTTCCTATTTGACAATTATTCCAAAGGATCTCCCTCTTTGCCTTTGTTCTTTTTATTTTCTTCGGGTTTTTTATCCTCCCAAATTTCTTCGGACTTTTTGTCCGAAGGAATTCCTTCAGACAAAAAGTCCGAAGGAATTTGTTTCCTTTGGCTATTTTTTCCCCAAAGGGCAAGTGCCCTTCGGGGACTTTGCTTTTGTCCTTTTCTTTATGGAGGTGCCCTCTGCAAAGGTTTCTGCTTCCCAATAATGCCCTTCGGAACTTTTGAAAGGGTCCTGTCACCGACCAAGTGCCCTCCGCAAGGGCAAGTGTCCTTCAGAAAAATGAATTTTGTCCTTCGAAATTTTGCCAAGGTCCTCTTTGTGCTTGAAGTGTCCCCTGCAAGGGCACATACTCTTCGGGGAAATTGTAAATGTCCCTACGCGATTGAAATATTCCGAACCAAATTTTTTCAACTTTTTCAAATTGCAAGTTACAAGCAATGCACCCGTTAAGGTTAGAAGATAAACCCAAACGTACTGAAATGGAACTCGACGTCCAGTATGTGCTACCCAATCCAAAGCGGAGTAAGGGGCGACCATAAGACGGAGTGAAATACAAAACAAAGGAACTCAACGTCCAGTATGTGCTACCCAATCCAAAGCGGAGTAAGGGGCGACCATAAGACGGAGTGAAATTACAAACAATGCTTTTAATGGAAAATGCTGAAAGATAAAACTACTCCACACCCAGCATGTGCTTGCTAACCCCAGAAGGGAAAGTAGCTACCATAGGGCGGAGCTCTACACCCAGAATGTGCTTGCTAACCCCAATAGGGAAAGTAGCTACCATAGGGCGGAGCTATAAACTAATACAATAACTTTATTAGAAACTGAACTTTTGTAATCAGATTTGAACAAGTAAAGAATGGCTGCCAGTACTACTGTCCGCTTTACAAAATTAGAAAGATCTGTATGCCAATGTTGTAAGAAGCAGAATGATTAGCATTACATCATAGAATATTATCCATATCTTGGATAATCATGCCAACCATGAAAGATTCAAGAGCAATATAATAATTTCAGTTTCGAATACAAATTCTGCTCTTAGGAAGAGGACAAAACCAGCAACCTATTAAATTATGCAAATGTTCATAACTCACAGAAAACTTGTCCGATCTTCCTGATTTCTGTTGCAAAGTCCCCTCCTTAAGATGGCGCCCAAGCTAGCACCCAAAATCTGACCCAATCTGCATCCAATAATTAATACACGGATTCCAATGCAAACCCCAAGGGCATCCCAGCTGAATAGGGCGATTTGCTCTAGAAATTAATTGCAAGCTTTAAAAATTCTGTAAATAAGAGAAAAGGGGCGCCTAAGCCTAGCCAAAATATTGATCTAATACCTAGAACTCTTTTTTTTGTATTTTTTGATTTATGATGAAAAACATAGATCTGCCTTATACAGAATTGCAATAACTAAAAACACTAATATATCAAATGAAACTAACAATGAAATAACTGGGAACAATGCACAACTAATACAAATCTCAAGACTGAATCACCACTAGATGCTGTCTTTCAAGCATGAAGCGATGCCCTAGCTAGGAGGCCTTCATTCCCCGAAGCAATTCCAGAGCCAAAGCGGCAGCATAACCATGTAGTAAAACCAAGATGAATTAAATGAGAACCCAATGCTTTCTTTTATAGGCTTCAGTTGGCCTCCCTTGAAGCCTTAAAAAGTGGCGCCCTTTCCCAAGCAATGATGGCGCCTCCCTTCAAGTCCACCTTTTAAAATAACATTAAGTTATTTCGACTAGGCCAAGGTCATAACGTTAAAATATAATGTTATTTTTAAGTGAAATAAACTTATTTCTCCAAAACCGCATTCTGAAGCCCAAAACTGAATGAGTCAACTGAAAAGGGAAAGTCAACTCCTTGAGACAAACCTGCTAGCTGCAAAAAATAGAATTTACTAAAAATAGTAAATTCCTGGAAATGCTCAGAAAGCCGAAACAAACATACCCCTGCGAAGCTCTCAGAAAACTCAGAAAGAATCTGCCATCAAAACTCCGAGCAAGGTCATCCTAAAAAATAAGAAACCCTAATTTGCATCTTCCGAATAGCCTACGGATTTTCAAAACTAGGCCAACGGTCAATGTGAGATCAGATTTGAGAAGGGGACATTACAGTCCGCCCTTCCCAAAATTGCTTGTCCTCAAGCAATTGCAAACTAGGATGATGCAAGATGTCATCATTTTCCCAAGTTGTATCCTCCATAGGTAGGTCCTTCCACTTTACCAGGTATTCTCTGATGGTTCTTTTCCTCAAAGAACGTTCTCGAACATCAAGTATCTCCTCTGGAATTAGAGCCAACTGTCCCTCTTCATCCAAAGGTGGTAACTGTGATGAAGCAATCACATTATGTCCAAGTGCCTTCTTGAGGCGAGACACGTGGAAGACGTTATGCATTCTGCTATCCGAAGGTAGTTCTAATTCATAAGCTACTGCTCCAACTTTTTTGATGACCCTGAAGGGCCCATAGAAGCGAGGTTTGAGCTTCTCAGCTCCACTCTTCTTGAGAGTAGACTGTCTATATGGTTGTAATCTAAGATAGACCATATCTCCAACCTCGAAAGAACGCTCAACACGCCTCTGATCCGCATACAACTTTTGCTGATTTTGTGCAATCTGTAAATTATCTGTCAAGGATTTCATTATGTCCTGACTATGCTGTAACAAATCCTTGGCTAGGGGTGCTTTGCTGTCACCAAACACTATATCTGCAAAACTAGGTGCCTCATACCCATAAAGTGCCAAGAAAGGAGACATCTTAATTGACATATGAAAAGTAGAGTTGTAGCAGTACTCACTAATATGCAGCTACTTGACCCAAGTTCTCTGCTGTTCTGACACATAATTTCTCAAGTAGCCTTCCAACCACTTGTTCACCACTTCAGTTTGTCCATCTGTTTGGGGATGGTAGCTAGTGCTTGGGGTGAGCACAGTGCCACTCATTCTGAAGACTTCTTGCCAAAACTTACTTAGGAACTTGCTGTCCCTATCACTCACGATGTTCTTTGGCAATCCATGCAGCTTAAACACTTCTCTAAAAAATAGATCTGCAACTTGGACTGCAGAAAAAGTGCTGGTAATAGCGAAGAAGTGAGCAAATTTGGTTAGCCGATCCACCACTACATAGATGCAATCCTTCCCTTGGGCTTTGGGCAACCCTGTGATGAAGTCCATCGAGATACTTTCCCATTTTTGATTGGGAATAGGGAGTGGTTGTAGTAAACCGACTGGTAATGTATGCTCATTTTTATTCGCTTGATAAACAGGACACTCCTGAATGTAGCATTGTACTTCTCCTTTCAATCCCTTCCAAGAAAACCTTTCTTGGATTTGCCTATATGTCTTGAAAAAACCTTGGTGACCAGTAACTGGAATATCATGAAAAGTCTAAAGAATCTTCTTCTTCAGCTTAGAATCAGCCACCAAAAAGATTCTTCCCTTATAATGTATCAATCCCTCAACTATCTTGTACCTTTCATCATGAAAAGTACCCTCAAGAATGCTGGTTGCAAACTGATTTTTAGCATAATCAGCAAACAACATGTCTCTCCAATCTGCAGTAAGCTCACACAATGAGCTAAGATGAGGTCTCCTGGAGAGAGCATCGGCCACAATATTATTTTTTCCTTTTACATATTCAATATCAAAGTCGTAAGCTTGAAGCTTACTCACCCATTTCTGTTGCCTCTCATTTAGATCTTTCTGGTGCATGAAATGCTTGAGGCTATTGTGGTCAGTCTTAACCACGAACTTGTTCCCCACCAAGTACTGTCTGAACTTGGCTAATGCATGCATAATGGCAAGCATTTCTTTGTCATAGATTGAATATGTTTTTTCAATACCTCGTAATTTTCTACTCTCAAACACGATAGGGTGTTTGTCTTGCATCAGGACAGCCCCCACTCCTTCACCTGATGCATCACATTGCAGCTCGAATGGCTTGGAGAAATCTGGTATTGCCAAAACCGGACATGAGCTCATGATCTTCTTGAACTTGTCAAAAACAATTTGAGCCTTTTCTGACCAAACAAAGGCTCCCTTTTTGGTGAGATCAGTAAGGGGAGTAGCATTCTGTGAATACCCCTTTACGAATCTCCGATAAAAACCACAAAAACCCAAAAAACCTTTCAACTGAGTTAAGCTCTCAGGAGGTGGCCAATCAACTACTGCTTTGATCTTCTCTGGGTCCACCTTCACTCCCTCAGCACTGACTATGTGGCCAAGGTATAGTAACTCCGTCATTCCAAATTCACATTTGGAAGCTTTTGCAAACAAGCTCTCAGATTCCATGATACTAAGCACTTCCTCCAAGTGCTTAAGATGATCTCCCCAAGTCTTGCTGTAAATCAGAATGTCATCAAAAAATATTAACACAAACCTCTTTAACTGATTCTGAAAAATACGATTCATGCAAGACTGAAAGGTAGCCGGAGCGTTAGTCAACCCAAATGGCATGACTAAGAATTCGAAATGGCCATAGTGACATCTGAAAGCTGTTTTCTCAACATCCGATCCCCTCATTCGAATCTGATGGTAACCCGATCTCAGATCAATCTTTGAGAAGAACTTAGCCCCATGTAGCTCATCAATGAGCTCATCTATCCTGGGTATGGGATATCTGTTTTTGATGGTGCTTTGATTCAAAGCACGATAATCCACACACATGCGCATGGTACCATCCTTCTTCTTCACAAGAACCACTGCAGAAGCAAAGGGGCTCTTGCTTGGGCGAATGAAACCCATCTTCAAGAGTTCTTGAATATTCTTCTCGATCTCGTCCTTTTGCCTCTTCGGGTACCGATATGGAGTTATGATCACCGGTTTTGCCCCTTCCTTGAGCTCAATGATGTGTTCTGAACCTCTATCAGGAGGTGGTCCAGGAGGTAAATCAGCAAACACTTTACTCTTCTTGGTGAGTAAAGATTGAATATCAGGAGGATATTCTATTTTCGTTTCAACATGACTAGCTGGAAGAACCATGCATTCTGCAGCCCAGTCCACTTGGTCATGACGTATCAACCTTGCCATCCTTTTGAATGACACAATCCGAAGGCCACCATTTGACATCCCTCTCAACACCACCTTCTTTCCATTGTATTGAAACTTGAGTTCCATGGTTTGCAGATTTAAAGAGATCTCTCCAAGAGATCGCAGCCACTGAATGCCAAGGACAGCATCCGTATCACCAATATTAACCACATAAAAGTCATCTTTGACTTCGTAATTGCCCAATTGCATTGACATGTTGGGAACCCTTTTGGTACAAGAGATGTGGAACCCATCCGCAACCATAACTTTCAACCCTTCAAAATCTTCTGTTTGCAACTCCTTTGCCACCACAGCTTCATCAATGAAGTTATGGGTTGCTCCAGTATCAATTAAAGCAACGATACGCTGCCCTTTGATTGTCCCACGAATTTTGAAAGACTCATTCTTTTGAAAACTCGAAAGTTGAGCCAACGTACCACCACTTTCTTTTTCACTTCCGGATTCTTCATGAGCTCTTTCCACTTCACTATCTTCAGGATCAGATTGCTGGTCCGAAAAATCAGAGTTACTCTCACCAACTGAATAATACTCAATCTGGGGAAATTTGACTCCTTTTGGGCAAACATGTTCTGGAGACCATTTATCTCTACATCGAAAACATAGCCCCTTTCTTCGGAGTTCATTGATAGTTTCCGGATCCAATCTTGTGCCAAGAGGTTTCTGCTGCTTAAACTCCTTTTGGTAAGGCTTTTGATGAAACCTTTTCCCTCTATCCTTCTTGTGGAATGATGGTTTAGAATGGAACTTTGTTTTGGGAGCAGCCCACTCCATGTTTCTAGCTTTTTTCATTGCTTCTTGTAAGGACGGTGATCCATCCCTTGAGTGGCTCCATCAAACCTTCGCTGAATAAGATCACTAATCTTCTCTCAGTGATTCCAGTGACCATAACTGAAAGTCTTTGAAACTCAGCTATGTAGGCATCAACAGTGCCATACTGCTTCAACTGCGCCAACTCCCTAAAATGCACTTTTGGATCCTTCTTCTCAAACCTCTCAATGAGTCTATTTGTGAATTCATCGTAACTAGTGATAGATCCATGACCCAAGGTGACTAGGCCATGGTACCACCACTCATGCGCCACCCCATCTAGGTGTAGCGTAGCGAATTTAATCGCGTCTTCTTCAGCCATTGGCCCAAGAGCCAAATAGTTGTCTAGTTTCTGAATCCAAGCTCGAGCAGAATTATTATCACTTCCATCAAAGTGGGAAAACAAAACCTTGTTGATAGCTTGATGCAAGTCTCCTTGTGCTGGAGTTCTTCTTTGGTCATACTTTCTCCCTTGTCCCTTACTCTTTCTCTTATGATCTATAAATTCATTATAGGACATGTCCATTTTAATGTCATCAGGGAGAGAATCATACTCCGCATGGCCATGTCTCAATTGTTTCACAAATGAAGAATTCTCTTCAGGATCAGGTTGGGTGATTACTGGTGCTACGAAGGTGGGTTTGAAGGGCCTTGACGAAATGTAAGTGTTGTTCGAAACAGGCTGAGCAACACTTCCATCAAATTGATTTGAGGCACTAGGCTCTCCTCTATATCCGGAATTGTTCTGGAGAGTTGGGTTCTGACCCACTTTCCCTAACATGAGGGATACCATATCCATCAAGGCATCCATCTTCTTTTCAAATCTCTTTTCGGGACTTAATGATCTCTCTCTACCCTTCCCACTATCATTTCTAGTGTTGGTAAACCTCTCGTTACCCCCGACTGATCTCTCACCTTCTGCCATATCTACTTCTTGAGAAGACTCCCAATGAGCGCTCAAGATCTCTGAAGCTGTCTGACCTTCGGGACCCTGATACCACTGGAACTGTTTTGCAATTTTCTTATCTTCTCTTGCAATGTATCTCTTTTCTCTCTCACTCATAGATGGTTTGCTCACAGGATGGCAGGATCTTGGCTCTGATACCACTGAAATATTTTGAACCAAATTTTTTCAACTTTTTCAAATTGCAAGTTACAAACAATGCACCCGTTAAGGTTAGAAGATAAACCCAAACATACTGAAATGGAACTCGATGTCCAGTATGTGCTACCCAATCCAAAGCGGAGTAAGGGGCGACCATAAGACGGAGTGAAATACAAAACAAAGGAACTCAACGTCCAGTATGTGCTACCCAATCCAAAGCGGAGTAAGGGGCGACCATAAGACGGAGTGAAATTACAAACAATGCTTTTAATGGAAAATGCTGAAAGATAAAACTACTCCACACCCAGCATGTGCTTGCTAACCCCAGAAGGGAAAGTAGCTACCATAGGGCGGAGCTCTACACCAAGAATGTGCTTGCTAACCCCAATAGGGAAAGTAGCTACCATAGGGCGGAGCTATAAACTAATACAATAACTTTATTAGAAACTGAACTTTTGTAATCAGATTTGAACAAGTAAAGAATGGCTGCCAGTACTACTGTCAGCTTTACAAAATTAGAAAGATCTGTATGCCAATGTTGTAAGAAGCAGAATGATTAGCATTACATCATAGAATATTATCCATATCTTGGATAATCATGCCAACCATGAAAGATTCAAGAGCAATATAATAATTTCAGTTTCGAATACAAATTCTGCTCTTAGGAAGAGGACAAAACCAGCAACCTATTAAATTATGCAAATGTTCATAACTCACAGAAAACTTGTCCGATCTTCCTGATTTCTGTTGCAAAGTCCCCTCCTTAAGATGGCGCCCAAGCTAGCACCCAAAATCTGACCCAATCTGCATCCAATAATTAATACACGGATTCCAATGCAAACCCCAAGGGCATCCCAGCTGAATAGGGCGATTTGCTCTAGAAATTAATTGCAAGCTTTAAAAATGCTGTAAATACGAGAAAAGAGGCGCCTAAGCCTAGCCAAAATATTGATCTAATACCCAGAACTCTTTTTTTTGTATTTTTTGATTTATGATGAAAAACGTAGATCTGCCTTATACAGAATTGCAATAACTAAAAACACTAATATATCAAATGAAACTAACAATGAAATAACTGGGAACAATGCACAACTAATACAAATCTCAAGACTGAATCACCACTAGATGCTGTCTTTCAAGCATGAAGCGATGCCCTAGCTAGGAGGCCTTCATTCCCCGAAGCAATTTCAGAGCCAAAGCGGCAGCATAACCATGTAGTAAAACCAAGATGAATCAAATGAGAACCCAATGCTTTCTTTTATAGGCTTCAGTTGGCCTCCCTTGAAGCCTTAAAAAGTGGCGCCCTTTCCCAAGCAATGATGGCGCCCCCCTTCAAGTCCACCTTTTAAAATAACATTAAGTTATTTCGACTAGGCCAAGGTCATAACGTTAAAATATAATATTATTTTTAAGTGAAATAAACTTATTTCTCCAAAACCGCATTCTGAAGCCCAAAACTGAATGAGTCAACTGAAAAGGGAAAGTCAACTCCTTGAGACAAACCTGCTAGCTGCCAAAAATAGAATTTACTAAAAATAGTAAATTCCTGGAAATGCTCAGAAAGCCGAAACAAACATACCCCTGCGAAGCTCTCAGAAAACTCAGAAAGAATCCGCCATCAAAACTCCGAGCAAGATCATCCTAAAAAATAGGAAACCCTAATTTGCACCTTTCGAATAGCCTACAGATTTCCAGAACTAGGCCAACGGTCACTGTGAGATCAGATTTGAGAAGGGGACATTACAGCGACACCCGTAGTGCCCTTCGGAAGAATGGAAAAAGTCCACTTCATTGACCAAGTGCCGTCTGCAAGGGCTATGTCTTCCAGGAGTGCCCTTCGGAAGAATTGAAAAGGTCCACTTTACTGACCAAGTGCCCTGCCTTCAGAAGTGTCATTCGGAAGAATTACAGGGCACTCGGGCCTTTTATAGGGCACCTAGGCTTTTTGAAGGGTACTCGGGCTTTTTGAAACCGTCCCTTGGAACTTTTGTCTTGACTTGAAAACCGGTCTTCTCAACTATGCTTTTCTCCTTTCTTTCGAACAAAAAGTCCGAAGAAAATAAGCCTTGAACAACTGCCACTTAGTCATTTTTTCGGACTTTTACATAGTCCTTTGAGAGCTCTTTTTCTCAGACAAAATGTCCGAAGAAATAGTCCACCTCTTATATCCCGAAAAATTCCTTGGGAAGACAAAATAAATAAACTTAAAGCTTGTATATCTTCGCTGTATTTGCACATTTCGCTGTAATCAAGCAAGCTCCTTGGAAACCTTTGAATGACTAAAATTCCCTTGGCTGTAGATGGCCACTTGGGTGGCTGTAAATGCTCATTTAAAGACCCCAAAACTGATTCACAAGACAAACTTGGCACCATAGCAAAGTTCTGAAGTGTAGGGGTGACAATTTGCCTTGTGGGGGGCAAAATTGTCAACCGTAACTACGTACGAATCCAAATTTGACAAGGAAGAAGGAAAATATTTCACTTAGGCAAATCTATAACAAAATTACACTATACCAGCTGTTGACGCTGTGGATTGCACCCTTGACAGGAGGCTGAGCTTCTGTCTTCCACGCGGCACAATGGAGACTCCCTTCTCGCTGTGGGTCTGACAAAATTGAGGGGAGAATCTCTAGATAAGGGCTAGCTCCCTTTGTTGCATCTCTGAGTTATTTCAGTACTACTACTAATATATGTAGTGAAGGGGTGAAAAGAGAGAAGAAATAACCAGAACAGAAAACTACTCTAAGTGGTGATGCACCAAATGATGTTGATCTACTCAGCTGTTCACACTTCAAACCAGAAAAGGGGCGAACATACACTTTATCTGGCAAAAGACCAGACTGTAGGGAGCTTTAAAAGGGAGGCTTAATGAAGACACACAGGAAATGTAACTTACCACAGGTACTGTCGAAAACACACTGTTGATAGCGACTCTTTTCTGTCTCTGTGCTCCAGATGCAGCGCTTCTTGTTAACCTGCAGAACTGGTACTCTAGTTACACCAGGTGTGTTGGTGTCAAGTTGTGAAAGCATCAAGCTAAAATGACTAAACACAAGGTTAATACGCAGACACACTCAGAGATATAACCAGTCAAATAGAGGTAACACGCATTTTTATTGATTCAAGGTGAAATTTTGGCAAGGCTTTGCCTTACAAAATGAGAGATAGATCGTTTCTCAAATGAGAGTTTACAATATATAGAGAAAGAGAAATCAATGGCGCCTTTTTCCACAAGTGGCTCATGCTGCGTTCAATTCATTGGGAAGAGGAAGTCCGGTGAAGGAAGCCATGTTGCGGCAGTCCAAGTCTTGACTTTGGCATTTAAATTATATTAAATGTCATTGTGAAAGCATGGGTCACGCCTTTCTGTTTGAAAACAAGACCGTTTCTTAAAGAGGTTCACGCGGCTGTTTGCTCATTAATGCTTAAATGAAGAAAAACATGCCGCACCGTTCACTGTTTGCGCTCCTTGATGACCATTTCATAAGGACTGTTCCAACCATTGGCATAACTCCTCTGCCGACGTCTCTTTTGCCACCTAGGCTATTTTATCCGTGTTTGTGCTTGGCTCTTCGGGCTCCTTTCTCGGTGGGTCGCTAAGTTTCCCCCTGGGTTTTGTCTTTTCGTAGATTTTGTCTTTTCTTGGCTCTTTCTGCCCTCGGGGCTATCTTATCGGCAGGTTGCTGAGTTTCCACACGCGGACCCGTCTTTAAACATTTGAGAATCAACGGCTATGTTATCGCCGTAAAGTTGACGTTCGCGCGCCTGTCGTCATTTGAAAGCCAACGGCTATTCCATTGTCTTGAATTTGACGTCTGCGGGGACATCACTGGACGTTTGAATTCCAACGGCTAGTTTGCGATGCTGAATTTGATGTCTTCGGGCCCATCACCCCTTTGGCAATTTCTTTGGCTTTTTGCAATCCCATCGGCCTTTTGTATTCATTCGGCTCTTTGCAATTGAACCCTCCCGAAGGGAAAGTGTCCCTTCGGGGATTTGAAAAGGTCCCCTTCTTGGCAGTCGAGAGTCCCTTGCAAGGGCACTTGCCCTTCGGGCTCCTTCAGGCTGCCTTGGCTTCAAGGAATTCCTTCGGACATTGTCCGAAGGAAACCTTTCTTCATGCCTTGGCTCTTTCTTTCTTTTGGGTCCCCTTTTCTTCGGGAAATTCCTCCGACAAATGCCTTCGAACAAAAGTCCAAAGGAATTCCTTCGGGCCTTCGTCGGAGTCTTTCGCTTGTGGATTTCTTCGGACAAAATGTCCGAAGGAATTCCTTCGGGCATTTTGTCTGAAAGAATTCACATTGACTTCCTTGGATTTCCTTTGGATTTATTCTTCGGACAAAAGTCCGAAGGAAATCTTTCCTTTTGCCTTAGTCTTTTCTTTGAAGAAAACCTTACCTTTCGGCCCTCTTCTTTGGTCCTTCTGCAAGTGTTTTCTACCCTCCGCAAGGGCATCTAGGCCCCAAGTTGCCCTTCGGACCCTACTGAAAGGCTCAATTGGTCATTTGCCTGCCCTCCGCAAGGGCACTTTGTCTTTAGAGCCTTGTAAAATGACTTGCGTGCTTTGAACCGGCCCATGCTTTGCCAAAAGGCTTGTGTAGACCGACTGCCCGAAACGAGAAAAACCCTGTGTATTGACCCGAGATATATACAAGGCTCAAGTCATTTGGCTCAAAACAGGCCTATTATAAAAGGGGAAAAACACAATAGCAGAAGGGTCAAAACATGACTGACTGCTCAAGATAGTGGGGAAGGAAGGGAGACCAATTTTTTGGCCTGCACGGCCAAAAATAGTCAACAAATTTGGCAATCCCTAGGGGAAGCATGCCTGCTATGCTAAAGAAGACCGGTAGCCTCAAAGTCCATTGGGCACGGAGTCAAAACACAGCCCGAAAGTTTGACAATGGCCTTGAGATATCCAAGAATCAATCATGAAGCTTTTACCCCAAAAGGGAAACAAAACACTCACAAGGTTAAAAAACTACGAACATGTGCAAAATCACTTAGGGAAAACAGGGAAAAAACAAGGAAAATATGTACATGATGAGAGAAGGCTCAGTGACAGTGCTTAAGATATATCTCATTAACTGGGATATGCAGTTCTTCACCATCCAACTTGGAGAGTTGGAATGCATTGCGCTGCTTGCACTGAGTGATGACATATGGACCATTTCATAGGGCATCGAACTTTGTGTGTTTTCCAGGCTTAGCTTGGTCCTCATCCCATTTTAAGACAATGTCACCTTCAGAAAAACCTTTTGACGAGGATTTCATGTCAAAGTGCTTCTTCGTTTACTGCTGACGGCTGGTCATAGAAACCATGGCTTGGTCCCTTGTCTCCTGAAGTTCCATCAATTCACACAGCCTAACCTCCATGCTGTTGCCTTCTTCTAATTGTAGCTGGTGAGCAAGATCCAAAGCTAGCAATTCAAGTGAAATAGGAAGTCTTGCTTCCCTTCCATACACAAGCGTGTATGGTGAATTGCCAACTGCCCTCTTTGGAGTAACCCTGTCTGCTCACAGGGTTGTTTTCAACTTGGCATGCCAAGTTCTCTGATTCTTCTCCATTGTCCTTTTGATAATCCTGATTAGATTCTTATTAGTGGACTCAACCAGCCCATTCCCTTGTGGGTAGTAGTTGGAAGAAGTACTGAGATAGACGCCGTATCCCAATGCCCACTCGCTTGTTCTGGTTTCCAAGAAAGCCAATGCGTTGTCTGAGATGATGGTAGCTGGGACTCCAAACCTTGTTACCAGGGTTTCGTAAAAATCCAGGACTGCACTTTCGTTGGCCTCCTTCAAAGCAACGTCTACCCATCTCATGAAGTAGTCTGTAGCAGTCAAGACCCATTTGTGGCCAGCACTGGAAGGAGGGTTGATCATCCTTATGAAGTCAAGGCCCCATTGCATGAATCGCTGTTCTACCTAAATAGGCTGTAGAGGCATTGTAGCCAGCCGTTGTTTTCCATCAAAGAGAGCACACTTCTGGCACTTTCGTACCTAGGCATGGCTGTCTCTGAATAACGTGGGCCAGAAGTAACCAACTCTCATAATTCTTGCAGCTGTAGGCTTGGGAGCAAAGTGACCACCAGCTGGCCCATCATGGAACTCACATAGCACCCGGTCGACCTGACCTGGGTCTATGCAGCTCAAGAGTACTCCCGAAAAATCTTTTCTGAATAGCACCCCGTCAATCAGGTCATAAGGGAGAGATTGGAGTTTGAAATATCTCTTGGTCCTATCAAGGCCCTGCGGGCACTCACTAGTGAGAAGGAAACGTTTTATGTCTGATGCCCAATCCTTCATGATTGCTGGTTCTTCTGCTACAGCTTCCTCATGGATTAGCAAAATGTCCTCTTTCTGCTGTTTAAGGTCTGCAACAAGGTGTTCACATAGGGCTTTTCCCCTTACCAGCTTGGTGGTTTTGATGTCCACGTCATATTCCATTACTTTAGTGATCCATCTCTCTCTCTTTTCATTTAGATCACTGCTGATCAAGAAATCTTTGATGCTGGGATGTGGTACCATGAGATGAACCCTGCTGTTAGACAACATATGTCTGAATTTTTTCAGGCTTCGTATGATCGCAAGGACTTGCTTCTCCACATATGTATACTTGATCTCAAAACCTTCTAGGCCTTGGCTAAAAAACGCAAGTGGCTGTTCAAGGTTCTCGTCATTTGCTTGGGTAAGCATGGCGGAGATTACCTTTTCATTTGCAAAGGTGTAGAGGTTGAAATCCTTGGTGAAGTTAGGACTGATCAAGGTAGGAGCCTGGGCGATAGCTTGTTTGATCCCTTCAAAACTATCCTTCCTTTGTGTTGTCCACGCGAATTTCTCATCTTTCTTTAGCATGGAGGTCAGTGGCTTGACTATCTCGACAAAATTTGGGATAAATCTCCCGATGAAATTTATTTTGCCAAAGAAGCTTTGCAGACCTTTCTTATGCTTAGGCAAGGATAGCTCTAAGATGGAGCGAACTCTTTCTGGATCAATGCTCAAGCCTTCTTTCGAAACAAGATGGCCAAAGAGTTTACCCTCATGGACAACGAACATGCATTTTTTTGGATTGAGAGAGATATCAAATTCTCTACATCTTTTGAAGATTTGCCTAAGGTGTCTTATATGTTGGCCTGCTTCCTTAGAAAATACTGTCACATCATCAAGATATACTAGTACAATATTATTTATCAGGCCTTGCAAAGCCATGTCCATGGCTCGTTGAAAAGTGGCACCAGCATTGGACAGTCCAAATGGCATTTTTCGGTAAGCAAACGTTTCCCAGTTGGTAGTGAAGGCTATTTTGTATTGATCACAGTCTTGCACTAAAATCTGATTGTACCCTGAATACCCATCCTAGAGGGAGAAACGTTCGCTCCCTGTCACCATTTAGAGGATCTGCTCCATACTTGGGAGAGGATAGTGGTCCTTCAACGAGACTCTATTGAGGTCTCTGAAATCTACACATAATCTGATCTCCTCGTTCTTTTTCCAAACAGGAACAAGATTGGCCAGCCAGGAAGAGTGTTTGATCGGAAATATGATTCTGGACTCAATCAGCTTGGTGAGTTCCTTCCGCATGAGAGGCTCAATCTTCGAGTTGACAGGCCTTTGTTTTTGTTTGATGGGCTTGGTGCCTTCCTCCAGCTCTCAATAGTGTGTTGGGCCAAACTTGGGTCAAAACCCTTTAGGTCGCTATACTCCCAAGCGAAGACATCAGCAAATTTATGGCACAACAAGACGAAAGCCTGCTTTTCATGATTTGTACATACCTTCCAAAGTGCGAGCAGCCTATTCTTGAATATCTCAACTTTTTCATCGTTCTCCTTCGTTGTGATGCTTGCTTTGTCATTTTTCAATTGGTCATCATCGTTGAAGATACTTTCGAGAGTGACCAAGCCTTTTGGAAGTTTATTGTTCTTCAGCTGAACAATCTGGCCGCCATATTGCTGCTGTAGCTTGGCTTGGTTTCTAGAGGCAAACTTAGCCTCCTCTTGCAAGAAGAGTGCTATCTGTTGATCGTTATCAAACACTTGTTAGTTGGTGATGTTATCAGACACAAATGGTCTGATTACCACTTTTAAATGGCGCGGATTGCTGTCTCGGCTTATCTCTTTGGGGACATCGAACTGAGCACCAACTGTTGCTAGTCTGTCTGCTTGCTTATTCTGCTCTCTTGAGATGGAAGTACATTGAAAGCAAGGAAACTCTTTACTAAGTCCCACACCTTGTGCTTGTAAGACTTAAGCAAGGAATTCTTTGTCAGATTTCGGCCTCTCACCTGATTTACGATCAACTCGCTGTCGCCAAAAACTTGCAGCTCTTTGATTCCTCTTTTCCTTGCCTACTCCAAACCATGGATGAGAGATTCATACTTTGCAACATTGCAAGTGCAAGAAAACTGAAACCTGAAAGTCGAGAAGTATTTCTCCTGTGAGGGGGAAATTAATACTACACCACCAGCTCCCAATTTGCGTCTTGAGCCATCAAAGAAAAGCTGCCATAACCCTGAGCTCTTTTGGCTTGCTTTCATCAAATTTGGTACAAAAGTACTCTCTTCATGCATGTAATAAATCCTGAGGCCTGCCTTTTCTATGAACTTGTAAGGGTCATGTTCAAAGTTGTCACTTCCCCATTCATCTAAGAGCAAGTCAGCAACTCCTTCAAGGGCAGAGGACGGAGATTGATCCACGTGGAATTCTTTTTGATCAATAATGGTGTAGCTGACATTTGCCACCTTGAGTGAGTACGGCTTCAGATGATCTCTGTGGATTGGCTCCGACTCAATCTTGACCTTAGTCTCATATTTGGTTCTAAAAATCAAGTAGGACCAGTTTGCTGCTAGGTACCCGCCTATATTGGATGTGAAATCCCTAGACAAGCAAATGGCAAAGTAGGGAGGAACATCGACCACTACCACGTCGTGGGGAACTAAGAAAGTCAGATAGGTGTGGAGCGTCAAGTTCAAGCCTCTCACCACTCCTACTGTCTTTGCTGGTGATCCATCCAACTGCAGGACTCCCTTAGTCATTTCTTCGTATTTGAGCCCCAATTTATCTGCTATACATTTTGGCATTATTGAGGTGCTTGCCCCACTGTCAATAATGCAATTGTGCACCAGAAAATCTCCTATGACTAAGGATAGATAGAAAGGAGGAACCTTTTCTTCTTTCTTTACTTGGCCTGCTATGGAAGGGTGCCCATTTGTGATCATAACATTATCGGCTTTTGCTGGGACAACTTGTTCATTTAGCCCATGCAATTCCTTTTGCAGCATGTCCTTTTGTCCCGGTATTGATAATGAATCCCACAAGGAGATATTCATGTGTAGCTTCTTCATCTGGTCCATCACATTAATTTGAAGGTTGCCCCCTTTCAAATTTTCTTTGGGGTTACTTGCAGCCTGAGGCGCAGGCCGAGGAGCTGAGGGTGTAACCGACGGCTTAAAATTTGGAAATTTTTGGTTTTCATGTGACGAAGAAGATGCGGCGAACGTTTGGGCAACAACCTGAGCTTCCTCTATAGCTCTTCTTTTAGACCTTGTGTTGGCTACAACATAATCACCTTGGTTGTCTGCACTGCCCTCATAGTTGACTACACAGAATTCACCTTCTAGGTGATTCATGAGAGTGGAATCAGACTGGGCCAATCAAAATACACAAAAACAGTCCAAAAACATACAGTTTCAGAATTCAGGGGAAACAGGGGTTTTTACAGTGGTATCAGAGCTAAATCCTGCCATCTTGAGGGTTTAACAATCTTATGCAGCCACAAGAGTTAGGACCACATAGGTACTACACACGCAGGAGAGCCTTGCTTGAAGACGATCAGGGTTTAGAACAGTAGCCGGTCAACATGAGTGACAGGCGTGAGGGTAGCCCACCCAGGGGCCTTAGGAATAATGATGATGAGGACACCAGAGACTTCTTCCGTGCTATGGTTACAGGACAGCAGCAGATGGCGCAGGCATTACAGGCACTTACTACTATGGTAAAGAGGATGAACCCACCTGTTAGACAGAATGGGGAACAAGGCGAAAATAGGAGTGCTACAGTTAATCAAAGACCACAGTTGACCCATTCCAGAACAGCTGATAGGCCTCCACGTCCTACATTTGTTCAGGAGGAACCAGAAGAAGCTCCAACAGAGGAAGCGGCAGGAGACCCCTTATTTGCAGATGCACTCATGGTTGCAAATGATGAGTGGGAATTATTAGCTCCTCAGGTTCGGGAGAGAATGTCCTTTGATCGTTTTGTAAATCAGAGGAGAGAGCATTACAATTCATTTAGACAGGACAGGAGGCCTAGAGGTCAGATTAGTGAGCTGAAGAAGGCTACAGGCAAGCTTTCTTTGATTACTTTTGACGGGAGTGGTAAGATGACAGCTCAAGCTTGGATTCATAAGTTTGACACATTTTTGGCATTAAGGCCAATGACAGAGATAGAAGCTATCAAATACGCCGCTTTGCACTTGGAGGGGGTAGCACATGATTGGTGGTACCATGGTATGGTAACACTTCAGCATAATCAGGTGACAGAGTACCAGGACTTCGTTGATAGGTTGGTTGAGAGGTTTGACAAGAAAGATCCAGAGGTTTACTTTCGAGATTTGGCGCAGTTGAAACAAACAAGTAACTTGGAGTCTTTCATTGGGGAGTTTCCGCTGTTGGCAGTCATGGTGCCAAACATTTCAGAGCGTAGATTGATTGTTCTTTTCATAGAGGGCCTATCCGAACCATTGAGAGGTTGGATCAAAGCCTTTGATCCTCCTTTGTTACAAGAAGCTATGAAGAAGGCGCGTAGTATGGAGATGGCAGCCCCATCTAGTAAATTCAACTCCAGAGGTACTTCTTCATTCAGGGACAATAAGGGCTTCAACAGAAATAGAGAGAGATCAGATTTTAACAAAGACAAATCAGATTTTAAAAATGATTCAAAGGGCAAACCAACAGCACCACCTTTGGATCGAGAGGCTCTTAACGATCTACATAGGAAGAAGCTTTGCTTCTACTGCAAAGGTCCCTATGATGCCAATCACGATTGTCCTTTGAGGCCTAAGGGCAAGGCAAATCGAGTGATGTGGGCTTACTACGAGGATTCGGAATCTGAAGATTCCGAACAGTAGGAGAGTTCTGAGGAGTTAGAGTCAGAGGCTTCAGAGCTTAAGGCAGAGGCAGAGTCAGAGCTTCAGATTCAGGAGGCACGCCTATCTAGCATCCAGCAGGGGGGTTCATTCAGACTCCGTGGAGTTTTGGCAGGACAGAGGGTCATAACCCTTCTTGACACAGGAGCCACACATAATTTTATCGATGCTAGATTTGTGGAGAAGTGTGGACTGATTACCGAGGAGTTTGAGGGCATTAGAGTTAAGGTGGCCGATGGTTACACTCTTAGGTGTGAGCGGATGATTAGAGATCTCCCATTGCGCTTGAACAATTATGAGTTCAAGGCTGATTATTACGTGGTGAACATGGGGGATATAGATTTAGTCCTGGGCATGAAGTGGCTTCATTCCCTTGAGGAAGTCACTCTTCGTCTCAAGGACATGGAGATTCGTTTTGATGTTGACGGGAAGACATATTCTGAAGGCAATATGAGACAACATCAAAACCATTTCTTTTCATCGGATGGAGAGGCTCATGCGACACGACATGTTTGAGTGGGCTGCCGAGTGCACATTGGCACCAATACAGGAGGGACATCAGAAGATTGAGTATCATCCTGACATTCAACAGTTGAGAGTCAAGCATGATAAGGTATTCAGTGATATTCCACCAGGGAGACCTCCAGATAGGGGCATTGAGCACATTATTGAGCTTGAGGAGGGCGCTAAGCCCGTTATGATTACTCCTTATCGGCATCCTAAGCGGTTGAAAGATGAGATTGAGAAAACAATCAAGGAGTTACTTGCTATGGGTCACATTCGACCTAGCAAATCACCATTCGCTTCTTCAGTTGTTTTGGTGAAGAAGAAGGATGGCACCCTACGCATGTGCATAGATTACAGAGTCTTGAATAAGAGGACTATTAAAAACAGATATCCAATACCTCATATCGATGAGCTTATTGATGAGCTCCATGGTGCATGCTACTTCACGAAGATAGACTTAAGGTCAGGATATCATCAGATCAGGGTTCATGAGCAGGACATTGAGAAGACTGTTTTCCGTTGTCATTGTGGACATTTCAGTCCACTATGAATAGAGTCTTCCATTCACTGCTGAGGAGGTTTGTACTTGTTTTCTTTGATGACATTCTTATATACAATAGGACTTGGCAGGAGCATTTGACTCATCTGGAGACCGTGCTCAGTATTTTGGAGAGGGAGTCCTTGTACGCCAAGGAGTCCAAATGTGATTTGGGGATGACCGAATTGTTATACTTAGGTCATATTATTAGTGCAGAGGGAGTGCGGATGGATCCTGAGAAGATCCGCGCTATTATTGATTGGCCTATTCCGGCGAATCTTACACAGCTACGGGGATTTCTAGGTTTGTATGGATTTTATCGTAGATTCGTGAATGGGTATTCACGTCATGCAGCCCCTATGACAGATTTGTTGAAAAAAGGTGCATTTTGTTGGACTCCTGAGGCACAGGAGTGTTTCGTGAGGTTTAAGGAGTTGATGACTACGTGCCCAGTGTTGGCACTACCAGATTTTTCGAAGCCTTTTTAGCTTCAGTGCGATGCTTCAGGTGAGGGCATTGGAGCGGTGCTTATGCAGGACAAGCACCCTATTGTGTATGAGAGCCGTAAACTCAGGGGGCCAGAGAGGCTCTACAACATTTATGATAAGGAGATGCTCGCTATAATGCATGCCTTGGCAAAATTTAGGCAATATCTTGTTGGTAGCAAATTTTGCATCAAAACGGACCACAACAGCTTGAGGCATTTCTTGGGGCAGCGAGATCTCAATGATCGTCAGCAGAAGTGGGTGAGCAAATTGCAGGCATATGACTTTGACATCTCTTTCATTAAGGGCACCCAGAATGTAGTGGCCGACGCTCTCTCACGCAGGCTTTATTTGAGTTCTATGGTTCACATTACAGAGGATTGGAGACATGATTGTGGCAGAGTATGCCAAGGATTCATGGGCATCCAGCATTGTTGAGGGATCGACGATTGATACCAAATATATGCTTGTGAATGACTTGATCATTTAGAAGAACAGGGTTTATTTGATTCCAGGATCAGAGGTGAAGAACATTATCATGCGAGCCTTTCATGATGTACCTATTGCAAGACATCCCGGGTATTCAAAACCTATAGATAGATTCGGGAGAGATTCACATGGAAAGGACTTAAGGCAGATGTTCTTCAGTATGTGCGTGAGTGCCCTGTTTGTCAGCAGAACAAGCAGGAGAACACGTACCCGACAGAATTATTGCAGCCACTTCTGATTCCTGACAGGAAGTGGGAATGCCTGTCTATGGATTTCATTACGGGCTTGCCTAAATCCCAAGGACGAGATTGCATATATGTAGTCGTGGATCGGTTAACGAAGTATGCCCACTTCTTTCCGATTACCACCACTTACACAACTACACAGGGAGTAGAGGTCTTCTTTCGAGAGGTATTCAGACTGCATGGGTTGCCTCAGAGCATAGTGAGCGACAGGGATAGTCGGTTCTTGAGTCACTTCTGGCAGGAGGTGTTCAGACTCAGTGGGACCGAGCTTACACTGAGCACCAACTACCACCCGCAGACCGATGGGCAGACAGAGATAGTGAATAAATGGGTAGAAGGTTACCTCAGAAACTATATTGCAGGGCAGCAAAAGGCATGGGTCAAGTGGATTCATTTGTGCGAGTATTGTTACAACACGACCTACCATATGACCATTCAGATGTCCCCTTTTATGGCATTGTACGGGTATGAGGCGCCGAGTTCTCTGGATTTGCTACTGAGTGACAGTAGAGTGCCGAGTGATGGAGACTTGTTGCAGGAGAGTCAGGATACTATGAGGGCTCTCAAGGAGAATATTGCCAGGGCACAGAATCAGCAAAAGTAGTACGCAGATCAGAAGAGGACAGAGAGATCTTTTGATGTGGGTGACATGGTTTATCTTATGCTGCAGCCTTACCGTCAGTCTACTCTTAGGAAGAGTGGGGCAGAGAAGTTTAAGCCACGTTATTATGGTCCTTTTAGGATCCTGAGGCGTGTTGGAGAGGTGGCTTATGAGCTAGAGCTTCCGACAGAGAGCAGGGTACACAATGTTTTTCATGTGTCACGCCTCAAGAAGGCGTTGGGACACCGTGTGGTACCTTCTACAGTTTTACCTCCCTTGGATGATAAGAGAAAGTTGATTTTAGTACCTGAGTCTATCCTGGAGTACAGAGAGAGACAGTTGCGTAGGGGGACTATCAGGGAATATTTGGTAAAATGGAGAGATTTGCTAGTGGAGGATGCTACATGGGAGAGCGAGGATATTTTGCAGCATCCAGAGTTGAGATTGCTTGAGGACAAGCAATTTCAAGAGGGGCGGACTGTCATGTCCCCTTCCAGTTGACATCTCTCAGAGTTGATGATTAGCCTATTATGCGACCCTCGTAGGCTGATAGGATGGATAGAGGGTCTTGATGGAGCTTGGCTTGGCTTCGACTATAAAAAATTTTCCAGTTGGCTTTCGTTCGGGCTCTTTCGGACACCGTTTCCCTGAGTTACTATTTTTTAGGGATTTTTGGCACTCAGCGGAGCACCTCTGTTATGGTCTGGTCATGTGCGGAATCACTCCCTTGTTCACCAGCTTCAGACGGTTCGAGAATCGGATACTTTTTGAGGGAGATATTAATATTTAATTTATTTAATTAAATATTAATTATTTGGCGTAATATTATGACTTAGGCGTTTTAACTCAAGGGGGCACTCATTATGAAGGGGGCCGTTTTAATTATATTTTATGATTAAAAATGTGTCTTTAGACTATGGAAAAAAAGAATTAAAAGAAAAAGTTCAAAATTTTAATTATGAAACCCTAATTAGGAAAATTGCACCTTTTTGAAGAATATCAGGGTTTCTCCTTGGGAGTCATGCCATTCATGATGGAAGCCAATTTTTGTTAAGTATTTTTCTTTGAAGATAGAGCCAAGGGTTCCAGTATTCGATTTGCATTGGAGAACGTGCAATCTTCAGTGTGTGCAATTCAAAAATTGTGAAATATCAGCTGATCTATTGCCAGTTTGAGAGATAATTTTATACAGAAGTTATCACAGATTCACAAGGGTTAATATCTTCAGGGTTTTGGTCTAGAAATTATCCAAAAAGAGATTTCCAGTATTGGCTCAATATTTATTGAGATCTACTGCCCAACATACAGGCCGTACTGTTTTATTTTGCTGCTGTACGGAATCCGTACGGTTCTGCACTAGGCCGTACAGTGCCAGAAAAGGGGCGTACTTCCATTTTGGAGCAAATCGCCTTTCTTTTGATCAGTCCGACTTTATCATTTGGAGCGCCTATAAGGTCAGCATCTTTTTGGGACGTCAAACGGAGGGAGAAAGAAGTATTTATTGCAGGCGTACCAAATCTAGGGTTTTTTCAGATTGCAGCAAATCAAGTTTTTGAACAATATTTTATATTATTTTTGTATGCATGACAGAGAACTTCTATTGTAATCATCTGGAGTGAATAATAAGATCATAGATTAGCTAGTTAAGAGATTATACTTCTATTTATTTATTTATTTGAATTTATCTTGTAAAATCGCATTCTTTATTTCATGCAAAAACACCAAAAAAATCAAAATACACAAAAACAGTCCAAAAACATACAGTTTCGGAATTCAGGGGAAACAGGGGTTTCTACACAAAATTACATTAAACTGAAATTTATTGCAATATTTTCCCATAAACTGCAAATCGCCCAAATACCTAGGCGACTAGGGTTTGGGGCTAATTTATGCCTCAAAATTGCTCCAAAATTATGAAATTAAATTTGTAGATGGATAAAAATATTCCAAACACGATTCCACAATCATATTTGCAAAAAGCTTATTTTTTGATTTTATATGACAAAAATAATAGCTGAAACTTGTAAATTTCACAACTTGCAAAATACTCGAAATTTCTGAACAAATGATAACTTGAATTGAAGATAAAAATGTGTTTTTTCAAATGAAACAACAATTAGAATTTTTCTTTGGGTGGAAGTCACTCAAATATGAAACCCAAATCTGAAACTGTGTAGTCAAACTCTAGAAAACTAGAAATCTGCAAATGAACAAATCAACTCAACACACTTGCAATTTCTGAAGTGAAATTGCCTCTTCAAGATTTTCTTGGAACTCCAAGCGCCTTGATTCAAGATTGGAACTCCAATAACCTGTTAAGATTGATTGACAAAAGATCCCTTTACAATATTCCAAATCTGTTTTTATAACTCCTCCAAGGTGGGTGCACCACTTGAGGGGGTTATTTGGTAAAAATAGACCTCTTTTAGCCCAAAGTCATTAAGGACTTTTTAATTGAGGGTTGAGTCCCCCATGAGAGTGTCCTTTTTACATAAGGTTATTAAGGACTTTTAATTGAGGCTCAAGTCCTCATGAAAGTGTCCTTTTACTTTATTATCTAATTTTCTCCTCATAAAATAGTAATTAAAATTACTTGAGGGTCAATTAAATAATAAATAAGAAAATTGCCTTTTAGTGTCAAATGATAAAAATCACTTTCTAGCAACCCGTTATTTATTAAAATTATTCCCCTTGCAATATCCCTTAGCCCATGGGGAATGGAATAGGCTAAAGGTCTTCAAAGGGTTGATTAAAAATCAACCCCTCGAAAAGAGGACCTTACAGTCCTCCCTTCTCAAAATTGCTTGTCCTCAAGCAATTTCACACCTGGCTGCTCTGAATTTTTTGAATGTTCAAATGCCTTCCTTGACAAAGCATTTGCTACCACATTATTCTTTCCCTTCACATATTCAATATCAAAATCATATGCTTGAATTTTTGCCACCCATTTCTACTGTCTATCACTCAAATCCCTCTGATTAAGGAAGTATCTCAAGCTATTATGATTAGTTTTTACCAAAAACTTACCACAAATCAAGTATTGTCTGAATTTTGCCAAGGCATGCATGATAGCAAGCATCTCTTTATCATAAACTGAAAATCCACGCTCATTTTCCTTGAGTTTTCTGCTCTCATAAGCAATGAGGTGTTTATTTTCCATGAGTACAGTGCCTATTCCACCACCGGAAGCATCACATTCAAGTACAAATGGAGAAGAGAAATCTGGAACAAGAAGTACTGGGCAAGAACTCATTATTACCTTGAGTTTTTCAAATGCTTCTTGGGCTGTATTTGTCCATAAAAAAGCTCCTTTTCGTGTCTAATCAGTCAAGGGGGCAGTAAGGTTAGAAAATCCTTTGACAAACCTTCGATGGTAGCTACAAAGTCCCACAAAACCTCTCAATTGCTTAAGAGTCTTTGGAGTAGGCCAATCCACAATTGCCTTCACCTTTTCTTGATCAACACTCACACCTTGGGCATTGATGACATGCCCCAAATATAAAACTTCAGTCAACCCAGACTCACATTTTGATTTTTTTGCAAAGAGAGAATGCTGCTCTAAAGTGCTCAAAACCATATCAACTTGTTTCAAGTGTTCCTCCCAAGTTTTGCTATACACAAGAATGTCATCAAAGAAAACTAACACAAATTTCCTCAAACATCTATTCAAAATATGATTCATACAAGATTGAAATGTGGCTGGAGCATTAGTTAATCCAAAAGGCATTACAAAGAATTCAAAATGCCCAAAATGGCACATAAAAGCAGTTTTTGGAACATCTTCTCCTACCCGAATTTGGTGATAACCCGATTTCAAATCAATTTTTGTGAAGTAGATGGCTCCATGTAAATCATCAATTAATTCATCAATCCTGGGTATGGGGTACCTATTTTTGATGGTCTTTTTATTAAGCCCCCATTAATCCACGCACATCCTAAGTGCTCCATCATTTTTCCTCATCAACACCACTGACGAAGCAAAAGGGCTAGAGCTGGGCCTAATGTGTCCTTTCTCCAAAAGTTCCTTGATGGTCTTCTCAATCTCTTCCTTGAAGGCTCTTGGATGACGGTAAGAAGTGATCATAACTGGTTTTGTACCTAGTTCAAGCTCAATATTATGCTGAACACCACGATCCGGTGGCAACCCATAAGGCAAATCTTGAAACTTTGTCATGCTTATCAAGTAGGGACTGAATTTCTACTAAATATATCTACCGTTCTGAATTTTCAGACCTGTAATTTACATGACAGCAGGCTGCCCATGCAATTTTTCCCTTCTTAAAAGCTTTAGACATCCTTTTTATGGATATCTCTTGCGGTGCTCCACTTGCCAAACCATGTGATACCACTTGTTTGCCCTTAAAACTGAATTTCAATTCCATTATTCTAAAATTATGAGTATACTCACCCAAAGAATGCAACCATTGCACTCCTAGAACCAAATCCGTGTCACCAAGGCTCACAATATAAAAATCATCTTGGACCTTGTGGTCGCCCAATGTGAAATTAAGTTGTGGAATCTTTTTTGTGCATGGAATGGTGAAGCCATCCCAAACCGTGACATTGAAACCTTCAAAATCCTTGGCTTCCAAAGCCATCCTTTTTGCCAGCCCCTCATCCACAAAATTATGAGTAGCACCACTATCACTAAGAACAATAATTTTTTTTCCATTCAACAAAACTTTTACTCTGAATGAGTTGTATTTGGGAGTTCCGGAAATAAAAGCAAGAGTGCTATCCATATTTTCTTCATTTTGTTTTCCTTAAATATTTTCATCAACATTGTCTTCATCATCTTCAAAATCAGGGAGTACTTCAATATAATGCACTTTACCTTTGCCCAAGCAATTGTGATTTGGTGTCCATTGATCCTTGCAATGATAGCACAAGTTCTTTCTTCTCATCTCACTTCTTGACATGTATCCTTTGTTGTCATCGCCTGCTCCTTTTTCTTGTGTTTCCCTTGGCTGGAATGTCCTCTTTTGTTGCCCATTATTCGCTGTCCATGATGGCCTTTGACTTCCAAATGGCTGTCCACTTATTGTTTTACTTGGCTGCCCTTGAATTTTTGAGTTTTGCAGCCCACTTGTGGCTGTCCTTGGCTGTACCTTAAGCCCAAAATTTCTCCTAAAAGCTGATCCTTCTAAATCAAATGCCTTGGTGATAGCGTCTTGAAGAGAAGGGGGATTAAATGTTTTTACCAAGCCTCTTAAAGGCTCCAACAAACCCTCAACAAAAAGTACAAGTCTTCTTTCACTTACATCTGAAACTATAATTGCTATGCTTTGAAAATCAGTCACATACCTTTCCACATCTTTCTCTTGTTTCAATTGAACCAATTCACGCAAATGGATCTCGGGATCCCTCCTATCAAATCGTTCCACTATCTTCTTGCTGAATTCTTCCATTGTGCAAATCAAATCATGTCCTTGAGTGTGCAAACCATGGTACCACAATTCATGAGCAATACCCTCCAAATGTAAAATGGTGAATTTTATGGCTTCTTCTTCATACATTGGATTTAATGATAAATAAGTCTCTAATTTCTGCAACCAAGACTTAACATAAGTTTTATTGGATCCATCAAATGAAGGTAAATTTACCTTTCCCAACCTTTGTTGGATGTCCCTCCTTGGTGTGCCTTGATATTGTTTCTTCCTACCATCAATTTGAGCCTTGAGCTCACAAAATTCATTGAAAGAAAGTCTGTTTTTTACTTCATCACTCATATGGCTATATTCTTCAATATTGGTGAGATCTCAACCTTTCTTAGGTGGCTGTTCCACTTCTTCAATGGGCTCTTTTGCAGAAATTTTGCATGAAACATATGATTGAGTTTTGGAGAAACTCTTTCATTGGAAACCCTCTCATTTTCTAAACCTCCCTCTCCTTGAGGTGCCATGTTTTTTCCCATGGCTTTCAGACGTTGTGCCATGGTGTCCTTGAGCTCCTTTTGACCTTGAGCTAGATCAATTAAAACTTTCCTCAGCTGATTTTGTCCTTCCATGTCTTCTTTATGTGCCATTTGATTCCTTCTTTTGTAATATAGGATTTCTTTTTCCTTTTGCATCTACAAACTCTTAGGCTAGCAGAATCAAGGATCTAATACCACTGTAAAGTCCCTTTTTGGGTTGAAAGCAAACAAAAAGGGTATGTCGTAAATCCCAACTTAGACCCACAAATTATTTAAAAAAAATCAGAATTCCATTAAATTTAAACTTATTACAAGATTTTCCTATAAACTACAAATCGCCCAAAGACCTAGACAACTAGGGGTTGGGGCTGATTTATGCCTTAAAACTACTCCAAAAATGACAAAATTAAATATGTAGATGGATAAAAATATTCCAAACACGATTCCACAATCAGATTTGCAAAAATCTTATTTTTTTATTTTATATGACAAAAATAACAACTGAAACTTGTAAATTTCACAACTTGCAAAATACTCAGAATTTCTGAACAAATGATAGCTTGAATTGAAGATAAAAATGTGCTCTTTCAAATGAAATAATAATTAGAATTTTTCCTTGGGTGGAAGTCACCCAAATCTGAAACCCAAGTTTGAAACTGTGTAGTCAAACCCTAGAAAAATAGAAATTTGCAAATGGACAAATCAACTCAACACACTTGCAATTTCTGAAGTGAAATTGCCTTTTCAAGATCTCCTTGGAACTCCAAGCGCCTTGATTCAAGATTGGAACTCCAATAACCTAAAAATAAGATTGATTGACAAAAGATCCCTTTACAATATTTCAAATCTGTTTTTATAACTCCTCCAAGGTGGGCGCACCACTTGAGGGAGTTATTTTGTAAAGATAGACCTCTTTTAGCCCAAAGTCATTAAGGACTTTTTAATTGAGGGTCGAGTCCCCCATGAGAGTGTCCTTTTTACTTAAAGTCATTAAGGACTTTTAATTGAGGGTCAAGTCCTCATGAAAGTGTCCTTTTACTTTATCATCTACTTTTCTCCTCATAAAATAGTAATTAAAATTACTTGAGGGTCAATTAAATAATAAATAAGAAAATAATAAATAAGAAAATTGGCTTTTAATGTCAAATGATAAAAATCGCTTTCTAGCAACCCCTTATTTATTAAATTATTCCCCTTGCAATATCCCTTAGCCCATGGGGAATAGAATAGGCTAAAGGTCTTCAAAGGGTTGATTAAAAATCAACTCTCTCGAAAAGGGGACCTTACAGTAGGCCTTACCTAAAGGTACAAATAAAAAAAGCTTGAAATATGACCTATAGGCCTTATTTGAAGGTAAACACTGGTATTTGAAGAAGAGAGAATATATTACAGATTTTAACTATAGTTCATTTTAGAAACCAAGAAATTCTGTTGCAGCAGTAAATAAGACTGATTTTTCAAGATCAAGAGCATTAAATACAATCAATTTCAATCAACATATCTATTTATGACATCATAATGCTCATTTATGTTTGAAGTAACTATAGCAATAAATGGGCACAAAATCACATCGTGAGAATGTAGATGCTAGGTGAACATCAATTACTGATGTCAAGAACAACTTGCCATACCAAATGCCCAGATCTTTCTTCTTCCTCCTAGTAAGTCTGTATTGAGAAGAGAGAAAACTGAATTTATTCCTTGGGAAATATGTTATTCACTTCTGTATATCCATTTTTTTAATTATTGTTCTCTATTTTTCTTGAATAGCTAATTGACATCAGAAGGTCGGCCAACATGGCATGGAAAATTAATTTAAATTTAGGAAAAGATGTATTATTAGAAAAACTTAATATCTTTAATTTTTAATTTGGGGGTTCAGCCCCAGAAGGGGATGCCTGGATGTTCCCCCAATTCCATGGGGGGCATCTAGGAGGAGGATGTTCCCTACCATGCCTCTTTTTATTCCCCTTGTAGCGGGGATGGTAGGGGACATCCCTAGACATAGTAGGGGATGCAAGACACTTTTAACTAGGTGAACATGCTATTAGCCCTAAATTATTTGACAAGACTGTCTTACAGCCTTTATTGCATCCAAAATCCTATGTTGGCCCTTTTAACACAAACCTTACCTTCCCTAATCCATTTCCTTCATTATTCAATGTTGGCATTTTTTAATTAGTTGGGAACAATGGCACGGTCTTTAGATATCATAATAATGCTCCTCCTTGAATCTCTTTTGCCCCAACGTGGTTGGTGTTCTACATGCTACGTCAAGGTAGCATGGGTTTGAGGGATAGTCAGTTACACAAGATTAGTATGGAGAACTAGGTGCGTATCCTTTAAAGATAAAGGAATAAAATGATATTGATGTAGTTAGCAATTTATAATAGGTCTTTTGTAATTATGTTTTGTAGTTGAAATTGTCTATGGTTTGTCTCATCACATGGTTTTTTTCTTTTTTTATAAGGGTAAAAAAAGGGTTTTGAAAGGGTCCCATAACCTTTTACAAAGCGAGAGAGATAAAATAAGAAAGCACAAAACAAAAAATAACAGAAACTAGGCCCACTCAAACAACATGCCATCTTACAACAAAGACACAGTCATCAAAACACTAGCAGAAAGTCTCCTAGCTAGTAGCAAAATGTCACAACATAGCTAGCCCTGCCTTATTGGATGACAAAATCAAACTCTCTGCTGCCTCCATTTCATCTTGTAGAGCTTGGATTTTGATTGCCAAGGAGTCTTCCTCTATTTCTTCTTCTGTAATGTCCCCTTTTTAGGCAAAAAGGCCAATAAGGGTTTCCCCTAAAATCCACATTTTTGAAATCTGAAATTAGCAAAATCAGCAAACCCTAGCTCAAAGAGATGCCTAAAAAACATGCAATTTGCTTCCAAACCTTAGGCGTCAATGTGCAATAAATAGACAGGTAATTTACAACAATCACCTTGAGCAAATATCACTTCAAAATGATCCAAAATAAGCCACGAACTGAAAATATAAATTTTGTACCTTTTTATCCCTTGGATGTCAATGACAATCAAATTTAACCTCGTTGAAAAATATCTAATTTTATGCATATAACAATTGAATATTTACCAATTATCACTCAAACCCTTGCCAAAAATCATGAATAAATTACCAAAAATAGACACACAAATTCAACGCCCTTTTAGGCCTTCAAGGTGATCAAATACCTTTCCAAACTTAGTCATCCTAGGTCAAAACTGCATATAAAAATTATAATTAATATTTAACCTTCAACTAGGATTTTAGACCCCTTCAAACATCAATCCCTCAAGCCCAATCAAGTCGCCACACTTGGAAAAATTCACTCAATAAATATTAGTCACAAATCCACAATTTATGAAGTCAAAACCCTCATAAAATTTGCCCAAAAATATAATTAAATAAATCAAAACTTATTATTTATTTATCCACTCGAAAAGACTTTGAAAACCTTGCCAAATCACATAAAAAGTCAACGCCACACTTCAACAATATTCATTAATAAATTTCAGCAATAAAACTAGGTCAATTGGATCTCAAATTAACTATGAAATTCTCACAAACAACTCACCAAGTAAGTCGCCCAACTCTAGGGCAATTATCAAATCCACCTTTGTAAAGGTGACGTCAAAAGACACCGTTTTGTCGAATAATTAGCTTCAAAAACATGCAAACACTTATTGGGCATGCATCCCAATATTTTTTCAAGCATGAAGAATCACAATATCAATTTTCAGCATATTTTCAATTGAGATCTCCACCTTGTATTTGTACCCTCCAAAGGAGGGCGAACCACCTTGGGGGGGTAAAATACCTCATAACTCTCTTTGTCGACTTTTTAAAATATCTTTTCCTTTCTTTGATCAAATTTCAAGTTGACATTCATTTTTTAAAAATAATAATATTAAATTAATTGCCTAAATAATAAATAGTAATTCAAATTACTTTTAGGCAACAATTCAATAATTATTTCTTTTAAATACCATAGTGGTAAAAACCACTTTTAAAAAAATATTCTTTTAATCAACTAGAATTGCCTTATATGGACAAATGATAAAAATCACTATTTGGACAATTATAATTAATTAATAAAATAAAACCTCAAAAGAAATCCTTTAGTCTATGGGGAAAGTAGACTAAAGGTCTTCAATACATGCTCATAAGTGATTTGGAAATATGGACATTACATCTTCATCAACCTGATGCTTCTTCTTTTGGCCTCTTGTCATCCTACTAGGACTATCCTGAGTGACTTTGGCCTTCCTTTTCTTAATGTCAGCTTGCATGACATTCCCTTTGTTCATCTTATTGACATCCTCTAACTTTCTTTAACCATCTGCATCTCTTCATCCTTTCTCTTCAACTTATTTCTCATATTAACTATTTCCTCCTTTATCTGGCAAGTGTCCTGTAATAAGTTCCATTGATCTTGAGGCTCGTTTGCATTCTCCATCCTTTCCTTTTCCATCTGGATCTGCAGTTCCTTCATATCCTTATTTAATTTCTTATTTTCATTAAAACGTTCTCTCATAATATCCAACTGGGTATTAGGGGCCTTCTCCAATTTACCAACTCTTACACGAAGATTATCATCAAGGGCCAACTCTTCCATCCTTTGAGTAGAAGGGGTGGGAGCAGATCAAGGAGTGACCAAGGGGGTCTGAAAAACATGCCTGCCAAAATCCACATCAACAACAGGATTCAGGGAATTCAATATAACCATCTTTTTACTTGACCTAGGGCTAAAGACCACATTTGGGGATGCGGTTACTTTTAGGGGTCATTTAGAATCCTTAGCCCTTTTTTTCTTAGAAATCTGTGTGAGGGTTCATTGGCCTCCTTTTTTGATTCAAATGCCTTTCAACAGAGCTATTAAAGGAGCCCTTCCCTTTCCCTAGGGGTTTGAGAGTCAAGATCCTAGTATTTTCAAGTTTGGTGGCTATATTGAGTTGATCCGTTTGGAAGAGGAAGTAAACAAGAGCATGGTAATAGGTATATCATTTTTTCCTTCTTGATACTCCAACACTAATACTCCAGAGACATAAAAAGGAATAACGAAATGCTCATAACCCTTTTATGCCTAAAGTGATTTAGTAGAGAAAAGTGGTAAGAGTAAAGCTTCTTGAACCTGCCCTTCTTTGTGACATATTTCCTTAATTGCATGCATACCTCTCCCCAAGGTGTTGGCAGTGAAGTTTGTAGAATGCCATCCTCCACTTCATGAATTCTCTCGTTCTCCTTGAAGAAATAGTGGATTCCTCTTTCTTTCATCTTCTATCTTTAAAAATTTTCAGACCCTCCATGGCCATACCACTAACTTCAGCTACATTTTCATTGGAAACTTCTAGAATGATGCCTCTTATAGTAACAATTCCATCCTTCAATGTTTCGGCAAAATCTATGGACAACCCTGGGTCGGAACCTTTTATCTTCTCGATGTAGCGGATCGGACCACCTTTCTTCAAAATTTTCCATACAATGCTATTTCTTTTTGGTCCTTCGTAGGAGGTAGTTCCAACTCAGAACCGATCTTCTCCCATGGCTTCACTGACTAGAAATCCTTTGCTCTCGGCTCCGATATCATCACTACATAGGGAATAATGAAACGAAAAACCCAAAGATCTGATGTAATTTGTGCAAGGAATTATTCCTAATTATGTCACTTGATGGGAAATTATGATTACGAGCTGCCTCTAGTCCCTCTCTTAAGGTTGATTACAAACCTTCCACAAGTCAGATTTTCTCTTGCGACTTGGAAAGTTCTCGTTTCTAGCCAAGGAAGGAAGAATACATGGTTTTCCTTGACCAAAAGAGGATTTCTACGAACTCTGCAGAGGATTTCTACGGACTCTCCCGACACTTAGGCATAAAAGACAGAAAGAGCCGATGACAAAGTCCGAAGAAGTTCGGAAATGGCTTAAAACAAAGGAAATGAATTCTTTCGGACTTTTTGTCCGAAGGAATTTTTCCGAATTAACTTGGCTTTTCCTTGTGCGGGCTTTCTTTGTCTGTTGTCTTCCGAGTTTCTTCGGACTTTTTGTCTGAAGGAATTCCTTTGGACAAAAAGCCCGAAGAAATTCGGAAGACCACAGACAAAGAAAGCCCGCATAAGGAAAAGCCAAGTTAATTCGGAAAAGTCCATTTCAAGAATTCCGAAGGGCACCTACCCTTCGGAAGGGTCATTTACAACAATCCCGAAGGGCACCTACCCTTCGAGAAGGTACAGGAGCTAATTCAAGGACCTTTGCAAAAAGCCCGGGTGCCCTCCAATTTTTCCGAAGGGCATGAGCAGAGGACACTTGGTCGGCGGAAGGGCACATTTGAAATCCCGAAGGGCACATTTCGGAGGGAAAGGCAACGGAAAGAATCCTTCGGACTTTTTGTCCGAAGGAATTCGGAAATGGCTCACTTAAAGAGAAGTCTGAAAAAAGACAAAGAAAAACAAGAGCAAAGGCAAAGACATATCCTTCGGACTTTTGTCTGAAGGAATTCCTTCGAACAAAAAGTCCGAAGAAATTAGGACAAGGACAAAAAGTCCGAAGAAATTAGGACAAAGGCCCGTAAAATAAACCTGACGGAAGAAATCCCGAGGAAATTCAAAAAAATAGCAAAGACAAAGAGCCGACAGAAGAAATCAAAAGGGCTTCGGAAAAGTTAAAGGGCGAAGGAAGAAGAGATATCCCTTCGGACTATTTGTCCGAAGGAATTCCTTCGGACAAATAGTCTGAGGAAATTCTGAAGGCCACAAAGCAAAGTCCGAAGAAAAGCGAAAAAATAAGACTAAGGCGAGACAAAAGTCCGAAGAGAGACGCGGGAAATAAAGTCCGAAGGAAGTAGGAAATATATACAGAGAAGTCCGAAATAAGAAAAACTAAGGGTGATGTCCCGCAGGCCGTCAAATTTTGACCGCAGGAAGTAATCGTTGGAACAGAGATAAAGCCAGAATTCCGAAAAGAAAAGGCCAAACGGGTAAAAATATAGACAAATACATCCGAATATAGAATCCCACCAGAAATAGATACGAACAACAGACCATAATAGAAAGAAATACATGCAAACATTGGAGCTATTTTCGAACATCGGAGCTATTTTCCAACATCGGTCAAAGCTTCAGTTGATTGATTATTAAAGTTTTGTTCATCTCCAGTCAGCTCATGCATCCGAAGGTCTAAATTAGCTTCAACAGGATTCCCAAATTCGAACGACGAGTTGACTATTCCAGATTTAGAGTTGACTAATTGATTGAAACGCCGCATCCACTAGAAGCTTTCCATGCAAAGGAAAATGATCTCTTCGTCCAACTCAACTTAAATAACAGTTAACTCAAATTTCAAATGCTACAACTCGGAAATCAAGCAACTCACATGAAGTTCTAAATTTAACAATTGCGTAGATTTCCATGCAAAAAGAGGTGGGCAGTACGTAACAAAGATAAGTTCGCTTCATCAAACGAAGAAGCTTCATGCAAGAACAAAAGGGAAAATATATTTTATTGAAAGGCCAAGTAAAGCCTTGAGTTAACCAAAGTGAATCTTTTTCTTCAAGTTTCTATGCCAATCTTTGGCCTCTTGTAAATTTCTATATAATGGCTTTCAGCCTTGATTTAAAATCATCCAATCTCTCTTGGTTAGACCAGACTCTGCCATTGGTGAGTTGTGTAACCTTTTCGATCAATAGAAGGATTGTATTTTCAATCTCAAGCGTTGGCACAGTGTATATTTCTTCAGCAATTTGCATAAGTGGTAGATTTCTCTCCCTTCCCAAATTCTGTTTCATACCTAGTTGCTATATTATCCTTGTGCAGGTCATGTTAAAGTGTTCTTTATTGTCTTTTGCTGAAACTGTAAGTGGATGTTAGGCGGCTGCAAAGTGTCTTTTATCAGACCTCTCTCCACCGTTTTCCCTCAGGTTTTAGTTATTGGAGCGAACCTCTGCATGAAATACTTATGCATAAGTGATTAATTGAAGTCTAAGGTCTTCCTTCTCCCTTGTTCATTCAGTGTTCAAGGTTCCAAATTGGCTGGATCAAAAAATTCTGGTGTGTCACCCCCTTTAGGTAGGATTTCCCCTTTAAGTTTCCTTTCTCCCTTTTCCACGGTAGTCCGCAGCGTAGAGTATAAGTCCAAATTGATACATCATACAGGAACCATCCTTCTCTGGAGGTTCTTCTCACTATTGAGGCACCCACCCTCGTGAGAAGATCCCATTGTTTCAGTCGGATAGAGGACTGGCCGTTTAGCGCACGTCTTCGAATCAGGGCGCAGCTCCAGGTTGATAACAGTTGACTGGATAGTCACACGTAAATTACAAAACTTGCTTTTCCACCTTGACCCTTTGACGATTACATCATAAATATTCTTAAAAGGCGGTACTTGGGAGCTGAATATCCCGTTAGAACTTAGCAACTTCCAGTGATAATTACAAAGAAGAAGAATTATAATTAGCTTCCACATCAAGGATATGATTGAAAGGGGCGGGCTGGAGGAGCGGCTAGATCTATGGTATTTGTTCATTTGATTAGGTCTAAAGCTTGTAACTCCCAGTTAGCTAACCAGTTGGCACAACCATTACCCTCTTTAGAAGTGTGAACTATTTTTATCTTATTAAAGTTCTGTATGATATTCAATGTATCATTAACTAGATTAGTTATAGTCTAGCTTGATATAGTTACCTTATTGAGGCAATTAGTTATGTTTAACAAATCTCCTTCCATAATAAGAAGTTTTATGTTTAACTCCTTGGCCATTTGGATACCTCAAAGGGCTGCACTTTCCTCCGCCACATGATTTGTTTGAACTCCTAGAGGACCTAAATACATTGCTAACAATACTCCATTGCTATCTCTGATTACTCTTCCTGCCTTACTTGGATTTTCTTTCAATCCACCGTTAAAATTAAACTTCATCCAAAAACAGGGGGTCTTGACCATTTGACCAGCCGTCTATTTTTTATTATTATTTTATGAAACCTCTTTAGAGATGTTTAATTTCCAGTTATGGATTATAATATTTTATGTTTTTGAGATAGTAATTTTGTCGCCCTTATTGATGGTCAACACATTCTCCTTTATAGCTTCGACAATCATCACTCCTACTTTGACAACATTTCTTCTCTTATTCAGAATTTTTTTAAAATTCCTCTTTCTCCATATTCCCCAAAAGAGGTGGGGTAGAGTAATCCTCCACAATTTATTTAGAGTGGGTGAAGAGAAAGGGGCACTCAATTGGCCAATTAAATCCAAAATAGAATTTGGTCTTACTCAAGAGATATTAAAAAGAGAGAATAAAATTCATTGCCCTTAGAGCAAAAGGTCATTCCTTGAATAAATGCTGGACAAATTTTGCTTCATTCTCACAAAGGACACATCTATTTGAGATAGGTAATCCTTTTCTCATAAGGATATCAATTGTGAGAATCTTGTTTTGAGCAGCCAGCCAGTGGTAAGGATTTACCTTAGGGATGAGGTCCCTATCCCACAGAGTTGTCCATGAAAATCCATCTTCACGGGGATTAATGTCAGTGATATACTCAGATTTGACATTATAGGAGCCATCCTCTGACGCTGACCAAATCAATTCATCTTCTTTAGGAAATCCATTGATGTGAAAACTTTTCATTTTTTGATTAAGGGCCTGAATGTGATCAAGAACCTTAGGATTAGTTGTTTCCAAAGACATTAATTTTTGAGATTTTCCCACCCCTTTATCTTCCCAATAATCTTTAACCCTTTCCCCAATAGATCTTTTAAAAATTGGACACAAAGAATTCTAAGGAGCCATAATATTTAAGGTAGTACAAAAAAGCCATGTATCGTCCCAAAATGATGCTTTGTTGCCATCTCTAATATTCCATTTGCAACTTTTTCCCAAAAACTTCCTACTCTTGACTAGATAATTCCAAAAAGAAGACCCTTGCAAGGGAGATTCCAAAGTTAGAAAGAGATCAACATTCCTGTCTTCCAGATCCCTGGCCTTAATCATATTAGTCAACAAGGTATTTTTAGTAATTAATCTTCAACCCTCTGTTTAATAACTGAAGGTGATGTGTTAGAACAGTCAAATTTGGACGTGTCTATTCCTGTTCATGGCTGTTGCATGCTCTTGTATTCTCGGACTATTTAGGTATGTTCAGCGTCTGTATTTGTCTTTTCCACGAATCTTCCCTTTGTTTTCCCTTGCATGAAATCCACGAGTTTATCCTTCTGGGCTTGACTTGGTTCCCGGCTTTTCTATTCATGCCTGTCTGGACAAATAACCGTGATTTACCTGTGTATTTTTCCTTGGTTATTTGCTTGTGTATTTTTTTGTTCATTAATCTCGGGTCTTTGTCAATTATTTATTTCGGGCTTTTGTTCTTTCCATTTTCCCGCGGACAAAATGTCGGCAGGAATTGTCTTAAGATCTTCCCTTGGCACTTATGTCCTTTCCCTTTCCGAAGGAATTCCTTTTTACTGGCTTTATGTCTGCGAATTTGTTCTTTAGTTTTATTTCCTTCGGAAAGAATGTCCAGAGTCCCTTTAATTTCTTCATTTCCTTCGGATTTTTCTTGTCTTCTCTTTTCCGAAGGAATCCTTCGGACTTTTCCTTCCTTTATTTTCTTTCCTTTGTTTATATTTCTTCGGGCTTTTTGAAGGGCACCCGAGCTTTTTAAAACTGTGCTTTGGATGAATTGTCTGGGTCCTTAGAAACATAAAGTGAACCAACCCGAAGGGTACATACCCTTCGAGACTTTTGAATTGGACCTTCCCGAAGGACAGGTGCCCTTCGGGTCTTTTCAACTGTGCTTTTCCTTTTCTTTTGGACAAAAGTCCGAAGGAAATAAACTTTGATAATATCCCTTCGGCTGTGTAATGGCCTTTCGGAAAAAACGTGCCCGAATTCTTTCGGACTTATTGTCCGACACCCTTCTGCAGATTCTTGTCTCTTGATTTCCTTCGGACAAATTGTCCGAAGGAAATAAACTTTGCACAACTGCCACTTAGTCATTTTTTCGGACTTTTACACAGTCCTTTGAGAGCTCTTTCTCTCGAACAAAATGTCCGAAGAAATAGTCCACCTCTTATAGACTGAAAAAATCCTTGGGAAGACAAAATAAATGAACTTACAGCTTGTATGTCTTGGCTTTTGGCTATACGTGATGCTTAGAAGAGGAGAAAAACCGTTTCAAACTGCTGTAGATGAAGTTTTTAGAAGGAGAAAAACCCTCTTAAAACTGCTACATGTGTCCTTTTGAACGAATTGTACGCTCTATATGATCGCTGTAGGAGTCCATCAGAATTTACATGGCCGTAGGAGACCTTTTCGTCATCATTTGCATGGCTGTATTTGTACATTGCGTTGGCTGTAATCAAGAAAGCTCCTTGGAAACCTCTGAATGACTAAACTTCACCTGGCTGTAGATGGCCACTTTGGCTTATACCTGGCTGTAGATGGCCACTTGGGTGGCTGTAAATGCACATTTAAGGACCCCAAAACTGATTCACAAGACAAACTTGGCACCATAGCAAAGTTCTGAATGGTAGGGGTGACAATTTGCCCTATGGGGGCAAAATTGTCAACAACAGTACATACGGTAAGATCATTTGCACAAGTATAATACAAAAGCTCAACTCGTGAATAAGCTCAAAGAAGAGAACAGGGCATAGTCTTAAGTTGATTTAACACTAGGGCATCTCATTTAATCTTCACCAAACTGTAGAGAGTGCATTTTATTTTGTCTTTATTTTTGTCCATACATTGTAAGTTGTAACATTTGCACTATGTACTTGTAATGATAAATAAGACTAATCTAAGTTTGACAATTGAATATTATGATATTTGGCATTGAATTATTAGTATGTTTTGTGGTTACTTAACTTATTATGTTTCCTCTATGCATATTATGTGGTTACTTTTGCTTATATGGTTATATTTTTATGTTTTTAATTTTATATCTAAGTTGCCAATACGGATACGGGTGCGAGTATCGGATACGGGGATACGTCAATTTTTTTTTTGGTGGTTTGGATACGGCCGTACAAAAATATATAAAAAAAATTAAAATATAGCCATATAAGCAAAATTAACCACATAATATGCATAGAGGAAACAAAATAACTTCAAATAAGTTATATAACCACAAAATATATACTCATAATTCAATGCCAAATATCATAATATTCAATAGTCGAACTTATATTAGTTAAAGCCATAGCTGCCCCAACTCCGCTCAGCTGAAGAGGAGCTTGCAACCTATTGAAGCCACAAAATAAATTAAAATTTATAAAAAATTAAAAGACTAAAAGTTAAAACTTAAAACAAAACATCGAAAAGGTCAAAAGAAGGGTAGAGTAAAAAAATTAAAATCTTATTTGTGATAGAACTTTTATTGCAAGTGGTTGAAGGTGGGTGGATGCTTGTCCATGGAGGTACCACCAAAAGTGAGTGTCCATCTTGTACTTGTCACCATAGTTGCCATGTTTGAAAAGTTTGAGTTGTTCAGAAGAGGAAAAAGTTCGGAAGTTCGAGATTTTGAAAAAAGTTCGGTTGTTCGATTAATTTTTTATATATATTTTTATTTTTAACAATCACTTATACTTAATAATATTTTTAATTTTAATAAATTAATAATAAAACAATATGTCAATAAAATATTTAATATTAATAAATTTAATTTAAATTATTAATAATTATTTTACTTGTTAATATTTAACTTTACTCATGTATAATATACATTGTAAAAATTTAAAACTAAATACTAAATAATAATATATTAAATATTTAATTTTAATAAATTTAATTTAAATTATTAATAACTTAGTAATGAATTTTACTTAGTACTTTACACATGTAAAAGTTTAAAACTAAACACTAAATATTAAATTAAAACGTATACACTAAATATTAAACTAAAACGTAAAGGCCCAAGGGTAAATTATTAAATAGTAAAGACTACGCTCCTTGTTCAATGTGGCCGTCGGTAATCGTAGATGGCAGATAAGAGACGGCGATAGACATTAGAGTTTAGGTCTTTGATGGGTTTTAAACTTTTATTCGGTCGATCCACGGGGGATACGGCCAGGGTACGTCGTGCCCCTGCGGATACGGCCGGATACGTCCATGGATATATCCGCAGGGGGCACGACGTACCCTGGCCGTATCCCCCGCGGATCGGCCGCGTACCATACCGTACCAACGAATCCCCGCGCTCCCAGGGCCTGGGAGGGGCGTATCTGGTAACGCAGTTTTATATATATATATTTTTGTATGGCCATATCCAAACGTATCCAACCCCGCCCGCCCCCGTCCTCACCCCCCCCGCCCCAACCAAAAAAAAAAAAAAAATCCCTGTATCTGTATCGGCAACGTAGGGAAAAAACCTTTAACCAAAGCTGAAATCTCGAGGTGGCCTATAGGTTTCCATTTCCTATCGCCTGGTTTATTAAGGAGTGTACTTAGTTACCTTTGATAAGTACGAGAAGATTGTGGTCCAAGTGACACACCCTTTAGTTGATACCACTATATGTACACGGATATTGGTTTGGGCAAGGGAGCTCTCACATATTGTCATTTCTTGTACCATAGCACATACACTTTGATATATGAATAAAAGAGAAGCTTTACCTATTTTGTGTATGTGCAATTGCTTGTTTGTTCATATGGTATAGTAAGTTCTATTGGTAGTCATTAGCTTAACATAATTGGTGTCGTTGCCTTTACAAATTCGGGTAGGGCAAAATACTATTGAAAATAAACATTAACAATGTATGAAGATGGAGGCAAACAATCAAGAGTGAATGGGCCAACTAATCCAAGAGCCTATCAAAACCAAACGAGAACGGGAGTAACATATAATGAAAGACTTTACACTCTTGTGGGACCCATCATTTAAAGAGTATTTACGAGAAGAGTCTTGAGAAAACCAGGGGTCTCAAGACATTGTCTTGGAAACCCTGAACATCATCAAACCGATTGATTGATTGATTGATGAAGTTACTGAGATTGTTGGAAAGACGTTACATCATCCCCCAAGATATTCGTGCAGGGAGAGAGTGAAGTGGAACAGCAAAGGATTTTACAACGATATGCGGAAAGGGAGAAGCATCATATTATAGAAGAGGAATGATCATCCAAAGACAGATGTAGAAAGTATTAATGCCCTTGAACCTAAATAAAGGCAGAGGAAGATGTAATCGATACTAGGGAGACAATCAAGGGATAAGAATATACACTCGGTTGGTGGAACAAAGAGCGAACGTGGAGGTTGTAGGAGGCAGTCAATAATTTTCCATTGAAAGATCAAGAACATAGTTGAGTTGATGCCAAAGTCAAAATTGCAGAAGAAGAATTTAGATAAAGCCAACAAGTCCATTGCTTACTAACATGTGGGTTGTGATTGTGTGGCATTTTCTCCTTCCCGACGAAGGAGAAACATGCCATGCTGACTAGGATGGGCCTGAAGGTACTAAAAAGTAGTTGACATAGGAGTCAGTTGAGAGTTTACTCTCTTGCATAGAGGGAATTCCCTGCCTCGAGATGTAGTTTGACAACTTCCTCATGGGGAAGGAAAGAGATGCTTTTGTTGAAAACATCACACACATTGTGGCCTTGCTAGTTAGCAAAGAAAAACCTAAAAAACTAAAGGAAATTGAGATGATGAAGTGAAGAGGCATGCCAAAGAACATCGCAAGACAAGTGAAGTGCTGTGTGGATTGCTAGGATTGAAGGAGCCAGTGGTCAAGGTGTGTCCGGAAGTGTTGGGAGAGCATCGGAACATGCGAGACACAATTTATAAGGGAGATCACACAAGGGGAGCCACTGAGTCTGTATTTATAGAGATAAAATATTTTGAAGTTCATTGGTGATGGGTTTGAGGATCCTGTCTAGCACTGTGGAACCTACATAACTATATGGACCTAAAATGGGCATCTTGATGATCAACATTGGTTGTGGTCATTTCTGATCTCACTTAGAGGGGTGGCGATTGGCTAGTATACACACTCAAAGAGGAGAAGAATACATTAAAGAAACTTTGGAAGGTGGATACCCGCATTGTGGAAGAAGATGCCTATAATTGAGAAATGGACATAGAGAGTGAGAACAAAACGGCTCTATGTGATAATGTAGTGGTAAAAACGTAGTATGACAAAAATGTTGCGAAGACAAAACATAGCGAGGAAATACGTAGCAATATTGGTAATGTCGCAAAAATGTCGTGAAGAGCTTAATTGGGTTATTTTAGTGATTATCACATTGTTTATTTGTTGTCTAGTTCATTTTGGTGATAGTAGTTAACATTTCATGATGTAAAAGTAATGCACCAAATTTACAAGCAAAATACCAGAGGAAAATGTATTTCATGAGTTTGGACCTTTAGTTGAAAGTTGTGTCATCTTTGCGACATTACCAATACCGCTACGTTTTGTTCTCGTGATGTTTTGTCATGCTACGTTTTTGTCATACTACATTTTTACTACTACGTTATTTACCACTACGTTTTTGTCTGCTACTTTTTCGTAGGATGCCGAACAAAACGTTCCATGGTCTCGAATGCAGAGTGGTGACTAAGGTGCAAGCGATGAAGATGAACCCACATTTGTAGAGGTCTTTAGGAAGGACATGTTGAGAATGATGAGGCATTTGAAGGAAGACACATAAATAAAGCATACTTGTGGTGCATAGAATGTGAAACTGAAGGTCATATGAGAATGACCTGCCCTAAAAAGATGTTTTGCATGATCTGCCAAGTAGCATATAACTCTGTTAAAGATTGCCCTAATAACATGAAGAACAAGAGTGCTCAGGGACTCTTGACATAGGTTAAATTTTCCACGCCACCCACTAGACCACCTAAGCACCATAATCAAAGGAATAATAACCGATGACAAAAAAAATAGTGGAGTCAACTAAATCCAATATGACCAGTAGGGGCAATGGATTGTGCAATTTCACAAGTGCAATAAATGGGGACAGTTTGCACGGGATTGTCCAACCAACCAGAACAATACATGACTTTGCTACTAGTGGTGTGGTCCAAGTAATCATATTGACATGAATATCCCAAATCAAGTATCAAGAGAGAATGTCATTGTGAGCGACGTAGCTGAGGATGAAGTAACAATTACATTGTTACATGATAATGAAGCATAATACCCTTGTTGAGAAATATCTTAACTTTGCATGGATCTGTGCAATGGTAATTGTGCACAAGGTTGGTGCTACCCAAGGTGATTGTGTAAGCAAAGATGCTTGCACAGGCTTGCATGGAGATTGCATATGATAGTCGTGCAAGTTTGTTAGTGTGTGGGAATTACGGTAGAACTACATAGGGTTTTTTGCTCAGTTTCATTACATTGTGGAATGTTGTGAAGTGGACCACAGTGGTTGAGTCACAATAAGGTGCATTACAAAACAGTGCTGGAAGAGCATGATACAATACACATGGTCAACTGTGTGCATTGTAATATACAATGAAATTTTTATATGAAGTTTGTATACACAGTGTTTTTTATTTTATTATTTACTGACACTTTCTGCTGCAACAACCTGTCGAGCTTCAATCTCCCTGAGTGCATGCCTTAAAGGGTGGACTGGAAAAGAGGTGCGCAGGCCTTTGATGCTTTGAAAGAGATGTTATCTATGTCATGATCATATCATTCCTATTTTCAATTCAACATCCTCAAATTTGCCTTCCTACCTACCTCTTTCCATCCTACCTCACTCAGTTTTACTAGTTTCCTCATTTCCTATGGCATCAACTAGGATGATGTCGTCTGTTTCATGTTTGTTCCCTCATTATCTGTATTGGCTTGGCCAATGTAGTTTTGAGTTTGTCCTTTTGGCATTTGCATTGCTTTGGCTTGGCTGACGTAGTTCAATGTCAGCGGATTCCTAACTACATCGAGCTGGCCAATACCGTTGCCTTAGCTTGGGTTTGGGTATATGACCACTATATATACAAGTCACATTTCATTTCAAATCATCCATACACATAATATACATTTATCTAGTTTGCTTTCGCTTGCACTTCTGCCTTACATCACATTTGGAGGAGTTATAGTTAGAATCTTGTCTTGAAGAAAGCTTGTCTTGTGGAAGTACTGGAGATTCGTTAGGAGGAATCCTTTTAGCTTAGAGCTTGATTTAACCTTTGAGGTCTTTAAAACCACAACAATCTTTTGCAAAACACTATTTGCCAAGGGGGAGATTGAGGCTCGACGGGTCCTCATCAAGATAAGTATTTCTAATCTTATGCTCTTTCCTTAATTTCATTTAGTAGATAGATGTTGCTTGTTGTTTAGTAGATAAATATGTGTGTGTGTGTCTTTGTCTAAGTTCTCTCTACACTTAGAGTAGCTATAGGATTACTTGGACTTGCCATTTATCCATAATTAAGTAGCCTAGACTCCCATTGTCTGCCATGGCTCCTTACACATTTTGACTATTCTAACCCTTCCCCTTACTTTACTTGCACAACTACTTGCCTTGCCTTCGGCAATCCATTGCTTTTATCATTAGAGGTCTAGTTAGAGCTATTCCATTGTGTCATAGGCCTAAAGGCTTTGGAACCCTTATCTTTGACATTAGTGAGGACTCCTCTTTCTAGGTCTGCGGATCCATACTTGTTCACGACCCGAACATTAGGTATCACTAACTCTGTGATTAACCTTCTCTGAGTCCAAATCTCTTGAGGTAGGATAGTTGTAGGCTAATCCTAGCTTGTGCGTACATTCTGGTGAACTCAACGTGAAACTTACCATTACCTTCACTCATTCAACCAACTGCATCGACGAGTCTGATATATTTGTTCCAATTTTTCTTTTAGCCAACTGCATCAACCAACCCAATACAGTTCTATGTTAACATTTGCCTTTTCAGCCACCTGCATCAACTAATTTGATACAATTCTGTATTAGCCTTTACTTTATTAGAAAAAACTACGTCAGCTAGCCCGATACAATTTTTTGTTAGCTTTTTTCTCTTTCAGCTCACTGTATCGGGCAACTCGATACAGTTCCATCTCAGTTTCCTTTTCTATCCAATTGTATCAGTCGACCCGATATAATTTCTTTTGTCTGTGAATGGCATCGGCCATCTCGAGTCATTTTGTGTGTAATGTCCCCTTTTTTGGCATAACTTACTTTTGGACCCTTAGCTTGGTTTTGTTCCCACAAGGCTAAGGGAAAGAAAGAAATGCGAACTATGAGGGGGCTATTCTAAGAGCAAAAAGGTGAAAAGTACTTAAGTATTCTAATTTTCAGTTGCATTATGCAAAAAGTGCTTTTGATCTAATTTTTACTTAAGCAGGGGACCTTTAAGGGTCATAAGAGCCTAAACCCTCAAAAGAAATTTTAAAAAGGTAAAGTTGCTTATGTTTCAAAAGACACATCCTTCCAACTTGGGCACCACCCTTGGGGGTTGATTATAAAAAGCAACTGGGAATTCATTTGGAAGATTATGCTATTTGGAATACTGAATCATTGATCAAGTATGTCAAACTTGTTCATCACAACTTGAAGATGAAAACCTTAAAGTGTGTTAAGGGTTTGGGGACGAAAATATCCATTCCTACGTTTAGGGCAGCTCTATTTAAGGGCTGTAATTGTGCTTCATATTTGCATGATTGCATGCAATTGGACCTACAAGGATTTTTTTTGGACACCACCTTCATTAAGAATTGTTTCAAACCCTATAGAGAGTTGAAAAATCGCAATTCGCAGGTCAATGAGGAGGAGCGAACCACTTGGGGCAGCAAGAAGACCACCAAATATAGACTTCCTTGGAGGGGTGAATTCCTTAGGGCATCATTAGGCTTGCTTCTGATGGCCTAAACCAGGTTTTCAACAATAATAATATTTTTAATATTATTATCATAATTTTTTGATATTTTGCAAGCTGATTTTGAGTGGATTGAGCGCTGAAAATTAGAGAATTAATTTAGAAAATTATTTGCATTAATTTTTCCTAGTGGAGCAATTCACTTGGACAGGTTATTGGAGTGTTTTTGGGCTTTATTTTTGAAGGAAATAATTTAGTTTATATTCTGAAAATTATTTGAATATTTTTCCAAGTGGGGCGAAGTGAATTGGGGAACTTGGAGAACTTGTTGAGGGGATCAAACAAGGGTTTGAGTTTCAGATTTATTTCCCCCATTTTTCTGAGTGTGGCGATTTGTTTGGAAGGGCAAATTTGACTATTGGCAGCCCTAATTCGTTCTTTGGAAGCCCTAATAATTTGCAGGGATTTTTGGTATATTTTTCATGAGTTTGTGCAAGGAATTCAAGGCTGATTGGAAGGTAAAAAGCCTCTGTAACAAGATCTTAAAAATCAGAATTATTGCAAGGAATTTACAGCCACTCACCATTCCATATTGCCACAACGAGAGGTATTTTATTGTATTTGTACATTTAGTAATTATTGGAGTAATTGTAGAGTGTTATTGCTTGGAAATTGGGACATCTACTGTGGCTATGGTTTGCTGGTTTTAAGGGTAGCATTCATATTATTTTCAGTTTTGCATAAGGGTTTGTTGGGAAACCCCAATTTGTTCTAATTGTCTCATTTGGGGACATTACACTGTGTTTGTACAGATTGTATTGACCAACCTACTACAATTTTGTTCTGTGTTTGTAACCTCATTGGCCAGCACCAATATAGTTTTGTTTGTTTCATTTTCAGTATAATTTACTTCATTATTGTTGATTGCATGTTTATTTCAATTCATTGAATGTTGCAAATTGATTTTCGAACTTTATATTCTATTTGTTTGGCTTTTTCTAGAAACTACGTTCTAACAGTTTTGAAACAACTTATTAACTGTCATGCAGGGCTACATTATCTTGTTTACAAGACATCGTGGCGTAAGGTGCTTGCTCCACCACTCAACTATAGTACAACAAAAAATACAAACTTTAGTTTCTACGTGCCTCACGGTATATCAAAAATGCCTAGGATTCCCTTTTTATTGAATCTTAGGAAGCCAATCATCTGTTTGATTTTTTGGTGCACCTTAGAAGTGTATCGTCTAGGGATGTTACTCTCATCATACCCTCGAAATCAAGGTTAGTGTGTTATAGGGACAGTTAACCTCTATAGTTAGTGCTTTGAAACATTGGGTTGACACTAATCAATGAACGAGTAAGTATATTTGAGAGCACACACTATCAAGCAAATCCCTTTAGCATATCTACTTGATCTTGTTTTTGAAAAATTAGTCAGATTCAATTTGCTGCCCGAATTGTTTGTTGTATTGCAGACTGCATTGGCCAATGCCGATACAGTTTTGTGTTGTATGTTATAATTGCATCAACTAGCCCGATACAATTATTTGTGTGAACTAGTTACATCGGTCAGGCCCCATGTAGTTCCTTGTGTTTGCTTCCCTAACTGCATTGACTAGATCGATATAGTCATATTATTTCCAATGCCTTTCAACTTGAATGCATCGGCGAACTCGATACAATTTGTTTTTCACTATATCTGTTTGCATCACTACATCGACTAGCTCGATACAGTCTATTAAGTGCATTTTATTCTTATTTAACTGACTCTTTACTGCAATCCACTCCACAATTTTTTTTGGCATAGAGAATCCAATTGCTTCATAATTCTACCTGAAATGTTCAAAATAGAGGAGACAGAGATTGCCAAGGCTTGGAGAATTGTGTTAACCAATACCATTCTTCCCCTGTAGAAAGCCATTTATTAGTCCACTTCAGAAGCTTCATTTCTGCTTTGTTTGCAATCCATTGCCACTTTTTGATCTGTTTAGAAGCAAGAGGGACCCCCAAATATTGAAGTGGAAGAGAGCTTCGTCTAAAGTGGAGATGTTAAGAATTTGTTACCCCTATCTACTAAAACAATGAAAGAATATAATGCTAGATTTAGCTTGATTAGTCAACTGACCCGTAGCTCTAGAAAAAACCTGAAGAAGTTTCTGCAATTGTTGATCCTCCAAGCAGGTGGCTTTGCCCAAACGCGTAGAATCATCCACAAATTGTAGATGAGTGAGAGGAAAAACTCCTTTGGCCAATTTAATCCCATTGATCTTGTGTTCCTGACAAGCTGTAGATACCAATCTACCAAGGCACTCCACCAAGATAATGAATAAAAAGGGGATAAAGGATCATCTTGACTTATCCCCCTCGAAGCCAAGAAGCTCTGAGGAGTGCCATTAATTAGGACAAAAAAGGAAATTGAAGACAAACATGCTTTCACCCTAGCAATCCAATCTCCTAAGAAACCGAACTAAGCCAATACTTGACACATAAAATCCCAATCCACTCGATCATACGCTTTGGATTAGATCAAGCTTGATAAACATAGGAGATTTCTGAATATCCATGGAATGTAAGGCTTCTTGGGCTAACACAATGTCATCATGAATTTGATGACCTGGAACAAATTCCCCTTGTTCGGGAGATATGAGCTTGCCGAGAAGAGGTTTCAGCCTTTCTACCATAACTTTAGTGATTATTTTGTACAGAACATTACACAAAGTTATAGGTCTAAAACCAAAAATTTCATCCACTTTGCAAGCTTTATATATAAGAGCTATAAAAAACTTTAGGAATAAGAGCTATAAAAATCTTTAGGAATAAGAGCTATAAAAGTTTTATTTATCTCCTTCAACATTGTTTTGGCTATCTTGACCTCTTCCACCACTTGAAGAAGATCCTCCTTGATAATATCCCAAAACGTTTGGTAGAGTTCAATGGGGAATACATCCGGTCCTGGAGTTTTTCCTTTCTTTATGCTAAACACCACTTTCCGCAATTCACTTTTCGTGATTGGAATAGTAAGCTTCGCATTACCTGATCTGAAATATGTCTAGGAAGGGTATGTAACACTATCTGTTGGATTGACTCATCAAGAGATTGGGCGGTAAACAATTGCTGGAAAAACTGCTTTGCAATTTGTTGCATGCCCTCCAAAGAATACCCTTTCTTCCCATCCTCCTTGGTAAGAGAGCCCATGTGGTTATGAGCACGTCTAGCCAACAATGATTTATGAAAGAAGGCAGAATTTTTATCACCCTCTTTTAACCATTAGATTCTAGATTTTTGCTGCCATATAATCTCTTATCTTGTTTCCCATTCATGGAGGGTGGTTTTCAAAAGGAGCTCCTTGTTAAGAATATCACCCTGACAATGATAAGTTCGAAGGGTAGCATTGAACTCATCTAGCTGATCTAGAAGTTGTTTCTTTTTTCCTTTATGTCATCAAACTCAGTCCAATTCCAATTTTTGAATTTGACCTTTAGATAATTCAATCTTTTGATAAAGAAAAACATTTGTGTCCCATACTTGGGTTTTCCTTCCAACCACCATTGTTGAATGTGATGGCCTATATTTTCTTGCCTGGGCCACATCAAATGAAACCGGAAAGGAGCATGACAAGGAACTGATTTTCCCATCTCCAAACACACTGGCCAATGATCGAAACCGATGTTGTTTAAAATGTGAGCCTTAGGGATATATTCCTTTAACCACCACTCTTCAGATAGTAGGAATTTGTCCAGTCCTTCCAGGATACAATTTGACCCCTGCCTTTTGTTAGACTATGTCATTAGCCCATTACTAGTCTGAACATCCACCAAATGAAGAGACTACATGAATCTAGTCATATTGGATGAACTAAAATCCAAGTGTGAAGTTCCTCCCTAATTTTCCCATAAAGTAAGGATTGTATTGAAATCCCCACCAAGAATAACAGGAACATCAAGATAAGAATGGATCATAGCCTCTATACACTGCCATTGCACCACCTTATCTTCTAGAGCGATGGTTGCTTAGACATTCATAAGCAAAAATTGTTGGGCATCCACCCTGGAATACACATGCACTAGCAAAACACCTCTAGTACCACAAGAACTTAACACTATAATCAATTTCGGATCCTAGATACACAACTCCTCTAGATGCTCCTTGAGAACCAAGAGATAAAGTTTGGGCCTTGAGCCATATTCTTTCTGCTAAAACCATCGTAAGCTCTATCGAGGCTTTAGTTTCTTGAAGAAACACCATGAGAGAATGATGAATTTGAATCATTCTTTTAATTTCCATTATTTTAGAAGGTTTGTCTTTCAACCCCCTTATATTCCATGTAATCACCTTCATTGAGAGGATTGGTTGAATATTTGGGACAAATCCCTAACTGTTCTTGCTTGACTTAGCTTCTAACCTTCTTTTTGAAGATTGTTCTGATTTGTTTTGTGGCTAGCCTTAGTATTGATATCTATTTTCAATTTTTAACTTTTTTCCTGAACGATGCCTAAGGGTAGATCTTGTTGTTGTTCCTCTATAGGATTAGCCATTAACAACAATGGTTGCTCCCTCTTCTCTGCCTCACTTGCCTACTGATCTTGGTTCTCAAATTGTTCTTGAAACTTGGTTTTACGGTGATAGCTTTTCATTGTGGTGTGGGTTTCATCTTGCTTATGCAGGGCTTGATAAACTGTGAGTGGGTTGTTTTCTTCCACTCCAGGTTGAGCACGTACCATGTCCTCTACCTCCATCTGTATCTGGGATTTGGGATTCCATGAAATCCTCAATATCTTTGTCTTTATTAACTTGGTGGAGACTAGCTAATTTGTTAATATTACTAGCATCCAGATTCTCTTGAACAATTTTCCTGGCTGTTTTATTTTTCTTTGGTATAGTGAAATCATCTAGAGGCTTGACTTCCACAGGAGGCTTTGGAGCTTTAAGTAGACAATTTTTGAGCAGAGGGCTATATTTGTGGCAAACACGACATCGGAAAGGAATGTTTTCATAATCCACCACCTGGTCCCAATGGTCATCCTCTATGACCAAAGAGATTTTAATTGGCAAGGGTTTATTAAGATCCATCAACACACAAATATGGGCATATATCATTTGTTCCATATCTAGTGATGAGTCAACCATCATCATATAGGTGCCAAGTGTGTTACCAATCGCCATGAAAACATTGCTAGTCTAGTATTCTGTGGGGAGACCAAACCACTAGACTCAGACAAGAGCTACATAAGGAAGTTCCTCATCCGCCTTAAACATGGGGTGCTAGGGTTTCATAAAGAGGCCCACTCATCTAAAAAACCATGGCCTACCTTGGAAGATAAATTCTCTATCTTCTGTTGAAGCAAAGAATATAAAAAAGTATCCATTATAGTAAACATAGATTGAAAACTCACCTTTAGTATGCCAATATTTTCTGGTCTAGTCTTTAAGAGCAGCCAAGGAATGATAGAAGCTCAAAAAATGAATGAAAGGTCCCCAAATTGGACAAATTTCTTGAAAAACTGATTTTTATGTCAAACCCTAGCAAAAGAAGGAACTCTGATTTTTAGAACAGCAAACCCTACCTGATTTAATATGCCCAAAAAATAGCATAAAATATGCTAACACAAATGCAATACTTAGGCAACTCAAACTTGCCAAAATAGCCCTTCAAAGGGTGAAGTGGAGCTTCAAACCCCAAGTGTCCCCCTTTATAAAAATATTAGATTTATTCCCTGTTGTTATAACCAATTTTAGAATGATGTACTTGCTCCAAATTGACCTAAAATATTATTCAAATATTCACAAAATATTATAAAAAATTATCACCAATGTTGGAGTCCATACGACCTTCCCAAATATGTCAAAAATTAGTAATTAATTCAAAAATATTCCTATAAAATTCAGAATCATTTATGGGCATGAAAAGGCCCTCAAACCCTACCAAACAACCTCCAAACCAATTTGACACATGCTAAAACAAATATAAAATATTGCTGAATATTCTAGGGCAAGAAATGGCCCTCAAAACATGTCAAAACCTTTCTAATTCAAATCGCCCAAGTGCAAAAATAAAACAATAAAATTAGAATATTATTTAGGGCACAAAATCATCCACCAACCAAGTCGCCAACCTTCCCAAGTAGTTCACTGCCCTAGGAGAGGGCTTTCCCACTAAAAATTTGAGTATTAAGTGCAAATACAACCCTTGGATAGAGCTGCCTTGATAAAAAAATGGAGGTTTTCGTCCTCAACTCATTTGTGCACTTGAAGGGTTTCATCCTCGAGTCACCTCAAGTCATTTGTGCACTTAAAGGGTTTTGTCCTCGAGTCACTAATTCAAGCTTGACATACTTGAGCATAAAATTCAATATCAAATTTAGCATTATCATCAAATGATCTTTCACTTCCTTTTTATGCACCTCCTCAAGGGTGGCGTCCAAGTTGGAGGGAAGGATTTAATTCAAATTTATAAAAAGAGTAACTCTTATAATTTCCACTTAAGTCTTTGGGGTTCCATGACCCTAAAAAAGAACACATCTTAAGTGAAAATAATAATAATAAAGAGCTTATTACAATTACTCTTAGAAACCAAGGTGTTCTCATTTTTTTTCTCTTTTCTCTTAGCCCTTGGGAAACAAGTGACTCTAAGGGTCTTTAATCGCTTCATGTCCAAAAGGGGGACATGACAACAAATAATCACTCCCCTATTCTTGAGATCATCAATTTCATCTTGCACGCCAATTTTTTGCAGTCTTACTGTAATGCCCCCAAATTGGGACAATACTAAAAAGAGGGTTTTCCAACAAACCCAAACAAAAATAAATTATGAAAATTTAAAACCAGCCAACTCTAGCTAGGAAAATTATAGGATATCCAAGCGAAAACAAATCCAAAATAACTCCACAAATAGCTGAAAATTATTAGGGAATAAAATATTGTTTTTGGATCAAATAAATTGGCTTAACAACGGAAAATACCCCCTGTAAATAATTTGATTTTTACTTGAATGTACGGCTGCCTTTTTCAACCTTTAAACACCTCAAAAATCTTCATGAGTGGGTCACCACATCTTAGAAAAATAGGGGAAATAGTTCTAAATATTATTCTTTGAAATTTGCCCCCCATTCACCTTCCGAGACTCTCCAAGCAAGTCACCCAAGTGACAAAAATATTATAATAAATTTTGGAATATTTTAGGGCATAGATTGTCCTTTCACGCTTGCAAATTGATCCACACAAATCACTGAATGACTGAAATAAATTATGAAAATTACCTCAACCCTAGAAGAGGGTTCCAAAGACTAAATTGACCTCTTGTGGGGTCACCACAATCCCAAAGGAAGTCGCCACCCTTGAAATGGTTTCAAACTTGTTCCAGGGCTACTCCACCGAGTTTGCCTACTTCCTTGACCTGCAATTAGAATATTTCCATCTTTTCGAATAATTTACTAATTCTTTGATGAAGATGGTGTTCAAAGACACCTTTGTAGAACCTCTTACATACACTTATGCACAATTATGACGCAATTACAACCCTTGAATAGAGCTGCCCTGGTAGAAGAATGGAGGTTTTTGTCGCCAAACTCCTTGGTGTACTTGAATGTTTTCGTCCTCAAGTCACTTGTTCAAGCTTGACATACTTACACAAGATTTTCAATATCAAAATTGCATAACCTTCTCAAAAGAGTCCTCCCTTACTTTTAATATGCTTCCTCCAATTGTGGTGCCCACAATTAGAAAGGGAGAGTTACTTTTTATTTTTAAAAAAAGATATATTACAAGCTTCCTTATAATATCATTATAAAATGACATTTTAAAAAAAGTCCCAAAATTTAATAATAAACTGCTTTTACAAAATATATCCTTGAAGCTCACAAATGTCCCCGTTTTGCTTTAGAATAATTTAGCCCTTGGGAATGCACAAGCTAAGGGTCTTATCCCAACAAATAGCTTGTAAAGGGGGACATTATAGTCCTCCCTTCCCAAAATCGCTTGCCCATAAGCAATTGTAAATTGGGATGTTGAAGGATGGTTGCCCCTTCCCAAGTTGCATCTTCCATAGGCATATTTTGCTACTGTACCAAGTATTCCATGATAGTGTGATTGTGGAGCCTCCTCTCACGAACCTCAAGTATAGTTTTGAGAACCAAAATTATTTTACCTTCTTCATCAAGTGCTGACAATTCAATGGAGGGTATGATATGCTTTCCAAGAGCTTTTTTAACGCAAGAAACATGGAACACATTGTGAATTTTACTCATTAGTAATTCCAGCTCACAAGCCACCTTTCCCACTCTTCTTTGAATTTTATAAGGCCCATAGAAATGGAGCTTAAGCTTTTCTGCTCCACTTTGCTTGAAAGAAGATTGCTTATAAGGTTGCAATCTCACATAGACCATGTCCCCATCCTCAAATTGTCTCTCCAACCTATGCTGATCTGCATAAATTTTTTGTTGATTTTGAGCTTGTTGCAAGTTTTTCTTGAGCTGATCCAAAATTTCAAAACTTTGTTGCACCCAATCGGCAGCTTCAGGCACCCTACTATCCCCCAAAACAAGGTCAAAAAATGAAAGACCTTTATAACCATACAAAGCCTTGAATGGTGACATACCACTAGACATGTGGTGGGTAGTATTATAACAAAATTTTGCCATGTACAACCATCTAGTCGACCTTGTTTTCTGCCCTGAAATGTAATTCCTCAAGTATCCTTCCACCCATTTATTAACGATTTTGCTTTGCCTATCCGTTTGGGGATGATAACTAATGCTTGGAAGCAATTTGGTACTTGTTAGCTTGAAAAGCTCTTGCCAAAAGTGGCTCATAAACCGGTTGTCTCTATCACTTATGATGCTCTTGGGCAACCCATGCAACTTGAAAACTTCTTTGAAGAAAATTTCTTCTATATAAGGAGCACTATACTTGGCTGAAATTGCAAAAAAATGAGCATATTTTGTCAATCTATCCACTACAACAAAAATTCTACATTTACCTTGTGACATAGGTAATACTGTGATGAAGTCCATGGATATGCTCTCCTATTTTTGGTGGGGAATTGGAAAAGGTTGTAAGAGATCAGCTGGAAATGTATTCATTCTTTTATTCTTTTGACAAACCATACACTTCCTAACATGGAATAAATCATCTCTTTTTAAGCCCTTCCAAGCGAATCTTTCTCTTAGTTTCTTGTATGTTTTGAAATAACCTTGATGACCTGCCATAGTATCATCATGAGCAGCCCTCATAATTTGGTGTTTTAACTTTTATAAAGGGGTCAAAAAAATTCTGCCCTTATGCAAAATCAGCTCCTCATGCACCTTGTAATTGTTGTCTATCACCTTGCCTTCCAAAACTGCGGTAGCACACTTATCCTTAGCATATTCAATGATAATTACAGCCCTCCAATCAGCTGTTAATTCACTTAGTGAACACAAATAGGGCCTTCTTGACAAGGCATCAACCACCCTATTATTTTTACCTTTCGTGTACTCAATGTTGAAATCATAGGATTGAAGTTTGCTCACCCATTTCTGCTGACTATCATTTAAATCGGATTCTGTGAGGAAGTATTTGAGGCTATTGTGATCTATCTTAACTATAAATCTTCCACAAATTAAATATTGACGGAATTTGGCCAAAGCATGCATGATAGCCAACCTCTCCTTATCATAAATTGAAAACTTCTTTTCCCCTTCCTTGAGTTTCTTACTCTCAAAAGCAATGGGATGTCCTTTTTGCATGAGGACAGCCCCTATTCCTTCTCCCGAAGCATCACATTCCAATGTGAAAGGGTGTGAAAAATTTGGAACCAACATAGGGCAAGAACTCATCTCTTCCCCCTTTAACCCATGATTCCCCATATCTTGTGCCTTTCTCAAGTTCAATTATATGTTCAAATCCCCTATCCGGGGGCAGCCCATGTGGTTTGTCACCAAACACTCTCTCATGTTTATCTAGGATGACTTGAACATCCTTGTGGTGCAACTGTTGTTTCAAATCCAGACCTTGTATCATGCATGGATAACTCCGCTGTCCATGTAATCTGCCCTTTATTAAAAGCTTGTTCCATCCTTTTTGAAGTCACTAACATAGGTGTTCCATTGCTTGGACCATGGAGAATAATTTCCTTGTTGGCTGCCATAAATTTCAGTTCTGATTTTTGCAAGTTATAACTATATTCGCCAAGGGATTGGAACCATTGGGTTCCAAGTACAACATCTAACTCACCATGATCAATCACATTGAATTCTTCTTCAAAGGTGTATCCACCCAAGGTTAGTTTTAACCCATGATTCCCCATATCTTGTGCCTTTCTCAAGTTCAATTATATGTTCAAATCCCCTATCCGGGGGCAGCCCATGTGGTTTGTCACCAAACACTCTCATGTTTATCTAGGATGACTTGAACATCCTTGTGGTGCAACTATTGTTTCAAATCCAGACCTTGTATCATGCATGGATAACTCCGCTGTCCATGTAATCTGCCCTTTATTAAAAGCTTGTTCCATCCTTTTTGAAGTCACTAACATAGGTGTTCCATTGCTTGGACCATGGAGAATAATTTCCTTGTTGGCTGCCATAAATTTCAGTTCTGATTTTTGCAAATTATGAGTATATTTGCCAAGGGATTGGAACCATTGGGTTCCAAGCACAACATCTAACTCACCATGATCAATCACATTGAATTCTTCTTCAAAGGTGTATCCACCCAAGGTTAGTTTTAACCTCAAAGTGCTGGAAATGCATGAGATGGAGGAGCCATCCCCCATGGTTACCTTAAATCCCTCATTTACTTTAGTGGGCAGCTTATGTCTTGCAACAATTTTGGCATTTATAAAATTGTGAGTGGCTCCTTCATTGACACAATTACCCTTTTGCCACTAATTGTTCCCTCCACACGGAAAATATGGCATCTATTGGTGCTTGATAGGGTAGCAATCATATCTTCCCTTGTCACATGTTGGTTGTCCACTTCTTTTTGATGTATTTGCCCTTCGTTTTTGATTTGGTTTACCTTCACTACTCATTTCCTTGTTCCCAATTTTCAGATTGTTCTTCCTTAGGTGGCTGCCCTTCTATGCCCGTTTTGCATGTCTTTTGAGTCTTCTAAATTTTCTGCCTTTAATCTCAACTGATTGCTTATTTCTTTGGGTCCATTATTGACGAATTTTTGATGCTCAATCCTCAAGGACTCTTCATTTGGTGGCTGCCCTTTAAAATCAGCCTCACTTACCATTGATTTTTTTGAATTTTCTGAGTTAGTTCCAAGCTGTTCACACCTCACAAAAGAGCTTTGTTTGACTGATTTTTGGTTATTAGCAAGCTTGTGGAGTGGCTTCCCCTTGTACAATTGAAAACTAGGTTTTGTTATTTGCTTTAATGGCTGCCTTTCACCCAATTGGAGTTCTTTGTTATATGCCCTTATTGATTTAGGTGTGGGTGGTTCCCTCTTCCTTTCAAACTTATCAATTATCTCTTCCAACAGCTCTTCATGTGTCCTAATCATGCTATGCCCTTGTGTCACCCCTCCACGATGCCACCATTCATGGGCAACCCCATCCAAATGTTGGATAACAAAAATTAATGCCTCTTTTCTACCTCTAGGTCTCAAGTCAAGATAATTATCATATCATCCCAAGCTCTTACCGGAATACCTAGATCATCATCAAAAGTTGGAAGAACTATCTTCCCCAAATCATCCTAGGTATCTATGTACCCATGGTGCCTCTTACCATACCTTAAACCTAGCCAATCTTCGAAGCTCCTTCCCTTGTGGTATTTAGGTGCAAGAGTCAAGTACTCATCATAATCCTCCATCAAATCCCAACGAACCAAGAGATGGTCCTCATGATCTTGGGCTTGTGGAATACCTTTCATCCTTACCTGTTCCTGTTTGATATAGACCCTGAATCACACAAGTAGCCAAGATATGGCTTTGATACCATTGTAATGTCCCCAAATTGGAACAATGGAAAAAAAAAAGGGTTTTCCAACAAACCCTTAACAAACCCAAACAAAATTGAATTTTGAAAACTTAAAACCAGCCAATCCTAGCTGGAAAAATTATAGGATATTCAAGTGGAAACACATCCAAAATAACTACACAAGTAGCTGAAGATTATTAGGAAATAAAGTACCTTTTTTGGATCAAATAAATTAGCAAAGTAGCTGAAAATACTCTGTAAATAATCTGATTTTTACTTGAATGTACAGCTGCATTTATCAACCCTTAAACATTTCAAAATTTTCACAAGTGGGTCGCCACACCTTAGAAAAATAGGGAAAATAATTCTGAATATTATTCCTTGGAATTTGCCTCCCAATTCACCTTCCAGGACTCTCCAAGCAAGTTGGCCAAGTGCAAAAAATATCATAATAAATTCTGGAATATTTTAGGGCCTAGATTGCCCTTTCACGCTTTCAAATTGATCCACACAAATCACCGAATGACTGAAATAAATTATAAAAACTACCTCAACCCTATAAGAGGGTTCCAAAGATCAAATTGCTTTCTTGTGGGGGAGCGGGGGGGGTCGCCACCCTTCCAAATGAACTCACCACCCTTGAAATGGCTTCAAACTTGCCCTAGGGCTCCTCCACCAAGTTCGCCCACCTCTTTGACTTGCAATTAGAATATTTACAACTTTTTGAAGGATTTACTAATTCCTTGATGAAGGTGGTGTTGACAATTCTTCCACAGGTCAAGATTGTCTCTTGCCATTTGAAAAATTCACGTCTCTAGCCAAAGAAGAAATAATACATTGGGTAAGAGGTAGACCAATTGAAATAACTCATTTGCAAAGGACCTAAGTCTGCGGGAAATTAGACAAGGATAAAGGACCAAGGAGGAGCCAGAAAATCAAAAGGGCAGGGATAGAAGTTGCACAAAGCAATGAAAAAACAAAGGAAAGAGCCTACAACAAAGGAAGTAATTCCTTTGAACTTTTTGTCCGAAGGAATACTTTGGAGAATTCAAAAGAGAAAAGTCCACCAAAAACAAAAAAAGGCCAAGGAGTAATTCCTTTGGACTTTTTGTTCGAAGGAATTCCTTCGGACAAACGTCTGAAGAAATCCGAGAGAGAAGTCATAAAATCCAAAATGGTCAAAGGAATAAGGACACTTGCAAAACCCAGGTAAAGCTCGGGTGCCCTACAATTTTTTCGAAAAGCCATTTCTGAGAGACACAAGCCCTTGCGGAGGGCACTTGGTCGGTGATAGGACCTTTGCGCATTTTCCGAAGGGCATTCTACCAATGGTAAAGACAAAGACAAAGGTTTAATTTCTTCGGACTTTTTGTCCGAAGGAAATCCTTCGGACAAAAGTCTGAAGAAATTCGAAGAAATTACAAGAAAAAGACAAATCCGTGGAATAAAGCCAACAAAGTAAAGGCAAAGACAAAAGAAAATACCTTCGGATTTTTGTCCGAAGAAATTCCTTCGGACAAAAAGTTCAAAGAAATTCGGAGAGGTCTGCCAAAAGACAAAAAACCCGACAGAATAAAGTCCGAAACCAACAAAGCAAAGGAAATAACAAAGGAATATATCCTTCGGGAAAAAGTCCAAAGGAATTCCTTCGGACTTTTTGTCCGAAGAAATACTTCGGATGATAAACAGAGACAAAAGCCCGCGGGAAAAGATGAGGACAATTCAAGCGGACAATTTGTCCGAAGTAAATCCTTCAGAGGGTAAAGCCAAAAGCAAAGTCCGAAGTAGATAAGCCGAGGGAAACAAAGCCGAAGAAAAGGTGAGGAGCCATAAGTCCAAAGGAATTCCTTCGGACTTTTTGTCCGAAGAAATACTTCGGAGGATAAACAGAGACAAAAGCCCGCGGGAAAAGATAAGGACAATTCAAGCGGACAATTTGTCCTAAGGAAATCCTTCGGAGGGTAAAGCCAAAAGCAAAGTCCGAAGTAGATAAGCTGAGGGAAATAAAGCCGAAGGAAAGGTGAGGAGCCATAAGTCCAAAGGATTCCTTCGGAAAAGTTGCCGTGGAAAAGTGCATGGACAGAAGCCTGAGGAAATAACAAGAGTCAATTCCTTCGGGCAATTTACCCAAAGGAAATCCATGGGAAAGGCATAACAGGAAAGTCTGAAGATAGGCCCGAGGAAATAAACCCGAGGCAAATGCAACCAAGAACAAAAGATCCGAAGGAGATAGGCCAAAAGCATAAATTCCGAAGGAAATCCAAAGCTTCGAAAAGGTTGCAAACAGAAAAGACGAAGGAGATATCCGACAAACTGTCCGCAGGAAAGTGGACTAACAAAATATCCGAAGAAAAATCCAAGACCAAAGATAAGTCCGCGGGAATAAACCCAAGAGCAACGCATGCATAGAGACAAAAACAAAAAATAAATAGCCAAAAAATAAATTCAACCTGAATTTATCTCTCACTCAGCAAGGAATTTTTCATGCAAGCACTTTTGCCCGTCTCAAGCTCGTAACATTCCAACAGCTCAACCGGAGTTCCAAATTTGGACGTCGAGTTGACTGTTCTAGATTTAGAGTTGACTAATTGTTAAACACCGCATCTACTAGGAGTTTTCCATGCAAAGGAGAATGATCTCTTCATCCAACTCAGCTTATCAAATGGTCAACTCAGCCTTTCAAACGTTCCAACTCGGCTTCCAACGGATCAAGTCAGAGTTCTAAAATTGACATTGGCGTTGGATTTCATGCATGGTATTATCATCTCATACTTTCAAATGTTCCAGCAGCTCACAAAGAAGCTAAAATTGACATTGGCGTGGATTTCCATGAAAAGAGAGGTGGGCGTTTCAATAAACAAAAGACAAGTCCACTTCCTCAAGCACAAGGAGCTTCATGCAAAGACAAAGGGAAAACATATTTTATTGAAAGGCCAAGTCAGCCTTGAGTTAATCTAAGTTGATCCTTCTCTTCAATTTTTGAACGCCAATCTTTGGCTTTTGTAATTCTCTATAAAATGGCTTTCAACTTTGATTAGAATCATCCCTCTCTTGGCAAGACCGGACTTTGCCATTGGTGAGTTGTGTAATCTCTTCAATCAATAGAAAGACTGTACTTTCAGATTTCAAGTGCTGGCATAGTGTATATTCATTCAGCAATTTGCATATGTGGTAGATTTCTCTCCCTTCCCAAATCTGATTCATACCTAGTTGCTAGCTTACCGCATTATGTAGGTCATGTCAAGTGTTCTTTAAGTCTTTTGCTGACGCTGTAAGTGGATGTTAGGTGGCTGCAAAGTGTCTTGTATCAGACCTCCATCATGTTTCCCTCATGTTTTGGTCATTGGATCGAACCTTCTCCTGAAATACTTATGCATAGTGGTCGATTGAAATCAAAGGTCTTCCTTTTCCCTTGTTTGTTCAGTGTTCTAGGTTCCAAGTTGAGTGGATCAATCTTTTGGTTTATCACCTTTATTAGGTAGGATTTCCCTTTAAAGTTTTCTTCTCCCTTTTCCATGGTAGTCCGCAGCATAGAGTAGAGATCCTCATTGATACATCTTACAGAAACCAACCTTCTCTGGAGGTTCTTCTCACCATTGAGGCACCCACCCTCGTGAGAAGATCCCATTGTTTCAACTGGATAGAGGATTGGCCATTTCATGCATGTCTTCGATTCAGGGCGCAGCTCCAGGTTGACAACAGGTGGTGTCCAAAGATACCTTTGTAGAACCTCTTGCATACACTTATGTACAATTATGACGCAATTACAGCCCTTGAATAGAGTTGCCCAAGTAGAAGAATGGAGGTTTTCGTCTCCAAGCTCCTTGGTGTACTTGAAGGTTTTCCTCCTCAATTCACTTGTTCAAGTTTGACATACTTGCACAAAATTTCCAATATCAAAATTGCACAACCTTCTCAAAAGAGTCCTCCCTTACTTTTAATATGCTTCCTCCAATTGTGGTGCACAAAATTAAAAAGGGAGAGTTACTTTTTCTTTAAAAAAAAAGATATATTACAAGCTTCCTTATAATAGCACTATAAAGTGACCTTTTAAAAAATGTCCCAAAATTAGATAATAAAGTGCTTTTACAAAATATATCCTTGAAGCTCACCAATGCCCCTTTTTTGCTTTAGAATACCTTAGCCCTTGGGAATACACAAGCTAAGGGTCTTATCCCAACAATTAGGGGGGCTCATCATCAGCCTACACAAGAAGCGAACAGTGCTACTTAAATCTGCTTGAGTTGTCTTGCTGTCCCATAGACTATTTTTAGTCTCGTGGACGTTAAATTTTTTATTATTATTATTATTTACCATTGGCATTCCATCTGTTGCTTTCATACAACCATTTTCGTTTTTCCTAGAATCAATTTTAGGCATCCTCAAGGTTCTCTTTTGAAAATTTCATCTTGATAATTGAGTTTTGGAGTCGCCTCAAAGAACAACTACGAATGACAGTTGGGAAGATTCACCCAACCTAGTCGATGGGCCAGGTCGAAACCCACGTGCAACAGGGTTATAATCCATTGCAGGGCCCTCACGTTTGCCACATAGGGCAAACATGGAGAAAGGACGTGGAGTAGAGGGTCACAAAAAAACACAGCAACAAACAGGGGCGATGATTGGGAAAAAGGACCAAATAAAAACATAAACGCCCAATAAAATCAGCTAAGACAAAGATGTTAGCACGTAAGCAAGGAATCAGACTCGAAATGACAAAGGCGAGCTAGAAAAAGGCATCGAGCAAGCATGATAGGGTCATGATAAGTAGGTCACGATAGGGCGTGATTTTCATCTCAGTATACGATTGATATTTCTATTGCTAGGGGCATTTAAGACCCTAACATTTTAAGAGTATATCGTGATTTTATAGATCAAACTTGGAGTTTTGATTTCCATAAAGCATCTTGCAACTCAGCATGTTCACTCACTTCTCTTCTATTTGTAATTATCCTACATGTATGGGAATTAATAGTTGTCTTGGGTAGATGAGTTTAAATAGAGAGCTTGTGTAAGAGAAATGATCATCTAGTGAATATTTTGTACTGATCCATGCTCAAAGGAGGTTGCCCTCCTGAAGAGACCCGTGATACTTTGTAGTGTGTTTCTGTTATTTCAATACAATATTGCAATCTTCTTTTAGTTCAATGCATATTTTTTATACTAAAGTTGTTAGATTAATCTGTGTAATGTATCTAGAGAGATGATATTATGAGGTGGGTTGAGATGCTGACATGTGACACATACTCTTAATAGATATATTGTAGGGAGTCATATAGGTAGCTTGTGGTATTTATTGGGCAATTTACTAGGTCTACATTGAGATTAGTGATATACCTATCCATATGGGTAACTTGTATTTGTTATATTGGGAAATAAGTGCAACTACTTTGGGATTAGTGATCTTTCCATCTATTATTCTAAGAGGGTCTATATAAGGAGGAGCATATCATTGTGTAAGACAATCAAGATGAAATATTGTAATTGGAGTGTATGCTCTAAGAAAGAGATTGCCCCCCTCGAAGTGACCTATGGTAGTGGAGTGATTCCTTCCCCATAAGGAATCTTGTATGGTGTTTCTCTTTGTTAAGGGTATTTTTGAATATAATTCATATTAGGGCATTTGGCCCACACATCTCTTGTGTCGTGCAATCTATAATTCTATGCAGGGTGGTGTATATTTGATATTACATGTGAGGTTCTTACTATTTGGTATCAAAGCTCTTTCTCAGGCAAGTGGGGAATTTATTGGAGATATTACAAGAATTATTTTTTCCATAAAATTGCGACCACCTTGCAGAAGGTTGATCTTGTGATGATCCGATGCGGGCCTCGCCGGACGTTCCTCCGGCGGTCAGGACGGGTTCCTGGCCGGTCGGTTTAAAAGAGTCAACGGCACCACGTGTTCCAGGGAATTACCTCGGCGGTCCTTCGGTGATTGGCCATATAGGGGTCTAGAAGAGGACCCAAATCATCCCGGGACTTTTGGTGTGACGGCCAGTCCTTAGTGGTATCAGAGCCAAGGTCTCAAGGTCGAGACCCGCGGAGCGTGGTGGGTTGTGATGATCCGATGCGGGCCTCGCCGGATGTTCCTCCGACGGTCGGGACGGGTTCCTGGCCGGTCGGTTTAAAAGAGTCAACGGCACCACGTGTTCCAGGGAATTACCTTGGCGGTCCTTCGGTGACTGGCCATATAGGGGTCTGGAAGAGGACCCAAATCATCCCGGGACTTTTGGTGTGACGACCTGGTAGGATGGCAGGATTTAGCTCTGATACCACTGTAGAAACTCCTAGTTTCCTCTGATTCTGAAAACTGACTGTTTATTTGTTTTTTCTGAAGTTTTTGATATTTTTTGATGTTTTTGGGGTTTTTGCCAGCAATGAAGGAAATGCGATTTTTGCATAAAATAGTAAATAAATCCTATAAAACTTATCCAACTCCGTAAACTATATAGTATACTGCAACTTCAAGCTATTTTTTTATATATAAAATCTACTAGAGACGATTTCAACTAAACAGTTACATGCAAAGTGTAAAGTAATGGTATTATTTTGAAACCTGGTTTTTCCTTTGCTGTAGCAGCTGAAAGTACAGATTTGGTACAGCTGCATTAAATGCTTCCTTCTAAAAATTGGTGGCAGATGATCCCAGATACATGGCGCCAATGATGAAACAAGCGGGTAGGTGAAGTATGCTGCGCCTCTCTGAAGATGAAGTACGGCCTGGTGAATGGTACGACCAGGTACATGAAAGTACAATTTTGTACCAGCAGCAAGTACAATGGTATGGCCTGCCCAAAATCAATGCCTAACCCCCTGAAATGAAGCGCCTAGTATGAGGAAGGCTCTCTGGATGCAACACTGATAAAAAACTCTGTAGATAATTGATCTCTGAAAGCTTTGTGATTTCTCCTGAATGAAGAAACCTCTGCTGCAATAAATCAGGGGTTATTTCACACCCTTTGAATTGCTTCCAATGTAGATGGCACGTTCCCCAAGGAAATTCGAAATTGAAACCCTAAAGCTTCTTGCTCAGATCAAAGTTGATCAATTTCAATTCACAATAATGACATAATGGCTCGATTCCCAAGGCAAATGCATAAGTAACCAAAGAGGTTGATTTCCTCCATAATAGGGGCTTTCAATTAAAAAAATTCGCACTTCTTTAATATTTTAATCTTTCCATAGTTTAGGCCAAATTTTATAATAAAATATAATTATAAATTTGGCCCCTTCCTAATGATGGGCGACCCCCTCAGCATTAAAATCACTTAAGTTATAATTTTTAATTATAACTTAATATAATAGTCTCGCATAATTAATATTTAATTAATACAATTAAATATTAATATTTCCCTCGTTACTCGCCTGATGACTGAACCGTCTGAAGCTGTCATATACTGAAGTGATTCCGAACGCTGCCAGCCCATATTGCTAAAAATAGCAGGGGTCCCACTCTGACCACCAGGAACTGCTAAAAATAGTAACTTTTGCAAGAAGTCTCCGATCAAGCCCAAACGAAAGCCAACTGATCAAACTCTGCCAACTGAAGCTGAGCCAAGCTCCTATGCGACCCTCTATCCAGTCTATTAGCCTACGAGGGTCGTATGATAGGCTAATCCTGTGCTCCGAGAGATGTCACTGAGAAGGGGACATGACAGATCTCCTCACATATGTGTCCAATTAGTCACACTAACGATTAGTCACACTAACGACTTCGAGAGCTTTCCTAAAATTAGTCACACTAACGATTCTGAGCAATATCAAGGGAGATATTGTGATTTGAAGTTGACCCTACGAACCTAATTTTTTACGAATTTTTTATGTGACAAAATTAATTCATATCTTTTTTTTCGGGTGAACAAATCAAGTGTTGTTTTGTGTAGTTGAAAACAAAAGATCTATTTTTCTACATGATTTGATTTTCAGATATGTGGTAGAAAGGTGTCGAAAAATAAAATACTTGCAACCCTAGTTTTTCTGAATTGTTGATCATGGGGCTTCAAAAAGTTTCTAAAGACAATGATATTGATGCTAGAGAATGGTGGTTCCAATTCAAGGAGATTAGTTCTTGATCAAAATTTTGAAAAAATTATTTGTCCAATTATCTCAAGGGTCCTACATTGAGATGGTTTGTTCAAGTGAAAAATAAACGAAATAATTTTTCATTGGAAGAAATAGAACAAGGTTTCCTAGATCAATGGGATACTAAGAAAGATAAAATTGATAAGGACGATGATGCAAAAAAGAATGGCATGGATTGTTTTTTGCATATATCTAGAGATGGAGTAATAGATTCTTTTAATAGATTTATTCTTCACTACAATATAGTAACAAAATATGGGGGGGAAATAGATGCATGGATCGATTTAGAGGATAATTGCACAGAGAATGGTATCAAGAAATAAATAATTTTATGTATTGTAAGGAAATAGATGCATGGATTGATTTGGAGGATCTCTGTAGAGAGTCGTATGAGGATTCTTTTCACTTAGATGAGAGTTATTTATTTGGTCTTATCTTCAAAGAGTCTTCTATACATGAGGTATAAAATTATTTTCCTCTTATCTTGGATAATTCAAAGCCATCCAAAGATTTTCTTTCAATTGTTGTCAAATATTCTTTGCAAGTGTTCTTCCTTTCATTGGACATTGTGATCACATATTTATAGTTGATGCTATTTTCTTGGTTGATCCATACATAGATCTATATTCTACCTTTGAGAATCAACCTCTTAGAGTGATTGAGTTTGTTATGTTCATCACAATGTTATTGTACATGATCATATCCAAACATAGAAAGACGCTGAACATGAAGAGATTGCATGGACGAGCCTCCATTTGGTCCTCAAGCTTTGAAGAAAACATCTTTTGGTATGTAATGTAATTGAACTTTTAAAAAGAAAATATATTATGTTTCTCTCATGTTTCGAGGGTGAAACATGCTAAAGGGGATGGAATTTATTGTACCTAGATAGATGATATTAGGAGGTGGGTGGAGATGCTGACATATGGCATACATCCTCTTAGTGAGTATATTGTAGGGAGTCATATGGGTAACTAATGATATTTATTGGGCAATGAGTGGGCCTACATTGAGATTAGTGATATACCTATCCATACGAGTAACTTTTGGTATTTATTATATCGGGAAATGAGTGGGTCTTCATTGGGGTTAGTGATCTACCTATCTATTATTGTAAGAGGAACTATAGAAGGACGGGCATAACATTGTGTAAGACAATCAAGATGAAATATTGTAATTGGAGTGAATTCTCTAAGAAGAAGGTTGCCTCCATAAAGAGGCCTTCTGAAATATCCCACCCCTTTAGGATATTTAATTTTCTGATTTTGGTCTGATATTTTCAGTTTGTTTGGTGTTCCACTATATCAAACTCAAAGCATAATGTAACATGTGTAATGATGAGCATTCAATATACAATGCAAAACATGTTTTAAGGACAATATTAAGATATTCGAACTGTCAAATAAGTCTGATTGACAATATATTTCTACTCAGAATTAAATGTCATACTTGCATTACTTCAGCCATGTTAAATAAATGTAGATTAGGATAAGTAATTCCCCTGTGAAGCTATAGCAACAATTTTCTGAGCATTAAACATAGCAGATTTAGTACATAAAGTGCCCAGATTATCTACAGCAACTTGTAAACACACATTCATGGTCCCAAGACAGTGATTTTCTGAATGTTTAATGGACTGATTGGTAGTCTATAATCGCTCATAAATTATACTCTGACTTGTACTAACTCAGAAATACACAAATGTTCAACTCAGAATACTCTATATTACCAATTGCAAGCATAGATCCAACCTGGGAACTCAATGTAAGGCATGTAGATTGGTAGCAGTAACCTGGTTATTGTCGGAGTGTGCAGCAAATGTCTCTAAACAACAATGTCTAAACCCCACGTTTTCCAGAGGGGCAGAATATGAACTGTAGCTAATCACTATAGTGGATCATTGTAGCGTGGGTACTATAGTGTATCACTGTAGCACGGGTACTATAGCAGCAGGTACAAAAAACTTCTAATCTGCACATCAAACCCTTGTAAAATCTGATGTAAACCCTCCAATCTGTGCACAATGTGAATTCTGATGTAAAGTCACCTGATTAGCAAACCTTGGGTGTTATTTCACCCCTGTAGAATGCACAATGTGAGAGAGCCTAGTTCTCCAGGATCTTTTGCAGCTGAAAACTCGTCTTCACCTCCAAATGCCAAAGCACAAAAAACCAAGTGTTGAAAATGATCAATGATAAATGATAAATGATTTTCTTCTTCGAAAGCCCTTTTATATTCTGCTCAAATGGCACGATTTCCCAAGTCCTTTTTGATCATAAAAAATATAATTAATGATATTTACTTTTTGATACTTTTAATATATCCTCTCATGTGGGCGCGCAAGTAATCATTAAATATTTGACTTTATATTATAAAATAAGTCATTTTTAATAAAGTCAAATAAGTCATTAACTCATTAAATTATATTCACTTTATAATTAATTATTATTAAAGTTACCATTTTAATAATAATTAGTGATCCATAACTCCATGAATATCAACATAATACCGATTTTGCCAATACCAACGACAACTCCATTGCATACTCTGCCCATTTGAATGCCTTACTAAAAATAGTAAGGTTGGCCTCCAACATCCCACTAACTTACTATAAATAGTATGTCAAAATGGAGCCTGAAAACCATGGAGATGATCATCTCTGAATGTGCCAACAAGCTGGAGAGGAAAACGCTACAAACAGTCATCAGGAGAACCCATTAACTCCTGCATGTGGCCCTCTAATCTCCATTATTAGCCTACAAGGACCTGATGATAGGCTAATAATCCCACAAACTCTGACGCTCGCTAAAAAGGGGACATTACACCTTCAATAGTGGAGTGATTCCTTCTTTAAAAAGAATATTGTATAGTGTTTTCTTGCCTTAAGGGTATTTATGAATATAATTTATATTAAGGCTTTTGGCCCTCACATCTCGTGTTGTGCAATCTATTGTTTTCTGCATGTTAATTGGTGTATATTTGATATTACATGTGAGGTTCTTAACAATGTGCAAGCAGGTTCTTAACAATTTTTTTCTGATTTTGGGTTTTAAAACTATGCTTTTAGCTACCACCCCATGCATGGATTTCTTGATGCAAAAGGCATCAATATTTTTTTGGGTAAAGTTCCTTGTTCCCGATAGAATTCAAAGTGAAAATTACATATTCTTAAAACACCCACTCTTCAAAGGGGATTACTAGTCATTTTCAACCCACTATCCTCTTCATATGGTACTTTTTGGGGTTTACCTGTTAGTGCAATTTGCCTTGCTTATGAGCTTGTGTAATATCATTTTTTTTTAATTAATAGAATCGAAGGACCCGAAGTCTATTTTTATTGCCCATGGGCTAAAGGGGGATTTAAAAAGGAAATAATCTAATAATAATTTAAGTTGTCTAGAAAAGTACTTTAAGTTATAACTTTGAAAAATGACAATTTATTATTATTGAATATGGCCAAAAGTAAATATTGGATACATGGCCAAAAAGTAATTAATATTCATAAGTTGGAAAACCATGAATATTTAATTAAAATAAATATTAATTTCTTATAGGGCTGGAATGGAAAAGTGAATAATAAAATAATTGGATGAAAAATGAAATTATTATTCAAACACCAAAACAAAAACTAACACACTTTTCCAGAGGAAAAACTTGCAGTTTCAACTCTACATCCAAAGATAAAAACCCTCAGATTTGTAGGTAGGAGGACGAAACCCCTCACACCCAATTGAGGATTCCACTCGGGAATCACGTTTGTGTTATCAATTTTAGGAAAGATCAGTTTTAAAGCCCTATTTAGCAGGGGCATCACACTTCCAGAAATAGAAAAAAGTGCAGATCCGTATGGATCCGTACGATGTTCTTACAACGATTGTTTTCTGTCTATGTTGCCGATACGGATATGGATATGAGTATCGGATACGAGGATACAACAATTTTTTTTTGGGGTTTGGATACGGCTGGATACAGCTATACAAATATATATATATATATATATATTAAAAAATATAAAAATATAGCCATTTAAGCAAAATTAACCACATAATATGCATAGAGGAAACAAAATAACTTCAAATAAGTTAAATAACCACAAAATATATGCTCATAATTCAATGCCAAATATCATAATATTCAATAGTTAAACTTATATTAGTTTTATAACAGGTACATGGTGCAAATGTTACAATGTATGGACAAAAATAAAGACAAATCAACATTCTCATTGTTCACTATATTCTTCTTCCCCTGCAATGTCTTCATCATCATGTGGTTCATTAGAACTGTTGACAGTTTTGACCCCACAGGTCAAATTGCAACCCTTATCATTCAAAAATTGCATAACCATGTCTTTTGTCTAAGAGTCAAGAATTGGTCTTTGCAATTTTTTCGAAAGGGTCGTCTTCAACAAATCCGAAGGAATTGGGCTTTTCCAAAATTCTGAAGGAATTGACATTTTCAAAAATCTTGAAAGGCCTTTTCAACTTTTCCAAAAAAGGGACTGTTGAAAAACCTTCCACAAGTCAAATTTTCTCTTACCACTTGGAAAGTTCTCGTCTCTAGCCAAGGAAGGAAGAATACATGGTTTTCCTTGACCAAAATAGGCCATTTCTACGGACTCTACAGGATTTCTACGGACTCTGCAGGTCACTTCTACAGACTCTCCCAACACTTAGAAGAAATCAAAAGGGCCTTTCCAATTTTTCCGAAAGGCAATTTCAGAGGCCAAGCAGCCTTGCGGAGGGCAGGAAAGCACTTAGGGGGAAGAAAGACAAAGGCAAAGATATCCTTCGGACTTTTGCCCGAAGGAGTTCCTTCGGACAAAAAGTCCGAAGAAATTCAGAAGACCACAGAGACAAAAAGTCCGCACAAGGAAAAGCCAAGGAATTAATTCGGAAGAGGCATTTTCAAGAATTCCGAAGGGCAGGGTACCCTTCGGAAGGGTCACTTTCAAAAAAGCCGAAGGGAACCTACCCTTCGGGCAGGCACAAGACCAAATCAGAGATTGTTGCAAAAACTCGGGTGCCCTCCAATTTTTTCGAAGGGCACGGGTGGAGGACACTTGGTCGGGGCCGAAGGGCACTTGGTCGGCGGAAGGGCACATTTGAAATCCCGAAAGGCACATTTCGGAGGGAAAAGCAAGGAAAAGAATCCTTCGGACTTTTTGTCCGAAGGAATTCGGAAATAGCTTGCACAAAGAGAAGTTTGAAGAAAGACAGAGAAAAACAAGAAGCAAAGGCAAAAGAGGGAAGAATTCCCTCGGACTTTTTGTCTGAAGGAATTCCTTCGGACAAAAAGTCCGAGGGAATTCTTCCCTCTTTTGCCTTTGCTTCTTGTTTTTCTTTCCTTCGGACAAAAAGTCTGAAAGAATTCGGAGAAATACCCCGAGGAAAATAAACCTGAAGAAATTCTAAAGAGCAGCCGCGCATAAACCCAACAAAATAAACCTGAAGGAATTCCGAAGGCCAGATACCAAGATAATTCTTGCGGACTTTTTGTCTGCGGAAAAGATGCGAAGGAAAGAAAGCCGCGGGAAAGTGACAAGACAGAAGTCCGAAGGAAATACAACTACTTCTGGTGATGTCCCGCAAGCCGTCAAATTTTGACCGCGAGAAGTAACCGTTGGAACCGAAGAGACAAGAAATCCGAAATAAATGGACGTTGACTGTGCAAAAGAGAATAGAAAATAGATAATCCGACGAAGGAGTTGAATACGGATTCCTTCCAGAAATAGACACGATCAGAAATAGAACAGAATACATGCAAACAGGAGCTATTTTTGAACATCGGAGCTATTTTCGAATAATCGGTCAAAGCTTCAATTGACTGATTATTAAAGTCCTGTTCGTCTCCATTCAGCTCATGCATTTGAAGGTCTAATCCAGCTTCAGCAGGAGTTCCGAATTCGAACGACGAGTTGACTGTTCCAGATTTAGAGTTGACTAATTGATTAAGACGCCACATCCACTAAAAGCTTTCCTTGCGAAGGAAAATGATCTCTTCATCCAACTCAGCTTAAATAACGGTTAACTCAGTTTTCAAATGCTATAACATGGCAATCAAGCAATTCACATGGAGTTCTAAATTTAGCATTTGTGTGGATTTTCATGCAAAAAGAGGTGGGCAGTTCATAACAAAGATAAGTTCGCTTCATCAAACGAAGAATCTTCATGCAAGGACAAAAGAGAAAATATATTTTATTGAAAGGCCAAGTAAAGCCTTGAGTTAACCAAAGTGAATCTTCTCTTCAAGTTTGTACGCCAATCTTTGGCCTCATGTAATTTTATATATAATGGCTTTCAGCCTTGATTAAGAATCATCCAATCTCTCTTGGTTAGACCAGACTCTGCCATTGGTGAGTTGTGTAACCTCTTCGATCAATAAGGACTGTACTTTCATATTTCAAGTGTTGGCATAGTGTATATTTCTTCAGCAATTTGCATAAGTGATAGATTTCTCTCCCTTCCCAAATTCTGTTTCATACCTAGTTGTTATATCATCCTTGTGCAGGTCATGTTAAAGTGTTCTTTATTGTCTTTTGCTAAAACTGTAAGTGGATGTTAGGTGGCCGTAAAGTGTCTTTTGTGAGACCTCTCTCCATTGTTTTCCCTCAGGTTTTAGTTATTGGATCGAACCTCTACATGAAATACTTATGCATAAGTGATTAATTGAAGTCTAAGGTCTTCCTTCTCCCTTGTTCATTCAGTGTTAAAGGTTCCAAATTGAGTGGATCAAAATCTTCGTGTATCACCCCCTTTAGGTAGGATTTCCCCTTTAAGTTTCCTTTCTCCCATTTACACGGTAGTCCGCAGCGTAGAGTAGAAGTCCAAATTGATACATCATACAAGAACTAGCCTTCTCTGGAGGTTCTTCTCACTATTGAGGCACCCACCCTTGTGAGAAGATCCCATTGTTTCAGCCGGATAGAGGACTGGTCGTCTCGCGCACGTTTTCGAATTAGGGCGCAGCTCAGGTTGACAACAGGGACCAGTTCAAAATTTCGGAAAGGCATCTCCAAAAGGTCGAAAGGTACAATTCTTTTAGAAAAAGGGCTCATTCAAGAATTCCGAAGGGTTCTTTTTCCTTTAGAAAAGATGCTTTTGAAAAGTCCGAAGGGCTCTTTTCCTTTGGGAAAGTCCGTTTTCACAAAATCTGAAGGGTTCATTTTTTCGGAGAGGACCATTCCAATTTTTTTGAAAGGTACTTTTTGCAAGAAATGGTCCTTGTTAAAAGTCCGAAAGGTCCTTTACAACTTTTTCGAAGGGTTCTTTTCCTTTGGAAAATCCTTTGGAAAAGTCCTTTAAAACTTTTTCGAAGGGCAAGAGGACCATTCCATTTTTTTCGAAGGGATACTTTCAATTTTGCTGAAGGGTCATTTCAATTATTCCGGAGGACCGTTTCAGAATTCCGAAGGACAATTTACAAAAGTCCGATGATGGACAATTCCTTCGGACAATTTGTTTGAAGGAATTGTCCATTGCAAAAAAAAACCTGAAGACCTAATTTCCTTTGGACTTTTTGTCCAAAGGAATTGTTGAAGGTGAAAGAGACAAAAACTCCACAAGAAAAGGTCTTTGTCAAAAAGCCCGAAGGGTATTTTCATAAAGCTGAAGACGCATTTACATGAATTCCTTCGAACAAATTGCCCGAAGGAAAAGTGCATAAAGAGAAAAGCTTCGGACAAATTGTCCGAAGGGAAAATCCAAAGGAAAGAAATAAACAATTCTTTCAGGTAAATTGCCCGAAAGAAAGAAAAGTCCAACAGTGAAGCCACAAACATTTTGTCTGAAGAAAAGGCCGAAAGAAAGAAAAGCTGAGAGGACTTTACAAAGAGCCCAAACAAAAAGGCCACAATAATTGGCCAAAACAGAGAAGGGTAAAGGAAATATAAAGTTACCCAATGCAAATTTGAAGGACCAATTAGTCGGGGACAAGTGGCATAAGCGCATTCAACTAGTGGGATTTCAATAGCCGATTAGTAGAAGACAATGAGGACATCCCCTTTTGACTCTAATGACATGATCTACAACTCACATTCAGAGCATGCAAAGTCGCCCAAGCAAGATTAGACTTGGAAAAGACATGCAACTGCCTTCAAACATGGCTCTCTCAGTTCCAAAAGGGAGACTCGAATGCATGAAGGGCTCAAAGAGTTTAACGTTGGATGGCTGTTCAAGGAGAGCTTAACATAGAATTTCATGCATGCACTCTTGTCTATCTTGTTAATCAAAGCCTTTTCAAACACTTCCAACTCAGCTTCAAGTGGAGTTTTCGATTTGAAGATTGGCGTACCATCATGCATGAAGAGAACTGAATTACCAAAGATCCATGCACGTTTGAAGAATTTAATCTTTATTCTAAATAAGGATTATGAAATGGGCTCACTGTCATTTTCAATGCCAAAGAGTTTTTCATGCAAGGCATAAGACAAGATATTAATTGCAGGCTTGGTTATCCTGGCATAGCGGGAGTTGGACTTGGGGTGATGTGGGAGTTGATCTGCTCTTCTATTTTCACCACCAATCTCTTGGCTTTTGTATGCTTTTTCTATATAGGTTGATTTTTTCAGCCATTTTAAGGATCCCTCTTTTGGCAAGACTAGACTCTACCAAAATTTGAGTTTTGTAACCTTTTTCAGATAAATAAAAAGATTGCTTTCAGATTTTGTAATGTCCCCTTCCAGTTGACATCTCTCAATACTTGAGATTAGCCTATTATGTGGCCCTCGTAGGCTAATATGGAGGATAGAGGGTCTTGTTGAGGCATGGCTTGGCTTCAATTGTCAGAATTTTTCAGTTTGGCTTTCGTTCGGGGTCTTTTGGATGCCATTTGCTTGACTTACTATTTTAGTAAGTGGAGACACTCAGTGGAGCACCCCTGCTATTTTTAGCAGTATGGTCTGGTCATATGCAGATTCAGTCACTTATCATCCGGCTTCAGACGACTTGTCATTTGGACTTATATTGAGGGAGATATTAATATTTATTTGCCAAAATAAATATTAATTTAATTGAAGCGTATATTATAGAGTTATAATTTAAATTTATGTTATAACTTAAGTGACTTAATGAAGGGGTCGACCATCATGAAGAAGGGGCCATATTTCAATTAATTATTATAATTAAATGGGCGCCCAAACTATTGGAAAATTAAAAGTGAAATTCAAAGTTAATTTAAAGGATGCTTTTGAAGGAAATGAACGGGCTTGAGGAGATATAAGGTTTTCTTTTGAAGAAATTCAAAGGATTGCATTTGGAGAACATTTTTGAGGAGTTTTGAACTTGCTTGGAAAATGAGGGTTTCTACCTGCAGCAGCCATTGAAGAATGTAGTTCTTCTGTGAGCAACCATCTGAGCTAGTGAAATACCCAGTGAACTTGGTGATTTTGAGGGGTCTCAATCAGAAGCTCTATTTGGGATTTCAATTGGATGAATTTGGTGAAGTTTGGATCAGATTTAAGAGATTGGAGTTGCAGATTAATTTCTGATTGAAAGGGATTATTTTCAGAGGTTTTATTTGCTGCTACAGTACCATGAATAGTGATGTGCTACAGTACCCATGAATAGTGATGCGCTACAGTACCGTGAATAGTGATGTGCTACAGTACATGTGAATAGAGAGGAATTGCTGGTCATAGAAGACAAAGTGTTTGCAGCTTCTTTTGGAGGTAAACATATGATGGTATCTGCAGATCACAATCATATTAGGTTCATTCAATTATCAGAATTTGTTTTTTCATATTGTATTTATTATCAATAAGGCCTTGGACTCTTATTCAGTGAATGGAATAATATATGGCAATAAAAGAAGTCTCAATATTGTTCAAAATTTATTCTCAATAGACTAGTTTTACTTTCAGTATGTGTTTTTTTGTTCAAACCCCCTGAAAACACAAAAAAATTCATAAAACCTTCAAAACAAAACAAAAAAAGTGAAGTTCAGCAGTAGAACCTGTGAAGGGTTCTTACATTGGTATCAAAGCTAAATCCTGCCATCCTGAGGGTTTAGTTATTACATGCTGCCAGAAGAGGTTGGTTCACACAGGTATTATACACGCAGGAGAGCCTTACTTGAAGGCGAACAGGGTTTAGAACCACAGCCGGTCATCATGGGTGACAGGTGTGAGGGTAGCCCACCCAGAGGCAACAGGAATAATGATGATCAGGATACCAGAGATTTCTTCCGTGCTATGGTTACAGGGCAGCAGTAGATGGCGCAGGCATTACAGGTACTCACTACTATGGTAGAAAGGTTGAACCCACCTGTTAGACAGAATGGGGAACATGGAGATAACAGGAGTGCTAGAGGTAATCAGAGACCACAACGGACCCATTCCAGAACAACTGATAGGCCTACACACCCTACATTTGTTCCGGAGGAGCCAGAAGAAGCTCCGGCAGAGGAGGCGGCAGGAGACCCCATATTTGCAGATGCACTCATGGATGCAAATGATGAATGGGAATTATTAGTTCCTCAGGTTCGGGAGAGGATGACCTTTGAACGCTTTGTAAATCAGAGGAGAGAGCATTACAGGTCACTCAAACAGGATAGGAGGCCTAGAGGTCAAAATAGTGAGCTGAAGAGGGCTACAGGCAAGCTTTCTTTGACTTCTTTTGATGGTAGTAAGATGACAGCACAGGCTTGGATTCACAAGCTTGACACTTTTCTGGCACTGAGACCTATGACAAAAGTGGAGGCAATAAAATATGCCATAGTACATTTAGAGGGAGTTGCACATGATTGGTGGTACCACGGGATGGTTACCCTACAGCATAACCAGGTGACTTCATACCAGGACTTCGTGGACAGGTTGGCAGAGAGATTTGATAAGAAGGATCCAGAAGTCTACTTCAGAGAGTTGGCACAGTTGAGACAGACAGGCGGATTGGAGTATTTCATTAGTGACTTTCAGAGGCTATCCGTTATGGTGTCAGATATCTCAGATAGGAGATTGGTTGTTTTGTTCACTGAGGGATTATCCGAACCACTGAAGGGTTGGGTAAAAGCCTTTGATCCTCTTTCACTATAGGAAGCGATGAAGAAGGCACGCAGCATGGAACTTGCAGCTCCATCTAGCAAGTCCAATTCCAGGAGTACTTCATTTAAGGACAACAAGGGATTCAATAAAAATAGAGAGAAATATGATTTTAAGAGTGATTCAAAGGGAAAATCAGCAGCACCCTTGGATCGTGAGACTCTTAATGATTTGCGCAGGAAGAAGCTTTGCTTCTACTGCAAGGGTCCCTATGATGCTAACCATGATTGTGGCCTAAGGGTAAGGCCAATAGAGTTATGTGGGCTTATTATGAGGATTCGAAATCTGAAAATTCCGGACAGCAGGAGAGTTCTGAGGAGTCAGAGTCAGAGGCTTCAGAGCCTAAGGTGGAGGCAGAGTCAGAGATCCAACTCCAGGAGGAACGGTTGTCTAGCATACAGCAGGAGGGATCTTTCAGACTTAGTGGAGTTTTGGCTGGTCAAAAGGTTATCACCCTTTTAGACACAGGTGCCACCCATAATTTTATTGATGCCAAATTTGTGGAGAGGCGTGGGCTTATAACCGAAGAGTTTGAGGGCATTCGGGTTAAGGTGGCTGATGGTTACACTCTCAAGTGTGACCGTATGATTAAGGATCTTCCTTTGTGCCTAAATAATTATGAATTCAAGGCTGATTATTATGTGGTAAATATGGGCGATATTGATATAGTCTTAGGCACGAAGTGGCTTCATTCTCTTGAGGAAGTTATACTTTGCCTTAAAGACATGGAGATCCGGTTCGAGGTGGATGGGAAGACTCATATATTGAAGGCCATCCGAGATAGTAACATCAGGATTATTTCCTTCCGACGAATGGAGAGACTTATGCGTCATGACATGGTTGAGTGGGCCGCCGAGTGTACTTTGATGCCTACACAGGAGGGATAGCATAAGACCGAGTATCATCCTGACATTCAGCAGTTCAGAGTTAAGCATGGGAAGGTTTTCAGTGACCTTCCACCAGGGAGACCTCCAGACAGGGGTATTGAGCACATCATAGTGCTTGAGGAGGGTGCCAAGCTCGTCATGATTACTCCTTACCGACACCCAAAGCGGCTTAAGGATGAGATAGAGAAGACTATCAAGGAGCTGCTTGCTATGGGTCACATTTGACCGAGTAAGTCGTCATTTGCTTCTTCAGTTGTTCTAGTGAAGAAGAAAGATGGTACTCTTCGTATGTGCATAGATTACAGGATCCTGAATAAGAGGACTATTAAGAACAAATATCCCATACCCCATATAGATGAGCTTATTGATGAGCTCCATGGTGCCTGTTACTTCTCGAAGATAGACTTGAGATCGGGATATCATCAGATTAGAGTTCATGAGTAGGATGTTGAGAAGACCGCATTTCGTTGTCATTGTGGACACTTTGAGTTTGTGGTTATGTCATTTGGGCTAACCAATGCTCTAGCAACATTCCAGTCCACCATGAACAGGGTCTTCCACTCACAGTTGAGGAGATATGTACTTGTCTTCTTTGATGATATATTGGTCTACAGCGGGACATGGCGAGAGCACTTGGGTCATTTGGATACAGTACTCAGCATTTTGGATAGGGAGTCCTTGTATGCCAAGGAATCCAAGTGTGATTTGGGGATGACTGAGTTGTTATACGTAGGCCATATTATCGGTGTAGAGGGAGTGCGGATGGATCCCGAGAAGATCTGTGCTATCATAGATTGGCCTACTCCTGAGAACCTTACACAACTGCGAGGATTTCTTGGGTTATGTGGTTTCTATCGCAGATTTGTCAGTAGATATTCAAGCCATGCAGCACCTATGACAGATTTGTTGGAAAAAGGTGCATTCATTTGGACTCCTGAGGCACATGAGTGTTTTGTGAGGTTCAAGGAGCTTATGACTACATGTCTGGTGTTGGCACTGCCAGATTTTACGAAGCCTTTTGAGCTTCAATGTGATGCTTCTAGTGAGGGCATTGGAGCGGTGCTTATGCAGGACAAGCACCCGATTGCTTATGAGAGTAGGAAGCTCAGAGGACCAGAGAGGCTTTACAGTATATATGATAAGGAAATGCTGGCCATAATGCATGCCTTGGCCAAATTCAGGCAATATTTAGTGGGCAGCAAGTTTTGTATTAAAACTGATCATAATAGCTTGAGGCATTTCCTAGGACAACGAGATTTAAATGACCGTCAGCAAAAGTGGGTAAGTTGCAGGGATATGACTTTGACATCACCTATGTCAAAGGTACACATAATGTTGTTGAGGGTCTTTCACGCCGGCCTCATCTGAGTTCTATGATACAGATTGCAGAGGATTGGAGGCACCTGATTGTGGCAAAGTATGCCAAGGATACATGGGCATCTGGCATTGTTGAGGGATCTATTGTGGACACCAGGTACACACTAGTAAATGAGTTGATCATTTACAAGAATAGGATTTTCTTGATCCCAGGGTCAGAGATGAAGAACACCATTCTGCGAGCTTTCCATGATGTACCTATAGTAGGGCATCCCGGGTACTTTAAGACATATAGACAAGTTCGGGAGAGATTTACATGGAAGGGGCTTAAGGCAGATGTTCGTTAGTATGTGCGAGAGTGCCTTGTTTGTCAGCAGAACAAGCAGGAGAACACATATCCGACAGGGTTGTTGCAGCCACTCCGATCCCTGATAGGAAGTGGGAATGCCTGTCGATGGATTTTATTTCGGGCTTGCCTAAAGCCCAAGGACGTGATTGCATATATGTAGTTGTGGATCGGCTGACGAAGTATGCCCACTTCTTTTCGATCACCACTACTTACTCAGCTACACAGGTAGCAGAGGTATTTTTCTGTGAGGTTTTCAGATTACATGGGTTGCCTCGGAGCATAGTTAGCGATAGGGATAGTCGGTTTTTGAGTCACTTTTGGCAGGTGTTGTTCAGACTTTGTGGGACTGAGCTTACATAGAGCACCAGTTACCACCCGTAGACCGATGGTCAGACGAAGATAGTGAACAAATGGGTGGAAGGCTATCTCAGAAATTACATAGTAGGGCAACAAAAGGCGTGGGTTAAGTGGATATACTTATGTGAGTATTGTTACAATACCACTTACCACATGACCATTCAAATGTCCCCATTCATGGCATTGTATGGGTATGAGGCGCCTAGTTTTCTTGATTTGCTACTGAGTGACAGTAGAGTGCCTAGTGCGGGGGACTTATTGCGGGAGAGCCAAGACATTATGAGGGCTCTTAAGGAGAATATTGCTAAGGCACAAAATCAATAGAAGCAATATGCAGATCAGAAGAGGACCGAGAGATCTTTTGAGGTGGGAGACATGGTATATTTCATGTTGCAGACCTACCGACAGTCTACTCTCAGGAAGAGTGGATCAGAGAAGCTCAAGCCATGGTACTATGGTCCTTTCAAGATTGTTAGGCGTGTTGGAGAGGTGGCTTACGAGCTAGAGCTTCTAGCGGATAGTAAGGTCCACAATGTTTTTCATGTGTCACGCCTCAAGAAGGCATTAGGACATCGTGTGGTACCTTCAGCAGTATTGCCTCCCTTGGATGATGAGGGAAAGTTGATTTTAGTACCTGAGTCTATCTTGGAGTACAGAGAGATAGCTACACAGGAGGACCATCAAGGAATATCTAGTGAAGTGGAGAGATTTGCTAGTGGAGGATGCTACGTGGGAGAGTCAGGAGATTTTGCAGCACCCTGAGTTGAGATTGCTTGAGGACAAGCAATTTCAGGAGGGGCGGATTGTAATGTCCCCTTCCAGTTGACATCTCTCAATACTTGAGATTAGCCTATTATGTGGCCCTCGTAGGCTAATATGGAGGATAGAGGGTCTTGTTGAGGCATGGCTTGGCTTCAATTGTCAGAATTTTTCAGTTTGGCTTTCGTTCCGGGTCTTTTGGACGCCATTTGCTTGACTTACTATTTTTAGTAAGTGGAGACACTCAGTGGAGCACCCCTGCTATTTTTAGCAGTATGGTCTGGTCATATGCAGATTTAGTCACTTATCATCCGGCTTTAGACGACTTGTCATTTGGACTTATATTGAGGGAGATATTAATATTTATTTGCCAAAATAAATATTAATTTAATTGAAGCTTATATTATAGAGTTATAATTTAAATTTATGTTATAACTTAAGTGACTTAATTTATGTTATATTCGGATGTATTTTTATTTATATCTGGTCTATATTTCCTCCATTTGGCCTTTTTTCAACTTCCCGTCGCTTAATCTGAGGTCAACTTCCCGTGGTTTAATTCTTTCGGAATTCTGGGTTTACCTTTGTTTCAACGGTTACTTCCCGCGGTCAAAATTTGACGTCTCGCGGGATGTCATCCTTTGGCATTTTCTCGGGCTTATTTCCTGTTAGGCCCCTTGGTCTTCTTATTTCCCTCGAAATTCTTTTCATTTCCTTGGATTTCCTGTGGCTTTCTTTCGTTCGGCTTTATCCTCCGAAGTATTCCTTCGGACAAATGTCCGAAGGAATTCCTTCGGACTTTTTTCCAAAGGATATCTTCCTTTTCTTTTAGTTTGCTCGGGCTTTTGTTTAGTCGAGTCCTTCTCGTTTGGCGGCTCCTCTCCGAATTTCTTTGGACTTTTGTCTGAAGGAATTCCTTCGGACAAAAAGTCCGAAGATACTCATTCGTAGTTGCCTTTGTTGACTTCGGATTTTGCTGTCGGCTTTTTCGCACGGGCCTCTTCGTTGTAATTCTCCGAATTTCTTCGGACTTTTTGTCCGAAGGAATTCCTTCGGACAAAAAGCCCGAAGGTTTCCTTTGTTATTTGCCCTCCCTTTTATGTTGGCTTTGTCGGCTTTGCTGGGGCCTTTGGCGTGTACCTTTCCGAATTCCTTCGGACAAAAAGTACAAAGGAATTAATCCTTGTCTTTTGTCTTTACCTTCGAAATGCCCTTTGAGAAAGTCACAGTGGTCCTGTCACTGACCAAGTGCCCTCCACAAGGGCTTCTGTCCGTTCATTTGTGCCTTTGTTGGAAAAATTGTAGGGCACCTGGATTTTTTGCAGGGGTACCGAATTTGTTCCTGTACCTTCCCGAATGGTAGGAGCCCTTCGGGATTGTTGAAAATGACCCTTTCGAAGGGTACCTTGCCCTTTGGGTTTTTTGAAAATGACCCTTCTGAAGGGTACCTTAGCTTTTCCTTGCTTTATTGGGTGGACTTTTGGATTCTCCGAAGTATTCCTTCGGACAAAAAGTCCGAAGGAATTACTTCCTTTGTCTTAGGCTCTTTCCTTTGTTATTTCCTGTGGACTTTTGTCCTTAGCACTTCTCCGAAGTTGTGTCCTTAGCAGAAGCCTTCTTTGATGAACCATTCCTTCGGACAAAAGTCATCCGAAGGAATTCCTGTTGTAGCAAAGGCCCTCACAAAAGAAAAACAATGTATTCTTCCTAATGAATTCTTTCTTTCCTTGGATGGAGATGTGAATTTTCCGAATGGCAATAGACGATGTCTTATGGAAGAATTGTCAACAGTAGCAATTGAAGGAGAATTCGAAGAAGAGTATGCCCTTGTGGCCTCATACTCACACACATACTAGTAGCTGGTTCATTGATTCAGGTGCATCCAGGCATTTTACATGTCGTAAAGATTGGCATGTGGAATTTATTGCAAGTTCAAACCATTTTGATTCAGTTTCTTTAGTTGATGGCATGTCATATGCAGTAGAGAGGATAGGGGATGTTCATATAAAATTGAATAATGAAAAAACAATCATAGTAATGTTTTGTATGTTCCTAGCCTAAGTAAAAATCTCGTCTATTATTCAATTAATGGAAAATCCCAATATTGTTGTAAATTTCTCTGGAAAACAGTGTGTTGTGTCTGATATAAGACAGGATAACGTAATTGCTCGGGGTATTGGGCAAGGTGGTTTGTATAGACTTGTTGACTCTACCGCAACGAAAGTAGATGCACGAGTGGAGGATGAATCCACCATACAGGGTGTGTCCATACAAGATGTGCGGAAGGATAGGCTTGTTGACCTTGATCTAGTCAACATACATGCATTAGTGGAGGGAATATCCACTATACAAGATGTGCAGGAGGATGCAATTCCTCAATCTCAGTCGGACGCACTAGTAATTGTGCAAGAGGATGAAATACCTTGGTCAAATTCATTGGCTCAGAGAACTGGTAATAAGGTTGTTTGTTCAGTAGAGCATGGTCATTTTGCTCTAGATTCTAACCTTGGTATGGTCCCTAAATGACCAGTTCTACACTCCATTGGATACAAATGGGTGGATATGTTTTGTAATTTACACAAGTACATAGCTCATCTTGTTGCGAAAGGCTATTCCCAACAAGAGGGAATTGATGAGGATGCTTATGATGCGAAGATGGTCACAAATCAATTGCTTCTCTTCGGATATTTTGATGAGGAGGTCTATATGGTGCCACTTGATGGTTTTCGGGTTCCCCATAGTGATCTTTTGTTTTGCAGGATGATTGAGTCCTTGTATGGACTTAGGCAAGCTTTACAAGCTTGGGATGTTTTATTTGATCAGCATCTCCAGGGTTCTGGATTTAGACTTTTAGAGATTGGGCTGAAATCATCAGCCATTGATGATTCATTATCGATCAATTAATCACTCATCGGAGACTTGGTGGACAACTTGCTACATCTTATGTCCACATGGCCGGATCTTCGTTTTGTTGTTGGCTATCATGTCCGGTTGTCTACACTAAAGTTCCCACATTTGACAGCAACATAATGTCAGAGGATTGCGGTTTTCATGTTGATATCTCTTGATCAGTCTGTATATGTAATGACTAAACTATTCGGTCATATTTTGTTTGTAAAATTTTGGGACAAACTTGGGTTGTTTCTGGTTTAGTCATTAAGAGGGGGTGTTAAATATTGTAAAGTCTTAATTGCTTATTAGTTAAAGCTTAACTGATAACTAGTAACTGTTGTCAACCTGGAGCTGCGCCTTGAATTGAAGACGTGCATGAAATGGCCAGTCCTCTATCCGGTTGAAACAATGGGATCTTCTCACGAGGGTGGATGCCTCAATGGTGAGAAGAACCCCCAGAGAAAGCTGGTTCTTGTAAGATGTATCAATGAGGATCTCCACTCTATGCTGCGGACTACCATGGAAAAGGGAGAAGGAAACTTTAAGGGGAAATCCTACCTAATAAAGGTGATACACCAAAAGATTGATCCACTCAACTTGGAAACTAGAACACTGAACAAACAAGGGAAAAGGAAGACCTTTGATTTCAATTGACCACTATGCATAAGTATTTCATGAGAAGGTTTGATCCAATGACCAAAACATGAGGAAAAAACGATGGAGAGATGTCTGATACAAGACACCTTACAGCCACCTAACATCCACTTATAGCTTCAGCAAAAGACATAAAGAACACTTAACATGACCTGCATAATACGATAAGCTAGCAACTAGGTACGAATCAAAATTTGGGAAGGGAGAGAAATCTACCACATATGCAAATTGTTGAATGAGTATACACTATGCCAACACTTGAAATCTGAAAGTACAGTACTTGTATTGATCGAAGAGGTTACACAACTCACCAATGACAGAGTCTGGTCTTGCCAAGAAAGGGATCATTTTAATAAAGGTTGAAAGCCAACTTATAGAGAATTACAAAAGCCAAAAGATTGGAGTTGAAAAATAGGAGAGAGGCTAAATCAGTCCAACTCAACCTTTACAATGAGTCTATTTTGTTTTATTCCTCTTTGCATGAAAGGTCCTTGGCGCTAAAATTAGACAATGAATTCATACATTTGACTTTGCTTGTGCATGTTCGACTGAGCCATGTCTAAAATTAGAGACCAACTCTTTGTTGTTTGAGAATGGACGGTGGGTTTGTTGAAAGTCAAACCTCTCTTTGCATGGAAGATTACGCCAAGTTTCCAAAATAGACTTCCCTTGAGCTGCTCTTGTTTGCATGAAAACAATGCCAAACTTGGATTGAGAACTCGGTTAAAAGCTGAGTTGGACCTTCGAATGCATGAGAATGACTAGTCAAACCACAAATAAAACAAATAGTTAACCGAAACTTAGCAATCCGCCAAAAATAGCCCTAGTTCGCATGTATTTTCTCTTATTTTGGTCTGCCTGTGTCTTGTCTATTTTTGGCGGGATTCTATTTTTTGATTATCTTATCTATATTTGGTCTATATTTTCTCGAATATTCTATTTTCAACTTTTCGTCGGATTATCTATTTTCTATCCTTTTTGCACAGTCAAACCTCATTTTTTTTCGGATTTCTTGTTGTCTCCTTGGCCTAATTCTTTCGGATTTCTGGCTGTGGACTTTTCTGTCTGTGGATTTATTTCCTGGCTTTACCTTTCGGAAAAAATGTCCAAGTCTTGTTTTTTGCGGACTTTCCTCTCTTCGGAATTCTCCCTGGTCTTATCTTCTTCGGATCTTTTATTTCACCCTTTTTTGGATTTCCTTCGGACAAATTGTCCGCTTGAATTGTCCTTATCTTTTCCCGCGGGCTTTTGTCTCTGTTTATCCTCCGAAGTATTCCTTCGGACTTTTTCCCGAAGGATATCTTCCTTTGTTATTTCCTTTGCTTTGTGCAATTTTGGACTTTATTATGTCGGGTGGGCTTTTTCTTGTAATTTCTCTAAATTTCTTCGGACTTTTTGTCCGAAGCAATTCCTTCGGACAAAAAGTCCAAAGGTATTTGCTGTCTTTTTTTGCCTTTACCACTGGTGGAAAGCCCTTCGAAAACATCTCAAAGGTATTGCCACCGACCAGGTGCCCTCCGCAAGGGCTTGTGTCCTTACTTTGTGCCCTTTGGAAAAATTGTAGGGTCCTGTCACTAAGTGCCCTTTGCAAGGGCTTGTGTCTTTCATTTGTGCCCTTTTCGAAAAAATTGTAGGGCACCCGGGTTTTTTGCAGGGGTCCTATTACTTCGAATTTTCTGACTTCTCTCTCGGATTTCTTCGAACTTTTGTCTGAAGGAATTCCTTTGGACAAAAAGTCCGAAGGAATTATTCTTTGGTCTTTTCTTGCTTTTGGGCAGACTTTTCTCTTTTGAATTCTCCGAAGTATTCCTTCGGACAAAAAGTCCGAAGGAATTACTTCCTTTGTTTTAGGCTCTTTCCTTTGTAATTTCCTTGCTTTGTGCCATTTCTAACCTTGCCCTTTTGATTTTCTGGATCCTCCTTGGTCCTTTATCCTTGTCTAATAATTTCCTTGCTTTGTGCCATTCTAACCCTGCCCTTTTGATTTTTTGGCTCCTCCTTGGTCCTTTATCCTTATCTAATTTCCCGCGGACTTAAGTCCCTTACAAATGAGTTATTTCAATTGGTTTACTTCTTACCCAATGTCTTATTTCTTCTTTGGCTAGAGATGTGAATTTTTTGAATGGCAAGAGACAATCCTGACCTGTGGAAGAATTGTCAACATTTCTGGCGACTCAGTTGGCCTAGCATGCCTGCTATGCTTGAGAAATCAGACCATATAGGTACTATTCGAACTCCCAAAACAATGATAAACCTGATTTTTGACTGAAAACCTCCCTTCTATCATGGCTGAAGTAACCTCCTTTTCAATATAAGAAGGGAAACACACGAAAGCAGAAAACCAAGAAGTAAATGTGCAAACAAGCACTTATTGGAACAAAACTAAAAGGAACAACTGTGCTTGAACAACACTTGGAGGAAAGCAAAACAAATAAGGAACCTAGCTAACCATGATAAAGCATGATCCGCTTGGATCAAATGGGAAATTCTTGAACTCACTCCTTCCAAGAGATGGTACAAGTTGCAAAGCAGGATGTTTTTTAATCATAACCTTTGATGAGGTATTGTCCTTGTCTACGAACTGTATTAGCATCTTTTCAAATGAGTCATCAACAACAACAAAGACAAACTCATCAAGTACCTCTTGATCTTTTTCAAATTGCTTGTCATCTACCACCTTGTCAAGTGATACCTCATCTATGCATGGTTTTTGAGTGACCACATCCTTCTTATTGACTGCTGCAAGTTCATCCAACTCTTCAAGGAGTTTTGAGTAGGCAACCCAATTTGTACTGTGACCTTGAATAGGTGATTCTTGATCAAATTTCTCATAAACATGCTCTTCAATAGCCATCATATCCATACAAAGCTCTTCAATCTCTTGTAGAGATTCAAGTGACATTTGCCAATCATCTTTTTGTTACTCATTTTGATCTATTTGAACTGAATCAACGGTAACGCTATCTGAATCTTTTTCAATAGGGGATTCCTGTAACTCATTTATAACTTCAATCTGTATCAGCTCCTCTTGAAGTTCCTCTACATCAAGATCAGTCTTCCCATTCTCAGCTATAATTGGATGCTCAATTACAACCTCAAGTGAAGTATCAATAAGAAATTCTTCCTCAAACACTCCTGAAGCATCCTCTACACACTCTGCAAGAACTTGTCCTATAGTTGCAACCTCTTTCTCAATACTCCAAATAACAGGATCCTCCTAAGGAAGGGGGATGGCGGAAGGGTGATAAAATTCATTTGTTTGAGAGGGAAAATGACGTATGGGAGGTCGATGGATGCTGCACACTCTGCAAGAACTTGTCCTATAGTTGCAACCTCTTTCTCAATACTCCAAAGAACAGGGTCCTCCTAAGGAAGGGGGATGGCGGAAGGGTGATAAAATTCATTTGTTTGAGAGGGAAAATGAAGCATGGGAGGTCGATCATGATCAGATTTTGGAATCTTGAGGGAAAAAGAATTATCTAGGGAGTTTTGGAGAGGAGGGAAAGAGAAACTCTTAAAGACGTCTGTATTTTGTTCCTTCCACTCGGTCATTACCTCCTCAAAGTTTGAAACTTGCTTGTCTTCTTGGACAACTTGAGCTTGAGGGATGATTGGTCAGGAAAGAGGACTATAGGAAGGTTTAGTCTCGTGAATAGTCACTTGAATAGGCTCTTGACTCCAACTAGGAAGCTCCCTTGGCACACACTGGGCATGGTTAAGAACTTCATGAGAATAAGAAACACAATAGCCCTTTGTAGATAATTGGTTTAACTCGATTTTCTGCCTTTCCCAAGCCTCCATCTTTTCCAATACAAGAATACATAGTCCATTTATCTCTTTTGGATCATTGGACACATTTCGAAATAGACCATTCACTTCCTCATACTGAGAGTTAGAACAAACCTTTCTTGCATATGCTTGTATTATGAGCTCTATTTCATTCATTCTTTCTTGAAGGCAAGACTGCTCATATGCAACATCATAGCCATATGGGGAAGATGAAATTCGGTCCTGAGACTGATATGGCTTACCAAGAAGGTAAGATTCATGCTCTTGATAAGGCTTATTATGAGAAACTTGATAAGGCTCAACATAGCTTTGATAATACTCTTGATAAGGTTGCTTAGGCTCATAAAAAGGCTCTTAGGTATCATGCCCAGGCTAGTATGTTCCATCATTGGGCTGATAAGGGAACATAGCATATGAATTCTTTTCATACACAGCCATCAAAATTCATTCACGATAATGCAATAAAAATAGACTCACATGGAAACTGTCCTGAACGATTAGAAGCAATTGCTTGAGCTTGGAATCACCAACTACTTCTTGAAGAATATTGCTACAACTGCAATTTCATTAAGACCAGCTAAAATAGGTCCCACCGGGCGTGCCAAAAACTGTACAAGAAATAAGCATCGGATCGGAGTTGGAATGATGTTAATTTCTCCTACAAAACAAAGGTATTTTTCGTCTATTAAATTTCAGTTTGACTGTTCAAACAACGTTGCTGAGTATGAAGCACTAGTCCACTGTTTGCAGTGGGCTAGGAAGATGAAAGCAAACTGTTTACAAATGTTTGGAGATAGTGAACTTGTAGTCCACCAAGTAAGAGGTTTGAATATATGCAAGAATATGTTGCTAAAACTTAGACACAAAGTATGGGATCTACTTGAAGATTTTCAGGCTTTCAATATTCAGGCAATACCAAGAGATAGGAATAAACATGCTGATAGATTGGCTGTTGTTGGGGCACAATTTGATATCCCAGCTGATGTAAAAACTGACATTTTTCAGTCACATATAAAGATAGTTGTAAGGCCTTTTGTCCCTGATAACCAAGAAAATTGGCAGGTTTTTGAAAGTGACAATCAAATTGTGAGATTTTTGCAAGAAGAGGCTGAATTTTTTTTTTAAAAATCAGTCAAAATGCTTACAACAGTATGGTGATCAGATTGTACAATTGAAAACTAATAAGCTACCTAAGGAATTGGTCACTCTTGAAAATATTTCAGTGAAAATGATGAGCTAAAGAAAGAGAAACCATCCTTGTCAACAAAGGAAGAGCACTATGCCAATGTAGAAATTGCAGCTGGTAAGATTTTGAAATTGAGCAAGGTATGCACTCCTCCACAAAAGAAAGCTTTCATTGAATTATGCACAAATTTTGCTGATATATTCACATGGTAGTATAGTGATCTCAAAGGTTTTGACCCAAGTTTGACTCAACACACTATTGAGTTAGAAGACGAAACTAAACCAGTAAGACAAAGATAAAGGCCAATCAATCCAAAGCTTGAGCTTTTGATGAAAGTTGAGCTTCACAAGCTCATAGAATCGGCTATCATATTTCCAATCAAGCACTCAACTTGGGTGGCGAACCTTGTTCCAGTACGAAAAAAGAATGATGAGATTCGTTTGTGTGTTGATTTTTTTGATTTAAACAGGGCTTCACTTAAAGACCACTATCAAGTGCCATCAATGGAACAAATTTTACAGCTTGTAGGATCAAAGAGGTTTTCCTTGTTGGATGGATATAGTGGTTACTATCAGATTTTGGTCAAAGAAGAGGACCAATTCAAAACAGCCTTGACAATTAAGTGGGGAACATTTGCATACAAAAAGATGCCATTTGGTTTGTCCAATGCTGGAGCATCCTTTCAGAGAGCCATGGATATGGCCTTCCAAGGCCTTCTTAACATATTTGTACTTGTCTATTTGGATGATATAATAGTATTTTCAAAAAATGCAGAAGATCACATGGTTCACCTCCAACAAGTTTTCGAAAGGTGTAGGCAATTTGGGATATCTTTAAATCCCCAAAAATGTGTATTTTCAGTTCACGAAGGTAAGCTTCTTGGACATGTTTCAAAGCACGGTTTAAACATAGATTCTGAAAAGATTCAATCCATTCTTGCACTCTCCTTGTCTAAGAGCAAAAAGGCTTTGCAAAGTTTCTTTGGAAAGATCAATTTTATAAGGAGATACATTTCAGATTTCGCTACTGTAGCTAAACCACTTACAGCCATGTTAAAGAAAAATCAAAACTTAGCTGGTCCAAGGAGGTAATAACAGGGTTTGAAGATGTTAAGAAAGCCATAGCAAGTGCTACGCTTTTAAATCCAGATTTTATGAAAGACTTCATTCTGTATACGTATGCTAATGTGGACACCATTTCAGGCATTCTTATGCAGCAAGATCATGAAGATTTGGAGCAGCCAATAGCTTTCTACAGCCAAGGCTTGCAGGAGTATGAGACAAGGTACTCTTTTGTTGAAAAACATGTCCTTTTAGTTATAAGATCTTTGAAGAAATTTAGGCAGTTGTCTAATAATAAAATACGTTTAATGGTTGCTCATCCAAGCATCAAAGAATTTTTTTTGAACAAAGATATAAATGAGAAGAGGGCTGGTTGGATAACCAAAGTGATGGAATATGACGTAGAAATTAAAATTACAAAGCTGGTTAGAGGCAAAGGACTTTGTGAGCATCTAGCTAAGGACTTAGAAGAAATTAACGAAGTTGTTTTAGTGTCAAATGATAAAGAGATTGCTGCTGTTCACACCTCACCTTCCAGCTGATTTCGTGATCTGGTAAGCTATATGCAAGAAGGTTGTTACCCTTCTCACCTAAGTGCTTCAACAAGAAGGTATTTCAGATTGCAATCAATTCCATTCTTGCTCATTGACGGTGTTTTGTTCATAAAGGATATCAATGGAATGTTACTAAGGTGTGTGGAGCCAAGCCAAACTCAAAGATTACTTGAAGAATTCCATGATGGACTTGGTGGAGGGCACTTTTTTGCAAGAACTACAGCACTTAAAATCATGAGAGGTGGGTACTATTGGCCTACTATATTTAGCGATTGCCATACATGGGTTAGGAAGTGCAAACAATGTGCTATGTTTGTAGGAAAAGTTAAACTTGCAGCCCTGCCCCTTCAGCCAATTACAGTGGATCAGCCATTTGTCCAGTGGGGATTGGACTTTATTGGTCTCATTAACCCTCCTTCCAGTTCACGGCATAAGTGGATTCTAAAAGCTACGGACTACTTCACACGTTGGACGAAAGCAATTGCATTGAAGGAAGCAAACGAAACTAGCGCCCTTGATTTCTATGAAGGTTTGATCACTAGGTTTGGAGTTCCTTCGACCATTATTTCTGACAATGCAATGGCTTTTGTGGGATCTAGGATCAGCCAATAGGCTGTCCAACATGGAGTTTATCTCAACACTTCATCGAATTATTATCCACAAGGAAATGGCCTTGCTGAGTCTACAAACAAAAACCTCTTAAGGATCATATGAAGGACTATTGAAGACAATCAGAGGTCATGGCATCTTAAATTGAAGTCAGCTCTATGGGCTGATAGGATCACCTACAAGAGGTCAATAGCCAACTCTCCCTACAAGCTAGTCTATGGTAAGGAAGCAAGGTTACCTATTTCTCTCGAGTTTCCAGCTTTAGAACTAATGCATCAACTTGAGTTGTTAGAGAATGAGCCTATGGAGATTAGGTATGCAGAGCTTATGGAGTTAGAAGAGACAAGAAATCAAGCCATGCTAGCCATGGAAAGTCATTAGGCATAGTTGAAAAGAACATTTGACAAAAGAGCTTCCTCGCGAAACTTCAGCAAAGGAGATTTGGTCCTCATGTGGGATGAGGAGATGGTGAGAAGAACCTCCAGAGAAGGCTGGTTCCTGTAAAATGTATCAATGAGGATTTCTACTCTATGCTACGGACTACCATGGAAAAGGGAGAAGAAAACTTTAACGGGAAATCCTACCTAATAAAGGTGATACACCAAAAGATTGATCCACTCAACTTGGCACCTAGAACACTAAACAAACAAGGGAAAAGGAAGACCTTTGATTTCAATTGACCATTATGCATAAGTATTTCGTGAAAAGGTTCGATTCAATGACCAAAACATGAGAAAAAAATGGAGAGAGATTTGATACAAGACACTTTGCAGCCACATAACATCCACTTACAGCTTTAGCAAAAGACATAAAGAACACTTAACATGACCTGCATAATACGGTAAGCTAGCAACTAGGTACGAATCAAAATTTGGGAAGGGAGAGAAATCTAACACATATGCAAATTGCTGAATAAATACACACTTTGCCAACACTTGAAATTTAAAAGTATAGTCCTTCTATTGATCAAAGAGGTTACACAACTCACCAATGATAGAGTCTGGTCTTGCCAAGAGAGGGATCATTTTAATCAAGGCTGAAAGCCAACTTATAAAGAATTACAAAAGCCAAAAGATAAGAGTTGAAAAATAGGAGAGAGGATAAATCAGTCCAACTCATCCTTTACAATGAGTCTATTTTGTTTTATTCCTCTTTGCATGAAAGCTCCTTGACGCTAAAATTCGACGGTGAATTCATACGTTTGACTTTGCTTGTGCATGTTCGACTGAGCCATGTCTAAAATTAGAGACCAGCTCTTTGGCGTTTGAGAATGGACTGTGGATTTGTTGAAAGTCAAACCTCTCTTTGCATGCAAGATTATGCCAAGTTTTCAAAATAGACTCCCCTTGAACTGCTCTCGTTTGCATGGAAACAACACCAGACTTTGATTGAGAACTCGGTTTGAAGCTGAGTTGGACCTTCGAATGCATGAAAATGACTAGTCAAACCACAAATAAAACAAATAGTTAACCGAAGCTTAGCAATCCGCCAAAAATAGCCCTTGTTCGCATGTATTTTCTCTTATTTTGGTCTGCCTGTGTCTTGTCTATTTTTGGCGGGATTCTATTTTTCGATTATCTTATCTATATTTGGTCTATATTTTCTTGGATATTCTGTTTTCAACTTTCCGTCGGATTATCTATTTTCTATCCTTTTTGCACAGTCAAACCTCCATTTTTTTCAGATTTCTTGTCTCCTTGGCTTAATTCTTTCGGATTTCTGGCTGTGGACTTTTTTGTCTGCGGATTTATTTACTTCGGCTTCTCTTCCTTGCCCTTGGCTTATTTCCTTTGGCTTCGTTTCCTGCGGACTTCATTTCCTGGCTTTACCTTTCGGAAAAAATGGCCGAGTCTTGTTTTTTGCGGACTTTCCTCTCTTTGGAATTCTCCCTGGTCTTATCTTCTTCAGATCTTTTATTTCACCCTTCTTTGGATTTCATTCGGACAAATTGTCCGCTTGAATTGTCCTTATCTTTTCCCGCGGGCTTTTGTCTCTGTTTATCCTCCGAAGTATTCCTTCGGACAAAAAGTCCGAAGGAATTCCTTCAGACTTTTTCTCGAAGGATATCTTCCTTTGTTATTTCCTTTGCTTTGTGCAATTTTGGACTTTATTCTGTTGGGTGGGCTTTTTCTTGTAATTTCTTTGAATTTCTTCGGACTTTTTGTCTGAAGGAATTCCTTCGGACAAAAAGTCCGAAGGTATTTGCTTCGTCTTTTTTGCCTTTACCACTGGCAGAAAGCCCTTCGAAAAAATCTCAAAGGTATCGCCACCGACCAGTTGCCCTCCACAAGGGCTTGTGTCCTTCCTTTGTGCCCTTCGGAAAAATTGTAGGGTCCTGTCACCGACTAAGTGCCCTCCGCAAGGGCTTGAGTCTTTCATCTGTGCCCTTTTCGGAAAAATTGTAGGGCACTCGGGCTTTTTGTAGGGTACCCAGGTTTTTTTCAGGGGTCTTATTACTTTGAATTTTCTGACTTCTCTCTTGGATTTCTTCGGACTTTTGTCCGAAGGAATTATTCCTTGGTCTTTTCTTGCTTTTGGGCGGACTTTTCTCTTTTGAATTCTCCGAAGTATTCCTTCGGACAAAAAGTCTGAAGGAATTACTTCCTTTGCTGTAGGCTCTTTCCTTTGTAATTTCCTTGCTTTGTGCCATTTCTAACCCTGCCCTTTTGATTTTCTAGCTCCTCCTTGGTCCTTTATCCTTGTCTAATTTCCCGCGGACTTAAGTCCTTTGCAAATGAGTTATTTCAATTGGTCTACCTCTTACCCAATGTATTATTTCTTCTTTGGCTAGAGACGTGAATTTTCCGAATGGCAGAGACAATCCTGACCTGTGGAAGAATTGTCAACAATAACCTCCATAACTGCTCTTTTAACCAACTTTGGACTGCGTAAATAAGATCTTGCACTGATCACAAAACATCAAGTGCATCAAGTGCTTTCAATCATCTCTTCTCATTTGCTAACAAGTCCCGTGGGCAGCACATGATGAGGTAAATCCTACAAGTTTATTTTCAGAATAACAATCATGTCATAAGAATTCTCAGCTTCTAATTGATAAGCATGCTCTTGGGAAAGGTCTTTCCTTGAAGACAGGTAGTAAGTTCATAAACTCAGCCGCTAAGGGTAAGCAAAATATATATTACCTTGCTGTTTGAGATGTTATAGACCAACATAGTATGGTAGCTATGAATGTGGGCAATAAGAATTATGATCCATGGTTCTTAAAGAGTGCTGTCACGAACTTTTGGACTACTATTTTCTTCATTTTCAGTTTGGCCAACATTTTATTTTCAGCCATACAACACTGTTATATCTTAGTGAAAATGCATTTCTCACCTATTGTCATTAGTGAAGTGTTTGCAACTGATAGAAGATGGTTTCTAGCTGCTACAATTCCGATATGGGGTAAGAAAATACAATATTCCAGCCATGATATGATGCTCTTCCTAGTTTCATGTGTTGGACTGATAATATCTTCAATAAACAGCCATAGATTTGCAAATATGGAGGATTATCTTGGCTTAATGTTAGATGTAAAAGGGTTCGCTTGTTGACGTCAATTAATGCTAAAATCCCAATATCTTTAGTATTGTTTGGAAAGAGATCCAGGGCAATGTATGATTGTTACACTTATCAGCAATCATAAGGTCTGATCCGAACCAATTGTTGAAGAGAATAACTTGGGGCAGCATGGAAGCAACAATTCGAGTCCAAGGTAATCAATGTAACAACAAACTGGGAGAGGCGGGCATGGTATTGGGCATGCAATGGTTACATTCTATTGGAAAGTTCACTATAGAGTTGAAATCAAAGGGAAACGTGGTAGCGCTTCAAGGCATTGATGGAACCCCAAGAGTTGTCATGGCTGAATGGATGGAATATCAATTGGTGACAACCACGATTTCGTCAATAGGTGAGACATTTGATCATGATGACACTCGGTCTATTTTGGATTAACATGGTATGGTGTTGTTGGAATCAAGCTACATATGGGTTTGCCACCCTTGGATGTGTGGAGCATTCACAAAAGTTGGGATACTACAAGATGGTTTCACCATTCCTTGCATCATGAAGAGTTGCATGATGTTTGAGTTTGCACTTTCAAGATTGCCATGCAGTAAAGAGCACGAGCAAAAGTTAGAAAGGAGTTGTGTTGGATTCATCCTCCCTATTGAGGAAGTTTTGAGCACCACAAGGAGGTCTCAAGGAGCAGTTCACATGAATATCATAGTAGCTCAACATAAGATTGGTGGAACGATTTCACATTCAGATATGCTTACGCAAGATTACAAACAAAGCATAAAGGAGAAGAGTAGTGATAGCATATTGCAATTATGTTGCAAAGGAAACATATTAGGGACTGCTGTCATCATAATTTCTAGCTTTAGGACTAATGTCATCACCATTTCTAGCTGTTACATTACATCATATGTAGCCATACAAGTGGTTTCGGTCATAGAATTGAGTAATTTTTAGTTTGTTGTTGCTATTGAAGTATTTTCAGTCATTGTATGGTTGTTTCCAGCCTCAATATTACTGACATTGTTGAATTTTGCGAAGTATTTTTAGTATTGCAGCGGTTGTACCATGCTTATATTGCTGATTTTCAAGATTATTGATTTTGGACTACGGTTATTAGTCACATTCAACACCTAGTTTGCAAACATTAAGGGATTTTTCTTGTATCATGCAATTTGTGAAGGGTTTCAGCCATTGGAGCTGCTGAAAGCAATTACTCCAGCTGTCATATTGTTGTTTAGAGAGAAAGTTCGAGCAACTTATGATTTTTACAGCCATTTTACAGCTCACATACTATCTGATCCATGTTATTTGCCAAGAGGTACAACTTGGGGTGTCATGGTAAGAATCTTTGGAACACAAGGTAAGTATTATGATAGAAATCTAGAAGTGATAAGCATAATTTTGAGCATGTTGTGGTCACAGTTCAAGGGAAAAGAGGTAGTACCCCGAGGTATGACCAACACAGCTTCAACCTCAATCACAACAAACAGAATGGAGAGTGTCATGTTTGATAGTACTTTCTCTAGATCACAACGAATTCATGATTCAACTATCTTGGGTTGAAATATCATAGGGTATAGGGCTTCTAATTCCCCATTATATTAGAAGCGCAACAAAAGCTAACTACCACACAAGGAGGATTGGAAGAGACAAAAAGATTGGTTTGGAATCTTGGTATTTGCAGAATGGTTCAAGTATTGCTTGATGACAAGCAATTTCGGGAAGGGCAGACTTTAATGTCACTTTTTTGGAATTAATTAAATCAAAGGATTCGAAGCCTATTTTTATTTCCCATGGGCTAAGGGGGGATTTAAAAGGAAAATAATCTAATAATAATTTATTAAGTTGTCGAGAAAGGTACTTTAAGTGGTAACTTTGAAAAATGACAATTTATTATTATTGAATGGGGTAAATAATAAATATTGGATACATGGCCAAAAAATAATTAATATTCATAAGTTGGCAAAAAGTGAATATTTAATTTAAAAAAATATTAATTTCTTTTAGGTTTGGAATGGAAAAGTCAACAATAAAAGAATTGGGGGAAAAAAGAAATCATTATTTAAACACCCGAACAAAAAACAACACTCCTTTTCCAGAGGAAAAACTTGCAGCATCAACTCTACATCCAAGGACTAAAACCTTCTGATTTGCAGGTAAGAAGACAAAAACCCTCATACCTAGTTGAGGATTCCACCTGGGAATCACATTTGTGTTTCTAGTTTCAAGGAAGATCGGTTTTAGAGCCCTATTTAGCAGGGGTGTCACACTTCAAGAAACAAAAAAAAAGTACAGATCCATACAGATTCTTATAGCGTCTATACAACGGTCATTTTCTGTCGAATTGGGCAGCATCGCAAAACATCACGCTGTTGTACTGTTTCGAGATTTATTCGGCAAGGGTATCAATAAAACATCCTGCCTTTATGCATTTTTTAGGTTATGTCAGGGTAGGGTTTGATAAAAAATTCAAAAAGAATTAGTATATAACTTTATTTTACTGCTGTGCTTTTTCAATATTCAAGAAAGATTCAATTTGATTTTCGGTTATCAGTTTGCTTTGTGTTATTATCTATTATTGGGTGAAATTCCAGATTTGAATTGAATAACAAAATGAGGGTTTCATGGCAAATTCAGAATTGTTCATATTTATCCAAAAAGGGTTATTTTAGCTTATGGGTCACCGTTATGCCCACGTGGACACTTTCAATGCCACCTCATTTGGCATGTCATCCTACAGGGGACTAGGCTAAATAAATAAAATGAATTAAAGTAATGTTAAATTAGAAAGATCATGTAATATACCAAAATGACAAGCATGGTGGGCCAATTGGTATAATGTCTTTGTTTACCCCAATTACCCTTTTACCTTAAAGTATGTGCCCGATTGGTTGCCTTCTCTTTATGTTTGGTTGGCCTCTTTATGCTCTGTGTACCTGTTGTCAATTAGATTCACACCCTTGTGAAGGTAGTTTCAGGGCTTCACAGTCTGCTGAAACATGGAAACAATCCTACTTTGTGGGTGGCCTAATTAGTGGATTGAATCTCTAGATTCTAAGGGCTAGCTCCCTTTGGTGTATCAATTAGGATCTCTACTCTACGCTACAAACTGCCGGGAAAAGGGAAAGGGGAAATTTGAAGAAAAAACCTATCTAATGATGGTGATACCCCTGTATTTTGGTTCATCCACTCAATTTGAGCTCCTGAAAACACTGATTAGATAAGAAAAAGACTAAACTTTTAATTCCAATTGACTCCTATGCATCAGTATTTCATGAAAAAGTTATGTTTGGTGATCAAAGCTTGAGAAAAATGAGGGAATAGGCCTGATTCAAGGCACTAACCAGCCATCCGTTGTAACTTCAGCCAAAAGACATCAAACGCAGAGCATGACCTGCATAATCTAATCAACTATTAAATATGTAAGAATCTGGATTTGACAAAGAAGAAAATTCTATCACATATGCAAATCATTGACATAAATACACTATACCAACATCCTAAAATCTGAAAGCAGTCTTTCTATTTATTTGAAAAGGTTATAAAACTCAAATTTTGGCAGTCTGATCTTGCCAAAAGAGAGATGATGATTCAAGGTTGAAAAGCCAACTTATATAGAAAAAACATACAAAAACTAAGAGATTGGCGCTGAAAATAGAAGAGATCAACTCCCACATCTCACAAGTCCAACTTTAGCTATCAAAAGATAACTAAGCCTTCAAATAATATCTTTTTGTCTTATGTCTTGCATGAGAAAAACTCTTTGGCATTGGAAAAGGATGGTGGGCCCATCTTGGACTAATCTCCTCCATGCATGAAAGCTAAGCCAATCCTTAGATGAAGAACTTCAGTTTGAACAAGAGTTGAAAACCTTCAATTAATAAGATAAATCAGAAAAGATGTGACACTTTGACAAAAGTCAACTCAAACTCAAAACCAATCAACTCCAACAGGGCTCTACTTGCATGAAAAAACTCTTTGAAAACTGAAGCATGCATGAAATCCCATGTTAGCTCTTTGAACAACCATCCAATGTTAAACACCTCGAGCTCTTCATGCATTCAAGTCTCTCTTTTGGAATTGAGAGAGTCGTGTTTGAAGGTAGCTGCATGTCTTTTCCAAGTTTGAATAATTTAATCCTTGAATTAAAAAACTCGGTGTGCTCCTTACTGCAGTCTTGGACTATAGATCTTATAGATGGAAAAAAAATATCTTTATTGGTTTTTTGCATGTTCATGCTTGTCTTGGATGCGTCTAATTGAGCTTGGGTCACTCTGCATGTTCTGCATGTAGACTGTAGACCGCGTTGATCTGCTGATTAGCTGTCGAAATTCTTTGCCTTTTGGTTCTGCATGTTTTCCTTTGGGCTATAATTCTTTTGAGCTTTTCTTTTCTCCTTTCCTGCAGGAATTGTTTCTGTCTATTTCTTGCGGACAATTTGTCTAAGACTTTTCTCTTCGGGCTTTTCCTTTCTTTCGGGCAAATTGCCCGAAAGAATTGTTTCGGCTTATTCTTTCTTACTTTTCCTTCGGACAATTTGTCCAAAGGAATTCGTATTTTCGTTCTTTTCCTTTGGGCTTTTTCCCTGAAGGATTTGTTTCTGATTTTGAAAAGTGCCCCCCCTTCTCCGAGAAGTGCCCTTCGGAGTTTATTTAAAAGTCCTTTTCTTCGGGAAAAGTACCTTTCAGAAAAATTGTTTGGTCCACTTTGTCTTTGAGAATGCCTTTTTCCGAAGGGATGGTACGCTTTGGCTTTTCTAAAGTGCACTGTTTGAAAATTTGAAAAGTCCCTTCAGAATTTTTGCAATGCCCTTTCGACCTTAGGAAATGCCCTTCGGACTTTTTGAAAAATCCTTTTGGAAAAATTGAAATTGACTTTTCCAAAGGAAAAGAACCCTTTCAAAAAAGTTGAAATTGACTTTTCCGAAGGAAAAGAACCATTCGGAAAAGTGTAATGGTCCTCTTGCCCTTCGGAAGAATTGAAATGGACCATTTGTCAAGAGAAGTGACCCTTCGGATTTTTTTAATGGTCATTTCTTCGGAAAAGTTGCCTCGCCCTTTTGAAATTGTTCTGTCGGGATTTTTGACAAGGTCATTTCGGAACTTTGCAATGGACCTTCAGAACTTTTACTTTGGACAAAATGTCCGAAGCAATCCCTTCGAAAAAGATGTAAAGTCCATTGGCTATTGAAAAGAACCCTTCAGACAATTTGAACAAGCCCAATTCCTTTGGACTTATGAAAAGCCCATTTTGCCGAGAAGTGCCCCACAGGGAAACTATGGAAATGGACTCTTTTGAAAGGAAGGAGCCATTCGGGAAAACTGCAAAGACCAATTTCTAACACTTGGACAAAAAGGCATGTTTATGCAAAGTTTCGAATGATAAGGGTTGCAATTTGACCTGTGGGGTCAAGATTGTCAATAGTACCACGTACCCGAATGGGTATCTGTCATATCCCCTATTTAGCGGTCTAGCAGAGACATGTGAGTCAGCTTATTATGGGGTCTTGTAGGCTGACAATGTTAGATAGAGACCCAATATGGTTATACAGTGTTGGGGACTTGGTGTTCTGGTAGTCGTTGATCAGTTTGGAGACGTTCCTTATTTTTAGGAGGCAGTTCCTAAATTTATGGGGGTTATCCCTACCTTTTAGGAGGGTATGTTCATACCCAGGGTTGGGTCTCCATGAGATTATTCCTTGAGTTCAGTTTCAGAGGAATAGGGTTTGTTTCCTAGTTTCTAGGAGCATCCCTAGATTTTAGGGATGAGATTGCCAGTGAATCCTTGATTTCCAACTTTAGTCACAGACAAGTGGCAGGGTGACTTTCTAGTTTGTGGTGTCATTGGAGCGTTTTGTCGCTATTTGGGTTATATTTTTAATATTTCCTAAGTTAGCGTTTATTAATTAAATAAAGCTAAGTTTATAGCCATTTTGGAGTAATAAGGGGTTTTTGGCCTCATCTGGATGCATATCCCATGGTGTAATAGCTCATTGGAAAGGTCTTGGACTTTTCTAAATATTTCTCTCTTGACTCAAATCCTTTCGGTGAACGGATTTATTTTTATTTGAAAAAGGGTCATTTTCTATGTACTTGACCACTTAAAAATGAGAAATATAACATTTTATCACTCAACGCCACATTGAGTTGCTTTTAGGGTTCGAGCTAAGTGTGAAGGGGTTATAAGGAGGTCAAGACCAAATTCTATTTCATTCTTGACATTTTATATCTTGGGATTTGCGATTTGGCTCTGGAAGAGCTTTCAGCATTTGGGACGCCAACCCCAATGCTTTGCCTGTTTGGGACGTAGCCCCCAATACAGTGGTTGTTGATTTGGATTTGCTCGTTAGCATCTTGGAGATTGTTCAGTATTCTTTTTGGTGGGCGCAGTGATTGTGACAGAGTTCAGCGTGGATTTGAGAGTTCTTTTCAGTTGAGAGCACTTTGCAACTGTACGGCTGTACTTGGCAGCCATCTTCCTTCCCACGTGCAGAACTTAGAGGGCTGGAACCTTGCCGCAGCTTCCTTCTGGGTTACATTTCTCCTTCAGCCTTCAGGTTGGGTTTATTTCTGTGAAAGATCCCTGATGGATCTTTTCTATTGAACCGCTGTAATTTTTCTTTTGAAATTTGTGTTTTTCTTTGTTTTTGGTTTTTTGACGAATTTTGCAATAAGGAAATAATTGAAATGCGAATGCATAAACAAAGTATGGAAATTAAACCTAAATGCAACCAAATCCAGAATTGAAGGAGCATAATTTCTCAATATTTAATATAAACTAGCTGATTACAGAATGCTTATAATCCAGGTGGAAAACAATGTTAACAGCCAACCTGAATCGCTGAATATTCACTGAGAATAGAACAGAATAACAGCCAGCTAGTTGACTCCTTGATAGATGCGCTATGATGATGAAAATCGCTGTCAAGTACAGCTGTACGGATTCTGGTTCTGTCAGGTACAGCAGCGCCAAGAAAGTTCTCCCAACCTGAAGTCGCACCTTTGACTGCTGCGTTCTGTCCAAAGCCTCCAACACCTTGCCAAGGGGAAATAACAATTACCACGGACCAAGATAGAACGAACCAATGTGGGGGCTACGTCCCACAAGCCGGCTGTTGGGGTTTGCGTCCCAAAGCTCCACGCCTCTTAGTGCACTCTCCAAAAGAAAATCAAATATTAATTGATGCCTTCTTACTTTCCTCCAAACGCCTCTTATAGCATTTTTCAAACTTATCCGATCCCCTAAAAGTGGACCAAGGGCGCTTAAGTCATGATTATAATAATTTCCTTTTAAGAGGCCGAGTGTATAGAAAATAATGCCTTTTTCCAATTTAGCAGAAATCCGTCCCCCGAAAGGCTCTAACATAAGAATGAAATATTTAGGAAAGTTCGAGACCTTTCCAATGAGCTATTACACTCCAGTACACGCATCCCAAAGAGGCCAAAAACTCCTTTTAACCCCAAATTGGCTATAAACTTAGCCTTATTTAATTAAAAGACCGAAACTCGGTAATATTAAAAATATAACCAAAGTAACCAAGAAATGCCTAACCGACCCCACGAATCATCAAAACAACTTGTCACCTGTCTGTGACTGAAGTCGGAAATCAAGGAACCACTGGCAGTCTCATCCCTAAAATCTAGGGATGCTCCTAAAAACTAGGGAACAAGCCCTATCACCTTGAAACTGAACCCCAAAGAGAAATCTCATGGAGTCCCAACCCTGGGCCTGACCATGTCTCCTAAAAAGTAGGAGTAACCTCCACAAATGTAGGAACTGCCTCCCAAGAACAAGGAATGTCTCCCAACTGATCAATAACTGCCAGAACACCAAGTCTCCAACACTGAATAACCAAACTGGGTCTCTATACCACCCGATCAACCTACAAGACCCCATAATAGGCTGACTCACATGTCACTGCTAGACTGGGCTAGAGTGGGGACATGACATTCTGATTGTAATCTTCCTGAAACTATTGGAAATTTGCATCTAGTTACATATTTGGTTTTATATCCAAAATTTTGCCTGGAAGCGAATTTGTTTGGCTATATTTGGTATTCAATTTCGGAAATTGTTCATGTTCTTGTACTTCATTAATTACTTGCTGAAAAATCATCAAAACACAAAAACAATCAAACCCTTCTGCAACTTCCGTCTATTTGTGAAAGAAAATATTAATAAACAGGAAAAATCAATTTAAAATAACAAAAATTACAGCAGATCTGCAGAAGAGATCCATCAAGGATCTTTCAGTATCAAGAACATCCACACATGCATACCAAAGCCAATAACTCGTCAAAGCATCGCCTGCTCTATTAAAGTGGTGGATTATAATCCACAATTCAATAATCAGCTATTAATAAAATGAAAATGATTTTCAATGCCATACTAATAAAGATTATCTAGAATAAATTAAAACATGGTAAATGATAACTATTTATGACATTAAATAATCATGAAGGCATCATCTTCTGGAATGCTAGTGATCACCTGAGGTGCTTGTGTGTTTTATGAGTCCCCTTTCATTTTGATTATTCACCAATGTACATGATTTAAAAAGCTCATAGAGATAACTTTTCATGGAAAATTGTCATCAAATTGATGACTTGACTATTGAAAATACTCCCACATGATGAAAAATCCCACTTGAATAAAGATATCTAAATAATACTACACTATAGAAGCTCCCATTAATTACACTTATAAAAGATATCACAGGTCTGATTATCAACATCATCAACAAAGTACAAAAATGTGAAATGTATGATCCATCCATTTATGCAGTATCATCAGATAGTCTCCACATAATGTATCATCAACAAAATCCACAAAACGTAGACTAGCATTGCCTCAATCGAATCACTTCAGTAAGTGGGGCAGTCATATGATCAAAATAATGCATATCATGTCTAATCAATACATGGTCCTAGTACATTATGATGCAGGCGACTCCATCATATTGAGCCCTATAGGGCTTCTGTGTGCTTAGAAGAGGGGAGCTGTTGAGCAGGGCACTACAGGTAATGGAAAAATACTGAAAAAAGGGTAACAGAAAAGTTGCATAACAACTTTTGTAAAGAGCAACAGATCGGATACTCCTCCAAATGTTTTTATTGCTACACGTGCCACAGCCCTTTGAGCAATTGGTAGACCCAGGATAGCATTTCACACAAATAGTTTCTACAGCAATAATAGAGCTCCACAAACACAAAGGAAAAGGTTAAGCTGAAGGCAGTGAGTCTGAACCGCATTTATAGAGGAAACAAATAATGCATTTCACAGTTTTTATATTAGCCCTCAGATGTGAGGAGAACTGTTTTCATTTTGCCATGCATTACATCAGGTGATAACAATTGTAATTTAATTACCTAATAATATTTGGAGGCTATTCTCTGAAGGTAACAAAGAAAGTCCAACCCAATAGACTTCTGAGCGTCTTTTATTTTTATATTTCATATGAAGAGGAAACCTGGAATTTTGACATTCTTTTTATTTGGTTTTATATGAACAGGAAATCTTCAAAATGTGCTGTCAGTGGAGGAGCAGAGAAATCCCTTCAAAGCACCATTGAAATGGATAGATTGATAGACAAGCTAAGGTTAACTGATGAACGAAAGGTTTGTGGAATAATAGTCCACTTCTTTCCTCATGAAACTACCCTCCAGTTGAAGATTTCTAATTAGATCCTTCAAGATCTGTGTTGCACTTTATATTGTTGACCTTCCATTTGTTTTCAACATTTAATAAGCTAGATGCTTGTTGATTGTAGTGAATAGTGACAAATAAATTCTTATGTTTTTTTGGATTTAAATAATGATTTTTTCTTTTCATATCTTCCTTTAGAAAATACTATAAGCATACAATAAGTTTAGATGGCAAAGAATAGAAAATCAAGTCTGGCTACAAGCAATATTGCTGAGAGATGATAGATAATCTAATGTGCATCATGTTGTATGGATAAATTCATTAACAAAAATTTAACAGTTTGAAGTGTACATTTTGAAATGCTACTGTAGTAACAACATTTTGGCCTTAGATAGGGACAGAACTTGGATATTACAGAATTACAATTTTTTAAGTTTTGTGCATGAATATATGAACTTTTTTCTTGTGCAAGCAGCTTCCTGAGATTGTTGCAGAAAACATTCTGGCTTTTGATACAGCCTTTTGGATGCGGCTTGCAGCAAGAACCGAACTCTGTGAGTTGCAGGATGATAAGGCATATATTCTTATCTTAATGGTGTGCTTTAATGAAATAAATTCAATCCTGCAAGTCCCAATCAGTTTGTATGATTTCAGCATTTTCACGAGTAGTGACAATAAATGAGATGATAGAGTTTTGATGAAGCATGCAGGAAGATTTTGAGGAATTGGCATCCTTACTTATGAGGATGGTGGATCGTGTTGTTCAGAAAACAGAGGTGTGGTTACTTTTTAATGTTCTAATAGGGGAAAAGGTCATAATTATTTTGTAACTATGATGATACAAGGTGCAATTTGATCCATTTAGTTTGTAAATGATTCTGATCATTTATGCGTAATATTTGGGAAATGGAACTTCTCACGTTTTTTTTTACTTTTTTCAGAATCTGGTCATTATTTGAACAATTTTGTTTTTTGAGATGTCCTTTATGCAATACCAAGGACTTGCATAGAATTATAACATCCAGCTAAGATTCCAAGAAACTTGTGTGTTTAAAAGATTTTCCTTGATAATGAAATGAAAAAAACATAACCTTTGGATATATCTTTTATGTATATGCTGAACTCTGGCTATTGATATTTGTAGATAAATCACTTCAATATGTTCACAGTTAAATGTTGAAGACCAGTTGTTAATGATCACTATTTCAATGATTTTCTCATCGATACTTGCTATTGATAATGCTGATAGGTAGCAACGAGTCAATTATGTGGTTAGAATATGTAATTGTAACTGCCAATGTGAAGTAGATTGAACAATCATAACTCTTTATGAGAGTTAAACATATTCATGTTCCATCGAAGTTTTCCATAAGAGCTTTGAAAAATGTCTTCCTGCAGAAATATTTTTTCTAAAATTATTTATGTTCATCGGCATATAGCTTATTATTGTATGTAATACAAATTTCTCCATACTCATTGATGTCAATGAATGTTGAGTTTCCAATTTTCTGTCGTTTCTTTATAATGTTTGAATATCTTAGCCTACTAAGAGACTAGTTTGGGCTCTTAAGGTAAGTAGGTAGGGAAGGTTTCTTCAAGTAAACCTTCACTTGATGTGGATATTCAAGGGTTTAGGTAATTAAAATTATGGTCAACAATGATAATATAGGAGAGTGTCTTTTTGAGATATTTTTTCTATGCCCCTAGTTATTCTCTTTTCATCATATGCAATGTAGGGTTATTTGAGTAGCCAACATGTGACGTACATAACCTTTTGTTAGATTCTATAATTGCTAATTTCAATGTAGTTGTCTCCATTAGGACTGTGGGGATGCCCCCACCTAATGGTAGCTATAAACAGGTTAGGTAGTCATTGTAGGGCATTAGTCATGGAATTATCTTTTCATTGTTTACATTTATGCTTCCTGGAGGTTTCCCCTTCAAGGCAGCAATGCTTTCATACTTGTCATTTGGTATTGTTTTTCCTTGCACCATCACTTATATATCAGATCAGCTCTATTTTGCATTGTTGGTCTCATATTGTATTGCATTACTGCTGTTATTTTGGATGAATGTTCACTCTTGGATGATATTGTTGTTCTTATTCTGAATTTTATGCACAATGGGATTGAATAGCTACAATGTTTTGGAGCATCTATTCATTTTACAATATATTATTTTCATTAACAGTGGTATCGGAGTGTGATTTGGTATTTTTTTGCGGCGTAAGGGAAGGAGCCGATATAATCATAAACAAATTTATGGTGAATAATTAATAAAATTGCCCAAATAGTGATTTTAATCATTTGAAAATATAAGGCAATTTAATTAATTATTAAAATAGAACTATCCATGGATGATTATTTGAATTATCGGAAAAGTGGTTTTAACTGTTGTCAACCTGGAGCTGCGCCCTGATTCAAAGACGTGCGTGAAACGGCCAGTCTTCTATCCGACTGAAACAATGGGATCTTCTCACGAAGGTGGGTGCCTCAACGGTGAGAAGAACCTCCAGAGAAGGCTGGTTCCTGTATGATGTATCGATGAAGATCCCTACTCTACGCTGCGGACTACCATGGAAAAGGGAGAAGGAAACTTAAAGGGGAAATCCTACCTAAAAGGGGTGATACACCAGAAGTTTGATCCACTCAACTTGGAACTTTGAACACTGAACAAACAAAGGAGAAGGAAGACCTTAGATTTCAATCAATCACTTATGCATAAGTATTTCATGAAGAGGTTCGATCCAATAACTAAAACCTGAGGGAAAACGATGGAGAGAGGTCCAATACAAGACACTTTGCAGCCACCTAACATCCACTTACAGCTTCAGCAGAAGACAATAAAGAACACTGAACATGACCTGCACAAGGATAATCTAACAACTAGGTATGAACCAAAATTTGGGAAGGGAGAGAAATCTACCGCTTATGCAAATTGCTGAATGAAATATACACTATGCCAATGCTTGAAATCTGAAAGTACAGTCCTATTAATCGAAGAGGTTACACAACTCACCAATGGCAGAGTTTGGTCTAACCAAGAGAGATTGGATGATTTTTTAAACAACGCTGAAAGCTATTATATAGAAAATTACAAGAGGCCAAAGATTGGCGTAGAAACTTGAAGAGAAAGATTCACTTTGGTTAACTCAAGGCTTTACTTGGCCTTTCAATAAAATATATTTTCCCTTTTGTCCTTGCATGAAGCTTCTTCACTTGATGAAGCGAACTTATCTTTGTTATGAACTGCCCACCTCTTTTTGCATGGAAATCTATGCAAATGTCAAATTTAGAACTCCATGTGAGTTGCTTGATGCCGAGTTGTAGCGTTTGAAAATTGAGTTAACTGTAGAGATCATGCTGAGTTGGACGAAGAGATCACGCTGAGTTGGACTTTCGGATGTATGAGTTGGCTGGAGACGAACAGGAATTCAGCAGCCAGTCAACTGAAGCTTTGACCGTAGTTTGAAAATAGCCCTTGCTTGCATGCATTCTGTCCAATTTTAGTCTGCCCGTTCGTGTCTATTTCTGGCGGGATTCTGTATATTCGGATGTGTTAGTCTAATTATATCTGGTTTATATTTTCTCCATTGGGCTTGCTTTCGGAACTCCGGCTTTACCCTTGTTCCAACGGTTACTTCCTGGGGTCAAAATTTGACGGCTAGCGGGACGTCACCTTTATGTTTTAGTGGCTGAATTTCTTCGGACTTTTGTCCGAAAGATATCTTTCCTTTACTTTTTCTTCTTTGTTTTACTTGTCTTTCTTCGGACTTTCTTCTCGTCATTTTCTCGCGAACCCTTGGGCTTTTTGCCTTTGTATTTTGCCGTCGGACTTTCTTTGGGCTTTGCTTTGTGCAAGCCTTCCGAATTTCTTCGGACTTTTTGTCCGAAGGAATTCCTTTGGACAAAAGTCCGAAAGAATTCATTTTCTCTTTTGCCTTAGCTTTTTCTTGTTTTTCTTTGTTTTTTTTCCTCGGACTTTGCTTTGTGTAAGCCTTCCCAATTTCTTTGGACTCTTTGTCCGAAGGAATTCCTTCGGACTTTTAATTCCTTCGGACAAAAGTCCGAAGGATATCTCTTTGCCTTTGTTCTATTTCAATGTGCCCTTCGGCAAGATAAGTACCCTTCGGCACCGACCAAGTGCCCTCCGTGAGGACAAGTCGATCTCCTTCCGTGCCCTTCGGAAAAATTGGAGGGCACCCGGGCTTTTTGCAAAGGTCTCTGAGTTTGGTCTCCTCCCTGCCGAAGTCAGTTGGCCTGACCGACACCGGCGACAGTAACACTCCGCAACCCTTCCGCAACCTCCTCCATGTCTGCATCAGTAAAGCTTTTAGCTCCACAACCTAACAATTTTTCACTTGGAGATAAACAACTGCACTGTACCTGTACTTGTACCCTGTCTAATCTGTTTCCTGGCTTGTATCCCTCTTCAAGCTCAATCCTGAAGACAACCCACCACACAACCTGTGGTGCACCTCCCGTCATCCGAGTAACCTGCCACATCCGAACCTACAAACCCATGTAGTGAAGTCCTGACCCTGAATAGCATGAATCCCTGCTGCTGGTCCCTCTCACATCCCTAAGAATCCACTTCTCCGAATTGGCTCCTAACTCTCTGACAACACCCACTGCTTGGGCAAACTCAGGTCTATACTAGACCTCATGTGATTTCGGACACTGAACTATCTCGCCCTTAGTGTGCTCCGGCTCTGCATCTTGCGTAATGAACCTCGCCAACCCCTGATTCACATCAGCTCCCACTGGAGACAAAATCAACCTGTGATCTCCCATGTCTCCCATGCCAAAGAATTTCGCTGCTCCAAATTCTTCATAGCAAATCACTAAACTAATCTTACCCTTAGCTCAGCAAAACCCTGTATGTACAAACCTGCTAGCAAACATACCATCCACATACAGTAACAGGATAATGTCATGACCATCATCCCCTTGGTAAGACAGACCACAGTAGTTACCCTGACATTGACTAAAGTCATGCTTTATCCTCCACCTGTCAAAACCTGTACCATTGTCCTGCAGCTTCTTCAAGACCATATGCCCTGGTCTTCCGTCTCACGTGTCCGTTCTCTCTATTCTTCAACTAAGGTATCCATTCGTCTCTGTGCTTTCATACCTGCTGGCAACCCTACCAAATCTCCGTTTGGTTTTGCATACTATTCCTGCCATACTCCCACTGTTTCTTGGATCCTTCTTGCTCTGCAATCAGCAACTAGTATAAAGAAGAGGAACAACGAATTTGAGGCTTACCACCTTCAGTCCTCCATATGGGCATTTGAGACTCCTTGACAGCTTGCTGTCCACCCAAAATCCGTTACAGTGACCGACCTCGGTCACCACACAGTCTGCATCCGACCGACGTCGGTTCCTGCGCCTGTCCTGACTACCAACCCTACCGACGTTGGTGTCCTCCTGCTGCCGACGTTGGTCCTCCTGACTGACGTCGGTCTTACCTACTGCCGACGTCGGTTTTTCTGCCGACGCCGGTACCTGTGTTTTCCTGTAAGTGATGACTTTTTTACCCGCGAGCTCCTTTGAATCAATCCCATGTCCAACCTGCCCTGCTCAAAAGTATCCAGCCCCATCCACTGGTCTCTGTCTGCCATCTCCTCCATAAACACCAAGGCTTTCCAGTTCTTAAGCCTGTCAAATATATCAGTCTTCCTCTTAAGAACATGTATCTCCTTCTTGCTCATGTGGCCAAGCCTACAAAGCCACGTCTCTGCAACAGAAGAAGAATCAGTAATATAAACAAGTAGATAAAGAGTCCCTGTTTTCTTACCACCAGCTAATTCAAGTGCATACGCTGTGAGAGTTCTTGTGCATCTCTCATCACCCAACTTTTCTGAAGAAATTAGCCACATCTCCAAACCTGGGACCTACATGACCTGCTTCAACACCCATGTGTTGTCCACTTGCAATTTCAGCTTCACTTCCCCTTTGCCAATTCTTTGACAAGGCTCACTGGCTCCTCTCCTCGGGGCTGCATGGAAAGAGGCAACAAAATCTGTTATCCAAGATTCAACTTTATCCAAGAAACCTCCCAAAGCATCCTGTATGACAACACCTGCAACATCTGCATCTTCAGTTCCTTCATGCTGATCTGCTACCAACCAACAATATTTTTTTTCCTGCTCTTTCTTTTCATATGACCGTAAGTGACTATTTGTGCTTTTCAACTCCATTCTTAGCTTACTTTCATCTGCCATTGCTCTACTCCCACTCAATCAGAAACCCCTGAGAGTGACCTGTAACCAAACACAAAACCTGCTCCTTGCAATCTTAGCTCTGATACCACGTGTTGGGATAAATAAAACGGAAGCACACAATTGATTACCAAGCAACTTAATATGCGAAAATTAACCAGAATACACAAGTAACTAGAATTTAGAAATAACACATGATATGAGAGACAATACACAACTTGTATTAAAACTCTTCCAGAAAGAAATACAACAAAGAAGGCTGCCACAGTTCTTCTTCCTTACACACCTCTAGGGCTCCCACACCTCCAGGGCATAAACAGTAAATCTTCCCTCAAAGCTCTCTCCCTTAGGTCCCAACACCCAACTCAAACACAGAGTTGGTGTTCACCTTACACCTGTGCTTCACGCACTCCACAAGTACTCAACGTACTTCAAGTAGATCCCACCTGATTCTGCTCTCTGTTGTGTTGCTGTCCTATCTGATCTTGCACACCTGCAAATCAATCTGGTTCTGCACACCTGTGAATCTTGACCTTGCACACACATACACCTGCAAATCAATGATCTTACTTACCATGTAGATCTCCTAAAGTAGCCATGCTCACTTGATGACCAAGATCATACATACATGAAGAACCCTGTTGATTCTCCAATCTAGCACCCACACTTAGTACTGTGGCACTAGGAGGAACACACCATTGCTCACCTCACACATAGAAGGAGCTTATATTATTGCTCTCTTACTCTCTAGCACAAGTTTACAATACAACCAATGAGTCTCTTAAATAGATCTCATGCAAACAATAATTAGACACCTAATTACAATAATTAGATCCGCAGCTTCTAGTCTAAATTTGGCTCTTGACATGCAAACACTTGGTTTGTCAACTAACTGTCCGTAACATACTTGCAGCTCGAACCATACAGGTGACCGACGTCGGTCCCTATCTGCCTGGGGGGTGCCGACGTCGGCCGACTTCTGACCGACGTCGGTTGCCTTCTGTCTCCTCCCTGCCGACGTCGGTTGGCCTGACCGATGCCGGCGACAGTAACACTCCGCAACCCTTCCGCAATCTCCTCCATGTCTGTATCAATGAAGCTTTTAGCTCCACAACCTAACAGTTGATGCATTAAGTCTAAAGCTGGAAACTCGAGATAGGTAACCTTGCTTCCCTACCATATACCAGCTTGTAGGGAGAGTTGGCTATTGACCTCTTGTAGGTGATCCTATCAGCCCATAGTGCTAACTTCAAACTTGAGGTACCATGATCTTTGATTGTCTTCAATGGTCCTTCGTATGATCCTCAAGAGGTTCTTGTTTGTAGACTCAGCAAGGCCATTTCCTTGTGGATAATAATTTGATGAAGTGCTGAGATAGATTCCATGTTGGACTGCCCATTGGCTGATCCTAGATCCCACAAAAGCCATTGCATTGTCAGAAATAATGGTTGAAGGGACTCCAAACCTAGTGACCAAACCTTCATAGAAATCAAGGACGCTAGTTTCGTTTGCCTCCTTTAATGCAATTGCTTCTGTCCAATGTGTGAAGTAGTCCGTAACTATTAAAATCCACTTATGCCTTGAACTGGAAGGAGGGTTAATGAGACCAATAAAGTCTAATCCCCACTGGACAAATGGCTGATCCACTGTAATTGGCTGTAGGGGTAGGGCTGCTAGTTTAACTTTTCCTACAAACATAGCGCATTGTTTGCACTTCCTAACCCATGTATAGCAATCACAAAACATAGTAGGCCAATAGTACCCACCTCTCATTATTTTGAGTGTTGTAGTTCTGGCAAAAAAGTGTCCTCCACCAAGTCCATCATGGAATTCTTCAAGTAATCTTTGAGTATGGCTTGGCTCCACACACCTTAGTAACATTCCATTGATATCCTTCTTGAACAAGACACCGTCAACAAGCAAAAATGGAATTGATTGTAGTCTGAAATACCTTTTTCTTGAAGTACTTAGGTGGAAAGGGTAATGACCTTCCTGAAGATAGCTTACCAGATCATGAAACCAGCTGGAAGGTGAGGTCTGTACAGCAACAATTTCTACATCATTTGACACTAGAACAGCCTCGTTGGTTTCTTGTAAGTCTTGAGCTAGATGCTCACAAAGTCCTTTGCCTCTAACTAGTTTCGTGATCTTAATTTCTATATCATATTCCATCACTTTGGTTATCCAACCAGCCCCTTTCTCATTTATGTCCTTGTTCAGAAGAAATTCTTTGATGCTTGGATGAGCAACTATTAGAAGTATTTTATTATTAGACAATAAGTGCCTAAATTTTTTCAGAGATCTTATAACTGAAAGGACGTGTTTTTCAACAAAAAAGTACCTTGTTTCATACTCCTGCAGGCCTTCGCTATAGAAGGCTATTGGCTGTTCCAAGTCTTCATGGTTCTGCTGCATAAGAATCCATGAAATGGTGTCCACATTAGCATATGTATATAGAATGAAATCTTTCTTGAAATATGGATTCAAGAGTGTAGGGCGGCACTTGCTATGGCTTTCTTGACATCTTCAAACCCTGTTATTCCCTCCTTGGACCAGCTGAAGTTCTGATTTTTATTTAACATGGCTGTAAGTGGTTTAGCTACAGTAGCAAAATCTGAAAAATATCTCTTTATAAAATTGATCTTTCCAAAGAAACTTTGCAAAGCCTTTTTGCTCTTAGGCAAGGAGAGTGCAAGAATGGATTGAATCCTTTCAGAATCTATGTTTAAACCGTGCTTTGAAACGACATGTCCAAGAAGCTTACCTTCATGAACTAAAAATACACTTTTTGAGATTTAGGGATATCCCAAATTGCCTGCACCTTTCAAAAACATGCTGGAGGTGCACCATGTGATCTTCTGCATCCTTTGAGAATATGGTTATATCATCTAAATAGACAAGCACAAATTTGTTAAGAAGGCCTTGGAAGGCCATATCCATGGCTCTCTGAAAGGTTGCTCCAGCATTGGACAAACCGAACGACATCTTTCTGTATGCGAATGTTCTCCACTTGGTTGTGAAGGCTGTCTTGAATTGGTCTTCTTCTTTGACCAAAATTTGGTTGTAGCCACTGTACCCATCCAATAAGGAAAATCTCTCTGAACCTGAAACAAGCTATAAAATTTGTTCCATTGATGGCAATGGATAGTGGTCTTTAAGCGAGACCCTGTTCAAGTCACGAAAATCAACACATAAATGAATCTCACCATTCTTTTTCCGTACTGAAACGAGGTTCGCCACCCAAGTTGAGTGCTTGATTGGAAATATAATAGCCGATTCTATAAGATTGTGAAGTTCAGTTTTCATCAAAGGCTCAAGCTTTGGATTGATTGGCCTTTGTCTTTGTCGTACTAGTTTAGTTTCGTCCTCTAGCTCAATATTGTGTTGAGCCAAACTTGGATCAGACCCTTTGAGATCACTATACTGCCATGCGAATATATCAACAAAATTTTGGCATAATTCAACGAAAGCTTTCTTTTGTAGTGGAGTGCATACTTTGCCCAATTTCAAAATCTTACCAGTTACAATCTCTACATTGTCATAGTGTTCTTCCTTTGTTGACAAGGTTGGTTTCTCTTTCCTTAGTTCATCGTCTTCACTGAAAATATTTTCAAGGGTAACCAATCCCTTGGGTAGTTTATTGGTTTTCAGATGTACAATTTGATCACCATACTGCTGTAAGCGCTTTGCCTGATTTTTTGGAGAAAACTTAGCGTCTTCCTGTAAAAATCTCACAATTTGATTGTCACTTGCAAATACCTGCCAATTTTCTTGGTTATCTGGGACAGAAGGCCTTACGACTATCGTTATATGTGACTGAGAAACATCACTTTTAACATCAGCTGGGATATCAAATTGTGCCCCAACAATAGCCAACCTATCAGCATGTTTATTTCTATCTCTTGGTATTGCTTGAATGTTAAAACCCTAAAAATCTTCAAGTAAATCCCATATTCTGTGTCTATAAGATTTAAGTAACATATTCTTGCATACATTTAAACCTCTTACTTGGTGAACTACAAGTTCACTATCCCCAAACACTTGCAGACAACTTGCTTTCATCTTCCTAGCCCATTGCAAACCGTGGACTAGTGCTTCATATTCAACAACGTTATTTGAACAGCCAAACTGAAATTTAATAGATGAGAAATACCTTCGTTTCGTAGGAGAAACGAACATCATTCTAGCTCCTGTCCCATGCTTATTTATTGATCCATCAAAGTATAATTGCCACAAGTCTTCATTAGATTCGCCCTCTTCGACCATAGCTGGGATTGGCGCATCATTCTCATGGAGGCAATACACACTAGGGCCTTCTTCAATCAGCTTGTAGGGATCATACTCATGCAAGGTGGAAGCCCATTCATTAAGAAATAAATCTAGAACTCCATCCAAATGTGAGTTCTTTTCTACATCACTAGTTTGTACTACTTCATCTGAAATGATACAATTTGCATTGACCACACTTGGTGTATAAGGTTCCATGTGAAAATGTGCAATAGGTTCTGAATGAATGGTTACCTTTGTGCCATATTTGGTTCTGAACAACAAGTCCAGTCAATTGATAGATATCCCCCAATCTTTGAGGTGAAGTCTCTTGAAAGGCACATGGCAAAATAAAGAGGTAGATCCAATACTACAACATCCTGCTGAATAGTTACGTTAGGATAGGCATGTAATGTTAATTTCAAATCTTTGATAATCTCTACCATCTTTGCGGGTGAACCATCCAACTGTAGTACTCTTTTAGTATTTGGCTCATAAACAAGGCCGAGCTTGTTTGCAATTTGTTTAGGCATGACTGTACTACTGGCTCCACTATCCACCATACAATTATGAACTAAGGTGCCTCCTACTATCAAAGAAAGATAAAAATGGGGAGTCTCCTTTACTTTTACCTCAGTTTTTTCCACCTTTGATATCTTATTTCCTTGTTGTACCTGCTGCTTAGTTGGCGGATCTGAGTTTGTCAAAACATTGCCTTTTTTGACTACTAATTTTGGGGACAATTCAAGTGCTGAAAGTTTTTGAATGAATTTGTCTTTTTGGCCTGGAATTGAAAGATTATCCCACATGCTAATATTGACGTTAAACCTTTTCATCTGATCTACAATATTGAACTGGGATGGACTAACCTTTGATTGTACTTTTTGTGTTACTTGCTGCTCACGAATCAGAGGTATTTGCTGCACTCTGCCGACCTCTACATGCTGATTTTTTGTGACTGTGGGGGCAACAAGTTGTTCTTTCGTACTTTGAGTAATAGTACTAGGAGTATTTGGCCTATTTACCACTGCTTGAGCTTCTCCCATAGCTCTTTTATTTTTTTGATAAGTTAGAGCTGTAACTTGATTATTTGAAGCGTTAGTTTTAACATCTTGAGTAAAAGCAATATGATCATCTACCTACCAATTTACATTAATAGCATCAGGCTGCCCTTGGGTCACTCCTTGTGATGCCAATCACGTATCTTGATATTGGCTCTCCTGAAAAGAGAACTCCTCTTGTGTCATCTGTGGCAAGGTGCTGTTTGATAATACTGAATCCTGGTTTTGAAAATCATTGAGATTCGATGGCTGCCAACCTGAATACTGCACTAAATTATTCTGAGGTGGAGTTGGAACAATGGCTTTTGAAGTAGGAGCATTTGGATCAAGAGCAACATATGGTCTAGTTGGTGTTATGGCCCCTTGTGCTTGATAGGATGGTCTATTTTCTCTGAAACTTTGATAAGGAGATCTTTGATCTTTGAAGCGCTGATAGTTGCTCTGATTTTGTTGTTGATAAGGCCTATTTGATTGAAATTTCTACCTTTTAAGCTGTACTATTTCATTTCCAAAAGATTGTAACAGACTTTTCAGCTCTCCTATCTCACTAGATTGACTAGTAGAGGCTGCAATAGGATGTTGAGGTGCTGGAATTGGAGCCAAAGATGGAACTTGAGGAACTTGAAGGGCTGGTATTGAACTTATCTCTGGAAATATGGTCATTGGAGGCCTTGGAGCACGTTTTCCTGCTTGAATTAGATAGGCATCTGGCAAAGTAGTGCCGCCCATTGACTGTATCATCACACTAATATCAGAATTGAGAGCTTTCAAAAAATATAAAAATGCATATTCTGGTGATAGTCTAATTAAAACCGGTATCTTGTGCCATGTCTTTTGGAATCTGAGATTAAAATCAGACATGAACTCATGAGGAGCTCTTTGTATGGCAGTTAATTGCTCAACCAAAAATAAGTGGTCAGATTTGTCCTCAAACTGTTTGACCAAAGCAGCACCTAATTCATCCCAAGTAGAGATAGATCTAAGTGGGAGGGTTCTATACCACTGTAATGCTTTTCTTTTGAAAGAAGCAGCTAATAATCTGATAGCAACATTATCTTCAGTTACATTATGAACTGAACAAAGATTAGCCACATCCTAGATATGCTCAATAGTGGTCATTTGATTTTCTCCTGAGAAGAATGGAATACTTTTGAGGGCAGATATAGGTATATCATTTAACTGTGCTAGATTTAGTGGGCTCCCTCCATTAAATGGAGCAAATACTTGATTTCTATTGGCCCTCTGCATGATGGGAATTTCAGTGTCGAGAACAATAGGATGAGGGGGAGCTAAATATTCTCTTTGAGGTTATGGACTTGCCCTCCTAGATCTTGCTCTTTTATAAGTTAAAAATTTAAAAATAATACCTTTGCTTGCTGATCTTGTGGTCACTTTTGGCATGAATTGATTGTCTGAATGATGCTATGAACTTTTCCGCTGGCTGTAAATGAATATCTTCCTTTGCCATGAAGATTTTCTGTAAAGAACTCTTTTTGTGGTCCCACCGGGCGTGCCAAAAACTGTTGTCAACCTGGAGCTGCGCCTTGATTCGAAGACGTGCGTGAAAAGACCAGTCTTCTATCCGGTTGAAACATTAGGATCTTTTTACGAGGGTGGGTGCCTCAACGATGAGAAGAACCTTCAGAGAAGGCTGGTTCCTGTATGATGCATCGATGAAGATCCCTACTCTACGCTGCGGACTACCATGGAAAAGGGAAAAGGAAACTTAAAGGAGAAATCCTACCTAAAATGGGTGATACACCAGAAGTTTGATCCAATCTCTCTTGGTTAGACTAGACTCTGCCATTGGTGAGTTGTGTAACCTCTTCGATCAATAGAAAGATTGTATTTTCAGATTTCAAGCGTTGGCATAGTGTATATTTCATTCAGCAATTTGCATAAGCGGTAGATTTCTCTCCCTTTCCAAATTCTGGTTCATACCTAGTTGTTAGATTATCCTTGTGCAGGTCATGTTCAGTATTCTTTATTGTCTTTTGTTGAAGCTGTAAGTGGATGTTAGGTGGCTGCAAAGTGTCTTGTATCGGACCTCTCTCCATCGTTTTCCCTCAGGTTTTAGTTATTGGATCGAACCTCTTCATGAAATACTTATGCATAAGTGATTGATTGAAATCTAAGGTCTTCCTTCTCCCTTGTTCTTTCAGTGTTCAAGGTTCCAAGTTGAGTGGATCAAACTTCTGGTGTATCACCTTTTTTAGGTAGGATTTCCCCTTTAAGTTTCCTTCTCCCTTTTCCATGGTAGTTCGCAGCGTAAAGTAAGGATCTTCATCGATACATCATACACGAACCAACCTTCTCTGGAGGTTCTCACCGTTGAGGCACCCACCCTCGTGAGAAGATCCCATTGTTTCAGCCGGATAGAAGACTGGCCGTTTCACGCACGTCTTCGAATCAAGGCGCAGCTCCAGGTTGACAACATTAACCATTTTAAAAAGTAAGCTAATTTTAATAATTATTTTAAGGGGTTTTATAATTAATAAATTGCTTGAAAAGTGATTTTTATCACTTCAATTATTAGTGCAATTTAATTAATTATTGAAGTAAGGACCTAATATAAAATAATTATTTAATTTTTCAAAAAGCAATTTTAATTACTAATTTATTGAGGTAAGTTAATTAATTCAAAAAGGCCTAAAGTGAAATTAAAAGGAATGTCAACTTGAGAGCTAAAACAAAGAAAAAAAAGATATCCCAAAAGTTGGCAAGAGAGGGTTATGAGGTATTTTACCTCCCCAAGGTGGTTCGCCCCCCTTTGGAAGGTACAAATACAAGGTGAAGATCACAATTGAAGACATGCTGAAAATTGATATTATTTTTTCATGCTTGAAGAAGATATTGGTATGTCCAATAAATGTTTGCAGATTTGGAGTTGATTATTCTACAAAAAGTGTCTTTTGACGCCACCTATTGCTAAGTTAATTTTGTTACTTGCCCTAGAGTAGGGCAATTTGATTTGTATGTTTGTTGAGAGGGTTTGGTGGACAATTTGATGTCCAATTGGAGCATAATAATTATGATTATTATTTATATTAATTTCTCAAGTGTGGCGACTTGATTGGGATTGAGGGTTTGATGTTTGAAGAGGTAAATTTTGAAAACTAGGGTTTTTAAAAATTTAGAACAAATTTTGGTGACCTTCCCATGAAAGAAAAATTCTGAAATTATTTTTATTTGATAGACATTTATTTTGTGAGCAGTTTGAGCTTTTATTTGCATCATAATTTCAAATATTGAGGGAGTTATTAATTTTTTAAGTTTTTAGTTGTTCGAAGAAAATAATATTTATTGAGCACAAATTTGCAAGGGTTTCGTTCTGATTTAATTTTTGCAGTAGTTTTCTAAATATTGGTGATTGGATTGGACTAGGGTTTGATCACTTTGGAACCTTAATCGTTGATTCATGGATGATATGAGTGTTGTGATTTTTGCATGATTTTTTCTACAATTTGTGAAAGCTTGAATAGGGATTAGAGTGGGAAAGGACTTCAATTCAGCTAGTGTGGCACTAGGGTTTGGAGGATTGAAACATTGATTTTAGGGTCTTTCTTTATTGCAGTAAGAACCATTGGTGGCCAAATTCACAAGGTATTTATTTGTTATTTATTTCAAGGTGAATTGGACTTAATTTTCAGTTTGGAGGTGCAATTACAACAATTATGTTTTGCTGATTTTTTTAAATTCAGAATTCAAAAAATTGTGGATTTTGGGGGAAACCCTTTTTTGGTTAAGTTGTCCCATTTGGGGACATTACAATGGTATCACAGCACTGATCTTGTCCACCTGTGAGGTTTGGTATTAATTTGGATACAAATACGTAAAAAGATTTTGTGTTATCAAAAAAGAAGATGAAGCCATGGAAGAAATGAAGAAAGAAAGGCTCTACAATGCAGGTAGAAGGCTAGGGGACCTATGCCAACCAGTGGATGATGTAATTAGCACCTTGGAAGAAGTAGAAGAGAGGTTATCCAAGGTAATCAATCACATTATGAGTCTATGAAGTGGGCGGTACAACCCTCAAAGACTTATTTGGTTCAACATGAATTATTGAGAGATACAAATGAGGAGGTAAAGCTTTTGGTTACTAGTATTAATAAGGTTTTAAGACTAACGGTTCAAGAAGTTCCCTACAGTGATAAAATCATGAGAGAAATATTTTTGTTGATTGTGGAAAGCTTCAAAGGTCTCAAAGAGGACAAAGGACATTCCTTGGCTAGAAGGATCAACATCCTTGAAACTATGGCTTCAACTAGGTCATGTATTTTGATGTTAGATATGGAGTGTGATGAATTTATTGTTTAAATGTTTCAACATTTCTTTGCAATTGCTTGTAATAATCCTACCAAAAATGTTGTAGCTTCTATGCAGAGAATCTTGACCTTGACACTCAATGAGAGTGATGATCTTTCCAACCCATTATTATCTATCTTGTTGACAGGTTTGGAGTTAGAAAAGAAATTTTTTCCAATTGCACGTATGCTGTTTGAAAATGTTACAATTGATTGTGAGGAAATATTGAGGTCTTATTTGATAGTGGAGCATGTAGAGGAAGAGAGTATTGAACTACATGGAGAGTTGGAGGAAAAGAATGGATAGCCCTTCATGAGAGTTCCTATGAAGAGGCCAATGAAATAGAAAAATCAGATTTGAAGGAGGAAGGTGAGCTAAAAAAAGATGACACTTTGGGGCAGCCCATAGGGGTGTAAGTGGATGATTAAAGAGAAGAGGAAATCAAGGAGCACGAACTAAAAGAAGTGCATAGTAAGGATCTTTTATTGATAGGAGATGTCTATTTATGATAGTGAAGTCACCAAACGTGATAAAAATGAAGGATATGGTTTGCAAAATGAGGCATGAGGATTCTTTGATTCAAGTTCACGATTATTGGCATCAAGAGAAAGAATCAGAATCGTTTTGGGCATGTAGAAATATAGGTATGCACAAGTTAACATTCGAACTAGAGTTTAAGATGGTAGATAATGAGGATATTTTGCATGGTTTGAGTGACACGAAGGCTCCTACATCTTCATCAATCAACATGATAGGAGGGTATTTTATGAGTATGAGGAAGAAGGATGAAAGGAACAATGATAGGGCTGTTATGAGACATCATGGACAATCATGTGCTTGCAAAAGAGGGGATGCTATAACACAAGTGGTAAGTTTACTTGGTTCTGATTTTTATCATGCATATGTTGGAAAAGATTTTAAAGTCTGAATTTTATGGCTCAGAGAATTCTGAGACATCTAGTCAATTCTAGCGCCTACATATACGTGTAATATTGCTCTCTCGGAATATGTTTCGGTTCACAAGGAGAGTTCATGCATGGACAAATTCTGAAATCAATTGCTCCCAAAATTTTGAATTAACATGGTAGGTACAACGATATATAAAAAGGGATAAAGTCCAGTATTGGTGGGGCTTGTTTGATGATGCATACATATGTGAGGAAGCTAGCAAAGGACAGTCAAGGGAAGGATATACATGTTACATAAGGGGATCCCTACCAATGGGTTTGGATGATTATGATATACACTTGCAAGGTATATTTTTCAATTTGGTTAAGCTTGTTTTGTCTCTACAAATGGAAGGACTACATTTTCAAAATGAAAAAGGATTGATATGGTATAAAGAAGGTCCTAGCACACCTTGGAATGCACACTATGGGAGTACACTTCCTCTAGTGCTTGTCCATGAGATGAATTTAATTATGGGCAGCTTTGCTAAGCATATTAATTTGGTTCAGTTTTGCAGTCCTAATCTTCTTCATAAAAGGCATAAGTCCATGTTGGTTTGTTGGGGAAGCATGGAGTTAGAGAACCCATTAAGGATCAGCTTGGTAACGAGCAAATTGAAATTTCTGAGTAGAGACATGGCTGTGTTTTACTATGACAGCCAACATATTTGCATGCATAATCTATGGGGGAGGTTTCAACTCATAAGGGGACCTTGTGGATAAGTTCGAAGCATGATAAGAGATACGATAGCTACTATTTTGAGTTGTATGACACATTGAGTTCTTTTGAGCAGCATATTGGGTACATGTATGGCAAGGTAAGAAGTTTTGATGGCAGCCCACAGATCATGGAAAGAGGAAAGAATGCAAGTATTAATTTTGAATCTTGTCATAATGAAGAATCATAATTAGGCATGTACTTACAACAATTTTCTACATGGTATTTTTGGAATGGTTGGATTGTTTTTTAGGGCAGTTTCCCACCTAACATTCACAAGGAGGGGCAGCTTTGGGTTGATCATGATTTTTGCATGAGTGACCTATTCTTCATGGAAGCGTAAGTTGCTTCCAAGGTATGGTTCTTTTTCCTACGTTGCATCTTTGGGAGATTACTTTGAGGATTGGAGTATGAGGCTAGATACTTTTTGGAGGACATAGTTGGGGCAACAGGATTGGATGCCTCTTTATACTCCACTTGGTTTTGAGTGAGATAGGGGCATACAAGTGCATTGAGCCACTAGATGGATTTCTTATGATTTGGGACACATTGGAACATTCCCCAAAATACAAGTATTATAAGTTCAAAATTAATTTGGATATTTTTTCCCCTTGGGAAACATATACAAATTTTGGTTGCATTGTGGGATGTGTTGGCAAGGTGGAATGGCATTCATTATCCATTTGGGGAATGTCACGCTATGCTTCTTGGCAAAAGTTATTCCACTTAACAGGTACATGAGCAAGGCTTTTTGAGCACTACAACAGGTTTTACCACTTGGACATGGTAATTGGGCATATGAGCTTGCATTTGCTTAAGGGCAAACAAATTCGGGAAGGGAGGACTGTAATGTCCCATTTTCATATAATTTTAATAATTAATAAAATTTTATGAATAGTGATTTTAATCATTCAAAAATATAAGGCAATTTAATTAATTATTAAAATAGAATCATCTTGGATAATTATTCGAATTACCGGAAAAGTGGTTTTAACCATTTTAATTTTAATGATTATTCTAAGGGGTTTTATAATTAATAAATTGTTTGAAAAGTGATTTTTATCATTTCAATTATTAGAGAAATTTAATTAACTATTGAAGCAAAGACCTAATATAAAATAATTATTTAATTTGTCAAAAAGTAATTTTAATTAATTTATTGAGGCAAGTTATTTAATTAATTCAAAAAGGCCTAAAGTGAAATTAAAAGGAATGTTGGCTTGGGAGTATAAGAAAAGAAAGGGAAAAGATATCCTAAAAGTTGGCAAGAGAGGGTTATGAGATATTTTACCTATCCAAGGTGGTTCATCCCCCTTTGGAAGGTACAAATATAAGGTGAAGATCACAATTGAAGACATACTGAAAATTGATATCATTTTTTTATATTTGAAAAAGATATTGGGATGTATGCCTAATAAGTGTTTGCAGATTTGGAGCTGATTATTCTACAAAAGGTGTCTTTTGACACCACTTATTGTTAAGGTGGATTTGTTACTTTCTCTAGAGTGGAGCGATTTGCTTTGTGTGCTTATTGAGAGGGTTTGGTGGACAATTTGATGTCCAATTGGAATATAACAATTATAATTATTATTTATATTAATTTCTCAAGTATGGTGAATTGATTGGGATTGAGGGTTTGATGTTTGAAGAGGTAAATTATGAAAACTAGGGTTTTCAGAATTTTAGAGCAAATTTTGTTGATCTTTTCATCGAAAGAAAATTTTGAAACTATTTTTATTTGATAGACATTATTTTTGTGATTAGTTTGAGCTTTTATTTGCATCATAATTTAAAATATTGAGGGAGTTATGAATTTTTGAAGTTTTCAGCGGTTTGTAGGAAATAATATTTGTTGATGGCATATTTGCAAGGGTTTCGTTCTAATTTAATTATTGCAGTATTTTTTTGAATATTGGCGATTGGATTGAACTAGGGTTTGATCACTTTGGAATCTTAACCATTGATGATTCATGGATGATATGATTGCTGTGATTTTTGCATGATTTTTCTACAATTTGTGAAAGCTTGAGTAGGGATTAGAGTGGGAAAGGACTTCAATTCAACTAGTGTGGTGCTAGGGTTTGGAGGATTGAAACATTCATTTCAAGGTCTTTCTTCATTGCAGTAAAAGCCATTGGTGGCCAAACTCACAAGGTATTTATTTATTTATTTCAAGGTGAATTGGAGTTAATTTTCAGTTTGGAGGTGCAATTACAACAGCTAAAGTTTGCTGATTTTTCTAAATTCAAAATTCAAAAAATTGTGGATTTTGGGGGAAACCCGTTTTTGATTAAATCGTGCCATTTGGGGACATTACAGATCAACTCTATTTTGCATTGTTGGTCACATATTGTATTGGATTACTTCTGTTATTCTGGATGAATGTTCACTCTTGGATGATATTGTTGTTCTTATTCTAAATTTTATGCGCAATGGGATTGAATAGCTACAACTTTTTGGAGCATCTATTCATTTTACAATATATTATTTTCATTAAACGTTGTATTGGAGTGTGATTTGGGATTTTTTTTGCGATGTAAGGGAAGCAACCAATATAATCATAAACAATTTATGGTGAATTTGTGCCAATTTTTTTTCTAATTTTTGCATTCTATTTTGAGTAGACATATGTAGTCACATATATTCCATTCCATTAGGAGGTGCTGTTGTGGTCTTGAGAGTACAGTGGGTGAGACATTTGGGAACTATTTGCATGAGATTTCTATAGGGTTTACAGGCTTACAGTTGATGGCAAAAAAAAAGGCCCACAAGCATCAAAGCTCTACCTAACCAGATCATTATCTTGCATTGAATGGAAGTGCTTCTAAAGAAAGGAGGTCATGGACAATTTCCTAACTAAGCTTAATAGAAGTACAAGAAGAAAGTCAACCACTTCAACTAAAATTACAAGGGATCATCTAGTGCCACAAGAAAGTATTCTAGGACCCAAAATATTTGCAATCGGTTAGGGATCGTGATCAAGCCATTGAGCTAATTCCAGTTAGTCATCCAACTAACATCAAACCCAACTACTGCCCTTATGAGGAAAAGTGTGAGATTGAAAGCATAGTTCACATACGACGTGACTCGGACTTGGCATACCAATTTTTTCTGACTTGGTGATTCTCGGAACTTAATAAAATACTTAAATTTATTGAAAAAATCATATATTTTATACAAATTACAGTTACAAAATGTATCAAATGAGTCTGTAAAACATTAGGGAAGTGTTTTCTATTAAATTTTAAAAATAGAGTATGAAATCGCATCAACATTTCCTTTATGCTTGCATGTTGATATGTGTCTTTCCCAAAGTACCATCCCACTATACAATATTGTGATACATGATGAGTTTTGGGTGGGGCATATGTATACACTAGTATTTTTCAGCTTTATCATTTACTGATGCTCTCTCTTGCATGTGCTCATCAACACATCAAATCTCCTTGAGTGCATGCCTTAAAGGGTGCACTGGGAATGAGGTTGATCATCTCGTGGCACTTTGTGAGAGTTGTTCTCATAATATTCTATCATACCTACATTCCTTCATGCAGCCTTCATACCTCCTATGATGTCTTCTTGAAATCTTGAAATTTGACTAAGTCTGAAATATGATAGGATCCTCCCAAACCTAGAATTTGTATTATAGCTCCTAGAGGTCCGAAACCACTCTCAAACATCTTGAAAGTATATATTTAAAATATATCTTAAAGTATAAGAAACTTAAACCTTTATTTATATATATATATTCGTTGGATCAGGCTCCTATGGCCCTCTTTAGCTTTTTTTCTACTTTTTTTGCTTTTGGACTATCAAAATGTGTTTGGACTGTGTTTGGCAAGTCCATGCTCAATACTCACCAAGCACTGGCATAGAACTCACCAAAACTCATCAGTCTAAGACCCGCAAGTATAAGTGAAAAAACTAATCCCGATTATTCACAGACTTGCCAAATACTCGACGAGTATGTATACTATGATTGAAAGAATGGATTAAGACATTATTTGTCCCAAAAGAGGTCTACTCTCTCATGGTCATAGTAAAAAATGAATCATGGAAGATGTGTCCAAATTACAGGGAGATCAAAAAGGTCAATATTGAAGATAAGTTTTCTATTCTTGTCATTGACGAGCTACTAACTTAATTGAATGGAACTTTTTTCTTTACCAAGCTAGATCTATACTATGGATATTATTAAATTAGAATAAGATGAAAATGTTGTTAAGATGCATTTAGAACCCATGAAGGCCATTGTAAGTTCTTGTTGATGCCATTCGGTCTCACTAATGTGTCATCTACGTTTCAAAGTCTCATGAATTCAATTTTCGCTCTTTTCTTAGAATTTTCTTGTGGTCCTCTTTGATGACATTTTCATCTACAAAAGAAGTTGGGCAGCCCAAAATATAGAAGATAATAAAATCTATGCCAAGAAATCCAAATATGATTTTGGTGTGGACAAAGAAGAGTATTTGGTATATGTTATTTCAAAGGAGGGAGATAAATAGAATCTAAGAAGATTTTTGTAGTTAAAGCATGGTATGCCCCAAAAAATACTAATAGATTGAGTGGATTCTTGGGATTAATGAGGTATTAGAAGAGGTTTGTCAGAAATTATGCATCATCACAACCCCCTTGAAGACATGTTGAATTGAAGCAAGGACCTAATATAAAATAATTATCTAATTTGCCAAAAAGTAATTTTAATTACTAATTTATTAAGGCAAGTTATTTAATTAATTCAAAAAGGCCTAAAGTGAAATTAGAAGGAATGTCGGCTTGGGAGCTAAAGCAAAAAAAGGAAAAGATATTCTAAAAATGGTAAGTGAGGCTTATGAGGTATTTTACCTACCCAAGGAGGTCCGCCCCCCTTCGGAAGGTACAAATACAAGTTGAAGATCACAATTGAAGGCATGTTGAATTTGATAATTGTTTTTTCATGCTTGAAAAAGCTATTGAAATGCATGCCCAATAGGTGTTCGCTATTTTGGTGTTGATCATTCTACAAAAAGTGTCTTTTGACGCCACCTTTGCTAAAAGAGATCTTGTTACTTGCCCTAGAGTGGGGCGATTTGCATCGAAGAGCTATTGTGAGGTTTTGGTGAACTAATTGAGGTTCTTTTGATGCTTATTATTTGCACTAATTTTGCAGTGGAGCAAACTATTTTGAAAGCTTGATTAAGGGTTTGGAGGCCCCTTTTAAGGTCTACTTGTGCAAATTAATATTCTAGAAATATTTGTTAATTTTCTGCACATTAGCATGGGGTTTTTGAGAAGATTTGAAGCCCTAAATTGATAGAAAATTAAATAATACTTTTCAAATTATTATTTTATTTTTTATAGGAAACCAGGGTTTTCAGAATTTTGAAGCATTTTTTGACAACCTTCCCATGGAAAGAAAATTTCGAAATTATTTTTCTTTGATAGTCATTATTTTTATGAGCTATTCGTAGGAAATAATATTTGTTGAGGGCAGAATTGCAAAGGTTTCATTTTGAATTAATTATTGTAGTAATTTTTTGAGTTTTGACAATTGGATTGGACTAAGCTTGAGCAAGGATTAGAGTGGGAAAGGACTTCAATTCAGCTAGTATGGGGCTAGGGTTTGGAGGGTTGAAACATCCATTTCATGCTCTTTCTTCATTGTGGCAAGAACTATTAATGGCCAAATTCACAAGGTATTTATTTCAAGGTGAATTGGAGTTAATTTTCAGTCTGGAGGTGCAATTGCAACAACTAGGGTTTGCTGATTTTTAATTTTAGAGTTTGTGGATTTTGGGGAAAACCCTTTTTTGGTTAAATCGCCCCATTTGGGGACATTACAGATTGGCTATGGTCGATATTTGTGCCTCCATAAAAGGATTGATCCCTGTGTCTACGCTTCCAACTGCCTCAACTCTCAATGCAACTTTTAACTTCCCTTTGCTTTGTGAAGGTTTTCGTAGATAGTGCACATTGGAAAGGAACCAATAGGACCCTTTAAAATCACAATGCATGCTACAAAGGGTGTATTTGGTAGGAGAACTTAGATAAAAAGGTTTTGAACCTTGCATCATATGCATGGACACTCGTCTAGACATCATGTTTGCTCTCCTTCGGTGTTGAAATGCTTTGTTGTTCGAACTCTGGGATGTTAGAATGTTTGAGAAATGCCTCCCGCATCTGATCATAGTCCACTACCACTTTGTGTGGGTCATATTTTTGGTACCATGTATGCATGTGGTCGAGCAAAGTGATTGCAAATTGACTTACCTTGGACTCTAACACAATTATTCCCTTTACTTTGCATATGATTTCACATTTTTGCACATATTCAGCAGCATTTTTTATCCTTTGTACTTTGGTAGCTTCATTGACATCTCATAGAAGACGTGTTATTGCAGTGCTAGGACTGGTGGAACCTGTGCATTACTTTCTCCTAGGTTGCTTGGCCCTCTTGAGGTACTTGTATTCCCTCCACCGATGGTGGTGGCCCAACTCATCTAGCCCCTGAGCTAGCTTGCGTGGTAGTTGATATTGCTATTGGTGTCCCTCCAGAGGGATTTTTTGTGGCACTCACTTGCACGGTAGGGTTACCACTACCTCCTACATTTGGCATGCCCAAGATGATTGGGTTTGGTTGCTTAACCGTAATTGTGTCACCTCCTTTGACTAGATTTGTTGACTTGCAAGGTGCGATTTGCATCAAAATCCACTATTGAGTGGCCTGCCTCCTAAACTCTCTTATTCCCAACACGTCCAAATTCCACTGAAGTCTTTTCTTGTTTGATTAGAGATGGTGAAGGGTCAGCAGGTCTGCTCAGGAAAAAATTAGAAAAAAACCAAATGTAGTTTCTATTGATGAGTTGAAATGTGCCCAATTGGTTATAGTCAAGAGTGAACATGTAAGAAACTTCAAACATCCACTCCAACAAGAATGATAACACCATCCAACCCCACATCGAGCTTTATCCAGATTCTTTTTTTCTTTTTGTTAACTGATATATTCCTAATTAATTTTTGAATACTAATAGTTTATATTTGATTATTTCATTTTTCTATATGCAACATCATTGATAAACTGGCAAGAGTGGCAAATCTACCAACACAAGGTCCTTCAATATTTATTTTATCTTTGGTAATTGATAAACTGGCAAGAGTGGCAAATCTACCAACACAAGGTCCTTCAATATTTATTTTATCTTTGGTAATTTCAAACCTTCGTGCATGATTAAGGCATTTTTTGGCATCTTTTTTAAATGACATCCTCAATGTTATTCATGAATCTTTTTAATTACTTCAATGTCTTTTTATCCATTTATTATTTATTAACATACATATTGTAGGTTGTAACATTTTGCTTCTTTAAATCCATTCAAATAGCCTGTTTCATTGCAGAAAACGTTCTTCTTGGCATAGCCTTTATATTACGAGGCTATGCCAAAGATATATCTTTTTGCTTTATGTTGTATAAGATCGTGGATTTCCAAAGAAAAACTTGAAAATTAAGTCACTTATGCATTCGGAACAATTTTGCTCAGTTTTGGTTTCTATATAATTGTGGTTAATGGTGCAGCTATTTTATGCAATCATGTTCTACATAATACATATAGCTCCACATACTAAATTCCTTGTGAACGAAACTGGGATGACAGCATGTATTTTTTGTTTATCCGTGAATTTGAAAATAACTTGAATGAATAATGAGATGATGAGTTGGTTGTATGAATGTATGACAAAATACTAGACAAAAGAATATGCAATGGTCAAATAATGTGTCGTACATGCATTTAAGGAGTGGATTCTTTTTATGTTTTAAGTTGTTTTTTTTTTTCAGGAGAAAATAGAGTCAGCAACTGATGTGTTGAAGGCAATTCTAAAGCCAATAACCAATGAAGATGAAGAGATTGTTTGGCCTCCAAAGGACCCAAAGAATATAACTTTGATGAAAAAGGTATGTTATTATGCATTCACCGGTAGACATTCAATACCACACACTTAATGGTACTCTCTGCTTTTTTGCAAATAAGTAATCGTGTTATCTATTTACTTTTAGTTGATTCTTTTTGTTTGATATCATTTGATAGATTTCGAGCCACAAGGATCGGATTGACAATGACTTTGTTTAGAAAAGTTTATTTTTGTTCTGAAGACAATGTTATCCTAAAATGTTTTGAATTTCTTGCAGATGAGTTTATTTCGATTTTTTCTATTTTTATAATTGATTACTGAAAGTTGGCTCCCCTAGTAGAAGCCTCTTGCTTATTTTGTAGATCCCATCATGGGTGTAATAAAATCTTCTTCATTTTATGGTCCAAAAGGTGGATTTGTGTCACTAATTGAAGCGTTTGGAGGTAGGAGTTGTTGCTATGTGTGAGACAAGTTGTTTGCAGGTTTTTGAAAAAATCATCCCTGTATGAGGCAGGGGAACTAACATATATTGGTCTAACCAATAAACAAAAAAAGTTCAATAGAGTAGGGATATTTAGGATAACCGGTTTTTCATATTTGAAGATAATGTAGAGTTAAATTACCAAGCATGTGCATCCACACAACATATAACATGGAAACTAATGAATTGACAGTGTATTTTTCACAACTTATTTTTTCCTATATATTGAGTATTCATAATGGTGGATGGTTTTAGAGAGAAGTATCTTGGATAGGGTTCACCTAAGTAGTCACCATATGCCTCTTGCACAAAAGGCTTAAGATGAGTTTTAGTGCCCGGAAATGAAATCAAGGGACGTCCAAACAACATATCCTTGTTAGTCACTTGTATTTTCTACTTAGTAACCAAATGAAATAGTTGCAAGAAACCCATCCATCTATAATGACTTGCTGCGATTTTGATTGGAATTGCAAAGATTGGAGGTGTTGATGATCCGTATGAATAATGGTTTCTTTTTCCCTTAGATAACGCTTCTATTTTTTTAACTACTTGAACAAGAGCATACAATTCTTTATCATATGTGCAATAATTCAAAGTTGACCCATGTAACAACTCTGAATGATAACATATTAGCTTACCTCTTTGCAATAGGATAGCCCACATAGCATAATCAGTTGCATCCATTTCCACTCAAAAGGTCACTGTAAATTAGGCAAGACTAGAACCGGTGAATTTCTCATCCTTCGTTTAAAACTCAACAAATGCATTTTTTTGCTTCTCGCCCCAAGTAAAAGACATACCACTTGTTATGAAATACAAAAGTGTGAATATGATAGAGAAACATTTATAAACTTCCTCAAGTATCAAAAAATACCTACAAAGCTCCTTATCTTAGTCTCATTAGAAGGCTTAGGTCATTTCAAAATGGCTTCTACTTTCGCCAGATCATTTCTCAATTGTGCATCTACAAACACATACCTCAAATAGACAAGTAATTGTTGTGAAAACTTACATTTCTTCTCATTTAGTAGCAACTTGTTCTTCTTCAATACTTGCAAAACTTGTTTCATATGCATTAAATGCTTATCTCAAGGTTTTCCAAAAATGAATATGTCAACCAAGTAAACATGATACAAGGGTCAATGAATGGCCTCAAATCCTCATTTACAACTCGAATGGAAGTATAAAACACTCATACAAACCTTGCCTTGTCTTGAATGTTGTTTTTCATATATCCTCATGCTTTATTCTCACTTAGTGATACCTAGATTTCAAATCCAACTTGATGAAATACTTAGCATGTTGAAGTTGATCTAAAAGATCATGAATCCATGGAAGAGGGTATTTTTCTTTAATGGTTATTTTGTTCAAAGATCTATAATCAATACACATTCTCCGTAAACCATTTTTCTTAGGCATGATCAAAACATGAGAACCACATGGAGAAGTTCTAGGATGGATTACGCCTTGATCTAACAAAGATTGCAATTGCTTTCTTGCTTCATTTGCTTCTATCATTGATTGCCAATAATGACTAATATTGAGAAGAGGCCAATCCACTAACAATTGTATCTCATGTTCAATTGCCCTTTTTGGGGGTGTGCATGTGGACTCTTGGAAAACTTCGTTAATTTTTTTGCAACTCCTCTATTTCTCTATGGTCTTTGTTAGTAGACATGTTGATCTGAGGCCCAAGAGGAACCTAGTGGAAAACCTCACTAAACAAATTTAATGGGTTATATGTGGGGGTTGTTATGAATGATAAGGGTCGAAAATATATCAGAGTACAATGAGCAAAGGAAAGACGGAGAAAAACAATGGACACTAGAGGTAGAACTTTAATAGCAAAGTTGTATTAAGTTTTGTACAAGATTTGAAAGATCGGATGTATGATGTCTATGTACTCCCTAACTTCATTTTCAATAACTATAAAGAGTGGCAATGTACATTAATATATAGAGGAGGAACAGAAACGTCAGTTAGATCATTACAATGGTTGGTAACTGTTGACAATTCTTCCATAGGACAGATTGTCTCTTGCCATTCGGAAAATTCACGTCTCTAGCCAAGGAAGAAATAATACATTGCTTTTTTCTTTGGTAAGGGCCTTTGCTACAATAAGATGAATTCCTTCGGACTTTTGTTCGAAGGAATTGTTCATCAAAGAAGGCTAAGCCAAGGAAATAACAAATCAATAAAGAGCCTAAGACAAAGGAAGTAATTCCTTCGGAGTTTTTGTTTGAAGGAATACTTCGGAGAATCCAAAAGTCCACCCAAAAAAGCAAAGAAAGCAAAGGTACCCTTCGGAAGGGTCATTTTCAAGAAACCCGAAGGGCAGGGTACCATTCGGAAGGGTCATTTTTAACAATCTCGAAGGGCACCTACCCTTCGGGAAGGTACAGGAACAAATTTGGGACCCCTGCAAAAAACTCGGGTGCCTTACAATTTTTCCAACAAAGGCGCAGATGAAGGGACAGAAGCCCTTGCAGAGGGCACTTGGTCAGTGACAGGACCACTATGACTTTCCCGAAGGGCATTTCGAAGGTAAAGACAAAAGACAATGATTAATTCCTTCGGACAAAATGTTCGAAGAAATTTGGAGAAATTACAACGAAGAGGCTCGTGCAAAAAAGCTGACAGCAAAATCCGAAGTCAACAAAGGCAAAGACAAAGGAGTATCTTCGGACTTTTTGTTCGAAGGAATTCCTTCAGATAAAAGTCCGACGAAATTTGGAGGAGCCGCCAAACGAGGACCCGACTAAACAAAATCCCGAGCAAAGGAAAAGAAAAGGAAGATATCCTTTGGAATTTTGTCGGAAGGAATTCCTTTGGACAAAATTCGGAGGATAAAGCCGAAGGAAAGAAAGCCACAGGAAATCCAAGGAAATGAAAAGAATTCCGAAGGAAATAAGAAGACCAAGGGGCCTGACAGGAAATAAGCTCGAGAAAATGCCAAACGGTGACGTCCAGCAAGACGTCAAATTTTGACCATGGGAAGTAACCGTTGAAACAAAGGTAAACCCAGAATTTCGAAAGAATTAAACCACGAGAAGTTGACCTCAGATTAAGCGACGGGAAGTTGAAAAAAGGCCAAACGGAGGAAATATAGACCAAATAGAGGCAAAATACATCCAAATATAGAATCCCGCCAGAAATAGACATGAACAGGTAGACCAAAATAAGATAAAATACATGCAAGCAGGGGCTATTTTAGATCAACCAGTCAAAGCTTCAGTTGACTGGTTGTCGAAGTCCTGCTCATCTCCGGATCAACTCATCCGAAGGTTCAACTTATCCGAAGGTTCAACTCAGCTTCAACCGGAGTTCTAAATTCGAATGTCAAGTTGACTGTTCGAGATTTAGAGTTGACTAATTGTTAAACATCACATCTACTAGGAGTTTCCCATGCAAAGGAGAATGACTTTTTCGTCCAACTCAGCTTATCAAACGGCCAACTCAACTTTTCAAACATTCCAACTCAACATCAAGCAGCTCACGTAGAGTTCTAAAATTACATTGGCGTGGATCTCCATGCAAAGAGAGGTGGGCGGTTCAGAACAAAGACAAGTTCACTTCGTCAAGCGCAAAAAGCTTCATGCAAAGACAAAGAGAAAACATATTTTATTGAAAGGCCAAGTCAGCCTTGAGTTAATCTAAGTTAATCCTTCTCTTCAAATTTTCAACACCAATCTTTGGCTCTTGTTATTCTCTATAAATTGGCTTTCAGCCTTGATTAAAATGATGCCTCTCTTGGCTAGACCAGACTCTGCCATTGGTGAGTTGTGTAACCTCTTCGATCAATAGGACTGTACTTTCAGATTTCAGGTGTTGGCATAGTGTATATTCCTTCAACAATTTGCATAAGTGGTAGATTTCTCTCCCTTCTCAAATTCTGATTCGTACCTAGTTGCTAGCGTATCGTATTATGCAGGTCATGTTCAGTGCTCTTTATGTCTTTTGCTAAAGCTGTAAGTGGATTTTAGGTGGCTGCAAAGTGTCTTGTATCAGACCTCTCTCCATATTTTTTCCCTCATGTTCTAGTTATTGGATCGAACCTTCTCACGAAATACTTATGCATAGTGGTCGATTGAAATCTAAGGTCTTCCTTTTCCCTTGTTTGTTCTATGTTCTAGGTTACAAGTTGAGTGGATCAATCTTCTGGTGTATCACCTTTATTAGGTAGGATTTCCCCTTAAAGTTTCCTTCTCCCTTTTCCATTGTAGTCCACTACATAGAGTAGAGATCCTCATTGATACATCTTACAGGAACCAGCCTTCTCCGGAGGTTCTTCTCACCATTGAGGCACCCACCCTCGTGAGAAGATCCTATTGTTTCAACTGGATAGAGGATTGGCCATTTCATGCACGTCTTCGATTCAAGGCGCAGCTCCAGGTTGACAACAGTAACAATTGCTTCACAACCAATCATTAGACTAATGACTTTTGCTAACATTATTGGTGAGATGTGTAGTATAGTGTTGATGCTGCAGGAGTTGTGTGGTATGATAGAAGAGGAGTTAGGACTTGCAGTTTGGCTCACGTGTGCTAGAGATGATGGCAAAGCCATATGAGTTGTTGAGCAACACCCAAATATCGCGAGTTGAATTGATGAATCAGTCACTCCTCCTGGATCAGTGGCTCCTCTTAGAAGAGTAATGGTGCCCATTGCATGTATTTGTAGTAATAGATGTGGGAACAAATTGGCAACTTGCATTTATGTAAACCATTTTCTTTGAAAAGGCACTTGACCTACTTTGACGATTTGAAAGAGAGGGATCTCTTGTTGATGTGTCCATTTGACCCTTGCATTAATGACTTGATCCAATTTTGCTAGTGTGCTGCAATCTAGATTGATCTGTGCTTGATGAATAGTCTTTGAAACATTTGAAGTATCCAACAAAGGTGGAAAGTAATGGTGCAAGAGTTTTTCATTAGAGACAAAATTCAACCCAAGGTAAGAAGGAAGATTGAGCTTGAAAGCGTTATCTCCTACTTGCTTTGTAATGGTATAGGGTTTGTACTAAAGTGGATTAAGCTTGCGGTAAGGTCCTATCAGTCTTTCCTTCTACAGGTGAAGCCATACTTGATCCCCAACCTAGAAGGTGTGTGGTGTTCCATGTTGATCATAGCTTTTGCTTGTACTTAGCAATTGCCTACTGCAGAATGGTTTGCACTCGCTGCTAAATGTACCGAATGTGCTCAATGAACTGAACAACTTTTGCAACTTCCTTTTGAGCTGAAGGAGTTTTTACTAATGATGGCAGTATAGGGTAAGCTATGTCAATATGTGCCGAAGGATAGAAACCTAAGCAAACGTGAAAAGGGTTGTGCATCATTGAGTTGGGTAAAGCTTTGTTGCAGTTGTGCTCAATGAAAGACATGCTTTCATCCTAAGTGCGTTGCTTTTGTGTATTGTACTTTTTGAGAAGATGCACTATCATTCTTGTTGGGTGAATATTTTGTCGGCGAGCTAACTGGTGACTAAAATAGTTCCTATCACCACAGCATAGGAAGATTGGTCGTCCAGGTGTGCAGCTTTACTACATCAACCAGAGACAAATCTCTCCTCTCATCAAGGGGAGGTTCCCTATTAAATATGCGGAGGCTATATACTATATATATAAGCAGAAAGTAAGACACGGGGGTAGGATAAACCATCCATCTCTCTTCTTTCAGAGATGATGCTAACAAACAGAGGAGAAATCCTGGGTGATTGGTGAAGGCACTTCTCTTCTTTCATAAGTAACATTCAGCCAAGAGCCAGATCCCTTCCTAGATAGTAGAAATCTTGGTGAAGCGACAGAAGAAACTTCTCTTCTTTCAGTAGTGCTTGTTCTTGCAAACCGCAGGACTCTTTCTGGTAACAAGTGACAAAAGTGCAGAGTAACCAGCAGCCTAAGATGTAGCGCAAAGTCTCCACCTCGACTGCCCAAGAGTGAGATACGAAGAACAATGGGGGCGCAAAGTCGTCCTAAGGTCCTTTACACAGAAACGGAAAATAAACACACACTGAAGGTAACTATGACAGCACAAAGTCTGAAAGTAGCTGGCTTCAGGGCACCTTCCTTATCACCTCCACTAGTCCTGCTTGTTAAATCAAATAAATAAGAATGCTTTCAGAAGACAGACATAAGAACAATCTCCTAAAGTAGCACAAGCTATAACAGCACAAAGTCTGCAAGTAACTTGCTTTCTCATTCAATCAAAAAAATATGAATTACAATCTGAGCTCAAAGTCTCAGTAATGCCTTTCAATTCGGGCAAAGTTTCGCTTCTGATAAGGGGAAGATCTCTTTAAAACAATAAAAGAGATTACAATATATAGCCACCAAGCAAGGCTTGGCACTCTCTCCCATGGGACGGTCCATGCTGCAGTCAACGCCTTCAATGCGCCTTCAGTTCTGTCTGGAGGGACCATGCTTGGAACAATGCGTTGCCTTAACTATGGCGTGTCTATTCATCTAATATGTCTTTTCCTGGGTCTGGATCATCTGGTCTGTCTCCTCTAATGTCTGTGCAGCTGTCCATTTTGTCTTTACTTCATGGAAGGAAAAACAAGCCCCGTCTTTAATTTGCAAGCCAAAATACCTGCTTGGTGGACTATTCCACCTACTAAAATTACTTCTGCATAGATATTTTGGGCTTTTCCCTCTTTTTTGCTTTTGTCTTTTCCAGCTTTGTCTCTTCCTGATGAGATTTGAGCTATCGGGCTATCTTTTTGGTCAGTCGCTTGGTTCTTCCTTTAAGTTCTGCGCTCTATTTGAATTTCCACGGATTTTTCCGTACTTTAAATTTGACGTCCGAGGGACCGTCAATGGTCGCTAGCTGCTTGAACCGTGTTGAACTTTGAACCTGTGAACAATTTGAAAGTTCATTGGTTCAAAGCTTCGTCGGTTCACTCTGTCTCTTTTGGTCCATCGCTTCCCTGCTTAAGCGCTTCTTTGCTCTCTGGTTGAACCATCCGTTGAACCACCTGTTTGCTACTTTTTTCCTTGACTGAGACCGCCTTTGAACTGCTTGAACCTGTGAACCATTGAACTCTTTTGGTTCAAGGTTCAATCGGTCCATTGGTTCTTTGGTTCTGCCCGTCGCTTGTTCTTCCTAAGCTCTTTGATCTTTATCGCGCTTGGTTGAACCTTTGAACCCGCGAACTCGTTGAACCATTTGGTTCAACGGTTCAATGATTCAATCGGTTCATTCTTTGAAGCTCTTTGTGCCTAAGTCTTTGAGGATTCATTTCTGCGTCTTTGTTCAGCCTTTGGAACATCCCGAAGGGAAGGTGTCCCTTCGGGTCCTTGGAAAATGTCCTTTTTCTGACGTCAGGTGTCCCCCGCAAGGGTATCTACCCTTCGAAATTTTTCATGCGACCTTCGGGCTTTAACTTCCCTGGTGGGTTCTTGCATTTTCGGCGGGCTTTTGGCTTTTGGGCTTTTCCTTCATACAAAAATCTCGAAAGAATTCTTTTGGACAAAAAGTCCGAAGGAATTTTACCTTAACATTTTTTCGAGAAAAGTCTTCCCGAAAGAATTCTTTTGGCCTCTTCACTTAATCATTTCCATCGGACAAAAAGTCCGAAAGAATTGTTCCTTTTGGGCCTTTGAACAAATCCGAAGGAATTCTATTTTTCTTTGACCTTCGAACCAATGTTGCCTGCCCTCCGCAAGGGCACTTGCCTCTTTGTCTTTGGGGCAGCCCCTTGAACTTACCGATTGAACCAACTTTGGTTCAACGGTTCAACGGTTCAATTGGCTCATTCTTCGTTATTTGGCTAGGTCTTTTTGATATTTTGCACCAAGCGCGTTGAACCAATTGGTCGTTGAACCCGTTGAACTCGCCTAAGTGTTGAGAGCTTGCTTCTTTCCTGCAGAGTCCGTAGATTTTCTTCCTGCAGAGTCCGTAGATTCAAGCCTGCAGAGTCTGTAGATTCAAGCCTGCAGAGTCCGTACATTTTCTGAGAAGCTTGAAAAATGAGGAATTTGAATGCTCAAAACAAATTTCGAAAAAGAGACAATTTTGGTCTGTTGAACCAAAATAGTTCATAGGTTGTCCCAAAAATGAGTGATATTTTTGGGGGACAACAATTCTGTTTACCAATTCCATCTGTGTATCACTTTGTGGACGTAATGCGATAGACTTCCTAAACTATGTAAATTGCTTAAGAATCTTGTATCCCTTTTAAATAAGATAGTTTCTAGGATTTTAAAGCAAATCCACACAAGCTGAGATAGCTTTTTTACAAGTTATAAGAATTGCCATTGAGAACCTATCAATTATTACTTAAACACAATCATTACCATGCTCGGTAGTAGGTTAGCCTAAGAAGAAGTCTATGGAAACAAATTCCCCTTGTCTTGGTGGAACCGACAAAGGTGTGTACAAACTTTTCTTCTTGTTGGCCGGTTGGGCAATTGCACGGTACAAGCTGTGATACATTTGACAACATCTGACTTGAGGTGTGGCTAAAAGAAGTACTTCTTTAAAACCAAAAGGTTCTTTTCAACTTCAAAGTGTCTAACAACCTTGCTAAAAGGGGCTTCCCATATTAGTTTCTCTCCCTCTGCCTCATGCAGTACGCACAAGTCCCAAAAGGATATAGGGGTTTATCTTGCAAGTAGAAATCTGGAACTAAATTGATACAAAGCAAATTTTGATAGATTGTTGCAAAATCCATGTCGGATGAATACAATTCTAACCATGTGTTTACTTCATGTCCACATGTGTCAAATACATAAAAGAGAGTTTGAACCAATCGTTAGCTCCAAGTTAGACAATATGCTATTGGATTAGCACTTACCTTCTTATGTTTGATGTTTAGATGAAATTGCTAAAGATAAGAAGACCATTTTTTAAGCCGCTCTTGCTATAACTTGTTATCAGTTTGCAAGAACTGAAGTGGCTTGTGATCTATGTGGATCATAGTCTTCTTGCCCAAGATATGTTGAGCATGGTCATTGATGTTAGGTTGTCATTGATGTCAAAGAGAGCATGAGATACTAGTATATTAATGACAAAGAAATTGTGTTTGATAGCTTGAAGATATATAGCACATTTGTAGGTCTGTAAAGACAAAGAAGTTGTGAGGCATTCATATATGTCTTGGTGAAGCTCTGGTGTGTCACTTGATCATTTGGAACAAGAAACAAGCATCTTCTAGCTTGAGAGAAGCCGGACTATCACTGCACGTCATGCAGATATGTATGAACCAACAAGTTTGTGCATTTATTTCAGGCACTCAGAGAGTCAGCTTTGGTCAAATGTTTTCATGGTGATGTTGTCTATAGTGCCAAGAAGGTACCTTGAAGATTTGGAGTCTTGAAGTGTTTTCTAGCTCGAAATATAAATCTTCAAAGTTGCTTTAGTAGACTGTGATGGGCCAGAGACCATCAAGTTTAACTACGTTGAAGTCTGAGGTCAACTAGTTAGTAGATCTAACGGTGTGCATTAAATCATAGATCTTGATCCAACAGTGCATGTAAAAGTCAATATGTCAAAGATGAACATGTTAGTGACAAGTGTCACATTCACGGAGCTTGGACAAAAGATCAACGGTTTGCGGATGATCATGCAGTCAGAAGATTGACAGTGCAAGTCGAGTCAAAGAGTCAATGTGTACAGAAGGCACGTAGAGCTGCCAAGTGGCACAATCTTGGGAGCTCTGATCTTAGATCAATAGTGAGCGTTGCAGAATAAATATCGGGCTAATCCGTAGAGATCGACGAAGTGCGTTTGTTCAAAGTTGCCAGGGTGCACGAGATGAGGTCAACATGCTCGATGTTTAACATATGCTCAGTGACCGTTGGAATTCAAATATTCAAATTTACGACGAAAACCAGTGCTCAATTTTTGGGCTATAACTTTTGATCCAGGGCAAATTTCTTGATGCAATAAAAAGCAAAGTTGTAGAGGACTTTAAGGCACATCCAGATAACCTATTTAGTAGATCTGAATGTGTATATAGTCAAAGTTATGGAGCTTCAAAGTTGACTATTTGTTTGTTCATGGTGTTCCTGTGTATTGAATAATGTTTGAGCAAATTGTGTTTTAGCAGAAGGGTGTTTTGGTGGGAGCAATCACATTAAGATGTCTTAGGGGTATGGAGTGGACCCAAGTATTTGAGATTGATCGTTTGTTCTTAATTTGCTCGATGGAGTGCTAAATGGGTGAATAGGTCTCCATGAGACCTATAAGGGCTACTAAGGCCTAATTGAAAGGCGTACCTGCTTAAGTGTGATGCATAGATGCTATGGCCGATTTGTGACAATGTATTTGAGCTATGATTAAGCATGATAGAAGTCTTAAGGGTGAAGGCAAGTCTTATGGCCGACCAAGAAGCTAATATTCATGAAGACTCTATAAATAGTAGAAACCAAAGCAATGGTTTCTAGACTTGAATGTGCATGAATTGAGAGAACATAATAAAGAGGCGAAGGAAAGAGATCAGAGAGAGTGTGCTCAGTGGATGGACAGAAGTATAGAGCTGATTGAGAATGAGCGAAGAAGACTAGAGAGATCCAAAAGGATGCTTTGGATGCATTTCTTGTATGAGCAAATTTGAGTGAGTGTGAAGAAGAGTTGTTATACATTGTTTCTCCAATCAGAATTCAGGAGTTGTTGATTTCATAGGTGTTGTGTGGGTGCTCAACATCTAGAACAAGTGGGTGCTTGTTCATACTTAGGGGTGGGTGCTCCTTGTGAAGTGGGTGCTTCACTAAATTGGTCTCATGTTTGTAATCATTTTATAGGACAAGTAGTCCATGTGTTTGCAGGCTTGAGAGTGGGTTTTATTCCCCAAGAGGGGTTCCCACGTATATCTGATGTTATGTGTGTGATCTTGCATCATCTTTTTTATTCATTGCTATGAACATCTTGTATGCTTTATGAATGCTTATGATCATTGATTGAAAGTTTGAAATGATTGCAATTGAAGTTTGAAATATCTTGCATCACTGCTTCATCCCCCCTCTTAGTGATTGTACCTCCAACAAGATATAATGCTTCCAATGCTTACATGCTTGAGCAATAGCATAAATCTCATGATCATAGGTTGGGTAGTTTCTTAGTGGTGCAACAAAGGTTTCATCGTGGTAAACAATTGCATGACCATGTTGAGTAAGGACAACTCCAAATGCATGGTCTGATTCATTGGTCTTAATCACAAATGGTTGTTGAAGATCAGGGAAATTGAGTATTGGTGCGGAACAAAATCTGCATTGTACATTCAGAGGAGATGCACTATCATCCAAGTGCATTGCTTCTATAAATTTTGTACATTCTGAGAAGATGCACTATCATCCTATTTAACGATTTTGTATATCTATTAATCTATGTATGTAACGCGATAGACTTGCTAAACTTTGTAAATTGCTTAAGGATCTTGTCCCTAATAGATAAGATTGTTTTTGGGATTCTAATGTGGATCCACACATGCTGAAAGTACAATTGAGCTATTTTTAGAGTCGAGATGGCTTTCTTACAAGGTATTTCCATCTTTGAGAACCTATCAACTAATACGTAAACACAATCATTACGATGCTTGGTAGTAGGGTACCCTGAGGGGAAGTCCATGGAAACATATTCCTATGGTCTTGTTGGAATTGGCAGAGGTGGGTACAAACCTTGCTTCTTATTGGTCAGTTAGGAAATTTCACATGCGGTACAAGACTTGATACATTTGACAACATCTAACTTGAGATGTGGCCAAAAGAGGTACTTTTGTGACACTGCAAGGGTCTTTTCGACTTCAAAGTGTCCAATAACCTTGCTAAAAGGAGCTTCCCATATTAGTTTCTATCTGTTTGCTTGATGAAGTATGCACAAGATCCCAAGAGGATATAGGGGTCCATCTTGCAAGTAAAAATATGGAACTAAATTGTCATAAAACAACTTTCAGTAGATTGTTGCAAAATTCATGTTAGATGGATACAATTCTCACCATGGGTTTACTTCATGTCCACATGTGTAAAATATAGAAAGGAGAGCTTGAACCGACAGTTAGTTCAAACAATTTGCAATTGAACTGGTACTTACCTTCTTATGCTTGATGTTCAGATGGAACTGCTGAAGATAAGAAGACCATTTTTGGTGCTGCGCTTGCTATAACTTGTTATGAGTTTGCAAGAACTAAAATGGCTTGTGATATGTATGGATCACAATGTCCTTGCCCAAGATATAATTCTTCCAATGCTTACATGCCTGAATAGTAGTATAAATCTCATAATCATAGGTTGGATAGTTTCTTAGTGGAGTAACAAAGGTTTCATTGTGGTAAGTAACTGGGTGATCATGTTGAGTGAGGACAACACCAAGTGCATATTTAGATTCATCAGTCTCAATCTTAAATGGTTGTTGAAGATCAGGTAATTCAAGTATTGGCATGAAAAAAAGTTTGCATTTCAGTTCTTTGAATGCTTTTTATTGTGCGACTGACTAAATGACCCTTGCTTTGGCATCACCTTTCATAACATGGGTAAGGGGCCAAGCCACATAACAAAACATAAGTACAAATCTCTTGTAGAAAGTTTTTAAACCCAAACAACTACAAAGTTCTATGAGATTCTTTGGTTGTGGCCATTCCTAGATGACTTGAATCTTGGTTAGGTCCACATCAACTCCTTATGTGTCTACTATGTATACTAGATACTATATCTCCTGCATGAAAATTGAACTTTTCTCCATGTTAGCATACAATTAATGCTATTGTAGAGTGTGAAACACTTGTTCGTGATATGGTGTAGATGTTAATCCAATGTTTTGTTGAAGATTAGGATGTCATCAAGGTAGACTACAACAAATAAAGTATTGAAGAGCCCAGGGATGTCATTCATCATCTGCATGAATGTAGTAGGTGCATCAGTTAAGCCAAAGGGAATAACCCACCATTTAAACAAACCTTCCTTTTCCTTGAAGGCTGTTTTATAGATGTCTATAGGTTCAACAAGAATCTGATGATAGCTAGACTTAAGATCGATTTTGGTGAAAAATTTTGCATTGCAGAGCTGGCCCAACAAGTCCTCAATTTGTTGAACAATTTCTGGTCCTGCAGGCCAAATCGGGCACCCCCCTCCTTTTTCTTGCAAGAGTCATTCAATCCATGTTCTGGTTAGTTCATCCCTCAGCTGCCTTGTGCAAAATTTTCTCTGTCAGACCATTTCTCATGAAAAAACCAAGGGTTTTCCTCTTTTGCTTGCCAAGTGCTTTTTGGGTCTGAGAGGTGACTTGTGAAAATTTGTAAGTAAAGCCACTTGCAAACCTCGATTTGGTCTTAGTAGATCAAATCGGGTTTTCTAAATGGCTTTACTCATTTGTCTTATAAGCAAGAGTCGACATGAAACTCGATTTGGTCTCGGATGCTTCAGAAGGCAAGTGAATTATTTTGGAGGGCTTTTCATTGGCAAAGTGAACCAAGTGAAAAGGCCGAAGGGTCGTTTGCAGGATTCTCGAAGGGTATGCACCCTTGCGGAGGACACTTAGGCGGCAAGCGAGACCTTTACAATTCTTCCGAAAGGCAACTTAGGAGGCCAAGGAGCCCTTGTGGGGGGCAGGCGATGAGCAAAGTGGATCTTCTTCAAATGTCTGAAGGGCAACTTTGGGCTCAAAATACTCTTGTGGAGGGCAGCCGATCGAAGCAAAGGGGCAAGACAAAAAGCCTGAAAGGGACTTGCCCTTCGAAAAAAGTGACAGGCCAAAATAGAATTCCTTCGGACTTATTGTTCGAAGGAAAACCAAGGAAGAAAAGTCAAGGAAGAATTCTTTCGGACAAAATATCCAATGGAATTCCATCGAACATCTTGTCTGAAGAAATTCAACAGTCACAAAAAGTCGGAGAAAATTCGAGAGAGAAGAAATCCGAAGGGTAGGTGTCCTTGCGGGGGGCACTTAGTTATGAAAGTGCACCATTTCAATTTTTCCAAAGGGTCACTTTCCCTTCGAAAATGTTCGTTCGCAAAAATGCCGAAGGAATTGTCTTAGTGGGTGACGGGCCGGTGAACGTCAAATTTAGGGCAGTAAGCTAGCTGTTGGGATTCAAATGTCCGATGACGGGCCCGCGAACGTCAAATTTAGGGTAGTAAGCTAGCCGTTGGGATTCAAATGTCCGATGACGGGCCCACAAAAGTCAAATTTAGGGAGGTAGGTTAGCCGTTGGAAAAAATCAAAGGAGAATTCCTTCAGACATTTTCTCTGAAGGAACTCAGATACGGGAACCTGAAGGCTCGTCAAAGGAAAGTCAGAAGGTAACAAGCCCAAAGGAGATTTCCTTCGGACAAAATGTTCGAAGGAATTCCTTCAGACATTTTGTCCGAAGGAATTCAAAGCTCGAGTAACGAATGAGCAAACAAGCGAAGAAAGGAGCCCAAGGGAGAAAAACAAGTGTCGAGAGCCTGAATAGCAAGGAAAGGGGAAAACAAGGTGGGTAACCCAGAACGCGACCACACGCACATAAGACAAGATCAAAATGCTCCAAGTGGCGTAACAAGTCAAAGCGCAAATCCAAGGATGAACCAAACTAGGGCAGGTGGCACAAGGGTCGTCAATAGGAAAAGTAAATGCACTTAGGTGAAATAGTCTCCACCGAAAACCAATAAAAGGATTGGTTGCGAACATTGAAGAGGGTGGCCCGTGTTTTCTTGTTTTGCCATTAATGAATAGCCAGTTGTGCTTAGCATTGAAGAGAGCATGGCCCAGTCAACATATCTTGGGGATGGCCTTGTCGGTTGCTAGGAGTAACCCATGCTCTTGCAGGCTCGGACAGCAAGGGCAACGACTTAAGCACCTACAACATGGCTTTCCCATACCCAATTAAGAAGAGATGGTAGCAGCATGGGCTTGTGGTCGCTGCAGGAGTGTTTAATAAAACATGGGTTTCATTCCCTTTGTTGGTCAATGATCTGTTTTCCAAGCTCTCTATATAATTGTAACTTCTCATTTTGAGGAGATCTCTCAGCATTGTATGGTGAAGCCCTGAAGAAATTTACCTTGAATTAAAAAATACGTTTTTACCTCCATTTGATCTTGCACTTTTGCATGTCTATGGTCTTATCTTATGTTCAGTCATTTCCTTTAATGCTTTCATAAGTTTATACTAGCATATCTAGTGTATTGTGAATTCTTCTCTGCAGATCAACAAGAAGTGTCCAGCTCGGAGTATAGGCGCATGTAAATAGACTTTTCAATAATGTGTCTTAGAACACCTCTGGTAGTTTCTTCCTCCCTATACCTCCATAGATCCCCTTTTGAAACACTGATACAGGAAAGTTTCTCATTCGAATGGAGTGTCTATTGCTTCTCTTTGGTGTAAAGCATAGGTAAAAGCTGAGTAGACCAACCAATTTGATGCATCACCACATTAGTTAGGTTTTGTTTTCAGTATTTCTCTCTCTTTTCACCTCCCCCATTGTTAGCAATAGGAAATCTAGGACCTTAAGGTGCATCAAGGAGAGTTAGCCCCTAATCTAGAGATTCATCCCTCAAGTTTGCCACCCATAGCAAGAGGAATGTCTCCATTGTGTTGCGTGGAGGAAGGGAACTAAGTCTCCTTTCAGAGGGTGCAATCCACAGCGTCAACAGTTTTTGGCACACCCGCTGGGACCAATTTTTGTGCCCTGCAAGTTTTAGGATTGATGTTGGTCTTGTTATTGTAAAAGATCCAAAGGAGCTATAATCCAACACCTGGCGACTCTATTCAGGAACTCAGTCTCTGGTTGATGATCAGCCGAGCATCCCATGCCTAAGGTCACTACAAGATCTTCTAGGGGTGTCCCTTTTGAATTTATTGAGTTGCCTTTGAACTTAGCAAAAAGGCTAAGGTTTGCAACTACTCATCCTTACGTAGCAAGCCACTTTCCCAAACCAGCCACAAAATACACCTACCCAAGGAGACCCCGGTTGAATCCTTTCACAACCATGGCTTTCCCTTTTGTGGCCTTCAATGGTCAGAGTCCCTTGAACCTTTTGCAGTATGACCCAATTCCAAGGACAGCTCTCAAAAGTGTTCCTCCCTTTAGTGGAGAGGGCCCAATCACTGCTATCGAGCATATCAGAAACATAGCCAACCTCTGCAACATCCATAATATTACTGAGGAAAATGTAGCCATTAGATTGCTAGCCTTGTCCTTCAAAGGGAAAGTTTTGGATTGGTATGGGACCTTGTCTATGAACTCAGTTGGCTCATGGAATGAGTTAGGGACCCTCTTAACAAATAGGTTTGGGGAAAAAAGTGACCATTTGTCTCTAGCTGAGCAATTGACCACCATGAAGAGAGCCCCACATGAATTTATGCAAGATTTTAACACTAGGTTCCAAAAGACTTGGGACAGAATCCCAATTCTTGCGAGGCCAACCCCAAGCTATGCTTTCCTTTATTACTTGAAGGCCCTGAATAGTGACATTGCTGTCATGATATAGTGCATGGGTGGACATATTCTACCCGCTGCTTATGAGATAGCCATAGCTGCTGAAAATTGCCTTGTTCAAGCAGGAAAGATAGCTCCTTGACCTCATACGCCACTCTTTCCTAATTTACAGCCCTCAGTTCAGCCTACTGCGCCCACTCTAGCTCCTCTGCCTAATTAAGAGAGGCCGACTGCTACCCTTGCAAATGATCTCCATGAAGTTAAAAACCTGTTGCAGAGTGTTACCAATGAGTTAGTTGCCCTCAAGTGACAACAAGCTCAGAGTTATAGGCCAAATCAAGACTACTAGCAATTTGGGTAGACAAATCAACCTCACTTCCAGAATTACAATCAAGGGCAGCGTCAAATTACACAAGTCAAGCCTTATCAGAGCAATAATCCAAATGCCCCTTCATCTTCCAAGGCTCTTGTTCCCACTCAAAATAATTTGGTGAAGGAGCAGCCCAATTATCCACCTTTGGGACATGGCCGAGAACATGTTGCTTATGCCAATGAGCCACCAAATCAAAGCATGACCGTACAAGGTGACCAGGCAGCCCAATCTCAAGTTTTGAGATGTCAACACAATTTGGGATGGACAACAGGCAAGCTCAATTTGATTTCACTCTTATGAATCCCCTAGAAGGGGAGTTCTACGCAGTCAACTATATGGGGAGCACAAGTGACCATAATGATCGTGTTGCAGCCAATACCATGTCCAAAAGGAGAGCTATGGATGAGGCTCAAGCAGCCACTCAAGCACCTGCATCGTCTCCTTCACCACAAGCAAGTCAAAAGTTTCCCAATTATAGACTGCCGGTTGCAGTTTCGACTCTTTAGGTTGCACCACGGGTTACGAATGTCCTCAAGGAGAGCTCCAAAGGAGGCGATCAATCAACGTAGTGGACCAGATGAAGAAGCTGCACATGAACATCTCATTGTGGGATTCTTTGGCACTGCCAGGGCAAAAGGATATACTCCAAAAGGAATTGCACGGGCTAGGTGAGCAAGCTGTCTCAGCCATAAATGATAATGTGTTGATAGTGAATGGGCTCCTCCCATGGGAGGTCAAGCAAAGAAGGATGAGAAGGTCCCCCCCTTTTATTTGTCCCTAATTATTGGTGATTTTTTGGTCCACAATTGCATTATTGATAGTGGAGCAAGCACCTCAGTTATGTCCAAACGCATTGCTGATAAGCTAGGCCTCAAATATGAGCGAATGACCAAAGGAGTTCTGCAGTTGGATGGATCACCAGCGAAGACCTTGGGATTGGTAAGGGGTTTGAATCTAACTCTCCATGTCTGTACAACCTTCTCAATTCCCCATGATGTGGTAGTGGCAGATGTTCCTCCTTCACTCTTTGCTTGTCAAGGGATTTCACATCCAAGATAGGTGGATACTTGGCAGCCAATTGGTCTTACATGGTTTTTAGGACAAAGTATGGAATTAAAGTGAAGATTGAGTCAGAACCCATCCACAAGGATCACCTGGAGCCATACTTGCCCAAAGCGGCGAATGTGAACTACGCCATCATTGATGAAAAAAAGCTCTAGGTGGACCAATCTCCATCTTCTTCCCTTGTAGGAGTTGCTGACCTACTCCTAGACGAATGGGGAAATGACAATTTTGAGCATGATCCTTACAAATTCATCGAAGAAGCTGGCCTTGGAGTCTACTGCATGCATGAGAAAGATGCTTTCATGTCAAATTTGATGAAGGCAGACCAAGAATACTGTGGTTTGTGGCAGCTATTCTTTGATGGATCTAGAAGCAAGTTGGGAGCTGGTGGTGGAGCAATGTTGGTTTCACCTTCAAAGAAGAAATACTTCTCGACTTTCAAGTTTCAGTTCTCCTGCACTTGCAACGTAGCAGAGTATGAAGCCCTTGTTCATGGCCGAGAATGGGCAAGGAAGAGAGGAATCAAAGAATTGCAAGTGTTTGGAGACAGTGAGTTGATTGTGAACCAAGTGAGGGGTCAAAACTTGACCAAGAACTCCTTACTCAAGTCTTACAACCACAGAGTGTGGGACCTTGTGGAGATTTCACTGCTTTCAACATCATTTCCATCCAAGAGAGGAGAACTAGCATACGGATAGACTAGTAGCAGTTGGGGCTCAGTTTGATATCCCAAAGGGGGTGAGACAAAGCAAGAATCAACATCACTTAAAGGTGATTGTGAGGCCCTCCATACCAGACAATGTCACCAATTGGCAGGGGTTTGAAAGTGACCAACAAATAGCACTTTTCTTGTAGGAGGAAGCTAAGTTCACTTCAAAAAATCAATCCAAGCTGCAGCAGCAGTATGATGGGCAGATTGCTCAACTAAAGACCAATAGGCTTCCCAAAGGTTTGGTAACTCTGGAGAGCATCTTCAACGAAGATGACCAACTCAAGAGGGACAAAGCAAGCATGTCAACCAAGAAGGAAAATTATAAAAGGGTAGAAATCTACAAGGATAAGCTGCTTGCACTTGGGAAGGTATGTACCAATGAAGAAAAACATGCTTTCATTATGTTATGCCAAGAGTTTGCCGATGTCTTTGCTTGGGAGTATGGCGATTTGAAGGGCTTTGACCCAAGCTTAGCCCAACACACCATTGAGCTGGAAGAAGGTGCCAAACCCATCTAGCAAAAGCAAAGGCCAATCAATCCAAATATTGAGCCTCTCATGAGGAAGGAACTCACCAAACTGATCGAGTCCAGGATCATCTTCCCTATCAAACACTCTTCTTGGTTGGCCAATTTGGTTCTCGTTAGAAAGAAGAATGGAGAGATCAAATTGTGTGTGGATTTCAGAGACCTGAATAGAGTCTCATTAAGAGATCACTATCCCGTCCCAAGTATGGAGTAGATTCTTCAGATAGTGACAGGTAGTGAAAGATTCTCCCTCCTAGATGGCTACTTTGGATACAATCAAATCCTGGTGCAAGATTGTGACCAATACAAGACAACCTTCACAACCAAGTGGGGAACATACGCACACAGGAAGATGGGATTGTCAAATGCTGGAGCTACTTTCCAATGTGTTATGGATATGGCTTTCCAAGGTTTGATCAATGACATTGTGCTGGTTTATCTTGATGATGTGACAGTCTTCTCCAAGGAGGCAAGTGAACATTTGAAGCACATGAGGCAAATCTTTGAGAGGTGTAGAGAGTTCGGCATCTCTCTCAACCCAAAGAAATGTGTGTTTATCGTCCACGAAAGAAAACTCTTGGGCCATGTCATTTCAAAAGAAGGCTTGTCCATTGATCCAGAAAGAGTGCACGCCATCTTAGCATTGTCCTTGCCTAAGCACAAGAAGGGCCTGCAAAGTTTCTTTGGCAAAATAAATTTCATTAGGAGATTCATTTCTAAATTTGCTGAGTTGGTCAAGCCACTAACTTCCATGCTGAGGAAGGACGAGACGTTCACGTGGACAGCAAGGAGAAGAGAAAGCTTCGAAGGCATCAAGCAAGCTATCGCCCAAGCTCCTACCCTGACTAGTCCAGACTTCTCCAAGGACTTCAAAATTATACACCTTTGGAAATGAAGAGATAATCTCTACTATGCTCACTCAAATGAATGGTAAGAATTTAGAACAACCTCTCGCTTTTTTTAGCCAAGGCTTAGAAGGCTACGAGGTTAGATACACGTATGTTCAGACGCAGGTGCTTGCAGTCGTACGAAGTCTGAAGAAGTTCATACATATGTTGTCTAACAACAAGATTCGCATCATTGTGCCACATCCTAGTGTAAAAGACTTCTTGCTGAGCCGAGACTTGAATGAGAAAAGGGCAGGATGGATCACCAAAGTAATGGAGTATGACGTAGAGATCAAGACCACCAAGCTGGTAAGGGGAAGAGTGCTGTGTGAAAACCTCACTACAGACTACAAAGAGCCGAAGGAGGACGTTTTGGTACTCTATGATGAAGCTGCAGCAGCAATACCTACAATCATGAAGACTTGGGCACAAGACATGGTTCATTTCCTTCGAATGGGTGAGTGTCCATAAGGTCTTGATAGGACCAAGAGGAGGTATTTTAGACTCCAATCTCTTCCTTATGTCCTAGTTGATTGAGTGTTGTTCAGAAAGGACTTTTTAGGGGTACTCTTGAGGTGCATTGATTCAGACCAGGTTGACAAGTTACTGTCTGAGTTCCATGATGGGCCAGTTGGTGGCCACTTTGCTTCCAAGGCCATAGCTGGAAGGATTATGAGGGTTGGCTACTTTTGGTCCAGTTTGTTCAGAGACACTCATGCTTGGGTAAGGAAATGTCAAAAATGTGCCTTCTTTGATGGGAAGCAATGACTCGCTGCCATGCCTCTTCAACCTATTCAGGTGGAAATGTCATTTATGCAATGGGGGTTGGATTTCATAGGGTTGATCAATCCTCCTAGTGCTGGCCACAAGTGGGTTTTGACTGCCACAAATTATTTCACAAGATGGTTTGAGGCCGTAGCTTTGAAAGAGGCCAATGAGAGTGCAGTCCTAGACTTCTATGAAGGCATAGTAACAAGATTTGGGGTCCCAGCCACAATCATTTCAGACAATGCATTGGCTTTCTTGGGAACAAAGACAAGTGAGTGGGCATTAAAGTATGGCATCTATCTCAGCATTTCTTCCATCTACTACCCACAAGGGAATGGGTTGGCCAAGTCCACAAATAAGAATTTGATTAGGATCATAAAAAGGACAATGGAGGAAAATCAAAGGACTTGGCATGCCAAGTTGAAGACAGCTCTTTGGACAGACAGGATCACTCCAAAGAGGGCGATTGGGAATTCACCATACACACTTGTGTATGGAAGGGAAGCTAGACTTCCTATTTCACTTGAGTTGCCAGCCTTGAGTCTTGCCCATCAGCTGCAATTGGTGGAGAGCGACAACCTGGAAGTCAGGATTTGTGAGCTAATGGAGTTTCAAGAAGCGAGAGACCAAGCCATGGATGCAATGACCAACCACCAGCAACAAACAAAGAAGCATTTTGACAAGAGGTCTATGCCAAAGAGCTTCTCAGAAGGTGACATTGTCTTGAAGTGGGATGAAAATCGAGCCAAGCCAGGAAGACACACGAAGTTTGATGCCTTGTGGACCCAATGCAAGCAACACAATGCTTTCCAACTTTCCAAGTTGGATGGTGAAGAGCTACATATCCCAGTCAATGGGATATATCTTAAGCATTGCCACTAGCTTTCTTCTGTCATGTACATAGTTTTCTTTTTTTTCTTCATTTTCCCTAAGTGATGTTATGCATGTGTGTAGTGTTTTTAGCCTTTGTGTGTGTTTTCTTTATCGTCTGGGGTAAAATCATTGTTGGTTCTTAGGTCTTTACAAGGCTGTTGCCAACTTTTCAAGCTGCATCCTGACTCCATGCCCAATGGACTTTTAGGCCACCAGTCTTCTCAAGCATAGCAAGCATGCGTCCCCTGGGAATCGCCAAGTGTGTTGACCAATTTCTGCTTCTACAGGCCAAATTGGGCACCCCCCTCCTTTTCCTTGCAAGAGTTGTTGACCATTTTGGTCCTACAGGCCAAAATCGGTCCCCTTCTTTCCCTGCTGTTTTTGAGCCAGTTCATTTGTTGAATTTTGCACAAGTCTGATTTCGATGGACTCTGTAGGCCTATTTCTACGGACTCTGCAAGTGTTTCTACGGACTCTGCAGGTGAGAACTACGAACTCTGCAGGCAAGTTTTTCGGCAGATGAAGAACCAGTTCAAAGAGTGCAAGGTTTTACAAAGCTTCTTCAGACTCTTGTCCGAAGAAATTCACAAGGAAAGAGAGCTAAAATGGTTCAAAGACACTTTTCCTTAAGGTTGGAAAAGTGGTTCAACGTTGGAGTTCAACGACATGATCTTTCCAAGAGTTAGCAACTTTGAACCGTTGAACCATTGAACCGGTTCAATCGATTGGTTCAACGCTTTGGTTCGTCGCTTTGGTTCATCGGCAAAGTTCAACGGCGAGGTTCAATCAAATGGTTCATCGGCTTGGTTCAATTCAGTTGGTTCAATGCTTTGGTTCAATCAGATGGTTCAAACACTTGGTTCACTCAGTCGGTTCAACGACTTGGTTCAGTCGAAATGGTTCAAAGTGTTGGTTCAACGTTCGGTTCAACGGGTTGGTTCAAAGGAACGGTTCAATCCGAAGGTTCAAGAGAATCTCCCGAAGGACAAGTGCCTTTGCAGAGGGCAATTCCGGACTGAAGTGCCCTTGCAGAGGGTAGGGAACACTTGAAAAAAGGACCAAAAAAGTGAACAAGGCCGAAAAGGTAAGTTTTCTTTGGAGTTTTGTTTAAGGCAAAGGACGAGAATTTCTTCGGACAAAATGTTTGAAGGAATTCCTTCGGACATTTTGTCCGAAGAAATTCTTCGGAAGAAAATCCCGGTGAAGTAAAAGACTAAGAAAAAAGGCATAAGACGATTTCTTTCGGACTTTTGTCCGAAGGAATTCCTTTGGACAAAAAGTCGGAAGAAATTCGGGAAGAGCCGCGGGAAAAACCCGAAGAAGAATTCCGAAGGAAAGGAAGAGATAGAGACAATTCTTGCGGACATTTTGTCCGCGGGAAAAATGGCCGAAACAAAAGCCCGAATAGAGAAAAAGCCGAAGGAAAGGAAAAAGACCGAGGAAATACAAAGGGGTGACGGGCCCAAAGACGTCAAAATCAAGCACGGCGAACTAGCTGTTGGAGGTTCAAATGCCCAATGACGGGTGCACAGACGTCAATTTAAGGCAGTGAAATAGCCGTTGAATTTTGAAAAAACTTAAGGACAGGGCGCGAGTAAACTCAGCGACCTGCCAAGAAGATAGCCCCGAGGGCCGAAGGAGCTAGAAAGAGACAAAGCCAGGAAGAGACAAAGTGCAGAAACAGACAAAACAGTCCAGGTGGCAAAGGGAGGTGTCAACACAAGGATTTACTCCTGCAGCTGGAATAGTGCTTGCTGAGTGGTCATCAAATGGTGCAAACAGTAAGCGGCGCGGCCTGTTTTCTCCACTTTGCATTTACAAGCAAACAAACTGCGTGAATATCTAGAAAGAGCAGTCTTGTTTGCAAAAAAAAAGGCGCAGCCCGTGCTTTCACATTAATGTTTGAACGCCAAAGTCAAGACCTGCGATTACACATGTTTCTAGCAGGCCTCTTCTAGAAGAATGATATCAGCAACAGTGACTTCCTCTTCCCGATGCTCTCAATGCACATGGGCCAGCTTGTAAAAAGGCGCCAAAGTTTTTTCCAAAGGGGCGCCTTTCCTTCTTCTCTTTCTATATATTGTAAAAGCTTCTCATTTGAGAAATATATCTTCTTAGCCTGTAAGGCAAAGCTCTGCCCAAAAACTCTCTGGGTTTGTAAGGCAGAACTTTGCCGGATTTTACCTTGAATCGAGACAGCATTTTTACCTCTATTTGAGCTTGCACTTTCATGTGTCTATGCCTTTGTTCTGTGTTAAGTCATTTTCCTTTATGATTTTGCAGGATGATTTCAACATGTTTAGTGCATTGTGAGCTTTTCTTTTGCAAGTTTTCCAGAAGTGTCCCTAGAGGAGTGTAGGTGCCTGTGAATAGACTGCCATAGTGTGTCTGAGGATGCCTCTAGTTCTTCCTCCCTGTATATCCATAGACCCCTAGCTCACTGATGCAGAAGGATTTCTCGTGTCAAATGAAGTGTATGGGAGCTTGTTCTTGGTGAAGAGTGTATGTTCGGGCTGAGTGGATCAACTTTTTTGGTGTATCAACTTTTTAGTTTAGGTTTAGGTTCTGTTTTCAGCATCTTTCTCCCTTTTCACTCCCCCTTTTTCATTTATTTGTTAGCAGTAGGAAGTCCAGGACCTAAAAGATACATCAAAGGGAGCTAGCCCTTATCTAGAGACTCTCCCCCTAGTTTTGCCAGGCCCACAGGCAAGAGGGGAGTTTTCATTTTGACGCGTGGAAGACAAGAGCTCAGTCTCCTGTCAAGGGTGCAATCCACCGTGTCAACAATTTTTGGCATGCTCGGTGGGACCAACTAGGACAAGTTTTGTCCAAAGAGTTGAAGAATTTTTGGTGTGTTCTTCAACCAACCAGCGTTTGGAGGCTTTTTTTCATCAACACCAATGGCGACTCCGAGTTGAATCAGCTGGTTAAGCAGTCCTAGTGCCATCAAGAAATCACATTTTTATATGTATAACCCCTTTACACAAAATCATGGGCCTTGTTTTCCTTCATATAGTTTTAATCAAGCTCAGGTTTTTCATGAAATCACCTCAAGCAACTCTCCTAGTTGCCGTTCAACAAGAAGGGAAAATTCCAATTTCGAGGTCATGACTTGGAAGGAAATGGTGGAATCATGGGGCAGGAAGGAGGAGAAGAAAGGTTTTGCTCAAAACCTTGAAGAAAACGAAGCTGCTCCTACCCATCATGATGATGCTTGTGACCTCCGAGAAAGGCTCTTCGAAGAAGATATCGCCAGGAGAATTGCAGAGTTGGAGTTCAAAGCGAGATTCATCAGCCAATGTGTGATGGATGGTTTAGACCAAATAGTAGATTCCATGTCTGAACACACCCCATCTACACACCTCCAAGAGAGCTATCAGGCCACACCTAATATAGATGAAGTGTTGGCCAAATGGAGAGAGGAGAATCATTCGATTCGAGCTCAAAGACTACCTCCTCTTCCACGTGGTTTTAATCATCAGCCTTCCACTTCATCACTTCTCAAGGAGGAACCTGTCTTGCAGGAGGCGACTGAAGAGCAAAAGATCCAATCTGCAGCTGTCCAAGAGGCTATCATGGATGGCAACGAGGATGAAATCATCATGGAGGCTCCTTTTGAAGACATCATCACAATGGAGAAGACGCAGGTCATGCATACATGCATATGTTCCAGCAATACGAGGAGAAACGTAAGCATGGTGAGCTCTCTCCTCCTTTGTTTGATGAACTTCCTTGTTGCTTCGATGAGGAGGATGACCATGCTGTGGAGCCTGAGTTGGAGGAGGATCAGATGGATGTCTTTGAACAACTAGAGACTCTGATCCTTGAGCAGGAAAAGGAGAGCCCTGTCCATCTTGAAGACAAGCTTTGAAGAGTAGAACCTTGAACAAGAGGGTGATGTTCTATGGGATGAGCAATCAGTTTGTGATTCCATTTCAGACATCACAATAGTCACCCTTCTTCAAGGAAGCCATGAAAGGGCAGAGGATGAGTTTGACAGGGTCTTCAATGAAGCAGAAGGGAACGGGTCAAACCATGATGCACTGCAAAGGGACTATGCATATCAAAGGGCTTATGGTGATGAGCCAACAGCCTTCGATTTCTTGGTGAAACACACCAGCATGAAGGACTAGCATTCAACAAGCTTCCAAGAACAAGAAAGGTACATATATGTTGGAAGCATGTTTGATTCTGATCCACTCGGATGCAAGCCAATCCAGGTGGCAGGCAAGAGGAGCAGGTTACCAAGTCTCCATTCCATTCAGCCACTTGTCTGGCACCATAAGTTTTCTAGCCAGGAAGGGGACTTAAGAAAATTTTCCTTTGATCCAGGAGGGAGATAAATATACCTGGTTAGCTGTATATAGTAGTTTGTTTTCAGTTTTCTTTCCTGTTTTCCGTAAGTGTTGTTTGCACAAGTAGTGTTTTTAGCCTTGTGTGTGTTTTCCTTTGTGTCTGGGGTAAAAGCTTCATCTTGGATCTATTGGGGCTGTTGCTAACTTTTTCAAGTTGCGTTCTGACTCCGTGACCAATGGATTTTTGAGGCAACTGGTTTCTAAGCATAGCAGGCATGCTTCCCCTGGGAGTCGCCAATTTGTTGACCATTTTGGTCCTACAGGCCAAAATCGGTCCCCTTCTTTCCCTGCTGTTTTTGAGCCAGTTCATTTGTTGAATTTTGCATATGTTTGATTTCTACGGACTCTGCAGGCCTATTTCTACGGACTCTGCAGGTGTTTCTACGGACTCTGCAGGTTAGAACTACGGACTCTGCAGGTGAGAACTACAGACTCTGCAGGGAAGTTTTTCGGCAAATGAAGAACCAGTTCAAAGAGTGCAAGGTTTTACAAAGCTTCTTCAGACTCTTGTCCGAAGAAATTCACAAGGAAAGAGAGCTAAAATGGTTCAAAGACACTTTTCCTTAAGGTTGGAAAAGTGGTTCAATGTTGGAGTTCAACGACATGATCTTTCCAAGAGTTAGCAACTTTGAACCGTTGAACCATTGAACCGGTTCAATCGATTGGTTCAATGCTTTGGTTCGTCGCTTTGGTTCATCGGCAAAGTTCAACGGCGAGGTTCAATCAAATGGTTCATTGGCTTGGTTCAAAGGCTTGGTTCAATTCAGTTGGTTCAATGCTTTGGTTCAATCAGATGGTTCAAACGCTTGGTTCACTCAGTCGGTTCAACGACTTGGTTCAGTCGAAATGGTTCAAAGTGTTGGTTCAACGTTCGGTTCAACGGGCAGTTCCAGACCCAAGTGCCCTTGCGGAGGGCAGGGAACACTTGAAAAAAGGACCAAAAAAATGAACAAGGCCGAAAGGTAAGTTTTCTTCGGAGTTTTGTTTAAGGCAAAGGACGAGAATTTCTTCAGACAAAATGTCTGAAGGAATTCCTTCGGACATTTTGTCCGAAGAAATTCTTTGGAAGAAAATTCCGGTGAAGTAAAAGACTAAGGCAAAAGGCATAAGACGATTTCTTTCGGACTTTTGTCCGAAGGAATTCCTTCGGACAAAAAGTCAGAAGAAATTCGGGAAGAGCCGCGGGAAAAACCCGAAGAAGAATTCCAAAGGAAAGGAAGAGATCGAGGCAATTCTTGTGGACATTTTGTCCGCGGGAAAAATGGCCAAAACAAAAGCCCGACTAGAGAAAAAGCCGAAGGAAAGGAAAAAGGCCGAGGAAATTCAAAGGGGTGACGGGCCTGAAGACTTCAAAATCAAGCACGGCGAACTAGCTGTTGGAGGTTCAAACTCCCAGTGATGGGTGCACAGACGTCAAATTTAAGGCGGTGAAATAGCCATTGAATTTTGAAAAAGCTTAAGGACAAGGCGCGAGTGAACTCAGCAACCCGCCAAGAAGATAGCCCCGAGGGCCGAAGGAGCTAGAAAGAGACAAAGCCAGGAAGAGACAAAGTGCAGAAATAGACAAAACAGTCCAGGTGGCAAAGGGAGGTGTAGACTCAAGGATTTACTCCTGTAGTTGGAACAGTGCTTGCCGAGTGGTCATCAAACGGTGCAAACAGTAAGCGGCGCGACCTGTTTTCTCCAATTTGTATTTACGAGTAGACAAACCGCGTGAATATCTGGAAGGAGTAGTTTTGTTTGCAGAAAAAGAGGCGCGGCCCGTGCTTTCACATTAATGTTTGAATGCCAAAGTCAAGACTGGCGATTACACAACATGTTTCTAGCAGGCCTCTTCTAGAAGAATGATATCAGCAACAGTGACTTCCTCTTCTCGATGCTCTCAACGCACATGGGCCAGCTTGTAAAAAGGCGCCAAAGTCTTTTCCATAGGGGCGCCTTTACTTCTTCTCTTTCTATATATTGTAAAAGCTTCTCATTTGAGAAAGATATCTTCTTACTTGTAAGGTAAAGCTCTGCCCAAAAACTCTCTGGGTTTGTAAGGCAGAACTCTACCGGATTTTACCTTGAATCGAGACATAGCAGTTTTACCTCTATTTGAGCTTGCACTTTCGTATGTGTCTATGCCTTTGTTCTATGTTAAGTCATTTTCCTTTATGCTTTCGCAGGATGATTTCAGCATGTCTAGTGCATTGTGAGCTTTTCTTTTGCAGGTTTGCCAGAAGTGTCCCTAGAGGAGTGTAGGTGTCTGTGAATAGACTGCCAGAGTGTGTTTGAGGACACCTTTGGTAGTTCTTCCTCCCTGTATATCCACGGACCCATAGCTCATTGATGCAGAAAGATTTCTTGTGTCAAATGAAGTGTATGGGAGCTTGTTCTTGGTGAAGAGTGTATGTTCGGGCTGAGTGGATCAACTTTTTTGGTGTATCACCTTTTTAGTTTAGGTTTAGGTTATGTTTTCAGCATCTTTCTCCCTTTTCACCCCCCCTTTTTTTCATTTATTTGTTAGTAGTAGAAAGTCCAGGACCTAAAAGATACATCAAAGGGAGCTAGCCCTTATCTAGAGACTCTCCCCCAATTTTGCCAGGCCCACAGGCAAGAGGAGAGTTTCCATTTTGACGCGTGGAAGACAAGAGCTCAGTCTCCTGTCAAGGGTGCAATCCACCGCATCAACAAGAGTCATTCGATCCATGTTTTGGTTAGTTCATCCCTCAGCTGCCTTGTGCAAAATTTTCTCTATCAGACCATTTCTCATGAAAAAACCAAGGGTTTTCCTCTTTTGCTTGCCAAGTGCTTTTCGGGTCTGACAGGTGACTTTACCTATAAAAATTCGTAATTAAAGCCACTTGCAAACCTCGATTTGGTCTTGGTAGATCAAATTGGGTTTTTTAAATGGCTTTTTGTCTTATAAGCAAGAGTCGACGTGAAACTCAATTTGGTCTCAGATGCTTCAGAAGGCAAGTGAATTATTTCGAAGGGCTTTGCGTTAGCAAAGTGAACCAAGTGAAAAGGCCGAAGGGTCATTTGCAAGATTCCCGAAGGGTATGTACCTTTGCGGAGTGCACTTAGGCGGTAGGGGGGACCTCTACAATTCTTCCGAAATGCAACTTAGGAGGCCAAGGAGCCCTTGCGGGGGGCAGGCGATGAGCAAAGTGGATCTTCTTCAAAAGTCCGAAGGGTAACTTTGGGTTCAAAATACCCTTGCAGAAGGTAGTCGGTCGAAGCAAAGGGGCAAGACAGAAAGCCCGAAAGGGACTTGCCCTTCAGAAAAAGTGACAGGCCAAAAGAGAATTCCTTCGGACTTTTTGTCTGAAGGAAAACCAAGGAAGAAAAGTCAAGGAAGAATTCTTTAAGACAAAATGTCCGAAGGAATTCCTTCAGACATTTTGTCCAAAGGAATTCAACAGTCATAAAAAGTCTGGGAAAATTCGAGAGAGAAGTCCGAAGGGTAGGTGTCCTTGTGGGGGGCACTTAGTTATGAAAGTGCACCATTTCAATTTTTTCGAAGGGTCACTTTCCCTTCGAAAAAGTTCGTTTACAAAAATGCCGAAGGAATTGTCCTAGTGGGTGACGGGCCCGCGAACGTCAAATTCAGGGCAATAAGCTAGCCGTTGGGATTCAAATGTCCGACGACGGACCCACAAATGTCAAATTCAGGGCAGTAAGCTAGCCGTTGGGATTCAAATGTTTGATGACGGGCCCGCGAACATCAAATTCAAGGAGGTAAGCTAGCCATTGGAAAGAATCAAAGGAGAATTCTTTCGAACATTTTGTCCGAAGGAACTCAGAAACGAGAGCCCGAAGGCTCATCAAAGGAAAGTCATAAGGTAATAAGCCCAAAGGAGATTTCCTTAGGACAAAATGTCTGAAGGAATTCAAAGCCCGAGTAACGAATGAGCAAACAAGTGAAGAAAGGAGCCTTGGGGAGAAAAACAAGCACTGAGAACCCGAATAGCAAGGAAAGGGGAAAACAAGGTGGGTAACCCAGAACGCAACCACGCGCACATAAGACAAAAGCTCAACTCCAAGTGGTGTAACAAGTCAAAGCGCAAATCCAAGGATGAACCAGACCAGGGCAGGGGGCATAGGGGTCATCAACAGGAAAAGTAAATGCACTTAGGTGAAATAGTCTCCACCGAAAACCAATAAAAGGATTGTTTGTGAACATTGAAGAGGGTGGCCCATGTTTTCTTGTTTTGCCATTAATGAACAGCTAGTTGTGCTCAACATTGAAGAGAGCATGGCCCAGTCAACATATCTTGGGGATGGCCTTGTTGGTTGCTAGGAATAACCCATGCTCTTGCAGGCCCGGATAGCAAGGGCAGTGACTTAAGCACCTACAACATGACTTTGCCATACCCAATTAAGAAGAGACGGCAGCAACATGGGTTTGTGGTCCCTGCAGGAGTGTTTAATAAAACATGGGTTTCATTCCCTTTACTGGTCAATGATTTGTTTTTCAAGCTCTCTATATAATTGTAACTTCTCATTTTGAGGAGATCTCTCAGCATTGTATGGAAAAGCCCTGAAAAAATTTACCTTGAATCAAAAGAAGCGTTTTTACCTCTATTTGAGCTTGCACTTTTGCATGTCTATGGTCTTATCTTATGTTCAGTCATTTTCTTTAATGCTTTCATATGTTTATACCAGCATATCTAGTGTATTGTGAATTCTTCTCTGCAGGTCAACAAGAAGTGTCCAACTCGGAGTATAGGCGCATGTGAACAGACTGTCCAATAGTGTCTTAGAACACCTCTGGTAGTTTCTTCCTCCCTATACCTCCATAAGATCCCCTATTGAAACACTGATGCAGGCAAGTTTTTTATTCAAATGGAGTGTCTGTTGCTTCTCTTTGGTGTAAAGCATAGGTAAAAGCTGAGTAGACCAACCAGTTTGGTGCATCATCGCATTAGTTAGGTTCTGTTTTCAGTATTTCTCTCTCTTTTCACCCCCCCATTGTTAGCAATAGGAAATCCATGACCTCAAGGTGCATCAAGGGGAGCTAGCCTCTAATCTAGAGATTCATCCCTTAAGTTTGCCACCCACAATAAGAGGAATGTCTCCATTGTGCCGCGTGGAGGAAGGGAGTCGAGTCTCTTTTCAGAGGGTGCAATCCACAACGTCAACACAATCCTAGGAAGACATTTGTATTTCTTCACTATGATCTTTTTGAGATCTCGTAATCGATGCACAACCTCCTTGTGTCATTCTTTGGCAGAATCACAATTGGGCTATCGCAAAGAGATTAGCCAAGCCTGATGTGTCATTTATCCATGAGTTTATAGATCTTCCACTTGATCTCTTCATTCCCTAGAAATGATCCATGGTACAAAGTGGCATTAGGCAGAGGTAGTCTAGGAATGAAATCAATAGTGTGCTTCATCATGTATAGTGTAGGCACTTCTTTAGGTGACCAAAAGATATCCTTGTATTCTTCTGTAATGTCCCCTTTTTCGAAATTAGAATATTATTATTACTAACATAAAAAGTATTTTTAAATATTTAAAATAAAGTAATAACGTCTAATTTGCTTGTGACTTAAGAAGGGGACCTTTTTAAGTGTCATGGGCTTATTTAACCCTTAAGTGAAATTAAAAGAAAAAAGTATTTTTAAATATTTATATTGTTTTGCACGGGCTGATACTGAGAGAGGGGGTGAATCAGTATAACATAATCTTTTAAACTTTTCAAATTTAATCAACCACAACAACCATAAGCATTTAAGATCTAGCAATTAATAACACAAGAGAACACATGATTTACGTGGAACCTTTTCGAGAGAAAACCACAACAAAATATTGCTTATATATATATATATATATATATATATATATATATATATATATATATATATATATATATATATATATATATATATATAACTCTTTTACAATGTTAGCAGGCACCAACCTACTAGAGACACCAATCCCCTTCGCCAGGCACCAACCTGGCCAATTCGTGAGCACCGACCCACAAATATATATATATAACTCTTTTACAATGTTAGTAGGCACCAACCTATTAGAGACACCAATCCCCAAACCAAGCACCCACTTGGTCAATTTGTGAGCACCCACCCACTGGAGACACCGATCCCCTTCGCTAGGGACCAACCTGGCCAATTCGTGAGCACCGACCCACAAGAGCACCAACCCCTAGACTATGAGGCACTGACCTCAAGCCAAATCGATTCCAACGTCTGTGATTGCTTTTTCAATTGAATGATGGCTTTACACACTTTCTCTCTCAGTAATTTTATTATATACTTTTTGCTCTCCTCTCTTTCACAATTCTCAAATGATATTCTTCATTAGAATAAATCTGCCCTTCACACTTATTTTCTTAAGAGATATTCTATTTCATTTTCTGTTCATCCTCTCTTCCTTCTCTCTCACACTTATATGATCTTCATTCAAATCGAATGTTTGTTATACTTTCACATTTCTTCTCTCTTATATGGCCTTTAAAGGATGTGTCCGATCCAAGAGGTACCTCTTCACCAAGAGATGTGACCGTTGACATTTCCGTTAACATTTTCGTCGATATTTCTATCCACTTCCGTCGACATTTCCATTCACTTTCGGCAACAATTTTGTTCACTTCTGGCAACAATTCCGTTTGAAATTTCCGTTCATATCTGTTACAATTCCTTTGACATCAATGACAATTATTCCAACATATATTTTCCTCCACGTGGAGAGCACCACTTTGGAATTATTTTTGGAGGGAAAGGCGTATAAAAAGGGAGAGGAGGATCATTTGGAGGATTATGTTATGTTGTGGAAATTATTTGTCAGTTTAAACATGAAAAGCTTAGCTTCTCACCTTGAAGGATGAAAACCCTTCTTGGTATTGTTTGGGGACAAAAACCCTCAAGCAAGGCATTGGTGGCTTCATCTGGGAATCACATTTAGGCAAATTTGTGTATTGGATGCATCAAAGAATACATTCAGCTGGAGCACAGACCTTTGAGGAGGTTGCTAGGGCAGTTTGAAGGAGTGTGCAGCTGTGTCTAGGGCAGATTTTCATGTTTGGAGCCTTAACAAGGGCAACAACTAGGATTCAGGTAGGGCACAGTAGCTGTCAACCCTTTTCTAGGGCAGCAAGCAACATTGGTAGGCCATTCAAGAGCAACTTGTTTAGTTGTGAGCCCTCTCCTATTTGAATTGTAGTTTGAGAAATTTAATACAGATTTTTGGGCGATAATCACACACACATGCAATTGATATTTTTATCACAATTATTAGTCATTTATTCAATTCAAAAATCAAGTTTTCAATGTATTTTCCAAAGTTGAGTCCTTTTCTACATCACTAGTTTGTACTATTTCATCTGAGATGACACAATTCGTATTGACCACACTTGGTGTATAAGGCTCCATGTGAAAACGTGCAATAGGTTCTAAATGAATTGTTACTTTTGTGCCATATCTGGTCCTGAACAACAAGTCCAATCAGCTGATAGATATCCCGCAATCTTTGAGGTGAAATCTCTTGAAAGGCACATGGCGAAATAAGGAGGCAGATCCACCACTACAACGTCTTGCTGAATAATTACGTTAGGACAGGCATGTAATGTTAATTTCAAATCTTTGATAATCCCTACCGTTTTTGCAAGTGAACCATCCAACTGCAGTACCCCTTTAGTATTTGGCTCATAAACAAGGCCGAGCTTGTCTGCAATCTGTTTGGGCATCACCGTACTACTAGCTCCACTATCCACCATACACTTATGGATTAAAGTATCACCCACTATCAAAGAAAGATAAAAAGGGGGAGTTTTCTTTATTTTCACCTCCGTTTTGTCCACCTTAGATATTTTATCTCCTTGTTGTTCCTGTTGTTTATTTGGCTGATCCGAATTTGTCAAGACAACACCTTTTTATCAACTGAATTTGGAGACAATTCAAGACCTGAAAGTTCTCGAACGAGTTTATCCTTTTGGCCTGCAATCGAAAGAGTATCCCACATGCTAATGCTGATGTTAGACTTTTTCATCTGATCTACAATACTGAACTGAGATGGACTAACCTTTGATTGCACCTTTTGTGGTACTTGCTGCTCACGAATTAGAGGTATTTGCTGCACTTTACCAACCTCTACATTCTGTTTTTTTTGGACTGTGGGGGCAGCAAGCTGTTCTTTCGTACCTTGGGGAATAATACTAGGAGCATTTGACGTATTTGCCATTGCTTGAGTTTCTTCAACAACTCTTCTTTTATTTCTCTAATAGGTTAAAGCTGCAACTTGATCATTTGAAACATTAGTTTTAACATCTCGAGTAAAAGCAACATGATCATCTACCTGCCAATTTACATTAATAGCATCCGGCTGCCCTTGGATCACTCCTTGTGATGCCAAACCTGTATCTTGATATTGACCTTCTTGAAAAGAGAGCTCCTCCTGTGTCATTTGTGGCATGGCACTATTTGGTGATACCAAACTCTTGTTTTGAACATCATTAAGATTTGAGGGCTGCCAACTTGAATCCTGCACCAAATTGTTCTGTGGTGGGGTTGGAACAATGGCTTTTGAAGTGGAAGGAGCATTTGGATCAAGAGCAACATATGGCTTCGCTGGAGTTATGGCCCCTTGTGCTTGATAGGGTGGTCTATTTTCTCTGAAACCCTGATAAGGAGACCTTTGATCTTTGAAGGGCTGATAGTTGTTCTAATTTTGTTGTTGATAAGGCCTATTTGACTGAAATTGCTGCCTTTTAAGCTGTACTATTTCATTTTTAAAAGATTGTAACAGACTTTTCAGCTCTTCTATCTCACTAGATTGACTAGCAGAGGTTGCAATAGGATGTTGAGGTGCTGGAATTGGAGCCAAGGATGGAACTTGAGGAACTTGAAGGGCTAGTACTGAACTTATCTCCTGAAATATGGGCATTGGAGGTCTTGGAGCAAGCTTTCCTACTTGAATCAGACTATTTTCTGCCCTTATTGCGACTTCATAAGCATCTGGCAAAGTAGTACCACCCATTGACTATATCATCACACTAATATCAAAGTTGAGAGCTTTCAAAAAATATAAAAATACATATTCAGGTGATGTCCTAATTAGAACCGGTATCTTGTGCCATGTCTTTTGGAACCTGAGATTAAAATCAGATATGAACTCATGAGGAACTCTTTGTATGACAGTTAATTGCTCAACCAAAGATAAGGGGTCAAATTTGTCCTCAAACTGTTTGACCATGGCAACACCCAATTCGTCCCAAGTGGAAATAGATCTAAGTGGGAGGGTTCTATACCACTGTAATGCTTTTCCTTTGAGAGAAGTAGCTAGTAATCTGATAGCAATATTATCCTCAATTACATTATGAATTGAACAAAAATTAGCCACATCTTGGATATGCTCAATAGAGATTGTTTGATTTTCTCCTGAGAAGAATGGAATACTTTTGAGGGCAGATACAGGTATATCATCTAACTATGCTAGATTTAGTGGGCTCCCTCCATTGAATGGAGCAAATACTTGATTTCTATTGGCCATCTACATGGTGGGGATTTCAATGTCTAGAACAATAGGATGAGGAGGAGGTAAATATTCCCTTTGAGGATAGAGACTTGCCCTCCTAGACTTTGCTCCTTTATAAGTTACAAATTCAAAAGGAATACCTTTGCTTGCTGATCTTGTAGTAACTTTTGGCATGAACGAATTGTCTGAATGATGCTATGAACTCTTCAGCTAGCTGTAAATGAATATGTTCCTTTGCTGCAAAGATTTTTTGTAAAGAACTCTTTTTGTGTTCTCACCGGGCGTGCCAAAAACTGTTGTCAACCTGGAGTTGCGCCCTGAATCAAAGACGTGCATGAAATGGCCAGTCCTCTATCTGGCTGAAACAATGGGATCTTCTCACGAGGGTGGGTGCCTCAACGGTGAGAAGAACCTCTAGAGAAGGCTAGTTCTTGTACGATGTATCAATGAGGATCTCTACTCTATGCTGCAAACTACTGTGGAAAAGGGAGAAGGAAACTTAAAGGGGAAATCCTACCTAAAAGGGGGTGATACACCAGAATTTTGATCCACTCAACTTGGAACCTTGAACACTAAACAAACAAGGGAAAAAGAAGACCTATGATTTCAATCAATCACTTATGCATAAATATTTCATGAAGAGGTTCGATCCAATGAACAAAACATGAGGGAAAACGATGGAGAGAGGTCTGATAAAAGACACTTTGCAGCCACCTAACATCCACTTATAGCTTCAGTAAAAGACATAAAGAACACTTTAACATGACCTGCATAAGGATAATCTAGCAACTAGGTATGAACCAAAATTTGGGAAGGGAGAGAAATCTACCACTTATGCAAATTGCTGAATGAAATATACACTATGCCAACACTTGAAATCTGAAAGTACAATCTTTCTATTGATCGAAGAGGTTACACAACTCACCAATGGCAGAGTCTGGTCTAACCAAGAGAGAGATTGGATGATTTTTAATCAAGGCTGAAAGACATTTTATAGAAAATTATAAGAGGCCAAAGATTGGCGTTGAAAATTTGAAGAGAAGGATTCACTTAGGTTAACTCCAAGCTGAGTTGGCCTTTCAATAAAATATGTTTTTTTTGTCTTTGCATGAAGCTTCCTACGCTTGAGGAAGTGAACTTGTCTTTGTTATGAACCGCCCACCTCTCTTTGCATAGAAATCCACGCCAATGTTAATTTTAGAACACTACGTGAGCTGCTTGATGCCGAATTGGAACGTTTGAAATGTTGAGTTGGCCGTTTGATAAGCTGAGTTGGACGAAGAGATCATTCTCCCTCGCATGGAAAGCTCCTAGTGGATGCGACGTTTAACAATTAGTCAACTCTAAATCTGGGAGAGTCAACTCAACATTCGAATTTGGAACTTCGGTTGACCCCAAGTTGGACCCTCGAATGCATGCGTTGATCTGAAGACGAGCAGGTTTTCAATAACCAGTCGACTGAAGCTCTGACTGGTATTTAAAAATAGCTCCCACTTGCATGTATTTTACCTTGTTCTGGTTTGCCTGTTTCTGTCTATTTCTGGCGGGATTCTATATTTGGCAATTTCCTTCGGACTTCTCTTATTTCCTCTTTTGCATAGTCCAAAAATTATTAGTTTTGGGTGTCTCGGCTTAATTCCTTCGGATTTTATTGAAGGGGCCTTGTCCAAATTCCTTCGAACAAAAAACCTGAAGGATATCTTCCCCTTTTTCTTTGCCTTCATTTCTCTGTTTTTCTTCGGACTTTTGTCTCGTCATTTTCCCGCGGACAAAATGTCCACAAGAATTATCTTGGTCTCTTCCTCTGGCCTTCGGAATTCCTATTTTCTTCAGGTTTATTTCCTCTGTGCCTCGTCCTTGGCTGTATTTTCTTCGGGTTTTTTCCACGGCCCTTTCTCTGAATTTCTTCGGACTTTTTGTCTGAAGGAATTCCTTCGGACAAAAAGTCCGAAGGTTTCCTTCTGCTTTGCCTTTGTTGAATTCAACTTCTCCGAAGCCCTTTTGTCTTTTGCCGTCGGCATTTTGGCTTTAGTCTTCTTTCCTGCGTCTTCCGAATTCAAAGTCCGAAGGTTTCCTTCTGCTTTGCCTTTGTTGAATTCAACTTCTCCGAAGCCCTTTTGTCTTTTGCCGTCGGCATTTTGGCTTCGGTCTTCTTTCCTGCGTCTTCTGAATTCCTTCGGACTTTTTGTCCGAAGGAATTCCTTCGGACTTTAAGTCCGAAGGTCTCTTTTGTGCCTTCGCTCTTCAGCGTTTGAAATGTGCCCTTCGGAAAGGTTACCGTAGTCTTGTCACCGACCAAGTGCCCTCCAAAAGGGCTCGTTTTTCTCCCTCTGTGCCCTTCGGAAAAATTGCAATGGTCACCCGGGTTTTTTGCGAAGGTCCCCAATTCATTCCTGTACCTTCCCGAAGGGTATGTGCCCTTCGGGAATGTTAAAAATGACCCTTCCGAAGGGTACCCTGCCCTTCGAGTTTCTTGCAAATGACCCTTCCAAAGGGTACTTCTTTTAGGCGTTTTGTTGATTTGTTATTCCCTTGTTTTATGAACCATTCCTTTGGACAAAAGTCCGAAGGAATTCATCCTTTTGTAGCAAAGGCCCCTACCAAAAACAATGTATTCTTTTTTCCTTGGCTAGAGACGTGAACTTTCTAAATGGCAAAAGACAATCTGACTTGTGGAAGAATTGTCAACATCTACACCAGCCAAAAGATGTTCTTCTCAGCACTTTGGAGGAGGTTGAGGATTGTTTGCACATGGTGGATCAGTCACCTTCTTAGGTAATACAAGCAGCCATAATTCCTGCAGTGACTTCCTTGGGTAAGCAAAATTTGTTGAGACACAAAGATAATGAGGTGAGATTGATCGTTATCTCTTGTTTAAGCAAAATCATGAAAATAATAGCTCCTAAAACTCCATACAATGATGACATAATGAAAGAGATATTTTAGTTGTTTGTGGATAGTTTCCAAGGTTTGGATAATGTCACAAGTTCTGATTTTTCTAGGAGGGTGACCATACTTGAAACATTTGTAAAAATCAGATTTGGTAACATCATGTTAAATATGGGTTGTGAAGATCCAATTTTCAAAATGTTTTACCATTTCTTTGCTACCATCAAAAAATACCATGCAGATAATGTTCTAACAGCCATGCATTTCATTATGATTGTTAATGAAAGTGATGATGTGTCACAATCACTTTTATCTATCTTATTGACTAACGTGTAAGGATGACCAAGAATCCTTATCAGTTGAACAGGTTTTAGCTGAAATGGTGTTTGCTTAGTGTGAGGATAAATTAAAACCTTATCTAACAAAAGAGGAGCAAGAGGAAAAAGAGTTCATAGCAGAAATTTTTGATGGAGGAAAGGCCTCATATCAAGAAGTATGTATGACAGAGCTCCAGAATGACTCTGTTGAAATGTATGCATCAACATATGTTGGGAATATGTTTAATGAAGATGTCAAAACAGCCACCTTGGGTGCAAATTCAGATCAAACCAATGAAGTTTTTGAGACTATTAGCTTCCTTGTTGACACCAGTGGAATGAAAGCAAATGATAAAATTGTTGAGATCACTAATGCAATTTCAGAAAAAGAGCATGTTGAAGTTGAGTATGTTTCAGATTTCCAAACAGCCTATAGTGATGAATTCTTACATCATTTCAGTGGCGATAGTTCAGATGTTGAGAGAAAGTCTCTAATGCCAAATGTGTATCAGCCTAACATCCAAACAACACTTATGGAGAAGAGTATTCATTATAGCTTCAACATTTTTGATTTGGAAAGTGATTTGTGCAAGGAAACAACCATTCATGGCGAACACAATGAGCATACTTTTTCAGATCAAAGCCATCAACTCGTAAGTCAATAAGATCCAGGTCTTTTCACACCAAAATATGATGGAGGGCAAGCTTATGATGATTTCCCTTTTGAGCACAGTGTTGTCCTAATCTCAGAACATAAAATATGCAAAGAAGATGTCTTAGAGACAACTGAATTTAAGAGTCATGTTCTTGAAGACAAATCAAAAAATTTATTGTGTGAAGCTGATTTTTATCAAAGGCCTAGTGAGTTACATAATTTGAAGAATCAATTGATCGTCATTGAAGATAAGGCTGTTGTGGCCCTAATAGATTTTGATAACACATACAAATTCATTGATGATCTCTTTTGGAAGGCCCAGGTTGAGAAGAGACAAAAAGGCATTCAAGGAGGATCCTCTCTTGTAGATTTGCAAGTAGTCAAAGAAGCTTTGAGAAGAATAAAATCAAATTACTTGAATTTACTTTTAGATAGGAATCATTCCATCAAGTTTGCTGAAGAGATCCTTGATGCATTGAAGGGAAAAGAGGAAGAAGTTGATAAGCTCACCTTTGAGCTTAAATCTACTAAGGATTCATTCGAGAGTACTCAGATGGCTCTTCAAGAAGTAGAAAATCAGTTTGCTGTTGCAAAACAATTTAAGGAGCAAGAAAATGAGGAAAGAGCTAAGGAAATCAACTAGGTGATTGATGAGCTTGATAAGCTCCATGTAGATTTTGTTTAGAGCAGTTTCTCAGGATTGCAGGTGCAAAGTTGAAACATTAGGAAGGATGGTGGGTTCAAAAAAATAGAAGTGTTTTTCATTTTGCTGATAGTCCTCCTTTTGAGTTGGATTTAGAGTCCACTTTGATAATCCACTCTTTGTGATGGAGGATGAAACACTTCCTGATTTCAGTGTCATAGTTGGTGACAATCACAAGATATGGGATCCGGGTGAAGTTTTTAGTTTTGAGATAATGACTCAAAATTGGGATGGTGGATTTCTAGGAACTAAATGGATTAAGAATAGTTTCTATCATGATTGGCCTCTTGGTTCACATGAAGACAATATATCAAGTTGAAGTGATGTGCATAGTCATGTGATCAAGAATGACAAGATTTTGATTGGTGATCCTCTTGATAGACCACCTAACAAAGGGGGAAGAATGGAGGTTGTAGTTTACCAAGAAACTGTTTTATGGAAGCTCATTAGACAAGATTTCAGATGCAAAGCTGTTGTCCACCTTCCAATCAGCCAACACATAAATTTTGTTACTTGCATGCAGAAGGATTTTTTGACAATTTTGCCCTCCACAGGGCAAATTGTCACCCCTACTATTCGTAACTTTGCTATGGTGCCAAGTTTGTCTTGTGAATCAGTTTTGGGGTCCTTAAATGACCATTTACAGCCACCCAAGTGGCCGTCTACAACCAGGTGAATTTTAATCATTCAGAGGCTTCCAAGGAGCTTGCTTGATTATAGTCAAATGTGCAAATACAGCCAAGATATACAAGCTGTAAGTTTGTTTATTTTGTCTTCCCAAGGAAATTTTCGGGATATAAGAGGTGGACTATTTCTTCGAACATTTTGTCCGAGAGAAAGAGCTCTCAAAGGACTGTGTAAAAGTCCAAAAAAATGACAAAGTGGCAGTCGTTCAAAGCTTATTTTCTTTGGACTTTTTGTCCGAAAGAAAAGGGGAAAAACACAGTGGAGGAGACCCAAGGGCACCTGCCCTTCGTGAAGGTCCAATTCAAAAATCCCAAAGGGTATGTACCCTTCGGGTTGTTTCATTTTATGGTTTTCAAGTCAAGACAAAAGTTCCAAGGGACGGTTTCAAAAAGCCTAGGTGCCCTTCAAAAAGCCCGGGTGCCCTTCAATTCTTTTGAAAGCCATTTCTGAAGGCAAAAAAGCCCTTGCGGAGGGCACTTGGTCTGTGAAGTGGACCTTTTCAATTCTTCCGAAGGGCACTCTCGGAAGACATAGCCCTTGCGGAGGACATTTGGGCATCGCGTAAGGACATTTACAATTTCCCTGAAGGGTATGCGCCCTTGTGGGGGACACTTCAAGCACGAAGAAGACCTTGGCGAAATTCCGAAAGACAATTCATTTTTTGGACACCTGCGCTTGCGGAGGGCACTTGGTCGGGGGTAGGACCCTTTCAAAAATTCCGAAGGGCATTATTAGTAAGCAGAAGCCCTTGCGGAGGGCACCTCCATAAAGCGAAGGACAAAAGCAAAGTTTCCAAAGGGCACTTGCCCTTTGGGGAAAAGATAGCCAAAGGAGATGAATTCCTTCAAACTTTTTGTTCGAAGGAATTCCTTCGGACAAAAAGTCCGAAGAAATTCGGGAGGATAAAAACCAGAAGAAAATAAAAAGAAAAAAGGCAAAGAAGGAAATCCTTTGGAATAATTGTCAAACAAGAAATCCACGGGAATATGAAGTCAACAAAAGTCCAAAGAAAATCAAAGGGCAAGACATAAGAGCCTAAAAGAGTAAATTCAGGAAAATTGGCAAGGAAACAAATTCCTTCGGACAAAAAGTCCGAAGGTATAAGGACAATTTCAAAAAACCCGATAGAAAAGACAAGGGCGTAAGCAAAGGCCAAAAAAAGAGAAAAGGAAATGCCAAGCCTTGGAAAGAAAAGAGACAGAGTCATTCGGACAATTTGTTTGAAGGACGAAAGCTAAAATAAAGCTCGATTCCTGAATTAAAGCAGAACACGAGAAAAGCCAAAAAAATACGAAGTCAATTGAGCATGAACAAAGACGTAAGCACAAACATGACTGAGCCAAAACTAAAAAGAAATAAGACAAACGCATAAATAGAGGCATGAGCAAAGATTAAAGCAGAACTGAACATGGACATAAGCATGAACAATGAATAAAACCAACGCAGAATAAAGACAAAGGCAGGATAAACAAAGATCATGCACAAACTAACGTGAGTGACTCCAATGAAGTGAACGCGTTTAAGAAAGCAAGCACGCTTCAATTCTGAAAATAGAGTTGCCTTGCATGATGAACAGGGAAAGCGTTGAACGTTTCAAACAGTCAGAAATTCCATGCACGCACTCTCGTTTGCTCGAAATGTTCCGGCTGTTCAAACGTAATTCTTAATTTGGCATTTGCATTGATTTCATGCAAATAGGAGACTTTCAAACATTCCAACAGTTCGAGTGAATTTGACTATTCTTGTTTTGAAGTTGACTAGTTTTCAAGTCAAGACATCTATTCATAGGTGTCATGCATCCAAAGCTTGTTTTCTTCTTTTTCAACGTCAAGGATTCTTCATGCAAGACAGCCAGGTATAAGCCAAGGAAAGACAAATTTGGAAGATCCACGCAATGCAATTTGGACTTCGGCTAATGAAGAGTTAACTTTCTCTCCTATTTCCAATGCCAATCTCTTGATTCTTTGTAATTTTCTCTATTAATGGCTTTTCAGTCTTGTAAAATCTATCCCTCTCTTGGTAAGACCAGACTCTGCCATTGGTGAGTTGTGTAACCTCTTTGTTGACCATCTTTGGTCCAACAGGCCAAAAATCGGTCCCCTTCTCTCCCTGCTGTTCTGAGCCAGTTCATTTTTTTATTTTGCACAAGTCTGGAATTTCTACGGACTCTGCAGCCCATTTCTACGGACTCTGCAGAGAATTCCTACGAACTCTGCAAGCATGTTTTCTACGGACTCTACAAAAAAGAACTACGGACTCTGTAGGAAAGTACTTTGGCAGATGAAGAACTAGTTCAAGGAATGAAAGGAGCTTCTACAAAGTTTCTTCGGACCATTGAACCATTCAGTTCAATTGGCTCAGATTCAATTGGTGCAGCAGCTTACTTCAATGGCTTGTTTCAATGGCTCGGTTCAATGGTTTGTTTCATTCAATTGGTTCAACAGCTCGGTTCAAATGAGACAAGTTCCCACTTAGGCGCAAAATGGACCATTTCAAGTGTCTTCGCGGAGGGCAGTTCAAGACTCAATTGCCCTTGCGGAGGGCAGGGAACATTTGCAAAGAGGCCACACAGAAAAGCCGAAAAGGTAAGTTTCTTTCAGAAAATTTGTTTAAGGCAAAGGAAGTACCCTTCGGAAGGGTCGTTTCCAATTTTCCCAAAGGGCACCTTTCGAAGGTGGTCAATGGCAAAAAACAAAGACATAATTCCTTCAGACTTTTTTGTCCAAAGGAATTCCTTCGGACAAAAAGTCCGAAGAAATTCGGAAGGGCTATGAGCAAGAAAGCCCAAAGAAAAGCAAGTAAAAAGACTAAGGCATAGAACGATTTCTTTCAAACTTTTTGTCTGAAGGAATTCCTTCGGACAAAATGTTCGAAGAAATTCAAGAAAAGTGGTCGAGGAAAATGTCCGCGGTAAAAATGTCCGCGGGAAATTAGCCGAAGATAAAAGGCCGCCGAAGGACCCCGAAGGGCAGGTGCCCTTGCGGGGGACTCTCGGCTGCCGAACGAAGGGCACTTCTCCAAAGCTGAAGGGACACCTTCCCTTTGGGAGGCTCCAAAGCAAAAGCCCGAAAGCAAGGGAGCGACAAAAGGCCGAATCAAGAGAAAGGACCGAAGGAATTGCCAAGGGCGATGACATCTCCAAAGTCATCAATTTCAGGGAAATAGATTAGCTGTTGGTTTTCAAACGGTGACGGGCCCGCGAACGTCAATTTTACAGCAAAAAAATAGCCGTTTGATCTTTAAATTCTTGAGTGCCAACCAGAGAACAAAGAGACAGAAGCCAGCAAAAGACAAACCAGGAAAAGACGACGCTGGGAAAAGACAAAAGTTGAGAATGAACTCTGCGACCTGCTAATAAAAGAGCTCAAAGAGCCAACAAGGCCGAGAAGATAGCCCCCGAGGGCCAAAGGAGCCAGAAGCGACAAGGCAAGGAAAAGACAAAAGAGCCAAGTGCAGAAACAGACAAAACAGTCCAAGTGGCGAAGGAAGGCGTCAACTCAAGGAGTTATTCCAGCGGTTGGAACAGTGCTTGCCAAGTGGTCATCAAGGGATGCAAACAGTGAACGGCGTGACCCATTTTTCCCCATTTTGCATTTATGAGTAGACAAACCGCGTGGGTGCCTTCAAGGAGCAGTCTTGTTCGTGGAGAAACGGCGAGGCCCATGTTTAAACAGTCTTGTTCATAGAGAAACGGCGCGGCCCATGTTTTTAAACCCCTGAAGTCAGAATCGGAGCCAACACAACATTTATATTTCAGTGGCTTCTTCTTCCCAATGCCCTCAAAACGCACATGGGCCACTTGTAAAAGGGCGCCAAAAGTATTTTTTGCAAAAGAGGTGCTTTTGTTCTCTCTTCTCTATATATATATTGTAACTTCTCATTTCAAAGGAGATATCTTTCACATTGTAAGGCGAAGCCTTGGCAATTTTCACCTAGAATCAATAAAAACGCATTTTTACCTCTATTCTGGTTAGATATCTCTGAATGTGTCTGAGTGTTAGTCTTGTGTTCAGTCATTGCTTCTTAATGCTTTCACAGGGTTGACCCCAACGCATCTGGTATTTACAAGGCGCCATTCCTACAGGTGACAAGAAGAGCTGTACCTGGAGCGCAGAGGCAGAAAGAGGTTACTAGATAGTGTGCTTTTCCTATAGTGCCTATGGTAAGTCCCTTTTTCTGTATGTTCCATTAAAGCCTCCCTGTTAAGCTTCCTACAGTCTGGTCCTTTTACCAATTAAAGTGTATGTATGTGTTCTTATGGTTCAGAGTGTGAGTGTGAGTAGGTCGAAATTATTTGGTGCATCACCCTCTTAGATTAGGTTTTGTTTTCCTGTAATCCTTCTCCCTTTTCATCCCCCCCCCATTATTTATATATATGTATTAGTACTTATTGGAATAACTCAGATGCATCAAAGGGAGCTAGCCCTTATCTAGAGACTCTCCCCCCAGTTTTGCCTTGCCCACAGGCAAGAGGGGAGTTTCCATTTTGACGTTTGGAAGGCATGAGCGCAGCCACCTGTCAAGGGTGCAATCCACTGCGTCAACAGTTTTTGGCACGCTCGGTGGGACTCAGTTTTTACGCTTAGCAAAGTTTCAAGATTGATGTTGGTCTTGATACAACAAAATCAACTATTTTCAGCATCTGGCGACTCCACTAGTAAGAGCTTCAGTTTCTAAGCAAAGACCAGTCTGACTTCCTATTTCTAAAATCACCACACGGTCTGCTGCTAAGGGTGTCCCTTTCGAATTCATTGAATTGCCTTTGAACTCAGCAAAGCAACTGAGGTTTGAGAGGACCCATCCTTATTCAGCAAACCACTTTCCCAAACCCACTATAAAGAACACCTACACAAGAAGGCCATGGTTACATCCTGTCATAGCTATGGCATACCCTTTGTGACTTTTTGTGGTCAAAGTCCTTTGAATCTCCAGCGTTATAACCCAATTCCAGGAGCAGTCCTCAAAAATGTGCCTCCCTTTGATGGAGAGGGGCCCATTACAGTTATTGAACCCATCAGAAATATTGTTAACCTCTGCAATATTCACAATGTTACTGAGGAGAATATTGCAATCAGATTGTTGGCATTATCTCTCAAGGGCAAAGCTCTGGACTGGTATGGGACTTTAATCATAAATTCAGTCGGTTCTTGGAATGAATTGGGCACTCTCTTGACGAACCGTTTTGGGGAGAAGAGCGACCACCTCTCACTTGCCGAGCAGTTGACTACAATGAAAAGAGCTCCACATGAATACATGCAGGATTTCAACACTCGGTTTCAGAAGACATGGGATAGAATCCCCATTTTGGTAAGACCGACTCCTAGCTATGCTTTCCTGTATTATTTAAGAGCATTGAACAACGATATCGCTGTTATGATACAGTCCATGGGAGGACATGTGTTGCCTGCCGCCTATGACATAGCTATAGCGGCTGAGAATTGCCTAGTGCAGGCTGGAAAAATAGCTCTTAGACCTCATATGCCGCTTTTCTCTGAAATGCTGCCTCCAATTCAGACTGTTGCTCTCACTTTAGCTCTTCTACCTGCTACTTCATCAAATGAACTCCATGAAGTCAAAAGTCTGTTGCAAAATGTGACAAATGAACTAGTGGCTATTAAAAGGCAGCAAGCTCAAAACAACCGACCAAATCAAGGATATCAGCAGTATGGTCAAACAAATAGACCTCTTTTCCAAAATTACAATCAAGGGCAGGGTCAGTTTGCACAAACCAGACCTTTTCAAGGCTACAATCCAGGCGCCCCTTCATCATCCAAGGCTATGGTGCCCACTCAAAACAATTTGGTGCAAGAACAACCAGGTTGCTCAACCATGGGATATGGTCAGGAGCAGGCTGTTTATACAAATGAAATGACAGGTCACTACCCAAATGTACAAGACAATCAGGCAGCCGCCCAATTCTAAGGTTTTGAGGCTTCAATGCAACCCGGCACGAGCAGCAGTCAAACTCAGCTTGACTCTACCCTCATGAATCACCTGGAAGGTGAGTTCTATGCAGTCAATTACGTGGGTACTGCGGACAATCAAGGCGACTATGTTGTAGCGAACACAAGGTCCAAAAGGAGAGCAATGGAAGACTCTCAGGCTGCTGCCCAAACGTCAGCAATACCTTCTTCATCACATGTAAATCAGAAGGTACCAATCTTCAGACCGCCGGTTGTATCTTCAGCTCCTCAGCCTGCACCTCAGGGTGTAAATAATCCCAAAGAAAATTTGAAGGAAGGCAACCTTCAAGTCAATGTGGTTGATCAGATGAAGAAGCTGCACATGAACATCTCTTTGTGGGATTCATTGTCGATACCGGGGCAAAAGGACATGCTACAAAAGGAATTGCATGAGCTGAATGAACAAGCTGTCCCAACAAGAGCCGATAATGATTTGATGATGAATGGACAGCCTTCCACCTCAGGCCAGGTCAAAAAAGAAGAAAAGGTTCCCCCTTTTTATGTGTCCTTGGTCATAGGAGATTTCTTGGTGCACAATTGCATCATTGACAGTGGAGCAAGCACCTCGGTAATGCCCAAATGCATAGCCGACAAGCTGGGGTTGAAATATGAAGAAATGACTAAGGGAGTCATGCAGCTGGATGGAACACCAACAAAGACATTTGGGGTAGTGAAAGGTTTGAGCTTGACGCTACACGCTTGCTTGACCTTCTCAGTTCCTCATGATGTGGTAGTGGCGGATGTCCCCCCTTTGCCATCTGCTTATCTAGGGATTTTACATCCAAAATAGGCAGCTACTTAGCAACGAACTGGTCTTATCTGGTTTTTAGAACCAAATATGAGACTAAAGTTAAGATTGAATCGGAGCCACTCCACAGAGATCATCTGGAACCATACTTGCTCAAGGCAGCGAATGTCAGCTACGCCATTATTGACCAAGAAGAGTTCCAAGTAGACCAATCTCCATCATCTGCCTTGAAGGAGTTGCAGACCTGCTCTTAGATGAATGGGGAAGTGACAACTTTGAGCATGATCCTTACAAATTCATAGAGGAGGCAGGCCTTGGAATTTATTGCATGCATGAAGAGGGTGCTTTTGTACCAAATCTGATGAAAGCAAGCCATGAAAGCTCAGGTTTATGGCAGCTGTCCTTTGATGGTTCAAGAATTAAGTTGGGAGCCGGTGGCAGAGCGGTGCTAGTTTCTCCCTCAAAGGAAAAATACTTTTCGGCTTTCTGGTTCCAATTTTCCTGCACATGCAATGTTGCGGAGTATGAATCCCTCATCCACAGTTTGGAGTGGGCGAGGAAAAGAGGAATCAAAGAGTTGCAAGTTTTTGGTGATAGTGAGTTGATTGTCAATCAAGTAAGAGGCCAAAATTTGACAAAGAATTCTTTACTAAAGTCCTACAAACATAGGGTATGGGACTTAGTGGAAAATTTCTTTGCTTTCAATATTACCTCCATTCCTAGAGAGCAGAACAAGCAAGCAGATAGGCTGGCAGCAGTTGGTACCCAGTTTGATGTCCCTAGGGAAATAGGCCGAGACCACAGCTCATGCCATTTGAAGGTAATAATCCGGCCTTTTGTACCTGACAACATCACCAACTGGCAGGTCTTTGACAGCGACCAACAAATAGCGCTCTTCTTGCAAGAAAAAGCTGAATTCGCTGCTAAAAACCAAGCAAAGCTACAACAACAATATGGCAGCCAAATTGTTCAGCTGAAGAACAATAAGCTCTCCAAAGGTTTGGTCACTCTAGAAAGTATCTTCAATGGAGATGACCAGTTGAAAAACAACAAGGCATGCATTGCGACGAAGGAGCACCATGAGAAGGTTGAAATATTTAAATATAAGCCTCTTGCACTTGGAAAAGTGTGCACAGACCGTGAAAGGCAGGCCTTCATCTTGTTGTACCAAGAATTTGTTGATGTCTTCCCCTGGGAATATAGTGATTTGAGGGGTTTTGACCCAAGTCTGGCCCAACATACCATTGAGCTGGAAGAAGGCACCAGGCCAATCAAGCAGAAGCAAAGGCTTGTCAACCCAATGATTGAGCCTCTCATGTAGAAGGAGCTCACCAAGTTGATTGAGTCTAGGATAATATTTCCAATCAAACACTCTTCTTGGCTGGCCAATCTTGTTACTGTCCGAAAAAAGAATGGGGAGATCAGACTATGTGTTGATTTCAGAGACCTCAACAAAGTCTCTTTGAAAGACCATTATCCTCTCCCAAGCATGGAGCAGATCCTTCAAATGGTGATAGACAGCGAGCGTTTCTCCCTCCTGGATGGGTATTCAGAATACAACCAGATTTTGGTGCAAGACTGTGACCAACACAAGACAACCTTCACTACCAAATGGGGGATGTTTGCTTATAGGAAAATGCCATTCGGACTATCTAATGCTAGTGCCACTTTCCAACGAGCCATGGACATGGCCTTTCGAGACTTGATAAATAACACTGTGCTGGTATATCTTGATGATGTGATAGTTTTCTTCAAGGAGGCGAGCCAGCACATGAAGCACCTCAGACAAATCTTTGAGAGGTGTAGAGAGTTCGGTATCTCTCTCAACCCTAGGAAATGCATGTTCGCTGTCCACGAGGGGAAACTCCTTGGCCATATTATTTCCAAGGAAGGCTTAACTATTGATCCAGAGAGAGTTCGCTCCATCCTGGAGCTGTCCTTGCCTAAGCACAAGAAAGGCCTGCAAAGCATCTTCGGCAGGATAAATTTCATCCGGAGATTTATCCCGAATGTTGCGGAGATAGTCAAGCCGTTGACCTCTATGCTGAGGAAGGGTGAGGAGTTCACATGGATAGCACAAAGAAAGGACAGTTTTGAAGAAATCAAGCAGGCCTTAGACCGGGCTCCTACTTTGATCAGCCCTGACTTCACTAAAGATGTCAACCTCTACACCTTCTGCAATGAAGAGGTAATCTCCGCCATGCTTACCCAAGCGAATGGTGATAACCTTGAGCAACCAATTGCGTTTTTTAGCCAAGGTCTAGAGGGTTTTGAGGTCAGATACACATATGTGGAGAAGCAAGTCCTCGTGGTCATACGGAGTCTGAAGAAATTCAGGCATATGCTGTCCAATAGCAGAATTCACCTCATGGTTCCACATCCCGACATCAAGGATTTCTTGATCAACCTAGACCTGAATGAAAAGAGAGCGGGGTGGATCACTAAGGTGATGGAATACGACGTGGATATCAGGATCACCAAATTCGTGAGAGGGAGAGGCCTGTGTGAGCACCTTGTTGCAGACTTTAAGCAGCAGAAAGAGGACAGTTTGCTAATTCATGATGCAGCTACCGCAGAAGAACTAGCTGTCATGAGGGATTGGACATCAGACGTGAGGCATTTCCTTCTCACTGGTGAGTGCCTGCAGGGCCTTGATAGGACCAAGAGGAGGTATTTCAGACTCCAGTGTCTCCCTTATGTCCTCATTGATGGAGTGTTGTTCAGAAAGGATCTCTCTAGAGTCCTTTTAAGATCCTTAGACTCAAGTCAGGCCGACAGGGTGTTGTCTGAGTTCCATGATGGGCCAGCCGGCAGTCATTTTGCTCCTAGGGCTACAGCAGCAAGAATAATGAGAGCTGGTTACTTCTGGCCTACTCTTTTTCGGGACACCCATGCCTGGGTACGAAAGTGCCAGAAGTGCGCGCTTTTTGATGGGAAACAACGGTTGGCTGCCATGCCTTTACAGCCTATTCAGGTAGAGCAGCCATTCATGCAATGGGGCCTTGACTTCATAGGGATGAGTAACCCTCCCTCCAGTGCTAGACACAAGTGGGTCCTGACCGCCACAAATTATTTTACAAAGTGGGTAGAGGCTGTCGCTTTGAAGGAAGCCAACGAAAGTGCAGTTCTGGATTTTTATGAAGACCTAGTGGCAAGATTTGGAGTTCCAACTACCATAATCTGAGATAACGCATTGGCTTTTCTGGGAACTAAAACAAGTGAATGGGTGCTAAGATATGGTATCTATCTTAGCACTTCGTCCAACTACTATCCATAGGGGAATGGGTTGGCTGAATCTACAAATAAGAATCTGATCAGGATCATCAAGCGAACCATGGAAGAGAATCAGAGGACTTGGCATGCCAAGTTGAAAACAACCCTGTGGACAAATAGGGTCACCCCAAAGAGGGCAATCGGTAACTCGCCGTACACGCTCGTATATGGAAGGGAAGTTAGGCTCCCCATTTCACTTGAGTTGCCAGCCTTGGACCTCGCTCGCCAGCTGCAATTAGAAGAAGACAATAGCATGGAGGTTAGGCTATGCGAGCTGATGGAACTCCAAGAGACAAGAGATCAGGATATGGCTTCTATGACCAACCGCCAACAGCAAACAAAAAGACACTTCGACAAGAAATCTTCACCAAAAAGTTTCTCTGAAGGAGATATCATCTTGAAATGGGATGAGGACCGAGCTAAGCCTGGAAAGCACGCAAAGTTCGACGCCCTATGGAGTGGTCCATATGTCATCACTCAGTGCAAGCAGCATAATGCATTCCAACTCTCCAAGTTGGATGGTGAAGAACTGTATATCCCAGTTAATGGGATACATCTTAAGCATTACCATTGAACCCTTCTTCCATCATGTATATGTTTTCCTTGCTTTTTTCCTATTTTCCTTAAGTGCCTTTTGCACATGTTAGTAGTTTTCTTAGTGTTGTGTGTGTTTTCGTTTCCTTTTGGGGTAAACCTTCATGTTTGATTCTTGGATATCTCAAGGCTGTTGCTAACTTTTTCAAAGTTACATTCTGACTCCGTGCCCAATGGACTTTAAGGCAACTGGTTTCTAAGCATAGCAGGCATGCTTCCCCTGGGAGTCGCCAATTTGTTGACCATATTTGGTCCAACATGCCAAAAATCGGTCCCCTTCTCTCCCTGCTGTTCTGAGCCAGTTCATTTTTTGATTTTGCACAAGTCTGGAAGTTCTACGAACTCTGCAGGCCCATTTCTACGGACTCTGCAGAGAATTCCTACGGACTCTGCAGGAAAGTCCTTTGGCAGATGAAGAACCAGTTCAAGGAATGAAAGGAGCTTCTGCAAAGTTTCTTCGGACCATTGAACCATTCAGTCAATTGGCTCAGATTCAATTGGTTCAGTGGCTTACTTCAATGCCTTGTTTCAATGGCTCGGTTCAACGGTTTGTTTCATTCAATTGGTTCAACGGCTCGGTTCAAATGAGACAAGTTCCCACTTAGGCGCAAAATGGACCATTTCAAGTGTCCTCACAGAGGGCAATTCGGGACTCAATTGCCCTTGCGGAGGGCAGGGAACATTTGCAAAGAGGCCACACAGAAAAGCCGAAAAGGTAAGTTTCTTTTAGAAAATTTGTTTAAGGCAAAGGAGGTACCCTTCGGAAGGGTCATTTCCAATTTTCCCGAAGGGCACTTTTCGAAGGCAGTCAAAGGCAAAAAACAAAGACAATTCCTTCGGAATTTTTGTTCGAAGGAATTCCTTCGGACAAAAAGTCCGAAGAAATTTGGAAGGGCTATGAGCAAGAAAGCCCAAAGAAAAGCAAGTAAAAAGACTAAGGCATAGAATGATTTCTTTCGGACTTTTTGTCCGAAGGAATTCCTTCGGACAAAATGTCCGAAGAAATTCGGGAAAAGTGGCCAAGGAAAATGTCCGCGGGAAAATGTCCGCGGGAAAATGTCCACGGGAAAATGTCCGCGAGAAATTAGCCGAAGATAAAAGGCCGCCGAAGGACCCAGAAGGGCAGGTGCCCTTGCGGGGGACTCTCGGTTGCCGAACGAAAGGCACTTCTCCAAAGCCGAAGGGACACCTTCCCTTCGGAGGGTCCAAAGCAAAAGCCCGAAGGTAAGGGAGCGACAAAAGGCCAAATCAAGAGAAAGGCCCGAAGGAATTGCCAAGGGCGGTGACGTCTCCGAAGCCGTCAATTTCAAGGAAATAGACTAGCCGTTGGTTTTCAAACGGTGACGGGCCCGCGAATGTCAATTTTACAGCAGAGAAATAGCCGTTTGATCTTTAAATTCTTGAGTGCCAACCAGAGAACAAAGAGACAGAAGCTAGCAAAAGACAAACCAGGAAAAGACGACGCTGGAAAAAGACAAAAGTTGAGAATGAACTCAGCGACCTGCTAATAAAAGAACTCAAGGAGCCAACAAGGTCGAGAAGATAGCCCTCGAGGGCCAAAAGAGACAAAACAAGGAAAAGACAAAAGAGCCAAGTGAAAAAACAGACAAAACAGTCCAAGTGGCGAAGGAAGGCATCGACTCAAGGAGTTATTCCAACGGTTGGAACAGTGCTTGCCAAGTGGTCATCAAGGGACGCAAACAGTGAACGACGCGACCTATTTTTCTCCATTTTGCATTTATGAGCAGACAAACCGCGTGGGTGCCTTCAAGGAGCAGTCTTGTTCGTGGAGAAACGGTGCGGCCTATGTTTTTAAACGCCTGAAGTCAGAATCGGAGCTGACACAACATTTATATTTCAGCGGCTTCCTCTTCCCAACGCCCTCAGAATGCACATGGGCCACTTGTAAAAGGGCGCCAAAGTATTTTTTGCAAAAGAGGCACTTTTGTTCTCTCTTCTCTATATATATATTGTAACTTCTCATTTCAAAGGAGATATCTTTCACATTGTAAGGCGAAGCCCTGGCAATTTTCACCTAGAATCAATAAAAACGCATTTTTACCTCTATTCTGGTTAGATATCTCTGAATGTGTTTGAGTGTTAGTCTTGTTTCAGTCATTGCTTCCTAATGCTTTCACAAGGTTGACACCAACACATCTGGTATCTACAAGGCGACATTCCTACAGGTGACAAGAAGAGCTGTACCTGGAGCGCAGAGGCAGAAGGAGGTTACTAGACAGTGTGCTTTTACTACAGCGCCTATGGTAAGTCCCTTTTTCTGTGTGTTCCATTAAGCCTCCCTGTTAAGCTTCCTGCAGTCTGGTCCTTTCACCAGTTAAAGTGTATGTATGTGTTCTTATGGTTCAGAGTGTGTGTGAGTAGGTCGAAATTATTTGGTGCATCACCCTCTTAGATTAGGTTTTGTTTTCCTATAATCCTTCTCCCTTTTCATCCCCCCCCATTATTTATATATATGTATTAGCACTTATTGGAATAACTCAAATGCATCAAAGGGAGCTAGCCCTTATCTAGAGACTCTCCCCCCAGTTTTGCCTTGCCCATAGGCAAGAGGGGAGTTTCCATTTTGATGTGTGGAAGGTAGGAGCTCAGCCTCCTGTCAAGGGTGCAATCCACTGCGTCAACACTCTTCAATCAATAGAAGGATTGTACTTTCAAATTTCAAGTGCTAGCATAGTATATATTCATTCAATAATTTGCATATGTGGTAGATTTCTCTCCCTTCCCAAATTTTGATTCATACCTAGTTGCTAGCTCATCATATTATGCAGGTTATGTTCAGTGTTTTATGTCTTTTGCTGAAGCTATAAGTGGATGTTAGGTGGTTGCAAAGTGTCTTGTATCAGACCTCTCTCCATCGTTTTTCTTTACGTTTTTGTCATTGGATCGAACCTTCTCATGAAATACTTATGGATAGTGATCAATTGAAATCAAAAGTCTTCATTTTCCCTTGTTTGATTCAGTGTTCAATGTTCCAAGTAGAGTGGATCAACATTCTGGTGTATCACCGTTATTAGGTAGGATTTTCCTTTGAAGTTTCTGTTATGTTCAGTGTTTTATATGTCTTTTGCTGAAGCTATAAGTGGATGTTAGGTGGTTGCAAAGTGTCTTGTATCAGACCTCTCTCCATCGTTTTTCCTTACGTTTTTGTCATTGGATCGAACCTTCTCATGAAATACTTATGGATAGTGATCAATTGAAATCAAAAGTCTTCATTTTCCCTTGTTTGATTCAGTGTTCAATGTTCCAAGTAGAGTGGATCAACATTCTGGTGTATCACCGTTATTAGGTAGGATTTTCCTTTGAAGTTTATTTCTCCCTTTTTCATGGTAGATTCGTAACATAGAGTAGAGATTCACATTGATATATCTTACAGGAACCAACCTTCTCTGGAGGTTCTTCTCACTATTGAGGCATCCACCCTCGTGAGAAGATCTCATTGTTTCAACTGGAGGGAGGATTAGCTATTTCAGCACATCTTCATTTTAGGGTGCAACTCTAGGTTGACAACAAGATTGACAAGTATTTCCAGCCAAGGAGTGGAGTATTTTCCGATTGGAGTTGATTGGTAGAGGTAATCTAGTCATTGGAGAAGTCCTTTCAATCTTTTTTCGTGCTCGCATCTCCTATGCATACAATAATATTTCATCATTGTAGTTGTTGCCCTAATATGACAATGGTGATTTCGATAACATCAGTCATTGTGCATATTGATTTTGAGTACTTGCAGGTTTTATGGTAGCATATTGTGGGACGTTTTTTAGACATGGTTCAGCTATTTCTAACTTCCACATGGGTGAGTACTAGTTTTTGGAATCACTTTATGCTGACAACTTTTGTATTTAGATGTTGGAGTGATGATTGCAGCTGATTCTATGGATTGGGGTGCACAGGGATGCCTTTTTTGACACTTGGAGATTGAGTGTTAATAAGGTTCTTGTTATATCTTGGAATTGCACCCTCGTGAGAGAGTTCTTCAGGGTCTCTCACTTCCGGCTATAAGCATGGGAATAACTTCAGGATGTGGGTGTCTTAATGCGAGGTTGAACCTCTAAACTTTTTTATGAGGCTAGTTCCTCATGTGCTTCACTTCAGCTCTTTGGGTTTCTACGCTAAACTCTACTAATGGCTGAGGAAAAGTGGGAGAGAGATTACTTGAAAAGAAAACTAAGCTAAGGAAGGTGATGCACCAAAAGTAAGTGATCCACTTGGCCTGGGAAAGACACTAATTCAGCATAAGACAAGTTGGATTACACAACCTCCTAACCAACTAACTTGCATAAGTATTTCTTAAACTAGGCTTACTAAACCATAAATGAGGCAAAGAGGAATTTCAAAATTCACACCAAGCATCCATTAATGGCCAAAAAACACTAGTTCAAACCTGCAATTAACTGGAAAGCACCTGAAAACAAGCAAGAAAGAAGGGCAACAAGGTTGGAAGGATGCTTCTTCACAATGCTATTAGTGCACAAGCTAACTCAACGCAATTTTTAGACAAAAAGATAGGTAAAAATAATCTTTATTGCTTCAAAAGTTCATTACACATCAATTTTTGCAAAGTGATTTTATGACCAGTCCGGGGATACATTTCTAGATTCCATGGCATCTATTTATAAAGAAAAAGGGGGAGAGAGAAAGGGAGGAAAGAAGTCGCAAATGCCTGGCAACTCCTATTGTCTTTCCTTGATGTTCATAAATGCATCGTTCTAGATCGCCGCCCAATATTCTCGAGCACCTCTCGTCTTTAAGACTTTCTTTAGCACGTCTGAAAAGTCATGCTATGAGCAGCTGGAATGTTTCTTCTTGGCGTGACGCATTTAAGCGTCGAACGACGATTGCAGGCAATGAACCATGACGAATGAGAGCCTTTATAACTTCCAGCTACCAGTTGCCCAAACTCTCCCTTGTTTATTGAACATCCTTGTGCCACTTGTCGTTTACTGATTGACCATTTTTGATCCAGTTACGCCATGTGGCAACCTTCCATTCGTTGCATCATGATTCTAACGTTGTCGGACCAAGCTTAAGTCGAGCCCTTGGAGAATCCCGATTTACTCTATGCAGAGTAATTTGGGTTCTTTGGCCTCTCCAACTTCAGATTTTCCCAGATCCTTCGCTTATAAAGCCTTTTAAGTAGAGTACTTGGAGAAATCTGATTTAATCTATGCAGAGTAATTCGGGTTCTTCAAGCCTACTTCGGACTTTTCAAACCCGATTACTTCTAACGGCTAGCCGCTTATCTTGATTTTGATGTCCATTGGCCCGTCATTTCCTTTGGACACTTGGTCTCAGGTTTATTTTTCGGCTTATTTCTTTCAGGCAAATCTCTCGAAGGAATTTCTTCGAACAATTTGTTTGAAGGAATTCCTTCAGACTTTTTGTCTGCGTCTGTCTTCGAAATTACCCTTAGAGCTTTTCACAATGGACTTTCCCGAAGAGTAAGAGACCCTTCGAGATTTCTACGTCCCTTCGGACTCCCGTGAATGATCCTACCGAAGGGAAAGATACCTTTTGGGAATTTTGAAATGGTCCCTCTGAAGGGTAACATACCCTTCGAGAAAATTGCAACTGTCCACTTGGAGAAGAAAAAGCCCTTCGAAAAAATTGAAGTGTACCTTCGGAAAAGTTGATTGGTCCCTTTTGCCTTAAAAAGCCCCTTCAGATTTTTTGAAAAAGACTCGTCCCTTGAAGAACCCAAGAAGCACCATTTTTCAAGACCAAATCGGGTTTGTCAACGCCCTTTACTTATTTCGAGTTTCTGACTGCTCACAACTTATGAAGTAATCAAGTAGTGCCCCTTGGAGAATGCGAAATACACTGTCTATGAGTAATTCGGGTATGTAAACCTGAATTACTTCTACTTATAAAACATTTAGAAGCTAAGCACTGCTGGAAATCCGATTTGCACTGTGCCTTCAAAAACCCTGAAGTTGTCACTGCTGGAAAACCCGAAGTCCTCCCAAAGACCTACCATTTTCTTGCCTGAAAGCTCCCTTTTTCATACTTAGGCAAACTTTGATATGTGGGCCAAAAAATGGCCAATAGTACTATTAGTTTATGACAATGGATTTATTCCCAGGATAGCTATGACTTTAAATTTCAGTTTTAACATTGTTGTCATCATTTGTATCAGCCAATTGACAGGTATTAATCCGCATCATTTCTGGGACACCGTAATTAGTTATGCTGAGAATCATGCTTTCTTATTTAACAAATTAATTTTTCTATTGCCTAGGATCATGTTCGACAATGGGATTGCAGATGTTGATTGTACTAAGATTCTTTGGCATGAGATATTCAATGTTACAGAATCCAATCCTTACAGGTATTTCGGTTTGGTTTTTGAGGATAACTTTTTATTTGGGTTACAAGGTAGGAGAGTGCAAACTTGGCATGATGGTATTTCAGTGTTAATCAGAGTGGTGTAGCGACAACATGGTGAGATCTTTCTGAGATTGATCTAGGATCCTGGGGTTACGTTGGGCTTCATCCAGGATCAATCAGTGTATGCGCTGGTATTGCTTGAGGACAAGCAATCTTTGGGGAGGGAGGACTGTAATGTCCCCATTTTTGGTCACTCCAGCATCGTAGTTAGCTCCAACTTTCTCGATGAGCGCCAACCTTTTCAGAATGGATTTTAGTATTGGCATTGAGCTCTGGGGATTTTGTTGAGTCTATTAATACTTTCTGGGAGCAATTTCGACATGTTGGGTGCTTTCCAAACATCTTGGAGGAAAATGCTATTTTTGGGAAGTGTCTATTTTTAGTAGTTAGATCTCCGGTGAGCTCTTGAGTATATTGGCACCTTCAGATTTCACTTCCGGACTATTTCGACATCTTCCGTACTTTCAGCTGGTTGTACAGAAAATAATTAATAATTAAATAATTAATTGTAAGTTGTTGGAAAAGCATAAATTAAGAGACGACTTAAATTAATTATTTTTAAGGTGGTTGTAAAAGTGATTAAAGTGCCGGAAATATTAAATCTGAAATAAAGTCACTTTACGGAGCAAAAAGGTTTATTTAAGTATAAAGTGATATTAATTTATAATTTCCGCTCAAAGTTCTAAGAAGATTGTCAAAAGGGCTGAAGGGTCTCATTCAATTATGTTCATTTGTTATTTTTTCGAGTTTTTGGTGAGCCTGCGTGTTCATCCGCATTGCTCAAGGAGTAAAATCCCTTGAGATCCCTGGTTTGGTGTAGAGAAGACTTTGGACCCTAGTTTGAAGGGCTATTTCGGTGAGAGGATTCATCCTCAATCCCTAGTAGTTGTATTTGTAGGTGTTGAAAGGAAGAAATATTAGAAGATTTGCAAGGCGAATAATAAATTTATATAGTGTAGTGTGTGGGGTAATGATATTACAGATAAATCTAAAGTATAATTTTGTGAGGGTTCAAGATCCTAGTTGTAACAAGGAAAGCTCATAGAAGAAGAGTCGTACACATTGAGGGTTTTGAGGAAAATAGGCCCAACAAATACCAATCGTACCTCCCTAAAGACTTCCAAAAAGAATCGTAGCATGTGATATAGGAAATGTGTGGGCTTCCTTAAGATGTTGCTACCTATTAGAAGACTCTTTCATGATTGAAAAGATACAAGAGGGTGCATGGGTATCTTGGAGGGATACGTGAGTATTGAAAGGGAGGCGCAGCATAGGAAAGAAGTCATTTTAGAGCTATAAGGAGCTATTCCAAAGCTATACCTACCACTCAAGCAGCTGTCCATCCTTCTACATCAGATTAGCCTTCATTCCTAAGTGTGTTTGATTTTAACTTGGAGGTAGAAACTAATATTCTTCATTTTTGTACTTCTGATTTCCTAAGACAATATATATATATATAATTCTGGCATGGTTTAATGATGAATATATTCAACAAGACAGTGGATGCATACAAAGTGTTTGTTAAAATGCCAATGACTTGTTTCATGCATGACATCTATTTGTCAATATGCCCCTGATCAATAATATAATTGCAGCCGTTTAAGTGATTGAAATCAGAATTCCTTCATAATAGACTGCATACAAACTATTTGACAAAATGCCTACAAGTAAAAAATCAGAATTTTGCAAGTTTGGAACAATATCTCCTGGTTGGGGATATTTCATGGGATGAAAGGTTGGAAGGATATTTGCACACTTGAGTATGCAAGAGAATAAATTGCTATTGTTGTTTTTAAGGGTGAAAATGAAGAGGACAGAATTGGGTCAATAGCTGATCTCCACTCCAAGGAAGCTTCTAGAACCCATGGGCTGCCAAAATACATTTATAAGAAGAGGGGCAGCAGGTGTATGAGCTTGTCTTTGCAAAAGCTCCTTCATTTGACGATCACGGGAGCTAGATTATGGGACTATTACAGCATGTTATTTCACCTTGGCATGAGGGCACTTGGCATGAGAGCTTACATTTTCTTGAGGATGATGCAGGAGCATCTACAGACATCCTGGCAAGACATGGTCATGATTAAATTCAAATTTCAATTATTATATTTTCCCTCCAAAATGTTGTTAAGGAGGAATAAATGTAAATATTAAAAAAATAAAAGGGGTGAAAGTGGGAATCTCCACGTTGGGAGTTTGTTGAGTAGAAGTAGAGGAGATGGTTGAACGATTTCAACCATAAGATATTAGTTGAGATTATCTCTCAACTTAGATATTAGTTTTAGAAAAAAATTCTCCTTTTTGTTTCAAAGCCCAAGTTGGGCGTAGGAGAGAAGAGACTCCAAAAAAAAAAAGGAAGAGTAATATATGTATTACGTTGGAATTCATAAAAGATAGGAGTCAGAGAGGAAAAATAGGGAGGATCTCCTTGGGAAAAGGAAGCTGATTCAGAGAAGGATCTCCAGGAGAGAGAAAAGGAGAAAAGACAAATCCAAGCAAGAGAAGTTCGCTGTTGAATGAGATGCCGAATGGAAGAAGTTCGCTTGTTGAATGAAGAAGGCAGAGAATAAAAGTCAAATGAAAATGTTATGAATGAGAGAGAGAGAGAGGGGAATGTAAGGATTTGGACGCTTGTTGAAAGAAGAAGCAGCAGCAAGGATTGCAGAGAAGGGAAGTAAAGATTGGAAGAAAAATGAAGGTGGTGTGGAAGTCTTCAAAGGCCAAGAAACAGTTATAAGTATGTATATTTTAATTTGATGAATTTAATTAAGGCTGTGGATTGAATTATTCTGCATTGTGAGATGTGTATACCCTATCTGAAATCTATTTTAATCTAGCTTGCATATAAAATAAAATACCTGAAAACATTTTCCTGCTGAGGGGCAATCATGAGTGTGCCTCAATCAATCGTATATAAGGCTTCTATGATGAATGCAAGCGTAGATTCGATGTCAGGTTATGGAAAGTGTTTACTGACTATTTTAACTGCCTCCCAGTGGCGGCTCCCATAGATGAGAAGATACTATGCATGCATGGGGGTTTTTCGCCCGATCTTATTAATTTAAACCAAATCAGGAATATATCTCGGCCTACTGATGTTTCAGATACAGGACTATTATGTGATCTTCTTTGGTCCGATCCTAACAAAGATACGCAGGGTACTTCAATTTGGTATGACCGTGGCTGGGGAAGATATAGATACAATGATTGTATATGTGCTTACACAATCCCGAAGGGAGGGAATATATGAATTGTGAGAGGCGTTTGACTGGCTGACATAAGACAACAGATATCAACACATTCTCATGGGGCATTGCTGATCATGGGGCATCTATCCGAGTTGGCCATGACACAAAACATAATGGCAAAGGTTACGTTGAAGACTGTAGGCCAGCTTCCAACATAGTAAAGCTATAGGCTTCATGAAAAGAATGCTAATTTAGCATCAGATTCCAACAAAGCAGTTTGAATCTCAGATTGAAGCTTCAAGGACGTTGGAAGGACATACACAATGTGTTTCTTTAGTCATGTGGTTTGAAAAGAATACAATTTATTCTGCTTCCTAGGACCATTCAGTTAGGGGATGTTGAAACTGGGATTAATATAAGCACTCTAGGTTCTACAGCTGGAGCTGATTCTGTACTTAGAATATGGGATCCTCATATGCCAGGTTCTCTTATGCCTATTCATCAATTGTTGTCACACAAATCTTGGATCACAGCATGCAAGTGGCATCCAGAGTCCAAGCATCATATCATCTCAACATCATATGACACAAACAGGGACTTTGATGTGATAGAAACCTTGGATTTTCTTTCTGCATCATGTTGCAAACTTATGTCACATGAATTGATATTGAATGTAGAACCCTATATAGGTGATTCCAGCAGCAAAATCCTATATTATTAGCATGATCTATAGCTACTTTAGGAGTAAGAGACTGTTTGATTTCTAGTGTTCATTAATTTTGATATCAGAGCATTCAAATTCTCCATTTCTCAAAGCTTTTAAAGAAACTATGGACTCTGCAAGTTAAGTTTGATTTTGTATAAAGATGAATTACAGTTTGAGGACAGCAAGCCACGCATCAGAGGACAAGCAAATTTGAGAAGGGAGGACTGTAATGCCTCCTTTTTCGAAATTATAATAATATTATTACTAACATAAGAAGTATTTCTAAATACTTAAATAAAGTAATAATAGTTTGATTTTGTTTGTGACTTAAGAAGGGGACCCTTTAAAGGGTCATGGGAGTATTTAACCCTTAAGTGAAATTAAAAGAAAAAAGTATTTTTAAATATTTATATTTCCCTCCAAATGGAGTGCCCCACTTTGGGATTGTTTTTGGAGGGAAAAGGGGAATAAAAAGGGAGAGGAGGATCATTTGGAGGATTATGTTATGTTGTGGAAATTATTTGTAAGTTTAAGCACGAAAAGCTTAGCTTCTCACCTTGAAGGACATAAACCCTTCTTGGTATTGTTTGGGGACGAAAACCCTCAAGCAAGGCATTAGTTGCTTCATTTCGGGAGTTACATTTGGGCAGATTTATGTATTGGATGCATCAAAGAATACATTCAGCTGGAGTGCAGCCCTTTTGGGAGGTTGCTAGGGCAGTTTGAAGGAGTGTGCAGTGGTGTCAAGGGCAAATTTTCATGTTTGGATCTCTAACAAGGGAAACTAGGTTTTAGGTAGGGCGTAGTAGCAATCAGCCCTTTTCTAGGGCAGCAAGCAGCATTGGTAGGCCATTCAAGACCAGCTTATTCAGTTGGGAGCCTCTCCTAGGGCAGTGACCCTTTTCTAGGGTTTGAACTGCAGTTTGGGCCATTTAATGCAGATTTGTGGGTGATTAATCACACACATGCAACTAATATATTTATCATAATTATCAGTCATTTACTCAATTCAGAAATAAAGTTTTCAAGGTGTTTTGCATGGCTGTGTTTTATTAGATTTTTGACACATTTTTTATCATAAAATTTTATTTTTGTGCCCTAAATTGGCACTTTCAGAATTCAGAATTTTTTATTTAACTTAGGGTTTGAAAGGAAAAATCAGAAAATTGCATTTCTTTTTAGGGTTTTTTGGAAAACCCAAATTGCTCTAATTCTGCCCTAAAAGGGACATTACATCTTCCAACTTGCGATTCAACTCTCTGGTTTTTGTTGTTGTTGGAGGAACTGCGGTATGAATGGGTGATGCAATGATGTTCTTTTATTCATGTCTCACCATCAAAAGCAAAAACGTTTTAGCAGATCTAACTATTTGCTTACACTATTTAGCACTAATGATTCACGACTTATGAACTACTTCTGATATGTGATATCTCTTATCACCAACATCTATGACAACGTTTCTAGGATTTGCTTCATAGTTTGCATGTTGATGGTAAAGATGCAATTGCCCAAGTAAAAAATCACATAACCCTAATGGCGTATGTCGTAAAGGACTGGATCTTGGAAAGGCTTGATTTTTTACACTCCAATTGATTATAATTATGCATTGCATTAGTGGCAAGTTAAATCTTCAAACTATTTCAGGGCAAATCAGGGTCTTTTGACTTTCATTGTTGACAATAAAGTGTATTGGTTGACCATTGATCCACATTTGAGAATGGAACAATCTTTCTACTTCCTCTAAATCCATGTTGGGGGGAGTTGAGATGACTACGGCACTGACCATAGCACTAGGTTCTGAATCCATGATCTGTTTACCTTTGTACAATGCTTGTACCTGATGCTTCAAGTTGTTCAAGTAGAGTCATTTGAGTGTACAACTCTTCATTGGAGTGATTGTAGTTATGAACTGAGTTGCACTTGTCAGTCTTGGAATGCTTATTTTGATCATTTGATGGTTGTTGCTTCTTCTATGGATGGCATGAAGGGCCATTACCTAGTTTGGAATTATGCTTGGAAGGCTTAGTTGCAACTTGTCCTAAGACTTGAAATATTCTTTCTTGGTCTTTAGTTTGGCCTTTGCTTCAAACTTGCAAGCAATTATGTAGGCTTATTTGATGAAAAAGATCTAGAGGAAATCCATATCCAATTGGATAAATGGTCTCAAACATGACGTATACTTCAAAACAAGATTTTATCATAATTTTTGAACATTCAGTTTGGACACCAAAGTATGGAAAGTGTCTTTGTATGTTTGCATAGTTTGATCTTGGCCTTGGTGTAACTGAGAGAACTTGATGTATTAGTCATCATAGTTTCCAACAAGATAATAGGTTGATTTGAGTGTTTTTACGAAACTATTCTAGGGAATCTACAAATGTGTCTAAGCTAACTTCATCTTCATTATTTTCATGTGTAGTAAAGTAGTTATCCCACCATTTATTTATTGATAAAGAAACTTTCAGAAGAGCAAATGTAATATTTTCTTGGTTAGAGAAATGATTAATTGTGTAGTATGAACAAATTAGGTTAAGCCACTTATCTAGGGCATCTGCATCTATTCTAGCTTCAAACATAGTGATGTCTAGATTGAATTTTACCTTGTAGGCTGTTTAGCCACAAAATGGTCAATGTGAACGAGATGTGTTGGAAGGTGTCTAGACATGCTTGAGAATTTGAGCAAACTGATTGACAATACTCGTTCGTTCACATGTATGACGTTCTTCCAATTCTTTTTGTTGCGTTTGCAAAGCATCCATCTTTTTCTGAAACATTTATGATGTCAAAGTTGTTGAGGATTTGTCTGCCATTTGAAGACGTGTAAGAAGGTATGACAAAGGGTCTCAAGTCTCAAGCCCTAACTTCTTGTATCATATCTCATATGAGTGGGCATACAAACAAAGGCGGAATTCAAATACACCACAATAACACCACAAGATGATATGGAGTGTGTATGCTTTTGATACCACTGATTTGAGACTTGGGAGGAACTTGGTGGACAACCTCACTAAGTTTAATGCTAGAGAAAATAATGGTGTGTGGGCAATTAGAGCATATGCTCTACACAATAAATACAACATATGCTCTATATGGTTATTAAGCTAATGGGGCTTAATGTGTAAGCCTGTAGAGCACAAATTGAATGATATATTATAGTTGTATACCCTTGGAGCACTTAATTGGAAATGTGATCTAGGGAAAAGTGTGATCTTAGATTATTGAAGCCAAATTGGTTGCTATATAAATTCAATACTAGAGAAAATTATTATGTGGGGGCAATTAGAGCATGTGCTCTACATTGTAAATACAACACATACTATATATGGTTATTAAGTATATGGGGCTTAATGTGTAAGCCTATATAGCACACATCGAATTATGTATTATAGTCATCTACCCTTGGGGAACTTAGTTGTGTCATCTTGGTAAATGTGTTGTTATTGGTATAAATTACTTTTAACACAAAACATTAGTCATGAAGAGGAAGAGAGCAAGTGCTATTGTGTGTGGAGCACAAGGATTATTGTGCCACGGGGCACAAGTGTTATCATATGTGGAACACGAAGATTTTGTGCCATGGGGAACACGTGTTATCATGTGTGGAGCACGAAGGTTTTAATGTTGTGGGACACAAGCTTTTATTGTGCATTGGAGCACAATTGTGTATTGTATGTGTGAACCCTTAAGTCAGAACTACATTTGACCCTGATTCTACAAATGGCTATGTAGGTACCTTAGCGAAATGAGTTTGGGCCATGGTAATAGGTTCTTAGGATTTGTCATCCTGGAAATCCTCTTGTAGGCTCGAAAACTCTTCTTAGCACCTTTGGACCTTTCTAGAGGCATAAAACTTTAGTTGTGTTTGGTGTTGCTTCCGATTAAGTGTTCTTCATAAGTAATCTAGGCATGTGTGATAAATAACATTGTGGAATGTTTCTTCCAACACCTTGCCTTATGATTTTCCACCTAAAATGATTTTTTGACACCTAGACAATAAGCATATGATTCTAGCTATGCAGGCGTGTGAACAAATCCTTAAAAAAATGTAGTGGTTTAACTGTAATTTCTTGTATGACTCTAAATGAATAATTAGGAATGAAATGCTTTCCTTCATTGTGCCTTTTGGTATCAATTACATGTATGTGTTAATGAGAGATTCATGTTTGTTAGTGTTGTATTGCATTACCTTATTGTAATTTTAGTTATCTGTTAAAAAAATATTACCTTATTTTGGTTTTTTTATGGGGTGTAAATTAAGGGCATGACACATTTGACTGTCATAGAAGTTTTTTTATTTTTGCTTGGAGAAGTCAATCGAAAAACTGTAATATCTTGGGCATACAGTGGAGTTTGGAGATCACTTTTCTCTTTTCTGAGAAAGATTTTTTTGAGCCCGACATAGTGGTGTGGCTAGATTGAGGCCATTTATCACCAATTAATGGGAAATTCATGAAGAAGGTAATGGAGTCATTAATCAATGTGGTATGTGACAAATCAAAGATAGGCACCTCGAGATTTATATCTCTCGGCATTTGTTAGATAGACTTCTTTAAGATAATTGTACTGATTATATTCTCCTTTCAACGAAGCCCAAAAGGTCTTAGTACAAAGGTGTTTCTAACAAACATGAACGATTTCTCCTCTACAATAATGTATATGTACAGAATCTATAAAACCAACTCTGTGAAGCCTTGTCTTAACTACCAAACCTTGGTGGAGCATTAACCATTCCAATACTTTGTGCATGAAAGAAGCTTGAGACTTCCAAATAGGTTGACGTTGTATTTTCCATTGGAACTTAGGGTGCCTCACTGCCCATCTCTTGTTAAATTGCAAAGCATGCTCAAATGCATGTATCACATCATAAAGATCATTTTTTCTAGGGGTTCCTTATGTTCTTTCCTAATTTAACTAGGCAAGTTTTATTTTCAAACTCTTCTTAGTGAAATTAAACCTTCCATTAAGGACATGCCACCATTTAAAAGAGTCATATTCAAAGTACTACCATGCCAAATCACATGGACATGGTCTTCCTTCAAACTAAACAAACATTCTCTAGGACCAATGCTATTTTTCCTTTCCATTAAATTATGGCATTCCTACACTGAAGTATCTTCCATGAAACATTAAATCCAATTTTTAATTTCAATTATGGCGGACAAGGTTTTATAATAAATTTGAAAGTAACTTGAATGCTATAGACATCGCTCCCTGCTTTAATTGTCATATAGGTAAGTATAGAGTAAATTTCCTGCTTTCCAATTTCACAAAATTCACCTTATCAAGATGTGTGAGATAGACGTTATGTCTGTTTTTTTGTAGACTATAAATTTCAATTTTATTAGGATTTTAGAAGAACTTGAGCTTCAAAAGGCATGACTGCACCTGCTGCTTCAAATAGGTTAAGTTTTCTTTTTGTGATATTTCTTCAGAATGTTATTGTTTTTGAAGCTTTTTGTGACACTTGAATTCGATATTAGAGCCAATGTTAGAAGTTCTGCTCTTTAGTGACAACCGATGGAAAGTCTGGCAGCAGAAATAGAGCGACTTTGTCAGACTCTAATTTTCCATTTTCTGCCCAAAATATAAAATGTTGTGGTTATTGAAAAAATCTGAATATATGCTTGCTTATGCTGCCAGATTCACCCAAATTAGATTTGTAAATAAGAAACTATACATAAAACACTTGGAGGTATGGAGATTGAACCGTGGTTGAACCATGGCCTAAGGACCCACTCCAAAACCGCTTGGTACCATGTATTCCCTTATGCATCTTGAATTTTCCTGTTTTTGTAACTGGAAAAAATACTATATATAAAAAGGGGTGTCCGCACCTTGAGAAAGGTTAAGGTTGCACCTATATCCCATTAGTGAAGAGGTATGTATTTTTGAATTAATTTGGGATGAATTTTGATCACATGCCTCAATCGTCATGCCTGGAGTATCCATGACTTGATTGTAATTTAATTCTAATTAAAAGAGCAGCCTATAATTTAATTTGGGATAAATTTTGATAACATGGATCAGATTGGTGCATTTATTTTAGAAATTAGGCATTAAGAGCTTTCTAATGACATGTTAGAAGCCATATTTTATATCAAGAGTAGAGCTTGATTCGGAATTATTATTTTTCTTCATATGGAGAGTCTAAGGTTCAGAATCTGCTAATTTACATAACAATGAGTCACATACAATAGCCTCTGCTTGGGTTAAAGGTGGACAACAATGATTGTATGATCTAAAATTTTAGTTGCAACAGAGTTCATAAGAAATAGCTCCAGGCAATTTTTCTCTGGTGCTGAGATAAGTTTTGCATGATGATAATGTGAGTTATTTAAATATTTATGACTTGCAACAAGGTTTGGATTTAACTAAACAACTATTTTGATGCAAATGTTTTGCAATAAGGAATGTATTTAGCTTATAATGTTTAAAATGGCTAATCTTGTTTCTTTAATCTCTTGGTGATAGGAACTAGTACAGAGGGATCAAGAAGGACAATTGGATGAAACTTTTCTTTCAGAAGTCAATGCACAGCTAGGACAAGTGAGTTTGTTAATGGGGTGATTTTCAAAACATATAATTTATCTTGCTTTACAGATTTACTTTCTTGTTCATTTCATTAACATATTTTTATCATAATGTTTTGAATAGTAACTTCTATATCCAAGCAATTTGCCATTAAACATTGATTTTTTGATCAAGTTTGATATGAAATGACAATATTGGGAATTTGACAAACAGTTCCCTATTGGGGTTGTTAGATCACTTCTACATGTGAAATTGCATCCCTTCTGCTAAATCTGGATGCTTCTTGTTTTACCTTCAAAATTAGATTGCTTTTTGGTTTATTTACCCCATAATTCTTTCCTTTGCATTTTTTTATATGGATATGGAAAGTTTACAAATAACAGATATGCCCCAAGTTTGGGATAAATATTATATATATATTTTTTACATTCATATCCAAAAACGTATCCAAGCCCCCCCCAAAAAATCGTTGTGAATCCCATATCCGTATCCGTACTGGTACTAGGATTGGTTACCATTGACAATTCTTCCACAGGGTAGATTGTCTCTTAACATTCGGAAAATTCACATCTCCATCCAAGGAAAGAAAGAATACATTGGGAAGAATACATTGTTTTTCTTTTGTGAGGGCCTTTGCTACAACGGGAATTCCTTCGGACTTTTGTCCGAAGGAATGGTTCATTAAAGAACGCAGAATGTCCCATAGCTTTGGAGAAGTGCTAAGGACATAAGTCCGCAGGAAATTACAAGTTTAAATTCCTTCCGAGAATTTGCAGAGCTTACAACAAAGGAAGTAATTCCTTCGGACTTTTTGTCCAAAGGAATACTTCGGAGAATTTAAAAAGGGAATACCCACAACCAAACAAAAGTCCGCGCAAAAGCAAAAAAGCCCAAGTAAAATTTTCTTTGGACTTTTTGTCCGAAGGAATTCCTTCGAACAAAAGTCCAAAGAAATCCGAAGGAATAAGTCCGTGGAATTGCAAAGGGCTTTGGAAGGCAGAAGAGGGCAAAACAAGAAACTCGAAGGGCAAGATACCCTTCAAAAGGGTCCTTTTCAACAATCCCGAAGGGCACCTACCCTTCAAGAAGGTACATGTCAAATTCGGGACCCCTGCAAAAACTCGGGTGCCCTACAATTTTTCCAACAAGGGCGTAGATGAAAGGATAGAAGCCCTTGCGGAGGGCACTTGGTCGGTGCCTGGACCTTTGTGCAAAATCCGAAGGGCATTCTCAGCAGAGTTCAAAAAAGGTACAAGGATTAATTCCTTCAGACTTTTTGTCCAAAGGAATTCCTTCGGACAAAAAGTCTGAAGGAATTCGGAAAGGTACATGCCAAAGGCCCCAGCAAAGCCGACAGAGCAAAGTTCATTTTCAACGAAAAGGAAAGACAAAGGATGAATTTCTTCGGACTTTTTGTTCGAAGGTTTGTCTTCCTTGTAATTTCTCCCGAATTTCTTCGGACTTTTTGTCCGAAGGAATTCCTTTGAAGAAAAAGTCCGAAGAAATTCGGAGAAATTACAAGACAAATCCGTGGGAAAAAGTCCGAAACAGGTGAAGGCAAAGTCGAAGGAATATCTTCGGACTTTTTGTCTGAATTCCTTCGAACAAAAAGTCCGAAGAAATTCGGAGAAACTAAAAGGAAGACAAATCCGTGGGAAAAAGTCCAAAACAGGTGAAGGCAAAGACGAAGGAATATCTTCGGACTTTTTGTCCGAAGGAATTCCTTCAAACAAAAAGTCCGAAGAAATTCGGAGAGGAACCGCCAAAAGAGAAAAACCCATGGCATAAAAGCCCGAGCAAAGGAAATGACAAAGGAAGATATCCTTCGGAAAAAAGTCCGAAGGAATTCCTTCGGACTTTTTGTCTGAAGGAATACTTCGGAGGATAAAGCGGAGGGAAATAAAGCCGGGGAGAAAACATAGAAGTCCGAAGCAAATTTCAAATAGAAAATTCCGAAGGAAATATGAAGCCAGAGGGCAAAACAAAGTCCGCAGGAACAAATTCGGGAAAATTAGCAAGCATAAAGTCCCAAGGAGATCCAAAGTCTAAGGAGATAGCCAAGAAATCCAAGAAAATATAGACTACTATAGACAAAATACATCCAAATATAGAATCCCGCCAAAAATATACATGAACAGGCAGACCAGAATAGGATAAAATGCATGCAAGCAAGGGATATTTTCGATCGACCGGTCAAAGCTTCAGTTGACTGGTTGTTGAAGTCTTGCTCATCTCTGGATCAACTCATGCATCTGAAGGTCCAACTCAGCTTCAACTGGAGTTCCAAATTCGAACGTCGAATTGACTATTCTAGATTTAGAGTTGACTAATTGTTAGACGCCACATCTACCAGGAGCTTTCCATGCAAAGGAGAATGATCTCTTCGTCCAACTCAACTTATCAAACGGCCAACTTAGCGTTTCAAATGTTCCAACTCAGCATCAAGCAGCTCACGTAGAGTTCTAAAATTGACATTGGCGTGGATTTCCATGCAAAGAGAGGTGGGCGGTTCAGAACAAAGACAAGTTCACTCCCTCAAGCGCAAGAAGCTTCATGCAAAGACAAAAGAAAACATATTTTATTGAAAGACCAAGTCAGCCTTGAGTTAATTTAAGTTAATCCTTCTCTTCAATTTTTCAATGCCAATCTTTGGCTTTTGTAATTCTCTATAAGATGGCTTTCAGCCTTAATTAAAAATCATCCCTCTCTTGGCTAGACCAGACTCTACCATTGGTGAGTTGTGTAACCTCTTCAATCAATAGAAGGACTGTACTTTCAGATTTCAAGTGTTGGCATAGTGTATATTCATTCAACAATTTGCATATGTGGTAGATTTCTCTCTCTTCCCAAATTCTGATTCATACCTAGTTGCTAGCTTACCGTATTATGCAGGTCATGTTAAGTGCTCTTTATGTCTTTTGCTAAAGCTGTAAGTGGATGTTAGGTGGCTGCAAAGTGTCTTGTATCTGAGCTCTCTCCATCGTTTTCCTTCATGTTTTGGTCATTGGATTGAACCTCTTCATGAAATATTTATGCATAAGTGATTGATTGAAATCAAAGGTCTTCCTTTTCCCTTGTTTGTTCAGTGTTCAAGGTTCCAAGTTGAGTGGATCAATCTTCTGGTGTATCACCTTTATTAGGTAGGGTTTCCCCTTAAAGTTTCCTTCTCCCTTTTCCATGGTAGTCCGCAACATAGAGTAGAGATCCTCATTGATACATCTTACAGGCACCAGCCTTCTCTAGAGGTTCTTCTCACCATTGAGGCACCCACCCTCGTGAGAAGATCCCATTGTTTCAACCGGATAGAGGACTAGCCATTTCATGCACGTCTTCGATTTAGGGCGCAGCTCCAGGTTGACAACAGTTACTTAGAAATAAAGAGTTAAAGATGATGTCTAACCATTTAATAGAAAGTTGAAGATACTTTATGTGAAAATGACAATGAAGTTCAAAGAAGATCTTTATATTAAAGAATTATTGGATGGATTAATTCTTGAGCACTGATCAGAAGACGGTGCTTATATTAACCACACATGATGAAGCACTAAACTGGGCATGCCATTTACTATATATCCATGTGGATTGTGTATAACTCCTCCATTTGCTGCTTTACATAGACTTTGGCTAATTTCTCTATTAAAATCAAGTTTTTAAATTTGTATACTATAGGAGGAGACCACGCAATTCTTGGCTTACCATTTAGGCATAGTGAAGTATGGTGCACCATGATGCCAATATCCTTAATTAGATAGGGTTTTTGACCTTGGCAAATGCTTTATCATGGCAGACCAATGAAGTATAAAGTGCACCGTGTTTTATAATTTTTAGAACATTGTTGCCTAACCAGCTTTTCAAGCATATTCTACTGTTTTCTTCAATCCGGAATTCCCAGCATATAGAGCATGGGGAGAGATGACTTATTGTATCAAAGGATTTTAGCTGAACATTTGACCTTTGGACATTCAAAGATGATTTCTTGAATAGAGATTAGTGTGGGAGTGGGGATATAGAGAAAGTGGCAATTTGAGTCAATATCCATGTTGCAAACATTCTATGAGCACATGTTTCATTGTTTAGGCTGCAGAATAACATAACAAACTTATAGTTGGTCCCTGAATTTTTATGATTGTACAAGAATTCAGTGGCAAATATTTTAATTCGCATTATTAGCTATATAAATGCTTTTACTCATAGGCATTCTTTTGACTCTCAAATATGCTTCCATATCAAGACAGGTGCAACATTTGTCTGTTGGCTGCTTGAATAGTGCAGTTTCCATTGGAATGAGAGACCTGTCATAGTATATTCTGTTGAGTGGTAAAAAGTTAGAATCTTCTTTTGGAGATCGGGCATGGCCCATGAAACTTGAGAATACATAATTATTAAGGCAACTCTTCATGATCCAAACTGGTTATTTCAAGTTCTCCTAATCGATGAATTAGGATCTGTGTTTGTGTGTTCCTGAACTATGATATAACCTCTAGCTTCCAATTCCTTCTTCAAAGAAATAATGGTTTTAGAAAGAGGTGGAAAATCCTCTCTGCTTGCTCAAAACCTTGCAGCACACCCATCATGAATTCCTAGAACACCTATTCTTTCAATTTTGAGATGTCCAATCAATTGTGTTTCCATATAGAGGAGTCTTATAGTGGTAAATGAGTGATGACATATTAACTGGTGTTGATGACTTAATTATTTAACTCGAATAAGCATTGTCCATGCCTGGCCAAAGCTAATAAAGAATCTCCATCCAGTCTCGTTGATAATATTTGGTTGAAAAATGTAGCATGCCCAAGAACTGGACACAGATTGCTTTGAATATGCTCACTTTAACCCATTAAAAAACTGCTAAGATCTTTCTTACTGAGCATAATAGATGGTAAAGTTTGACAAAAGTAAAGTTCATAATGAGCTCATTGCTTTAAGAGTCAGTTTAGTTTTGTGTTGCATATCCCTTTTTTATTATCTTAGAATTTAGAGATCAAATTAGGCTGAATGGCTAACGATGACGTTCCTCATAGCATAGCAAAATATCTGGAAGAGGACCAGGACCGAACCTTCAGCAGTCTGTGACTGAAGAAGATCTCATTTCTAGGCTGTTCCATAAGTAAGAATTTGATGGTAAGTTCATTAGACAAGTAATTTATGTCAGTCTGAATTGGTTGTATAATGTTCAAGGAACATATGACTTCAGGTGGAAACTCAAGGAGATAATCCTATATATACATATTCGAGTCAAACTATAACCAACCTTTCCTTGATCTATAATTCCTTTGACCATATCATCCAAGTCATCTTAGTTCTTTCTTGAAGTAAACCAATTAACAAATCTAATACAAACTCACAAGTCTGTTTATCCCATTGAAACATTATGTTTTCGTGATTAAACACATCCTATAGTGTTTACTCATTTCTTTAATAGCTCAGTTTAAGATATCCAAGCACGACTCATCCTTTATATATACAATAATAGAGTTCCAGGACCATCCCTTTTACAAAGTGAGAGGTATACAACAAAGTAAAGAAAACCATTACTTATTTCCATTACAGTGATGCATCATTGACAGAGTTTAACCTTTAACATTCTTTCCTAAATTCTCATAATGATTCGAGCCAATGTATATACATACTTCATCGCTAAAATCTCAGTTAAAACTGCCAGTCTACAGCTTCAGAATTTAACTTCGTAATTCAACAATATCTCAATAACAATATTGAGATCTCAGGTACAATACAACAATCATAAGAATTTAATTCAATCACAGGTCTGATGCCTTATTTACAATAAGAGTTTATTTGCTTGCATATCACACTTCTAAACAACTGCCACACTACATCATATACATTGCTGAAGTGTAGAGCACCGTCTATCGCAGATCATGGTTAGGAATGGATCAAATGAGCCCATCCATTGGTGAATCCATTCCACCCTATCCATCGACTTCGTACTCCATGAGATCATCACATAGTTCATGCCAAATAGCAGATTTGGATTTCATCCACACAAATCCAATACCATTTCCCAACATACATCCTAGTACAACAAACATGCAACCATGCAAGTCAAGACGATAAGAGTGTCACTCTCAACCATAAAGTCTCAAGATGAATCAACAAATACTACATCACAATGCTTTGTTTTGACACAAACACGACAACTTGCGAGTGACTCGTAAGGAAGTCACGTGTTACATTTGTATGCATTACAAATTAGTAATTACTCATAACTCTTAATCATTGACAATCATACACAAGCAACTCATGCTTTGTATCATTGCTAGTCACTGGCAAGTACAATAAATTCGTACTCGTATGTGAGTCACTTGTGAGTTATAATACGAAACATTTGTACAACACTTGAGTCACTCAAGAAGATATATTAAAAAGCATCTCACATTATGCTAATAAGAGGACAAAAATATGGTCTTTAGATCAAATTTAAGTAACAAATTACTGTATTGATGTCGATATATCTACACATGATACAATTGTTACAACCAAGAAGCACAATTACACCATACTGAAATACAATAAGCTTGCAACTCAGCAGACTTATAATACATATTCCAAAGTAATTGCTAGAAGGAACACCACTTGGCAATCATACATGTGTTCATACACAATCAACTATAGTGCAACAAATTCCTTTGCATAATTTCAAGAAACGGTTAAGTCTTTCTTGAATATGTCATGTCCCCCTTTTGGACATGAAGCTTTTGAAGACCCATAGCCTATTTGTCCTTTGTTTTCCAAGGCTAAGGGAAGTTGAAAAAGAAGAAATAGGTTGATTTAATTGTAAAATTCAAAAAGTTGCTTTATTGTCTAACTTTCACTTAAGTTGTGGTCTTTTGAGGGTCATGGGCACCCAAGACCGTAAGTGAGGGTTATAATTTGATTAATTTTTCTTTAAAAGTGGGTTTCCCTCCAAAAGTGCAACACCCCTCTTGGAGGGAAGATTATAAAAAGGGATGGAGGATTCATTTGAAAGGTGGGACTATGTTATGATATTGAATTTTCAAGTTGGAGCACGAAAAGCTTTGTTTGTTCACTTTGAAGATGAAAACCTTCAAGGTGCTGGAATTGAGGACAAAACCCCTCATTCTTCTTGAGACAACTTCACCTAGGAGCTGCCATTGAGCTGAATCATGTTTCCAAGTGTGTTTTGAACACCAACTTGTTTGCAATAGGAAAGAAGACAACCTATTGAGGTGTGGCGAGTGACAAAGGAGTTCAACGTTGAAGATTCAAGGGTTAGTGTTTGCAATGAAACCCTAGGGAAGACAAGCAATCCCCCCTCTTTGGGTGGGTGAGTAGCCTTCAAGGCACAAATCAGCCTTCTTAAGGGCTGAACAACAGTCCACTATTTTTGGTAAATTTTAGGGCTTATTTTTAGCCATTGGCACTTGAAATAATTTGGTTTCGGGCCTAATTGATTGGCTGTAAATTATGAGAATTTTATTTAAATTAATTGTGCACAAATATTGATGGTTTGGGGTGGAAAAGACCCCCATCCAGTTTTGAAAATTTTCTATGCTTTAGCGGCTTGAAAAGCAACTTGCTATGGCTAGTTGATGCCCTAAATTTTATTGGAAAAATCAATAAATATTTTCTAGGGTTTTGTAGTAATTTGTTGTAGCTTTGGTGTATTTATGGATAACTAGGATTTGCTAGAAGGAATCAGAAAAATATTTAATTCAGATTGGCACCATTACTTTTAATATTTGCAAGGGTTTCATGGTCATTGTGGTCAAGGAAGGCAGTTGCAAATTATTATTAATTTCCAGCCAGCTAGGGTTTGCTAAAAAATTAAGAAAAGCATATCTTTCAATAGGGTTTGTTGAATAATTCATTGTTTAGCATTTCAGCCCTAAAAGAGGACATTACAATGGTATCAGAGCCAATTTCTTGGCCAACTATGGGATGTGAATGACTTCAATGGATTGGCGACCTAGGTTTTTGCCAAAAGAAGAATACAAGTATCCCTTTCAAAATATGAGGAAGAAGAGGACAATGGATGAAGCCATGGATGATTTGTTGCAAGCCATGGAGAATTTTCAGAGGAAACTAAAGGCAATAAGTTCCAAGGTTTTGGCAAAGTCTATGGGGTTAAGACCTAGACCTCACAAGTCTCTTTTAGAAGAAGAGAAAATTGAACTACAGGTGAATATGGAGCTTCAAAAGTCTGAAATTGTAGGGCAGCTAAAGGATAACCTCCAACTACACAAAGGCAAACCTAGCAATGTGAATGATGAGCTTCAAAAATCTGAATCTTTGGGGCAGCCAAAGAGGAGTTTTCAGTTGTTTAAGGGGAAGACAAAACACAAGTTTTCTGAGGCCCTAAAATCTGAAATTTCAGGGTAGCAAGTGGCAAAATTTCAACAGGAAATGAGACCAATAAACTCAGAAATTTCTGAGTTACATAATAAAATTTCTGAGCTGCAAAATCAGAAAATTTGAGGCAGCTAAGTAGTGAAATTTTTGAGTTTCACAATTCAGAAACAGTGGGACATCAAGAGGGAGTTGTCAAACAACTTCATGAGCAGCAAAAAGAGCAAGAGGAAAAGGAAGGTAAGAAAGGGGAAGAATCTGTTTTGCATATTGAGGGAGGAAAATCAGGTTTGCAGAAGGTATGCAGAAGGACCTGTCGAGAAGACCTTGTTGGGGGGTATGCCCATGAGGGAAGTGCCTCATTGACTCCTCATGACGGTTTCCAATTTGTTGAAGTTTCTAGATCCACATTTGAGGGTAAGCAAATTGACTATTTATTTGGTAAGGATTCATTGTATTCTTCTCATACTTTGTTCTCACATTGTTTTGCTTATCATAAGCACTGTGCTAACAATAAGGATGAGATGAAAGGCGTTAAAGGGAGAAAGGAATTCTTCATAGTGAATTCCAAGATGGCGCAAGGCAAATGCCCAACATGGATATGGGATCCAGGTGAGCCCTACAAGAATAGTATTGTTGTTTTGTTATGTGGTGGGACAAGGAATAGAGCTTGGATAATCCCAAGGAGGGAGACAAGCAAAAGATGTCATGATCTAAGGACCAAAAGAAGGGTTGTTTGTAACTTATGGACTGTTGTTTTTCACATTTTCAGTTTGTTTCCTCCAAGGTTTATTGTCACCTTGGTGTGTATTGGCCATAGGAAGGTGTGCTTCCCACACCTCAACAACATGGAGGTGGTCCAAGTATGTGTAAATGGATTTCTATCCACTAGAAAGAGAAGTTTGAGAAGAAAAATAACATACAACAACCATGATGAGAATGACATGAGCACATCTTGTGATATCCGGGTGAGAAAGGATTGTAAGGTTGGGAAGTTGTGTGCATCAAAATGTAATGACCCTGCTCAAATCTGGTTGAAAACTTTTGATTTTTGGTCTTGGAAATTTTATCAAACACTTCACATACAAGTGTCATATGACTGATATAACATTTTAGTTTGCTTTAATGGCTCTTTCCTTTACTTAACATCAATAAGAATGCTTGCAAGAAGAATCTAGATTGTCTAAACAATGACCTAGCACGAATGTGCAACTAATTTTGGAAATATTCCATGCATATATATGATCTAAGCCTGAGAAATGAACACCTACAGCCAACTGACATTTTTACAAACAGTTGGTATGCAAACTAACTGGCTGATAATAAATGATATCGAAATTCTCAAATGACACCAGCAATTATTATCTCCTTAATTGCAATGAAATTTCTAATACAATGCTCATAAAATATGGCCAAGACTCAATGCTAACAATTTCAACATGAACCTGATTGGAGACGCCTTCAAATGATATGAATTTCTGAGTTGTCTTCAGACTGGTATACTTCAGATCAGACTTGCATATCTTCCAAATTCCACCTCCAAATGAATATATGTCAATGCCAAAGTGTTAGGAAATGTTGGGCGCCCCGTTTGGATGATATTTGATATTTTTTTGGACTCCTTTAATGCAAAATCGCCCCACTTCAAAGTTGCAGACCTGCCATGGATAAACCTTCAAATCTGAAATAATCTCCACAACCTTTGGATTCTTTGGCATAACCAAAACGTTCCTTGGACTTGGGCACTCCAAATGGCACTATGCTTGATGTTGAAAACCCTCTTAGGTGACCAAAACGAACTTGGAAGTGTGGCTGTCCTCAGAAATTACAGTCATATATTCCTCCTTATTTACAGCTGTAATGGCCTTCCAAAGGTCTCCAAACAAAATAGACCTCCATTGTCTTGAGAATGTTCTCCCAGCTAGGGCGCTTCAATTGAATGTTCTTGTTGCTTCAACAAACACCTAGAATGAAAGATTAAAACTCATTGCCATGGCTGCCATGAAAGTCTTCAGATTATGCAATGTAAACCCTTGACCAAAGCTTGTCGATGATGCTCAAATGAAGAAACTGAATGTTTCCTCCTCAAAGTGCAACCCTTCAGATGATCTTTCACACCCTCATTTATGCAATCACTTGAGAGGTATCGTTCTCAAAGATTAGACTGAAAATTTGCAGACCATCAGGCCTTACAAATGCTCAAGAAGATTCAAATGATCAAAATAAACTTGGATGCTGAGAATGAGCTCTTGCCTATCCTTTTATTCTTTTCTTAAGAGAGCTCAAACACCTCCCTGGCCAATGTGGGATAAAAGATTTATTCTCACATTAAATTATTCACTTAACGCACTTTATTATGTTAAAGTGACTTTATTATTATAAAGTTACTTTATAACTTTATAATAATATTAAAATATTAAATAAATCAATTAAGTCACTTAAACTTTAATATCTCTCTCATCATTCATCCGATGCACGAGCCGTCTGAAGCTGTCGACTGAGGAAGTGATTCTGAACGCTATCAATCCATACTGCCAGAAATAGCAGGGGTCCCACGCTGAGTGCTGAATACTGCTAAAAATAGCAACTCAGGCTAGAAGTGTCCGAATGAGCCTGAACGAAAGCCAACTGATCAAGTACTGACAAACTGAAGCTGAGCCAAGCTCCATCAAGAGACCCTCTAACCATGCATATTAACCTACGAGGGCTAAGAATAGGCTAAATCCATCGAACTCTGATGCTTGCAAAAATGGGGACATTACACAAAAGAGGTTGAAAGAATGACAAATTCTGAGTATGGGCAGCCGCCAAGGCATTATGAAAATCATCCAATTCATTGCTTCAAAAGCATGACAAATTCCGAAGATGATGAATTAAGACCACTCTTTGAATGGGCAAAAACTCAGTTGGCGAATAACATATGGAAATCTGAATTTTTCAAGAGGAATAGACCCAGAAAACACCCAGAAAATTCTGAGTTTTTCATGTCAACTCAGCTGGTTGTATGTGCAGAAAAATTGTTGAAAAGTGTGCCAACTCAGCCGGGTACATGTACCATGAAGTCTGAAAGTGATAGGAAAACAGGTGTGGGAGACAATGAAGGGACAAATAGGCAAACTCAGCTGTTCATATGCACAAGAAATTCTAGAAATCTTGGCATATTACAGCCCCTTATAAGTTCCGTAAATGCAAGGGAGTTTGGGTCCTTTTCTTGTGACAAAAAGTTGGTATGTGCAAAGAACGAACAACTCTCCCAAGATATGAAATTTCAACACTTTTCAGGCCTAATATATGTTTCAAAGATTGTTGACTGTGTGTTTGGACAAGGTAGCCAATTGGACATTCAATTGAATTGGTGTGAGCTTGCAACAAGGGGGCAACTTCAAAAATGCAAATTGATGAATAATAGGAGGATTGCTCAAGGTCTCCAACTCATGGGGGGTGGAAGACAAAGAAGGAGCAGCTCTTTGAGGGAAGAACACCCTCAATCTGTATGCACTCATGTTGAAGATGGAAAGCTTTGTTTTTAAAAAGGTGCAAAAGGAGAGGCAAGAGACACTCGTGGGGGCACTATGGCAAAGTTGTTCACTTCTTCATGGTATGCACACACAAGGTATGTCTTCAAGATTATTCAAGGTTATTGGTTTAATGCAAGTTGTTGAGCAACACCCTTGGCATAAGCAAGAAGTTTTAAGGCACACTTAGAGCCTTAAGGAGCATTGGGATGCTTGCCAAATAAGCACTCACTCCATGGTGCACATGCAAGGCAAAATGATCATGATAGACAGCCATAAGATAATTTCTAGTGATGCTGTTCACAATGGTTCCAACTTCTCTAAGGAGATTTGTGGGCTAATGAAATGTTTCTTGAGGCTGAGATGCACGAGCAAACTCCCAAGGGATGAGTTGGGGGCGAGTAACTTCACATTTCTTGACAAATACAAGGATGTAATCTTCAATTACAGTCATATGAACATCAAGTACAAAATTACTTTTGGGACAGTTTTTTTCAAGGTAAAAAAACACGAGTGTATGACTGGAGGAATGGATTGCAGCTGTGTTGGAGGAGTTTCTATCCCTCCTAAGAGGAAAAATTCTGAGCTTAAGGTCAGATTTGGAGTGTAGGAATGGCATGAACAGCCCTACTAGACCCTCCAAGGCAGCCTTACACATATTTCCAGCCATTCAACATCTGGAAATTTGATCAAGTATGCAAGTCTGGGAAAAGAAGAGAGCCATCAATGAAAGGGGTCCTCCATTTTGACTATCATGTTTGTGTTTTGTGTAGGTGTTGATAGGGGAGCTTTCAAGGCCCATTTTTCTAGCAAACATCTTGTTGAAGCTAATTGTTCCAGCCACTTAAACACTGCCATTTCTGAGAATCTCTTTTTTCTCATCTTTTTGGTAGATCTGAGGTGCAGGACTCAATGAAAAGGGAATAGAAGGATAAGAGTTGATGTTATAACATTTTCAGATTGCATGAGTAGCCACAAATCTTCAAGTACAGCAATAAGGGGCTTCATGAAGGGGTCTTTTTTCCATGGGAAGAATCAAGGGTCGAGATTTACATAAGGCCTATGGTTGGGACAGCCCCATGGATGTTGTTATTGCTTGAGGACAAGCAATTTTGGGTGGGGAGGATTGTAATGTCCCCCTTTTGGACATGAAGCTTTGGAAGATCCTTAGTCTATTTGTCCTTTGTTTTCCAAGGCTCAGGGAAGTTAAAAAAGAAGAAACATGTTGATTTATGTAACAATCCTTGCCCAATCTGTCCTTAATCGTCTCAATTTGCTGCCTTGTGATTTTTTCAAACACTTTGTATGCAAAGTGCTTCTTGCTGGTTTTTGTCACAGTTTGATGATTTGTTTTGAATGACGATGGATTAAAGCTTCAAGTGTTTATAGAACAATGCAAGAATGACAATGCTAAGTTCTAGATGCAAAAATGACTTCTTTTTTTTGTTCTTTTCTATGCAGTTAGATGCATTCACAAAGCAAACTAATCACCTACAGCCAATGGATATTTAGTCGAACAATTGGCATGCAACCTACTATCTCAATTCAAATGCTCAAAAGATAACTATAAATGACCAGCAACTTGTGATTCTTATTTGTATTGATGATTTGATACAATGCTCCACCAGACTAGCCAAAACTCTTGGCATAAACAAGAATTACAATTATATGGTATGCAGGTATGAAAGATGCAACCTACAGCTGCAAATATAAACTATACTAAAGGATGAATTGTATGCAATGAACCCTAGTTGAATTGAGGTGCCCTTGAGAATAGATGGAGCAAGCAATTTCCAAGTGAAAGGATGATCTCCCAAGCCAAATCGAATTTTCCAAGCCAGCCGCCCCTGTTCTGGTATGATCTCAAATTGAAAATAATATGCAATGAATATGCGTTGTCTCAAGCATCTAATATCATCTCCATGCTCCAAGGAAGTGGGCGCACCAAGCCAAGCAAAGAATCAATGCAAATTGGAACCCTCACAAGCAAAAACGTCCCTCTTAATGGCGTCCTTCCTTGACTGTAAATATCTTATTTTTATATCAGATATCTCTACAATGCAATCTGCGCTCTTAACCAAGGAAAGTCGATGCCAAGCTATATAGAAACCAACACCAAAAGATAGCTATGCAACCTCCACAAATTCACCAAATCGATTTCTCCAAAATTGGCCAATGGCCACAAATTTTGCTCCAATTGAGATGACTAAAATATCACCTCCAAAATGCAACCCTTCAAGAGAGATTTCACTCCCTCAGTTATGCTATCAATGGGAGTTATCATTCCCAAAGACAAATTGATTCACTGCAGAAAACTCTACGCTCCACAAACATACCATAACAAAGACAACATCAAATCTGGATGATTCATAATGGCAGCCCACACCTCCCTTTATACTTTTTTTTTCTTTCCTTCAATTGGGAAGCTTCTAGAAACATCATAATATTTTATTATTATTTTTCCCTTTTAATATATTATATTTGCACTTTAATATAAAATAATGAATTATAACATAAAGTACAAATATAACATCATTTTGTAACATGAGGTTTCTAAAAACAATAATCTAGATTTGGGGAAATAGAGACATCCAGAGGCCTGTGATGGAGAAGTTAAACCAGAGGGGGTGTATTATACCATTTAATCCCTCGTTGCACTTCCCCGTTGATCCCCCCGGAAACCTCTTCTATTCCAGCGTTTTTGCTCAGGTATGAGCAACTAGGGATGTTTGGGCTTACACGGTAGGGCACCCCCACGCCAACACTTTAAGAACAGGGGAACAATGCATCTATGTAAATGTGAAGCAATACAACGGGATATTAAGACACAGAAAAAATAGAATCCGAAAACTTGCAAGAAAGGGAAATTTCACAACCATCTATCCCAGAAGTGCAAGCAGGACCTCGGGAAGCACAATAGGAAATCAACAAACACAAGAAGAGCAAATTGAACAAGATAAAGGAAAAGGGAAGGAGAACTCAATGTCTCAATTAGAAGAAGACACCAAGAAAACTGTAGACATAAATCAACCAACAGGGTCTGAAGTTAGAACAGAGGGTAGTCATAATCACAACGATACCTATAGTCCTAATACAACACCACTAACGTGGTCATCAGAATTGTATGTTAGCGAGCTAATGATCTTGAAAAAAAAACTCCAGTGCCTCGAGAAAAGAAATCAAGTCGAGGATAACAAGTGGAATGAAGTAATAGAAGCTAAGAGGATACTAATCAGGGAAAATGAGATGCTTAAAGAGTAGGGAAATAAGCTTCAACACTCCATGGCAAGAGGTGAGCTAGAGCTGAGAGAAATAAGGCAGCTACTAGAACAAAAAAAAACAGAGGAAGATAAGATACAAGTGGTGGAAGGAAGCAAGGACTGTCACTTAAAAGAGATCCAATCAGCGATGCCCAGCATGGAGATAAGAGAAAAACAGCTAAGAGAACAAATAGATGAGGCTAAATCCTGGTCTCAAGTGGTGAAAGGACCTTCAGACATGCAAAGAAAACTCATAGAAAAACAGGTTAGAAACCAGATAAGGGAAGAGAAAGACAGAAACGACAGGGCTATCAATATCATTATAAAAGGACTAAAAGACTATGGTGAGAAGAAAATCATGAAGGAGTTGACAAGAGACTTCCTTAACGATCAAATCCAATGGACATGAGTCATACAACAAGCAAATAGGATAGGAAGATGGATAGGAGGCAAAAACAAACATATGAGAGTCACCTTGAAGAATATAGAGAACAAAAACAGGATACTAAGAAATAAAAGATTCCTTAAAGGCACACAAATTTACATTGATGAGGACCTTACTATAATACAACAGGAAGAAAGGAGGAAAGAGTGGGAGAAAGTAAAGGTGGCAAGGGATGCAAGAAGATGGGCTTGGCTACAAAACGGCAAAGCTCAAATAGGTGACAAAGCGTCACATAAGAAATAGGAAATCGGGGCCCCCTAGGAGTATCTAACAGTGGTAAGTTGGAACTGCAGAGAATATCCATGGAGAAGAGGACCTGGATTGGGGCCCATAGCAGAAGGAAAGGATGTCATCATCCTTATTGAGACCCATGAACATGATGGGTGTAGGATTCCAGATTTTGAAGAGTATAAAAAGACGTCAGTGTGGAATGAAAGAACTAATAGTGGCAAGGGACATGGTGGAGTGGCAGTCTTAATTAAAGAGGAATGGGACAATCTCGTAAAAGTGGAGAAAGAAGATCCAAACAAGCAGTTCATATGGCTTAAAATTACAGAAAACCAAGCTACAACAAGGATGGCAGCATGCTACTTTGCCCCAAAGGGATCAAAATTTTATAAGAAAAGGCATTTAGATCGTGAAGATCCATTTGCAGCTCTAAGAAAAGACATTTCTGTTTTTAGTAACATGGGAGAAATAGTACTAATTGGAGACTTTAATGCAAGAACTGCAAAGAAGCAAGCTCTCAATCTGAAAAACAACACAGAGAAAGATAACCCCCTATGGTTAGAGGAAGAGAACAACCAACTTTGGGACAGGGTCTCACAAGATAGCAAAGGTGCACTCTCACACTTTGGGGATGAACTCTTAGGACTTTGTAGTTCTTACAACATGGTCATCTGCAACGGTATGAGAGTATGGCCCGAATCAGGAAAAATCACATGCAAAACGTACAATGGCCAAAGTGTAGTAGATTGTGTCATTTGTTCGCAGAGCTACACATCGAGATTGATGGAGGTTATGATTGGGGACAATGTATTGGAGCTGAAATCAGACCATAATCCAATTCATATTAAAGTTCACATTCTCATAAGGAAACAATAGGAAGAACAAGTCCACTTTGGCCAAAAGGACACTCCCCAAGGTAAAATCTCTCTAAATCATGAGAATCAGGAAATCTTTAGAGCTGCAATCAAACAATTGCTCAGAGATCACGAAGGAAAAACAACTAGCATAAAGAACCAATTTCTCAGATAGAACATGCTGATTCCCCTAATACACAAGGCCTTCAATGGTTGTAAGAGAGCTAGACCCAAGAGAGGAACAAGAAATACTTTTCCGACAAACCCATGGTTCGACGAGGAATGCAAGATAGCAAAAAGAAATCTGCGAAAGAAAGGTATGGACAAAGAGCATAAGGAGTACGTAAAGATGCTACGGAATAAAAAAGAGAAGTATGTAAACAACAGAAGAATAGAGCTGATTGCCCTCGGAAAAAATAACCTTAAAAGCTTTTGGAAAGAGCTAAGTCAAAAGAAGAAACAAACAAAAAACAGTATCACTGGAAACCAATGGCTTGGGTATGTGAAGCTACTATATGAGAGGGACCAAGATAAATATAGACCCCCAATAATCTATGCGAATACAAAACTCTTCAACACCGAAGACATCATTCAAGGCATAAAACAATTATCAAGTGGGAAAGCTCAGGGTATTGATGGGCTGCAAGCAGAGTACTTAAAGTGGGGTGCCGAAGTATTGACACCTCATATCAAACACATCTTCAATAGGGTCATCCAAGAGGGCTTCCCAAAAGAGTGGACGACTAGTGTGGTTATCCCTATCTTCAAAAGCGGGGATACCAATAACCCGTCAAATTATCGTACTATCATGGTTAATCCCTTGGTAAACTCTTCGGAAGCATGATAGAGCACAGAATCAGGAGGTGGACAGAAAAAGAAGGAAAAAGAGCTACGGGCCAAGCTAGATTTAGACCGAAGCACTCTACTATTGATCATGGAGCTACACTTAGGTTCTTGATTGAAAAAATATGGAACACTCAAGGAGACGAGGCTTTTGTTGCTTTGTCGACTTCAAAAAAGCCTTTGACAAAGTCCCTCGTGACAAGCTTTGGAATAGGATGAAGGAGCTGGGGTTCCGGATGAGCTCAGAGTTGCTGTCCATAGATTATATGAGCAAGTAAAGGCTAAAATCAAAACTAGTGATGGAATGTCAGAGTGTTTTGACAGCGATATAGGGGTCAAATAGGGCTGCCCACTTTCACCAACTTTATTTGGACTGTACATTGATAAATTAGAAGAATGGTTAAATAAGGATAGTGGGGAGGGGATCCAACTAGATAAGCATGCTATAAAACTGCTTCTTTATGCAGATGACCTTATTTTAATTGCCAGAACAACCAGCAGCTTGAGGGAACATTTGAGAGCACTTGAAACTTTTTGCCAAGAGGTTGGAATGCAAGTGAACACAAGCAAAACCAAAGTAATGATCCTCTCTGAAAAGAAAAAAGAAACAATATACCTTTACCTTTGAAGGCAGCCCGTTAGAGATAGTCGAGGAGTACAAGTACCTCGGGCTTGATTTTCACCACAAGCTCAGCTGGGAAACGTGTAGAGAAAAAAGAATCCAAGGAGGATGGAAAGCATTTTACTCTCTTCAAAATAGGTGCAGGACTGCGGAGTTATGGGATTGGAAGACTAGGAGAACACTCTTCGGTTTGTTGGTTATCCCAGTGATTCTTTACAGATGTGAAATTTGGGGCAGCAGTATGTCAGTTCTGAAATGGAAATAGATAGAGAGAATCCAGAAACACTTCATCATAAGCAGTCTCAAAGTCAAGAATTCGGTGCCGTATGAGATCCTACTTGCTGAAACGGGGTCCTTCCCCCTAGAGGCATCGGAGATGATACGGTTACTAAGCTACCTCAAGAAGATTCAAAACATGAAGAAGCACAGGTGGCCTAGACTAATTATGAAGGAAGAACTAACTAGAAGAAAGAACACTTGGAGGAAGCAAAATGACAAATGGGTAAAGAGGTGGGATATTAGCATGCAGGAGTGTCCAAATACTAATGAAGAAATAAAAAAATATGTGAGAAAAAAATTCAAGTGCATCATGTGGACAAAACAAATGGGCCGTAAAAAGGAATACTACCTCAAAGAATTCAACCCCACAAGTGATTTTGAAGAAAAACCCTATATAGGAGTAGACATTAAGTGGAAAGCGAAAATGTTGATTGCTCAACTTAGGATTAGCTCTCATCATCTTAGGTGTGAAACGGGTAGATGGCTAACTCCTAAAGAGGATTGGAGGGAGAGAATATGCCTCTTTTGCAACAAAGGCGTGGTGGAGACGGAACGACACTTCCTCTTGGAGTGTGAGGCATACAAAGACATCCGATACAGTTATGGTGAAACTTTGAAAATCGCCAACCTGGACACCTTGTTTGAAACAAGGCTGGGTAATACGGCGAACCTCGTGATCAAACTTCACAGCAGAAGGGAAGATCTCAAGAAGGAAGTTCAGGCAACGTAGGGAACGTTTTTTTTGTGGCTGAGGTCTCGTTTAGAAGAAGATGTGTGCGACGGATGGGTCCCATAGGCTGCAACAGTCTCGTGGACGTTATTAAAATCCTTCATTCATTCATTCATTCAAAAATAGAAACATTCTAATAAATCATTAGAAAACCTCCAGAATATGTCGAAACTTCCTCAAAGAAACCAACTGCCATTTAGGTAACTGTAAAGAAAACCCTCTAACCATGCCGTATTAGCCTACAAGGGCCACTGATAGGCTAATCATGCTGAAAGTACAATGTCTAGCTAGAAGGGGACATTACAATCCGCTCCTGAAATTGCTTGTCCCCAAGCAATCTCAAATCTAGATGCTATAGAATCTCCTCACTCTCCCAAGTAGCATCCTCAACTGGGAAGTCCCTCCATTGAATTAAGTATTCCCTGATGACCCGTCTCCGCAAAGTCCTCTCTCGAACATCCAAGATGGCCTCGGGCACCAATATCAATTTTCCCTCATCATCTAGGGGTGGCAAAGTCATGGAAGGAACCACATGATGTCCTGATGCCTTCTTGAGGCATGACACATGGAAGACATTGTGTACTCTGCTATCGGTTGGCAACTTCAACTCATAAGCCACCTCGCCCACTCTTGTGATAATCCTGAATGACCCATAGTATCGTGGCTTAAGCTTCTCGGCTCCACTTTTCTTAAGAGAAGACTGTCTGTGTGGCTGTAGCATCAAATACACCATATCACCAACCTCAAATGAACGTTCAACTCGCTTCTGATCTGCATATTGCTTTTGTTGGTTATGGGCCTTCTGTATGTTTTCCCGCAATGCTCTCATATTGTCTTGTTTCTCCTGCAATAGATCACCAGCACTAGGCACTCGGTTATCTCCAAATAACAAATCCAGAAAGCTCGGCGCATCATACCCATACAGTGCCATGAATGGTGTCATCTAAATGGAGAGATGGTAATTGGTATTGTAACAATACTCACATAAATATAACCACTTAACCCAACCCTTTTGCTGCCTTGGTATGTAGTTCCTGAGGTAGCCTTCCACCCATTTATTCACAATCTCCGTCTGCCCATCGGTTTACGGGTGGCAACTAGTACTCGGAGTGATTTCTGTTCCACACAGCCTGAATAGCTCCTGCTAGAAATGACTCACAAACCGGTTGTCTCTGTCACTAACTATGATTCGAGGAAACCCATGCAACCTAACTACCTCATGCAAAAACAATTTTGCCACCTGCATAGCTGAGTAAGTAGCTGAGATCGGAAGGAAGTGAGCATATTTAGTCAAATGATCCACAACCACATATATGCAATCTCGTCCCTGAGCTTTAGGTAATCCAGTAATGAAATCCATAGATAAGCATTCCCACTTCCTATCACGAATCAAAAGTGGCTGAAGTAAACCTGCTGGATATGTGTATTCCTGTTTATTTTGCTGACAAACATGACACTCTCTAACATATCGTAGAACATCTGATTTGAGACCCTTCCAAGTGAACCTCTCCCGAATTTGCCTATAAGTCTTGAAATACTAGGGATGACCTGCCATGGGTGTATCATGAAAGGTCCTCAAAATAATGTTCTTCATCTCCGATCCTGGGGTCAAATAGATCCTTCCTTTGTAAATGATTAAATCATTTACAACTGTATATCTGGCATCCTGTACTGACCCCTCAACAATACCTGCAGCCCAATTGTCCTTGGCATACTCTGCCACTATCAAGTGTCGCCAATCATCTGCTATCTCAGTCATAGAACTCAAGCGTGGACATCGAGATAAAGCATCAGCAACCACATTTTGTCCCCTTGACAAAGGAGATGTCAAAATCATATGATTGCAGCTTGTTGACCCATTTCTGCTATCGATCATTAAGATCTCTCTATCCAAGGAAATGCTTCAAACTGTTATGGTCTGTTTTCACCACAAATTTGTTGCCTACCAAATACTGTTTGAATTTGGCCAATGCATGCATGATGGCCAACATCTCCTTGTCATATATACTGTACCCTTTCTCTGGACCGCGAAGCTTTCGACTCTCAAAAGTAATCGGATGCTTGTCCTGCATAAGGACTGCACCTATCCCCTCACCTAATGCATCACATTGTAGCTCAAAGGGTTTGGAGAAATCCGGCAATGCAAGAACTGGGCAAGAAGTCATAATTAGTTTGAACATCTCAAAACAATCCTATGCCTCAGGAGTCCAAACAAATGCCTCTTTCTTAGTCAAATCAGTGAGTGGTGCCGCATGCCGTGAATATCCATTAACAAACTTGTGGTAGAAACCACACAATCCCAAAAATCCTCTAAGCTGAGTAAGGTTCTCTGGAGTAGGTCATTCAACAATTGCCTTGATCTTCTTTGGGTCCATACGTACCCCCTCAGCACTGATGATGTGCCTAAGATACAATAATTCTGTCATTCCCAAGTCACACTTGGATTCCTTGGCATACAAGGATTCACCTCCAAGAATACCCAAAACTGCATCAAGATGTGCAATGTGATGCTCCCATGTTTTGCTTTATACCAAGATATCATCAAAGAATACCAACACATACCTCCTTAACTGTGAATGGAAGACCCTGTTCATCGTAGACTGAAATGTCGTCGGAGCATTGGTTAGCCCAAATGGCATAATCATGACTCGAAATGTCCACAATGGCACCTGAAAGCCGTCTTCTCTATGTCCTACTCCTTGACATGAATCTGATGATACCCCAACCTCAAGTCAATTTTGGAGAAGTAGCAGGCACCATGTAACTCATCTATCAACTCATCAATTCTAGGGATGGGTAACGGTTCTTGATTGTTCTTTTATTCAAGAGCCTATAATCAATACACATCCGGAATGTACCATCCTTTTTCTTGACCAAGACTACTGATGATGCAAAAGGTGACTTGGTCTAATGTGTCCCATGGCCAACAACTCCTTAATAGTTTTCTCTATTTCATCCTTTAGCCTCTTGGGGTGCCTATATGGGGTGACCATCACGGGTGTAGCGCCCTCCTCCAACTCAATGATATGCTCAATCCCTTTGTTTGGTGGTCTTCCTAGTGGAATATCAATGAATACCTTAGCGTGCTTAATTCTTAACTCTTGAATGTCTGGATGGTAAATTGGCTTCTGCTACTCACCCTGTGTAAGCATCAAAACACACTCAGCTGCCCACTCAACCATGTCATGCCCCATAAGTCTCTCCATCCTCCTAAAAAAAATCATCCTGAAACTGGAATCTCGAATAGCCTTGAGGACATGAATTTTTCCATCTACCTGGAATGTCATTTCCATCTCTCTGAGATCCAGGGTGAATTTCCCTATGTCATGTAACCATCTCATGCCAAGTACCATATCTGTATCACCCATATTCACCACATAGAATTCGGTCTTGAACTCATAGTTGTTCAAACGCATAGGCAAATCTGATATCCTCCTTTCGCACTTGAGGGTCTAACCATCTACCACCTTAACTTTATTCCCTCAAATTCCTTTGTCCCTAATTCCATGCCTCTCAACCAATTGGGCATCAATAAAATTATGAGTTGCCCCTGTGTTAAGAAGAGTGATAATCTTTTGCCCTGCTAGAACTCCACACATTCTAAATGATCCCTCCTACTGGATTCCAGTGATGTGCGCATCACGTTGCCTCATTGCCCCTTCATGCTCTCCTTCACTTTCATGCTTATCTTCCTCATGCTCCGTACCTGAATCCTTAGGATCAGATTGCTGATCTGATTTCTCCGACTCAGAGTCCTCATAATATGCCCACATCACTCTATTAACTTTTCCTTTAGGTCTTAAGGGACAATCATGGTTTCAATCATAGGGCCCCTTGCAGTAGAAACATAACTTCTTGCGCAAATCATCAAGTAGATCCCTATCTAGAGGTGTTGATGATTTGCCTTTAAAATTTGGTTTGTTCTTCTTTTTAGAGAAAGATTTATTGTCTCGATATGAAGATCCCTTTGATGAGTACTTGCTTTGTGGGGCTGCAAGTTCCATGCTCCTAGCCTTCTTCATTGCCTCCTGAAGTGTGGGATGATCAAAAGCTTTAATCCATCCTCGCATAAGCTCCAATAATCCCTCAATGAATAGCACCACCAATCGTCTCTCTGAGATGTTGGGCACCATTACTAATAGTTTCTAGAAGTCTCCAATATAGCTTTCCATACCAACTTGCTTGAGCTGGGCCAAATCTCTGAAGTATGATTCTAGATCCTTCCTATCAAAACACTCAATCAGTCCATCCACAAACTCCTGGTAAGATGTGATTTGACTGTGTTGCAATGTAACTAGTCCATGATACCACCATTCGTGTGCTGCTCCCTCCAAATGCAAAGTGGCATATTTGATAGCTTCCTCTTCTGTCATGGGTCGAAGAGCCAAGAAGGTATCCAACTCATGAATCCATGACTGTGTCGTAGTCTTTTCACTGCCATCAAACATGGGTAATGTAAGCTTATTAGTAGCGTGCTTGAGTTCCTTATTTTGCTTCCTAAATCTTCTCTCTAGCTGAGACCTATAGTAATCCATCCTTGAATGTACAAACCGATCAAAATGCATAAGCTCTTGTGCTTCAGGTGTCAATTGCTGCCATTCAAAATGGGCAACCATGTATGCGTCAGCATAGGTTGGATTCTCAACCTCTTCAATATTCTCCTCAGCTGGTACTTTTCTCAAGAATGTGGGCCGAGTGGGCCTATCTGCAGTGCAGGAGGGTGCCCTCTGCACTCTTTGGGACCTAGCTACACTCCTATCATCTTCCTGGACCTGAGGCTATCTTCTAGGTAAATTCAACTGCTGCAAAGTATTTACCAATTGCTGTAAGGCCCCAACTACTTGCTACTGACCAACTCGTAAATCTCTCAGAGTGTCTCTCACTTCTCTGTGACCATTTCTATCATTGTCTCTTCTCTCATCTCTGTGTGGACCCACGTCTGCTCTGTCACCCATTTCAGCCAAAGGTACCTCTGTAAATGGATTTTCTTCTTGCCAATTCCCTTCCTATTCTGCTCTTCTACGGGTATAGTACCTGTGATGACCTCTCATGTGATATTTTAACCCTCCAAGATGGCAAGATCAGGGCTCTGATAACACTGTAACAATCCTTGCCCAATCTGCGTTTAATCGTCTCAATTTGTTGCCTTGTAATTTTTTCAAACACTTTCTATGCAAAGTGCTTCTTGTTGGTTTTTGTCACAGTTTGATGATTTGTTTTGAATGACGATGGATTAAAGATTCAAGTGTTTATAGAACAATGCAAGAATGACAATGCTAAGTTCTAAATGCAAGAATGACTTCTTTTTTTTGTTCTTTTCTATGCAATTAGATGAATTCACAAAGCAAACTAATCACCTACAGCCAATGGACATTTAGTCGAACAATTGGCATGCAACCTACTATCTCAATTCAAATGCTCAAAAGATAACTATAAATGACCAGCAACTTGTGATTCTTATTTGTATTGATGATTTGATACAATGCTCCACTAGACTAGCCAAGACTCTTGGCATAAACAAGAATTACAATTATATGGTATGTTGGTATGAAAGATACACACCTACAGGTGCAAATATAAACTATACTAAAGGATGAATTGTATGCAATGAACCCTGGTTGGATTGAGGCACCCTTGAGAATAGATGAAAGAGCAAGCAATTTCCAAGTGAAAGGATGATCTCCCAAGCCAAATCGAATTTTTCAAGCCAGCCGCCCCTGTTTTGGTCTGATCTCAAATTAAAAATAATATGCAATGAATATGTGTTGTCTCAAGCATCTAATATCATCTCCATGCTCCAAGGAAGTGGGTGCACCAAGCCAAGCAAAGAATTGATGCAAATTGGAACCCCCACAAGCAAAAACGTCCCTCTTAATGGCATCCTTTGACTGTAAATATCAGATTTTTATATCAGATTTCTCTACAATGCAATCTGTTCTCTTAACTAAGGAAAATCGATGCCAAACTATATAGAAACCAACACCAAAAGATATCTATGCAACCTCCACAAATTCACCAAATCGATTTCTCCAAAATTGGCCAATGGCCACAAATTTTGCTCCAATTGAGATGACTGAGATATCACCTATAAAATGCAACCTTTCAAGAGATATTTCACTCCCTCAGTTATGCTATCAATGGGAGTTATCGTTCCCAAAAACAAATTGATTCACTGAAAAAAAATTAGGCTCAACAAGCATACCACAACAAAGACAACATTAAATTTGGATGATTCATAATGGCAGCCCACACCTCCCTTCATACTTTTTTTTTCTTTCTTTCATTTGGGAAGCTTCTAGAAACATCATAATATTTTATTATTATTTTTCCCTTTTAATAAATTATATTTGCACTTTAATATAAAATAATGAATTATAACATAAAGTAAAAATATAACATCATTTTGTAACATTAGGTTTCTAAAAATAAAAACATTCTAATAAATCATTAGAAAACCTCCAGAATATGTCAAAACTTCCCCAAATAAACCAACTACCATTTGGGTAACTGCAGAGAAAACCCTCTAACCATGCCATATTAGCCTACGAGGGCCACTGATAGGCTAATCATGCCGAAAGTACAATGTCTAGCTAGAAGGGGATATTACAATTTAATTGTAAAATTCAAAAAGTTGCTTTATTGTCTAACTTCAACTTAAGTTGTAGTCTTTTGAGGGTCATGGGCACCCAAGACCTTAAGTGAGGGTTATAATTTGATTAATCTTTCTTTAAAAGTGGGTTTCCCTCCAAAAGTGCAACGCCCCTCTTGGAGGGGAGATTATAAAAAGGGATGGAGGATTCATTTGAAAGGTGGGACTATGTTATGATATTGAATTTTCAAGTTGGAGCACGAAAATCTTTGCTTGTTCCCTTTGAAGACGAAAACCTTCAAGGTGCTGGAATTGAGGACAAAAACCCTCATTCTTCTTGAGGCAACTTCACCGAGGAGTTGCCATTGACCTGAGTCATTCTTCCAAGGGTGTTTTGAACACCAACTTGTTTGCAACAGGAAAGAAGACAACCTATTGAGGTGTGGCAAGTGGCAAAGAAGTTCAACGTTGAAGATTCAAGGGTTAGGGTTTGCATCAAAACCTTAGGGAAGACAAACGACCCCTCTCCTAGGGTGGGCGAGTGGCCTTCAAGGCACAAATCAGCCTTCTTAAGGGCTGAACAGCAGTCTACTATTTTTGGTAAATTTTGGGGCTTATTTCCAGCCATTGGCACTTGAAATAATTCAGTTTTGGGCCTAATTGATTGGATGTAATTTATGATTATTTTCTTTAAAGTCATTGTGCACAAATATTGATGGTTTGGGGTGGAAAAGACCCCCATCCAGTTCTGCAATTTTTCTATGCTTTAGCAGCTTGGAAAGTAACTTGCTATGGTTAGTCGATGCCCTAAATTTTATTGGAAAAAGCAATAATTATTTTCTAGGGTTTCACAGTAATTTATTGCAGCTTTGGTGTATTTATGGATAACTAGGATTTGCTGCAAAGAATCAGAAAAATATTTAATTCAGATTGGCACCATTACTTTTAATATTTGCAAGGGCTTCATGGTCATTTGGGGTCGAGGAAGGCAGCTGCAAATTATTAGAAATTTCCAGCCAGCTAGGGTTTGCTAAAAAATTAAGAAAATCATATCTTTCAACCAAGTTTTGTTGAATAATTCATTGTTTAGCATTTCAGCCCTAATAGGGGACATTACAGAGTAAAGAATAATATTTGTAGTTTTTAATCCTGTCATGTAATCCTTGTATAACAAGAATTCCTTTAGGTCATAGACCAAAATCTTGCAAGTTTGTTCAAGGACAAGGAACTTCCAAATCATGAAGTCCAAGCAAACAAGACTCAATAGAAAACCGTGTAAGTATTTCAACAAAAACACAACCATATATAGGTTGTGCTTTTGTTGAAATACTTACACGGTTTTCTGTTGAGTCATGTAAGTATTTCAACAAAAGCACAACCATATATATATGGTTGTGCTTTTGTTGAAATACTTAGATGGTTTTCTGTTGAGTCTTGGTTGCTTGGACTTCATGGTTTGGAAGTTCCTTGTCCTTGAACAAACTACAGATCTAAAACAATTCGATCCAGCATGATCTTTTCAAGGAGGGGTTTCCTAATACTTTCTTTTTTAGATAACATAGACGAGTGTAAGAACAAACAAGATATCTCCCTCAATATTTTCTTATCAAAGATAAACACAGTCAAAGAATGCCCATACACATTCTCACTTCAGCCAACAAGTTCTTTTGAACAATCCATGCTAGTCAATTCTGACATGAGTAAAGTATCCAACTTGTTCTTTTCCAATACTGCGAAGTAATTTTTTGGCATATCAGAACTCCCCTTAGGTAATAGGCCCAATTCATGCAAGCATTTCAAAGACGATCTCTCAACAATGCAGTCCATGCAGCCAAGGCACAAATGAAAGCATCAAATATGGACCTTCTCTGCAGTCCTCCAAAAACTCCTTGAATGAAGATTAAAGAAAACAATAATGGCATGTAATGCCATGCATAAAATCATGGTTCCAATCGGCTAGGGCTTTGCATGTTCTTCTCTCCTTCAACTCGCAGTTATGATTAAAAAATGACACACAAAAACGAAACCCAATATTCCATTGACTTCGCCACCCCTAACCCTGTCGGGTTAGTACTCCTTAACCATAGTTAAAACCATTTCCAAAGCATAGTTTATTAGTTAGCTTCCACTACAAGCCACTGCCAAATAAATGCATGACAGGTTGTATTTAATAAACACATGATCTGAGAGATCCAAAGCCCTTTTTTCTTTTCATATTTCCCACCAAGGTGGTGTCCCTAAAGTGCCACCAAAATAATGTTTTCAAACTATACAACATAACCCTTAGCATAGCTAATACCCCTTAGGCTTTACAACATACCTAAGGTATTTTTCAACAATGCACACAACCACTATAAACAATCATGATTCTAATTCCAAAAGCCTTTGAAGTGGAAGAGATATCAGGGTTTAGGCCTATAGCTTTATGCAACGTCCTCTACAAAATTATTACTAAATTAATGGCAAAAAGACTGAAACCTTTAATGCATAAGATCATCTCTCCAAAACAAGGAGGATTTGTCCAGGGGCAACAAATCCATGATGAGATTGTTTTGGCCCAAGAAGCGTTACATTCCACGGAAATGCAGAACTCTCCTATGTTTATTAGGTTGGATCTTTCAAAAGCTTATGATAGAGTTGACTGGACATTTTTATGTAAAATTTTCGACCAGTTTGGCTATTCTCAAGATTCGATCAACTGGGTTCAAGCTTGCTTAGTATCGGTTTCATATTCAGTGATGGTAAATGGAAACCCCTCAAAGTTTTTTGGTGCTTCCCAAGGAATTAAGCAAGGTGATCTGATCTCTCCATTCTTATTCATCATATTGGCTGAATGTTTGGGATGTTTGATGACCAAGGCAAGAAATAATGATTTCATTTCATTAAAACAACAATACTATCCCCATAACATTATTCACTAATGTTAATCTTATTAATCATAATAAGATATGTCAACCTTGTTTATTTTTCACAAGCTTGCCATGTAAACATGTCTAGGTTATTGTTTAACTCAAAACCACCTTTGCAAAGGTTTCACACATTACTATGAATGCAATCAAGGTAGTCAAAAAGGCAATGAAAGATGACAAGGCACAAAACTGAAACATGCCAAGACCAAAGTGATATTAAATGTGAATACCACAAAACGACCAAAACAACAACTCGATTAATGTGATGCCGATAGAAAATAGTAATGTTGTCACCACACATTTAATCACAAATCAATTCTGAACACAATACATAATGTGACCAAAACAAGAGTAAGGCAAAGTCGATAAATGCCAATAGAACCCCAAAGCAAACCCAAGATTGAACCAACATGGATGAAACCCGAATGTGCAACATGTCAGAACTGCGGGGTGTGCTCATCGAGTAGGGAGTCTACTCAAGCAACCCACTCCCAAACATGACCTTTGCTTGACCTGTACCCATGCACACTGACAACCAAAAGTCCATCAATAGCATCTGTGGGGTGGTACATAATCATGTATTTATAATAAATGCAACTGAATGAGTATATATCAACATATACATATCCTTAAACATCAGAATAGTTTTATCACGATCGTAACAAAATTTCCTTTTCAAACATATGTCAATGCTGAAACAGAATAAATCATGACAAAAACAAATGCAGAGTACTGGAAATAAATATAAGGTACAATAGTAATAGATGCTAGTACGCCAAAATTAAATTTCAATTTCAATGTATAAGCATCCCAAGTAACAAAACAACAAAGTCATGATTCTAGTAAAGGTGTCCCAATACTACCAACAACAAGGACCAAGTCTATCAATAAGATAGAAATTCCACCAGCAGCATAACAATCCAAACAATAATGCCAAAAACACTTGAGTGTTATAATGTTCAACAAGAAGGGATATTGCAAAAAATGTCTCTAAAATTGATTCCTCTTGCTAAAATTGGTATAATCACATGTTTCGATGAGATTAGCATAAATTTGAATTGATTTGGTATCCCTTCCAAAAAATATTGCACTGCAAATGGACTCTATCCATGTGAGCTGTAGCTAGAAGTGGCAATTGGGGTTTCATTTAGAATGGCGATTTCGGTTGCATTGATTTAATTATCAGTATTCTCCTTGCTAGCATTTGTGTGGGAAAAGATAAAGTCGAATATTGTTGAATCCATCAAACACAAAATTCAAAGTCCTCAGAATATGTGCAATGGGTTAACCTTTCAAGAGACTTACATCTTACTTTGAGTAATCATCAAATGTTTGTTTTTAAATCGAGGAAATCTAAGGGGGAAGGTAAATGGTCAAACCCCTCCTTGTGGATTTGGGAAGTTGAATACAGATGGAACCTCTAGAGGAAACCCAGTTAAAGCAAGTTTGGGAGGAATAGGAAGACTTTCAGATGGATCAATTGTGTTCTTCTTTTCAGAAGGATTGGGTTGTGCAACAAATAATTTGATTGAAATTAAGGCATTTTTAAGAGGATTACAAGAAGCAGTTAAAGTTGGATGGAAAAAGATTCAAGTCGAATCTAATTCTCAACTAATCATTTGCCTTTTATCCAATTACTCATTGAAGAAGGGCAAAAATTGGCAAATCATGAGAGAGGTGGAAAAAATCCATCAACTAAAGGATGCATTTCAAGAGATCCATTTCAACCATGTTCCTCGACAAAATAACAGAGTTGTAGATGCTTTAGCCAATTGGGCTTTCGATAATAGCATAGTCATTGCATTTGGCGCATTTGAAGGTTAAAATTTGAAATTTGTTGAACCTAAAAAAAATGATAAAAATCATTGAAATTCAGCTAGAATTTCGTCGCAAATTTCTAGACAAATTTAATAAAGGAAAAAAAATTGAAAATTGTTAAAATCCACCAGAAAATCATTAAAATTCATTTTTTTAGGGTTTCATTAAAATTTTTACTTTTTTTGTCAGTCAAGCCTTTATTCCATTCACTGCAGCTTCACCTCACATTTGTGTTTTGCCTGCGTAGCGATTTGTGTTCTTCCACCATCCAACACCAAACCTATAGTCTTTTACCTTCAAGGCTTCAACGCCAATGGTGAACTTCGAAGTGACTGCCAGTGCCTTCAACGCCAACTGCAAATTTCCTGAGTGAGTTGTGACTACAGTTTTGAGTCTCAGACAAGATTTTATCAGTGCCAACTTCTAAGTCCAACTGCAAAGTGTGAAGGGAATTGTGATATTCAGTATTCAACATGTTTTTCATAGTATTTATAAAGTTATACCTCTAGGTTGTAAGTTTGTTGTTTTTAGATCAGATCTCATTCTCTCTGTTGTTTTCAAGTTATAAACTTATAACCAATATATTTGTTTTCATTCTCTCTGATGTTTTTTTAATGGAGTGGTATATTTTTAAAAATAAGTATATTTTTATTAGCTGAATTTATTCAAGAATTTAATCTCAAAATTTTTAGTTCCGAATTTTTTCCGATTTTTTCCTCTGCGAATTCAAACACGAATTCGAATGTGGTGACTATGGATAATAGTAACATTGTTTGCTATGGTCCCCCACCTATATGGTGACCTACAAAGACCCAAGAGGATATATGGAAGATCTTAGATTTAGACTGACTTCATGGTTAAGGCTGAAGTGATTAGACTTGTGTCTAGTGCTAGGATTTGGACAAATAGTTTTGTTGCCTGGGATAGTAGAAATTGTATTTTTGATTTAATCTTTGAATCAATATAATCTATCTTCTAAAAAAAAATTAAAAAAAATTATTGTTTGGTTGTCCAAGTATTAAAAGTAGCCAAGCATTGCTTATTTACAGTTGCCTTTGAAATGTCCCCAAATTAGGGATATTTTCTGAAATCTGATTTTTATGTGAAACCCTAGTAATAAGAGAAAATATGATTTCTACCATAGCAAACCCTAGCTGCAAATACACTCCAAAATTGGCATAAAAATATGCTAAATCCTTCAAATCAATTGCGACCCCTTTTAACAAAGATTAATCTTTCAAAAACCCAAATTAGCCCTTCAAACTCTAAGCACCTAGGTTAAAAAAATAAATATGATTTATGGCAGCCCTTTAATGACAATTCTAAGAGTTTCACCTTCAATAGGTCTTCAAAAATAATAAAAAAATACAGCTACAATTAAATACCTTTTTATGATGTTTTTCTTTCACAAACAAATTGAATTTACCACAACAATATTTAGAATAACATGAAAATTTCTAGAATACTTTTATAATCAATATTTGATTTCAAACCCTCAAATAGGTGACTTTTTCCAATTTGCCCAAAACTGGAAATATTATATAAAAATCACAGAATATGTATTGTCCCCAAATGGAAGATTTCACATGAAAGAGGTTTTCCCTAAAATCCACAAATCTGAAAATGCAATCAACAAACCTTAGTTTGCAAAATAAGCTCTCAAAACCCTTGTTAGGTCCTAGAAACCCTAGATACCAAAATGATAGGGTTTTATGGATGAATCCCAGCCAATGACATGTTCCAAAATAACTGAAAATTGGTAGAAAATAACCAGAAATTATATTGCACAAAACAAGTACCTTTTTGCCCAAAATCTGAAGCTCAAACACCATTTTTGATGGCAGAAAATTTTGATTAATTATAAAAAATTACAGCTGCTGTTTTGAGTGAATTTTCTCTTCAAACCCCTCCCAAAAATAGCCACGAATGCCCAAAAAATACCAAAAAATTACAACGATCCCTTTTGAGCAAAGAAATGGCCAAAATTGATCCTCCAAGCCAATTGCTCCACTTTCAAATTAACAATTAATTAGAGAGGGAAATCTTGCCTTCTGCAAGTGGAAAAATCTTCAAAACCTATCAAAATAATTAAATAATAAATCAAAAAATTATTATTTAATTTTCTCCTTTAAACCCTTCACGAACTCGTCCAATTCTTCACATTAATATTCAAAAAATTAGGAAACAAATTCAGAATATTTAATTTTCATATTTTATATCAAATGAGGCCTCCAAACCTTAGATCCAATCTCCTTAGGTGGTTCTCTCCACTTGCAAAAATAGGATAATTAATTAACAAAGTTAACATGCAAGAAAAGAACCATGAAACCCTCACAAAAATCCACACAAACTGTCCAAAGCAAATCGCCCCACTTTTAGGGCAAGAACAAGATCTTCTTAGCAATAGATGGAGTAAAAAAACACTTTTTTTTTACTTGATCAAACATCAAAGGTAGCGAACCTCTATTGGGCATGCATCCAATAGTTTTCTTCAAGCATGAAGAACAATTTTATCAAAATTCAACATATCCTCCATTGTAGCCTTCGTCATGTATTTATAACTTCCAAAGAGGGTGAACTACTTTGGGAAGTGTTGACGCAGTGGATTGCACCCTAGACAGGAGGCTGAGCTCCTGCCTTCCACACACAACAATGGAAACTCCCCTCTTGCTTGTGGGCCTGGCAAAACTGGGGGGAGAGTCTCTAGATAAAGGCTAGCTCCCTTTGATGCATCTGAGTTATTCCAATATGTGCTAATACATACATACATATATATATATAATGGGGGGGGATGAAAAAAGAGAAGAATTACAGGAAAACAAAACCTAATCTAAGAGGGTGATGCACCAAATAATTTCGACCTACTCACACTCACACTCTGAACCATAAGAACACATACATACACTTTAACTGGTAAAAGGACCAGACTGTAGGAAGCTTGACAGGGAGGCTTTAATGGAACACACAGAAAAAGGTACTTACCATAGGTGCTGTAGGAAAAGCACACTGTCTAGTAACCTCCTTCTGCCTCTGCGCTTCAGGTACAGCTCTTCTTGTCACCTGTAGGAATGGTGCCTTGTAGATACCAGATGCGTTGGTGTCAACCCTGTGAAAGCATTAAGAAGCAATGACTGAACACAAGACTAACACTCAAACACACTCAGAAATATCTAACCAGAATAGAGGTAAAATGCGTATTTTATTGATTCTAGGTGAAAATTGCCAGGGCTTCACCTTACAATGTGAAAGATAGTTCTTTAAAAGTGAGAAGTTACAATATATATATAGAGAAGAGAGAACAAAAGCGCCTCTTTTGCAAAAAGACTTTTGGCGCCCTTTTACAAGTGGCCCATGTGCGTTTCGAGGGTGTTGGCAAGAGGAAGCCGCTGAAATATAAATGTTGTCGGCTCCGATTCTGACTTCAGGCATTTAAGAACATAGGCTGCGTTGTTTGTCCACAAACAAGACTGCTCCTTGAAGGCACCCACGTGGTTTGTCTGCTCATAAATGCAAAATAGAGAAAAAAATGGGTCGCGTTGTTCACTGTTTGCATCCCTTGATGACCACTTGGCAAGCACTGCTCCAACTGCTGGAATAACTCCCTGAGTCGATGCCTTCCTTCGCCACTTGGACTGTTTTGTCTGTTTCTGCACTTGGCTCTTTTGTCTTTCCTTGCCTTGTCTCTTCTGGCTCCTTTGGCCCTCGGGGGCTATCTTCTCGGCCTTGCTGGCTCCTTGGGCTCCTTTATGGTTGGCGCTCAAGAATTTAAAGATCAAACGGCTATTTCTCTCTATAAAATTGACGTTCGGGGGCCCGTCACCGTTTGAAAAAAAACAATGGCTAGTCTATTTCCCTAACATTGACGGCTTTGGAGACATCACTGTCCTTGGCAAATCCTTCGGTTCTTTTCCTTTGTTTCGGCCTTGTCTGCTCCGATCGGGCTTTTGCTTTGGACCCTCCCGAAGGGAAGGTGACCCTTCGGCTTTGGAGAAGTGTCCTTCATTTTGGCCGAGAGTCCCCCGCAAGGGCACCTGCCCTTCAGGGTCCTTCGGCTCCCTTGGTCTTGAAATCCTTTTCCTGGGTCTTCTCTCGGCTACTTTTCCTGTGGATTTTCTCTCGGCTACTTTTCCCGCGGACAAAAAGTCCGCAAGAATTGTTTCGACCATTTCTTTTGACTTTCAGCATTTCTTCGAGTTCTCTCCCCGCGGCCTTTCCTCCGAATTTCTTCGGACTCTTTGTTTGAAGGAATTCCTTCAAACAAAAAGTCCGAAAGAAATCAATTTATGCCTTTGCCTTTGCCTTAAGTCTTTTTTTTGCGGGATTTTTTCGTTCGTAGCCCTTCTGAATTTCTTTGGACTTTTTGTTCGAAGGAATTATGTCTTTGTCTTTTCCTTTGATTGCCTTCGAAAAGTGCCCTTCGGGAAATCTGCTTCGGTACTGTCGCCGACCAAGTGCCCTCCGCAAGGGCACTTGTCCTTCGGGAGACTCTATTGAACCTTCTCATTGAACCGTTCTTTTGAACCAAGCTGTTGAACTGACTGTTGGACTTTGCCAATGAGCTTTGCCGTTGAACCAAAGCGATGAACCAAGCACTTGAACCAAAACGACTGAACCAGACTATTGAACCAAGCACGACTGAACCAGACTATTGAACCAAGCACTTGTCCATTTTGCGCCTAGGTGTTGGGAAACCATTTGTTGCCTGCAGAGTCTGTAGAAATGCTTGTAGTGCCTACAGAGTCCGTAGAAATTTCCAGACTTGTGCAAAATCAAAAAATTAAACTGGCTCAGAACAACAGGGAGAGAAGGGGACCGATTTTGGCCTGTTGGACCAAAAATGGTCAACAAATTGGCGACTCCCAGGGGAAGCATGCCTGCTACGCTTAGAAACCAGTTGCCTTAAAGTCCATTGGGCACGGAGTCAGAATGTAACTTTGAAAAAGTTAGCAACAGCCTTAAGATATCCAAGAATCAAACACGAAGGTTTACCCCAAAAGGAAACGAAAACACACACAAGGCAAAAAAACACTACTTGTGCAAACTGCACTTAGGGAAAATAGGCAAAAAACAAGGAAAATATATACATGACGGAAGAAGGGCTCAGTGGTAATGCTTAAGATGTATCCCATTAACTGAGATATACAGTTCTTCACCATCCAATCTGGAGAGTTGGAATGCATTATGATGCTTGCACTGAGTGATGACATATGGACCACTCCATAGGGCATTGAACTTTGCGTGCTTTCCAGGTTTAGCTCAGTCCTCATCCCATTTCAAGACGATGTCTCTTTCAGAGAAACCTTTTGATGAAGATTTCTTGTCGAAGTGTCTATTCGTTTGCTGTTGGCGGCTGGTCATAGAAGCCATAGCCTTGTCTTTTGTCTCTTGGAGCTCAATCAGCTCGCGTAGCCTAACCTCCATGCTATTGCCTTCTTCTAATTGCAGCTGGCGAGCGAGGTCCAAGGCTGGCAGCTCAAGTGAAATGGGGAGCCTAGCTTCCCTTCCATATACGAGCGTGTACGGTGAGTTACCAATTGCCCTCTTTGGGGTGACCCTATCTGTCCACATGGCTGTTTTCAACTTGGCATGCCAAGTCCTCTGATTCTCCTCCATGGTTCGCTTGATGATCCTGATCAGATTCTTATTTGTAGATTCAGCCAGCCCATTCCCCTATGGATAGTAGTTGGACGAAGTGCTAAGATAGATACTAAATCTCAACGCCCATTCACTTGTTTTAGTTCCCAGAAAAGCTAACGCGTTATCTGAGATTATGGTAGTTGAAACTCTGAACCTTGCCACTAGGTCTTCATAAAAATCTAGGATTGCACTTTTGTTAGCTTCCTTCAAAGCGACAGCCTCTACCCATCTTGTGAAATAATCCGTGGCGGTCAGGACCCACTTGTGTCCAGCACTGGAGGGAGGGTTAATCATCCCTATGAAGTCAAGGCCCCATTGCATGAATGGCTGCTCTACTTGAATAGGCTGTAAAGGCATGGCAGCCAACTGTTGCTTCCCATCAAAGAGCGCGCGCTTTTGGCACTTTCGTACCCAGGCATGGGTGTCCCTAAATAGAGTAGGCCAGAAGTAACCAGCTCTCATTATTCTTGCTGCTGTAGCCCTAGGAGAAAAATGACTACCGGCTGGCCCATCATGGAACTCGGACAGCACCCTGTCAGCCTGACTTGGGTCTAAGCACCTTAAAAAGACTCCTGAGAGATCCCTTTTGAACAACACTCCATCAATCAGGACATAAGGGAGACACTGAAGTCTGAAATATCTCCTCTTGGTCCTATCAAGGCCCTGCGGGCACTCATCAGTGAGAAGGAAATGCCTCACATATGATGTCCAATCCTTCATGACAGCTGGTTCTTTTGCTGTAGCTGCATCATGAATTAGCAAACTGTCTTCTTTTTGCTGCTTCAAGTCTGCAGCAAGGTGCTCACACAGGGCTCTCCCTCTTACCAGTTTGGTGATCTTGATATCCACGTCATATTCCATCACCTTAGTGATCCACCCCGCTCTCTTTTCATTCAGATCTCGGTTGATCAAGAAATCCTTGATGCTAGGATGTGGAACCATGAGGTGAATTCTGCTATTAGACAGCATATGCCTGAATTTTTTACACTCCGTATGACCACAAGGATTTGCTTCTCTACATATGTGTATCTAACCTCAAAACCCTCTAGGCCTTGGCTAAAAAACACAATTGGTTGCTCAAGGTTATCACCATTTGCTTGGGTAAGCATGGCGAAGATTACCTCTTCATTGCCGAAGGTGTAGAGGTTGAAATCTTTGGTGAAGTCAAGGTTGATCAAAGTAGGAGCCCGGGCTATGGCCTTCTTGATTTCTTCAAAACTGTCATTTTTTTGTGCTGTCCATGTGAACTCTTCACCCTTCCTCAGCATAGAGGTCAACGGCTTGACTACCTCCGCAAAATTTGGGATAAATCTCCAGATGAAATTTATCTTGCCGAAGAAGCTTTGCAGGCCTTTCTTGTGCTTAGGCAAGGACAGCTCCAAGATGGAGCGAACTCTCTCTAGATCAATAGTTAAGCCTTCTTTGGAAACAATGTGACCAAGGAGTTTCCCCTCGTGGACAACAAACACGCATTTCCTAGGGTTGAGAGAGATACCGAACTCTCTACACCTCTCAAAGATTTGTCTGAGGTGTTTCATGTGTTGGCTCGCCTCCTTGGAGAAAATTGTCACATCATCAAGATATACCAACACAGTGTTATTTATCTGGCCTCAAAAGGCCATGTCCATGGCTCGTTGGAAGGTGGCACCAGCATTAGACAATCTGAATGGCATTTTCCTGTAAGCAAATGCCCCCCATTTGCTAGTGAATGTTGTCTTGTGCTGGTCATAGTCTTGCACCAAAATATGGTTATATCCTGAATACCCATCCAGGAGGGAGAAGCACTCGCTGCCTGTCACCATTTGAAGGATCTGCTCCATGCTTAGGAGAGGATAATGGTCTTTCAAAGAGACTCTGTTGAGGTCCCTAAAATCAACGCACAGTCTGATCTCCCCATTCTTTTTTCGGACAGGAACAAGATTGGCCAGCCAAGAAGAGTATTTGATTGGAAATATTATCCTGGACTCAATCAACTTGGTGAGTTCCTTTCGCATGAGAAGCTCAATCATTGGGTTGACAGGCCTCTGCTTCTGCTTGATTGGCCTGGCACCTTCTTCCACCTCAATGGTATGATAGGCCAGACTTGGGTCAAAACCCTTCAAATCACTATATTCCCAAGCGAAGACATCAGCAAATTCCTGGCACAACAAGATGAAGGCCTGCCTTTCACGGTCCGTGCACACTTTCCCAAGTGCAAGCAGCTTATCTTTGAAAATTTCAACCTTCTCATGGTGCTCCTCCTTCGTTGCAATGCATGCCTTGTCGCTTTTCAACTGGTCATCTCCATTGAAGATACTCTTTAGAGTGACCAAACCTTTGGGGAGCTTATTGTTCTTCAGCTGAACAATTTGGCTGCTATATTGTTGTTCTAGCTTAACCTAGTTTTTTGTAGCAAACTTAGCTTCTTCTTGCAAGAAGAGTGATATTTGTTGGTCGCTGTCAAAGACCTGCTAGTTGGTGACGTTGTCAGGTATAGAGGGCCAGATTACTACCTTCAAGTGGCATGAGCTGTGGTCTCGGCCTATTTTCTTAGGGATATCAAACTGGGCACCAACTGCTGCCAGCCTATCCACTTGCTTGTTCTGCTCTCTAGGAATGGAGGTAATATTGAAAGCAAAAAAAATTTCCACTAAGTCCCATACTCTATGTTTGTAGGACTTCAGTAAAGAATTCTTTGTCAAATTTTGGCCTCTTACCTGATTGACAATCAGTCCACTGTCACCAAAAACTTGCAGCTCTTTGATTCCTCTTTTCCTCGCCCACTCCAAACTGTGGATGAGGGATTCATACTCTGCAACATTGCATGTGTAGGAAAATTGGAACCGGAAAGCCGAAAAATATTTTTTCCTTTGAAGGAGAAACTAGCACCGCTCCACCACCAGCGCCCAACTTCTTGAACCATCAAAGAACAGCTGCCATAGACCTGAGCTTTCTTGGCTCGTTTTCATCAGATTTGGTACAAAAGTATTCTCTTCATGCATGCAATAAATTCCAAAGCCTGCCTTCTCTATGAATTTGTAAGGATCATGCTCGAAGTTGTCACTTCCCCATTCATCTAAGAGTAGGTCTGCAACTCCTTCAAAGGCAGAAGATGGAGATTGGTCTACTTGGAACTCTTCTTGGTCAATAATGGCGTAGCTGACATTTGCGGCCTTGAGCGAGTATGGTTCCAGATGATCTATGTGGAGTGGCTCGGATTCAATCTTAACTTTAGTCCCATACTTGGTTCTAAAAACCAGATAAGACCAATTTGCTGCTAAGTAGCCGCCTATCTTGGATGTAAAATCCCTAGATAAGTAGATGGCAAAGTAAGGAGGGACATCCGCCACTACCACATCATGAGAAACTGAGAAGGTCGGGCAAGCGTGTAGCGTCAAGCTCAATCCTTTCACTACCCCAACTGTCTTTGCTAGTGTTCCATCCAGCTGCAGGACTCCCTTAGTCATTTCTTCGTATTTCAACCCCAGCTTGTTGGCTATGCATTTGGGCATTACTGAGGTGCTTGCTCCACTGTCAATGATGCAATTGTGCACCAAGAAATCTCCTATGACCAAGGACAAATAAAAAGGGGGAACTTTTTCTTCTTTCCTGACTTGGCCTGAGGTGGAAGGCTGTCCATTCATCATCAAGACATTATCGGCCTTTGTTGGGACAACTTGTTCATTCAGCTCATGCAATTCCTTTTGCAGCATGTCCTTTTGCCCTGGTATTGACAACGAATCCCACAAGGAGATGTTCATGTGCAGCTTCTTCATCTGATCTACCACATTGACCCGAGGGTTGCCTTCAAATTTTCTTTGGGATTATTTACAGCCTGAGGTGGAGGCCGAGGAGCTGAAGGTACAACTGGCTGTCTGAAGCTTGGGACCTTTTGATTTATAGTGATGAAGAAGGTATTGTTGACGTTTGGGTAGTACCCTGAGTTTCTTCCAATGATATTTTTTTGGACCTTGTGTTGGCTGCAACACAGTCGCCCTGATTGTCTGCAGTACCCACGTAATTGACTGCATAGAACTCACCTTCTAAGTGATTCATGAGAGTAAAATCAGGCTGAGTTTGACTATTGCTCATGCCGAGTTGCATTGAAGCCTCAAAACCTTGGAATTGGGCGGCTGCTTGATTGTCTTGTACATTTGGGTAATGACCCGTCATTTCATTTGTATAAATAGCCTGCTCCTGACCATATCCCATGGTTGAACAACTTGGTTGTTCTTGTACCAGATTGTTTTGAACGGGCATCATAGCCTTGGATGATGAAGGGGCCCCTGGATTGTAGCCTTGAAAAAGTCTGGTCTGTGCAAACTGACCCTGCCCTTGATTGTAATTTTGGAAAGGGGGTCTATTTGTTTGACCATACTGCTGATATCCTTGATTTGGTCAGCTATTTTGAGCTTGTTGCCTTTTAATAGCCACTAGTTCATTTGTCACATTTTGCAACAGACTTTTGACTTTATGGAGCTCATTTGGTGAAGTAGCAGTTGGCTTTTCTTTGCTAGGCAGAAGAGCTAATGTGGGAGCAGTAGTCTGAATTGGAGGCAATATTTCAGGAAAAAGTGGCATTTGAGGTCTAGGAGCTATTTTCCCAACCTGTACTAGGCAATTCTCAGCCGCTATAGCTATGTCATAGGTGGCAGGCAGCACATGTCCTCTCATGGACTATATCATAACAGTGATATCACTGTTCAATGCTCTTAAGTAATACAGGAAAACATAGCTAGGAGTCGGTCTTACCAGAATGGGGATTCTATCCCATGTCTTCTGAAATCGAGTGTTGAAATCCTGCATGTATTCATGTGGAGCTCTTTTCATTGTAGTCAGCTGCTCGAAAAGCGAGAGGTGGTCGCTCTTCTCCCCAAATCGGTTCTTCAAAAGAGTGCCCAATTCATTCCAGGAACCGACTGAATTCATGGTTAAGGTCCTGTACTAGTCCAGAACTTTGCCCTTGAGGGACAATGCCAGCAATCTGGTTGCAATATTATCCTCAGTAACATTGTGAATATTGCAGAGGTTAGCAATATTTCTGATATGTTCAATAACTGTGATGGGCCCCTCTCCATCAAAGGGAGGCACACTTTTGAGGACTGCTCCTGAAATTGGGTCATAATGCAGGAGATTCAAGGGACTCTGACTACGAAAAGTCACAAAGGGTAATGCCATAGCTATGATAGGATGTAACAGTGGCCTTCTTGTGTAGGTGTTCTTTATAGCAGGTTTGGGAAAGTGGTTTGTTGAATAAGGATGGGTCCTCTCAAACCTCAGTCGCTTTGCTGAGTTCAAAGGCAATTCAATGAATTCGAAAGGGACACCCTTAGCAGCAGACCGTGTGGTGATTTTAGGCATAGGAAGTCAAATTGGCCTTTGATTTGAAATTGAAGCTCTTACCAGTGGAGTCGCCAAATGCTGAAAATAGTTGATTTTGCTGTAACAGGACCAGTATCAATCCTGAAACTTTACTAAGTGTAAAAAACTGAGTCCCACCAGGCGTGCCAAAAACTATTGACGCAGTGGATTGCACCCTGGACAGGACGCGAGCTCCTGCCTTCCACACGCAACAATGGAAACTCCTCTCTTGCCTGTGGGCCTGGCAAAACTGGGGGGAGAGTCTCTAGATAAGGGATAGCTCCCTTTGATGCATCTGAGTTATTCCAATATGTGCTAATACACACACACACATATATATATAATGGGGGGGATGAAAAGAGAGAAGAATTACAGGAAAACAAAACCTAATCTAAGAGGGTGATGCACCGAATAATTTTGACCTACTCACACTCACACTCTGAACCATAAGAACACATACATACACTTTAACTGGTAAAAAGACCAGACTGCAGGAAGCTTGATAGGGAGGCTTTAATGGAACACACAGAAAAAGGTACCTACCATAGGCGCTGTAGGAAAAGCACACTGTCTAGTAACCTCCTTCTGCCTCTGCGCTCCAGGTACAACTCTTCTTGTCACCTGTAGGAATGGTGCCTTGTAGATACCAGATGCGTTGGTGTCAACCCTGTGAAAGCATTAAGAAGCAGTGACTGAACACAAGACTAACACTCAAACACACTCAAAGACATCCAACCAGAATAGAGGTAAAATGCGTATTTTATTGATTCCAAGTGAAAATTGCTAGGGCTTCGCCTTACAATGTGAAAGATAGTTCTTTAGAAATAAGAAGTTACAATATATATAGAGAGAAGAGAGAACAAAAGCGCCTCTTTTGCAAAAAGACTTTTGGCGCCCTTTTACAAGTGGCCCATGTGCGTTCCGAGGGCGTTGGCAAGAGGAAGCCGCTGAAATATAAATGTTGTGTCGGCTCCGATTCTAACTTCAAGCATTTAAGAACATAGGCCGTGCCGTTTGTCCACAAACAAGACTGCTCCTTGAAGGCACCCACGTGGTTTGTCTACTCATAAATGCAAAATAGAGAAAAAAATGGGTTGCGCCGTTCACAGTTTGTGTCCCTTGATGACCACTTGGCAAGCACTGCTCCAACTGCTGGAATAATTCCTTGAGTTGACACTTTTCTTCGCCACTTGGATTGTTTTGTCTGTTTCTGCACTTGGCTCTTTTGTCTTTTCCTTGCCTTGTCTCTTCTGGCTCCTTCGGCCCTCGAGGGCTATCTTCTCGGCCTTGCTGGCTCCTTGGGCTCCTTTATGGTTGGCGTTCAAGAATTTAAAGATCAAATGGCTATTTCTCTGCTGTAAAATTGACGTTCGCGGGCTCGTCATCATTTGAAAAAAAACAACGGCTAGTCTATTTCCCTGACATTGACAGCTTCGGAGACATCACCGTCCTTGGCAAATCCTTCGGTTCTTTTCCTTTGTTTCGGCCTTTTCTGCTCCGGTCGGGCTTTTGCTTTGGACCCTCCCGAAGGGAAGGTGACCCTTCGGCTTTGGAGAAGTGTCCTTCATTTTGGCCGAGAGTCCCTCGCAAGGGCACCTGCCCTTCGGGGTTCTTCAGCTCCTTTGGTCTTGAATTCCTTCAGACATTTTGTCCGAAGGATTTCTCCCTTTGCTTTTCGTATGGCAGAATATTCTGCTGGAAATATGGAAAGCAAGGGCATGTAAAGAAAGATTGCAGGTTGGTTGAAGATTAGCATGAAGAAAATGAAGAAGCAGATGTTGCAGATATTGTTGCACAAGATGCTCTTGTATGTTCCTCGGATAAAGTTGAATCTTGGGTTTTAGATTCTGGTGCCTCTTTCCATGCAACCCCAAATAGAGAATTTTTTCATGAATATGTCCAAGGAGACTTTGGAGAGATTTATTTAGGGGATGGTAAGCCTTGTCAAATGGTTGGCAAAGGGAAAGTGCAGCTGAAATTGCAGACGGGCACTTATTTCTCTGGGTCTTCTCTCGGCTACTTTTCTCGCGGATTTTCTCTCGGCTACTTTTCCCGTAGACAAAAAGTCCGCAAGAATTGTTTCGACCATTTCTTTTGACTTTCGGCATTTCTTCGGGTTCTCTTCCCGCAGCCTTTCCTCCGAATTTCTTCGTACTCTTTGTCCGAAGGAATTCCTTCGGACAAAAAGTCCGAAAGAAATCAATTTATGCCTTTGCCTTTGCCTTAAGTCTCTTTTTTTTTGCGGGATTTTTTTCGTTCGTAGCCCTTCCGAATTTCTTCAGACTTTTTGTCCGAAGGAATTATGTCTGTTTTTCCTTTGACTGCCTTCGAAAAGTGCCCTTCGAGAAATCTGCTTCGGTATTGTCGCCGACCAAGTGCCCTCTGCAAGGGCACTTGTCCTTTGGGAGACTCTATTGAACCGTTCTTTTGAACCAAGCTCTTGAACCGACTGTTGGACTTTGCCGATGAGCTTTGCTGTTGAACCAAAGCGATGAACCAAGCACTTGAACCAAAACGACTGAACCAGACTATTGAACCAAGCACGACTGAACCAGACTATTGAACCAAGCACTTGTCCATTTTGCACCTAAGTGTTGGGAAACCATTTGTTGCCTGCAGAGTCTGTAGAAATGGGCCTGCAGAGTCCGTAGAAATGCTTGTAGTGCCTGCAGAGTCCGTAGAAATTTTCAGACTTGTGCAAAATTAAAAAATGAAACTGGCTCAGAATAGCGGGGAGAGAAGGGGACCGATTTTGCCCTGTTGGACCAAAAATGGTCAACAGGAAGATAAAACACCTTTTTCCTTGCTTTAGCTCCTATGTTGACATCTCCTTTTCGAATAATATATTAATTAGTTGCCTTAATTAAAATAGTAATAAAAATTACTTTAAGACATAAATTAATAATTAATTCATTTAAGCACTTTAGTGGTAAAAACCATTTTTTTAATATTCTATTAATTAAATAATAATTGCATTTTGATAAAAATCACTATTTCGACAATTAATAAATAACTAATAAAATATAATTTCTGAAAAATGGTTCCTTTAGTCTATGGGGAAATAGACTAAAAGTCTTCAACCTACTCAACCATGATGTGGAAATGGAGACTGTTGTCAACCTAGAGCTACGCCCTGAATCGAAGACGTGCATGAAATGGCCAGTCTTCTATCCAACTGAAACAATGAGATCTTCTCACAAGGGTGGGTGCCTCAACAATGAGAAGAACCTCCAGAGAAGGCTAGTTCCTGTATGATGTATCGATGAGGATCTCTACTCTATGCTGCGGACTACCATGGAAAAGGGAGAAGGAAACTTAAAGGGGAAATCCTACCTAAAAGGGGTGATACACCAGAAGTTTGATCCACTCAACTTGGAACCTTGAACACTGAACGAACAAGGGAGAAGGAAGACCTTAGACTTCAATCAATCACTTATGCATATGTATTTCATGAAGAGGTTCGATCCAATAACTAAAACCTGAGGGAAAACGATGGAGAGAGGTCCGATACAAGACACTTTGCAGCCACCTAACATCCACTTACAGCTTCAACAAAAGACAATAAAGAACACTTTAACATGACCTGCATAAGGATAATCTAGCAACTAGGTATGAACCAGAATTTGGGAAGGGAGAGAAATCTACCACTTATGCAAATCGCTGAATGAAATATACACTATGCCAATGCTTGAAATTTGAAAGTGCAGTCCTTCTATTGATCGAAGAGGTTACACAACTCATCAATGACAGAGTCTAGTCTAACGAAGAGAGATTGGATCATTTTTAATCAAGGCTAAAAGCCACTATATAGAGAATTACAAGAGGCCAAAGATTGGCGTTGAAAATTTGAAGAGAAAGATTCACTTTGGTTAACTCAAGGCTTTACTTGGCCTTTCAATAAAATATATTTTCCTTTTTTGTCCTTGCATGAAGCTTCTTCGTTTGATAAAGTGACCTTATCTTTGTTATGAACCGCCCACCTCTCTTTGCATGGAAACCCACGCAAATGTCAATTTTAGAACTTCTTCGTGAGCTGCTCGATGCCGAGTTGTAGCATTTGAAAGCTGAATTAAACGAAGAGATCAGGCTGAGTTGGACGAAGAGATCATTCTCCTTTGCATGGAAAGCTCCTAGTGGATGCGGCGTTTAACAATTAGTCAACTCTAAATCTGAAGCAGTCAACTCATCATTTGAATTTGGAACTTCGGTTGAAGCTGAGTTGGACCTTCGGATGCATGAGTTGACTAGAGACGAGCAAGACTTTAATAATCAGTCAACTAAAGCTTTGACCGATGTTCGAAAATAGCTCTTGCTTGCATGTATTCTGCCTATTCTGGTCTGCCTGTTTGTGTCTATTTCTAGTGGGATTCTATATTCGGATGTATTTGTCTATATTTTTATCCGTTTGGCCTTTTCTTTCGGAACTCTGGGATTACCCCTATTCCAACGGTTACTTCCCGCGGTCAAAATTTGACGACTTGCGGGACGTCACCCTTAGTCTTCTTATTTCCTTCGAAATTCTCTGCTTGGCAATTTCCTTTGGGTTTATTTCCACAGGATTCCTTCGGACTTCTCTTTGCCTTTGCTCTGTCGGCCTTTTGTATTGAACGCTAAGTCATATTGCCGCGGAAAATGTCAGCAAGAATTATCTCGGTCTCTTCTGGTTAGTTTTATCGGGCTTATTTTGCGCGGCCTTTCTCCGAATTTCTTCGGAATTTTTGTCCGAAGGAATTGAAGGTTTTCTTTGGTCTTCGTTCCTTACTCTGCTTGTTTTTCTTTGCTTTTCTTAAGACCTTCTTGCTTCGTGGCCTTCCGAATTTCTTCGGACTTTTTGTCCGAAGGAATTCCTTCGGACAAAAGTCCGAAAGAATTCATTATCTGCCTTTGCCTTTTAACTTTTATGAATTTTTTCGGAATTTCTCATCGGCTTTTTGTCTTTGTTATCGGTTTTTGGTCTCCACGTGTCTTCTGAATTCCTTCGGACTTTATCCACCCTTGCTTCTTTCTCCGAATGTGCCCTTCTGCTTTTGAAATGTGCCCTTCGGGAAATATGCCACCGTCCTTTCCGCTGACCAAATGCCCTCCACAAAGGCTAGTAACTGTCCCTTTTGCCTTTCAAAAAAATTGTAAGGCACCTGGACTTTTTGCAAAGGTCCTTTCTCTGTTCCCGCACCTTCTCGAAGGGTAGATGCCCTTCGGGATTGTTGAAAGCGACCCTTCCAAAGGGTACCTTGCCGTTCGGGATTCTTGTAATGAACTCTTTCTTTCGGCCTCTTCTGTTTTTCTTCCGAAAAATTGCAATTGGTCTTTTGGCCAATAAAAAGACCCTTCGGCAAATGAACATTGGACTTTTCTGTCTCTGTGGTCTCGCAATTTCTTTGGACTTTTTGTCCGAAGGAATTTCTTCGGACAAAAAGTTTGAAGGTTTCATTTGTTGAAGGCTCTTTTGTTGATTTGTTACTTCCTTGGCTTTGAACTATTCCTTCGGACAAAAGTTCGAAGGAATTCATTCTTTTGTAGCAAAGGCCCTTACCAAAAACAATGTATTCTTCTTCCCTTGGCTAGAGACGTGAACTTTCTAAATGGCAAAAGACAATCCGACTTGTGGAAGAATTGTCAACATTTCTGGCGACTTAGCTGGTTCAGCATGCCTACTATGCTTGAGAACTCAGACCATGTATAGATGTTTATTTGACTTCCCAAATGGTGAACCTGATTTCTGACTAAAAATCTGCTCTGATCATGGCTGTAGTAACCTCCTCTTTCAAAATAAGAAGGGAAACACACAAAAGCGGAAAAACTAACTAAGAAGCAAATGTGCAACAAGCACTTATTGAACAAAATTGAAGCAAACTACTGTGCTTGAACAGCACTTGGAGGAAAGCAAAAACAACTAAATATCCTAGCTAACCATGATGAAGCATGATCCGCCTGGATCAAATGGGAAATTATTGAATTTACTCCTTCCAAGAGATGGTACAAGTTGCAAGGCAGGATGTTTAATAGTCATAACCTTTGATGAGGCATTTGCCTTGTCTACGAACTGTATTAGCATCTTCTCAAATGGGTCATCAACAGCAAACCAATCACCAACAAAGATAAACTCACCAAGTATTTCTTGATCATTTTCAGATTGCTTGTCATTTATCACCATGTCAAGTGATACCCCATCTATGCATGCCTTTTGAGTGACCACATCCTTCTTATTGACTGCAGCGAGTTCATCTAGTTCTTCAAAGAGCTTTGAGTAGGCAGCCCAATCTGTACTGGGATCTTGAATAGGTGATTCTTGATCAAATTTCTCATAAACATGCTCTTTAATAGCCATCATATCCATACAAAGCTCTTCGATCTCTTGTAGAGATTCAAGGTATAGCTGCCCATCAACTTTTTGTTCCTTATTTTGATCTATTTGAACCGAATCAGCTGTCACGCTATCTAGATCCTTCTCAATAGGAGATACCTGTAACTCATGTATGACTTCAATTTATACCAGCTCCTCTTGAAGTTCCTCTACATCAAGATCAATCTTCTCACTCTCAACTATAATTGGATGCTCAACTACAACCTCAAGTGAAGTATCAATAGGAAATTCTTCCTTAAACACATCTAAAGCATCTTCTACGCACTCTGTAAGAACTTGACCTGTAGCTGTAACCTCTTTCTCAATCCTCCAAAGAGCAGGGTCCTCCTGAGTAAGGGGAATGGCAGGAGGGTGATGAAATTCATTTGTTTGAAGGGGAAAATAAAGCATGGAAGGTTGATCATGATCAGATTTTGGAATCTTGAGGGCAATGGAATTATCTAGGGAGTTTTAGAGGGGAGGGAAAGAGAAATTATTAAAGACCTCTGTATTCTGTCCCTTCCATTTGGCCATTACTTCATCAAAGTCTGGAACCTGCTTGTCCTCCTGGACAACCTGAGCTTGAGGGATGATTGGTGAGGTAATGGGACTATAGGAAGGTCTAGTCTAATGAATAGTCACTTGAATAGGCTCTTGACTCTAACTAGGAAGCACCCTTGGCACACACTAGGCATGGTTAAGAACTTCATGAGAATAAGAAGCACAATAGCCTTTTGTAGACAATTGGTTTAACTGGATTTTCTGCCTTTCCCAAGCCTCCATCTTTTCTAATGCAAGAATACATAGTCCATTTATCTCATCTGGATCATTGGACACATTTCGAAGTAGACCATTCTCTTCCTCATAATGAGAGTTAGAAGAAACCTTTCTTGCATATGCTAGTATTCTGAGCTCCATTTCATTCATTTTTTCTTGAAAGCAATACTGCTCATATGCAACGTCATAGCCATATGGGAAAGATGAAATCTGATCCTAAGACTGATATGGCTTACAAGGAAGGTAAGATTCATGCTCTTGATAATGCTGATTGTGAGAAACTTGATAAGGCTCAACATAGCTTTGATAATACTCTTGATAAGGCTGATTAGACTCATAAAGAGGCTAATAGGTATCATGACCTGGCTGGTATGATCCATCATTAGGCTGATAAGGAAATATAGCATAGGAATTTTCTTCATACACAGCCATCAAAATTCATTCACGATAATGCAATAAAAATAGACTTACATGGAAGCTGTCCCTGAACTGTTAGAACCAATTGCTTGAGCTTGGAATCACCAAATACTTTTTGAAGAACACTGCTACAACTGCGATTTCATCAAAACCAGTAAAAATGGGTCCCACCGGGCATGCCAAAAATTGTTGTCAACCTGGAGCTGCGCCCTGAATCGAAGACGTGCATGAAATGGTCAGTCTTCTATCCCACTGAAACAATGGGATCTTCTCACGAGGGTGGGTGCCTCAACAGTGAGAAGAACCTCCATAGAAGGTTGGTTCCTGTATGATGTATCGATGAGGATCTCTACTCTACGCTGCGGACTACCATGGAAAAGGGAGAAGGAAACTTAAAGGGGAAATCCTCCCTAAAAGGGGTGATACACCAGAAGTTTGATCCACTCAACTTGGAACTTTGAACACTGAACGAACAAGGGAGAAGGAAGACCTTAGACTTCAATCAATCACTTATGCATATGTATTTCATGAAGAGGTTCGATCCAATAACTAAAACCTGAGGGAAAACGATGGAGAGAAGTCCGATACAAGACACTTTGCAGCCACCTAACATCCACTTACAGCTTCAGCAAAAAACAATAAAGAACACTTTAACATGACCTGCATAAGGATAATCTAGCAACTAGGTATGAACCAGAATTTGGGAAGGGAGAGAAATCTAACACTTATGCAAATTGCTGAATGAAATATACACTATGCCAACACTTGAAATTTAAAAGTGCAGTCCTTCTATTGATTGAAGAAGTTAAACAACTCACCAATGGCAGAGTCTGGTCTAACCAAGAGAGATTGTATCATTTTTAATCAAGACTGAAAGCCACTATATAGAGAATTACAAGAGGCCAAAGATTGGCGCTGAAAATTTGAAGAGAAGGATTCACTTTGGTTTACTCAAGGCTTTACTTGGCCTTTCAATAAAATATATTTTCCTTTTTTGTCCTTGCATGAAGCTTCTTCGTTTGATGAAGTGAACTTATCTTTGTTATGAACCGCCCACCTCTCTTTGCATGGAAATCCACGTAAATGTCAATTTTAGAACTTCTTCGTGAGCTGCTTGATGCCGAGTTGTAGTGTTTGAAAGCTGAATTAAACGAAGAGATCAGGCTGAGTTGGACGAAGAGATCATTCTCCTTTGCATGGAAAGCTCCTAGTGGATGCGGCGTTTAACAATTAGTCAACTCTAAATTTGGAGCAGTCAACTCGTCATTCGAATTTGGAACTTCGGTTGAAGCTGAGTTGGACCTTCGGATGCATGAGTTGACTGGAGACGAGCAGGACTTTAATAATCAGTCAACTGAAGCTTTGACTGATGTTCGATAATAGCTCCTGCTTGCATGTATTCTGTCCTATTCTGGTCTGCCTATTTGTGTCTATTTCTGGCGGGATTCTATATTCGGATGTATTTGTCTATATTTTTACCCGTTTGGCCTTTTCTTTCGGAACTCTGGCATTACCCCTATTCCAAGGGTTACTTCTTGCGGTCAAAATTTGACGGCTTGCGGGACGTCACACTTAGTCTTCTTATTTCCTTCGAAATTCTCTGCTTGGCAATTTCCTTCGAAATTCTCTGCTTGGCAATTTCCTTCGGGTTTATTTCCACAGGATTCCTTCTGACTTCTCTTTGCCTTTGCTCTGTCGGCCTTTTGTTTTGAACGCTAAGTCATATTCCCGCAGAAAATGTCAGCAAGAATTATCTCAGTCTCTTCGGGTTAGTTTTATCGGGCTTATTTTGCGCGGCCTTTCTCCGAATTTCTTCGGATTTTTTGTCCGAAGGAATTCCTTCGGACAAAAATTTCGAAGGTTTTCTTTGGTCTTCGTTCCTTACTCTGCTTGTTTTTTTTTGCTTTTCTTTGGACCTTCTCGCTTTGTGGCCTTCCGAATTTCTTCGGACTTTTTGTCCGAAGGAATTCCTTCGGACAAAAGTCCGAAAGAATTCATTATCTGCCTTCGCCTTTTAACTTTTCTGGATTTCTTCGGAATTTCCCATCAGCTCTTTGTCTTTGTTATTGGCTTTTGGTCTCCACGTGTCTTCCGAATTCCTTCAGACTTTATCCACCCTTGCCTCTTTCTCTAAATGTGCCCTTAGGCTTTTGAAATGTGCCCTTCGGGAAATATGCCATGGTCCTTTCCGCCGACCAAATGCCCTCCGCAAAGGCTAGTAACTGTCCCTTTTGCCTTTTAGAAAAATTGTAGGGCACCCGGACTTTTTGCAAAGGTCCTTTCTCTGTTCCCGCACCTTCCCGAAGGGTAGGTGCTCTTCGGGATTGTTGAAAGTGACCCTTCCGAAGGGTACCCTTCCCTTCGGGATTCTTGTAATGAACTCTTTCTTTCGGCCTCTTCTGTTTTTCTTCCGAAAATTTGCAATTGGTCTTTTGGCCGATAAAAAGACCCTTTGGCAAATGAACTTCAGACTTTTCTATCTCTGTGATCTCGCAATTTCTTCGGACTTTTTGTCCGAAGGAATTCCTTTGGACAAAAAGTCCGAAGGTTTCATTTGTTGAAGGCTCTTTTGTTGATTTGTTACTTCCTTGGCTTTGAACCATTCCTTCGGACAAAAGTCCGAAGGAATTCATACTTTTGTAGCAAAGGCCCTTACCAAAAACAATGTATTCTTCTTCCCTTGGCTAGAGATGTGAACTTTCTAAATGGCAAAAGACAATCCGACTTGTGGAAGAATTGTCAATAGAGACATTACAGAATAATATTAGGGCAAGAAATAGCCCTCAAACACTAGCTAAGCCCCTCCAAAACAAGTTGCCAACCTCCACAAGCAAGTCGCCACCTTCATAGAGCAATTTGTCAACCTTCCAAGCTATTTGCCCCACTTGGAAACACTTCTTTTTTGTCTTTTCTGAATTTTGATGAACAATGGCAACTCTTATATGAAGTTGTCTTGCGAAAGAATGAGGGTTTTCGTCTTCAATCTCTTGGCTTAAAGGTTTTTGTCTTCAAGTCCAAAGCTCAAGTTTTTTCATGCTCAAAATTTGTAAATTCAAATAATGATCCAAGATGCCCTTCAACAAGACCCCTCAATTGCTTTTATAGTTCTTCCCAAGTGAAGTGCCCAATTTGGGGGGAAATACTTTTGTTGATCTTTTTTCAAATTATAAAAGAATATCTTTTTATAATTTAATTAAGTGGATCAATACTCTTGACCCTTAAAAATGTCCCAATTTAAGTGAAATTATAACAACAAAGTACTTTTACAATGATTCTTTTCAAAATCAAATGTTTTTCTTATTTTTCTCTTCTTCCTTTAGCTCTTAGGAAACTAGGCAAGGCTAAAGGTCTTCAATAGTGTCATGTCCAAAAGGGGGACATGACAATCCTCCCCGCCCAAAATTGCTTGTCCTCAAGCAATAGAAACAACCAATGGGTTGTCCTAACCATGGGCCTCATGCAAAACTCGATCCATGGTCCTTCGTAATGAAGAAAACCCTCATGGCGAAGCCTTCTACTGCTGTAGATGAAGATTATTCGTTTTTTATGCAAGTTGGGAATGAAAAAACAACAGCTTCCCATCTTTCTTTTTCTTTCAATGAAGGTCTGAAATGTCCCCAAATGGGATGAAATAGAAAACAAAAGGGTTTTCTCAACTTCCTCTAAATTTGATATGAAAATTAGTAAAGTCTAGCTTGAGAATTAAATTCTCAAAACCCTTATTTAATGCAAGAAACCCTAGATGCCAAAAGTGAGGGTTTTGTAGGAAATTCTGCCAAATAAACACCTTGAAATAATTTGAAAATAAATGGTAAATTCCATATTTAAATTCTCTTAAATAAATACATTTTTTTTTCCTTTTACCACAAAATGATGAAAGAAAAATTAGATTTAATCACCAATTTTCTGCCCTCTATTCGGAGAATAAAATATCTTCAAAACCTTTGCAAAAATCGCTTCCCACCTCAGAAAACTATAGAAAAATAATAGTGCTATATTTTGGCATATAAATTGCTAATTTGACCTTCGTAGGTCAATCGCTACACTCTTGGGAGCCCTAGAAAAATAAGTCTATTCTAGCCTTCCACAAGCAAGAAAATATCCGAAAAATTGTTAGAAAAATTAATAATAATTTTGAAAATTATCTATTAATTTTTTGCCTTCAAAAACCTTTGTTAATCATCCAAAATACCTCAATAATGATCAGAAAAATATTAAATAATTACAAATAATTATTTATGAATATTTTGATCGAATAAGGCCTTCAAACCTTAGCGTCCACCTCTCCAAGTGGTTTGCTCCACTTGCAAAATTAAGATAATAATTTAGCATGCCAAAATCGTAACATATGACCAAACCTTCAAAAACAAGCACCAAAACCCTCCTACGTAGTTCGTTCCACTTCTAGAACACAAAACAAGCTTCGTTTTGCAAAAGGTGGTGTCAATAGACACCTTTGTAAGATTGATCAATCACCAAGTAGAGCAACTCTATTGGGCATGCATCCCAATAGCCTTTTTCACGCAGGAAGAACAAGAATATCAATTTCAACATATCCTCCTTGAAGCCTTTACTATGAATTTATAACTTTCCAAAGGGTTTGAACCCCTTTGGGAAGATAAATAATATTTCCTTATCTTCACTTTAGCTCCCATGCTAAAATCTCCTTTTTGAAAATATATTAAATATTAGCCTTAATTAAAAGAGTAATAAAAATTACTTTAAGGTTAATATTTTAATATTTACTTCACTTAAGCACTTTAGTGGTATAAACCACTTTTAAAAACATTTAATTAATTAATTAATTAATAATTGTCTTGTGATAAAAATCACTATTTCCATAATTAATAAATAACTAATAAAATAATTTCCCCAAAAAAGGGCTCGTTCAGTCTATGGGGAGATAGACTAAAGGTCTTCATACCTATTTATTAAGAGGAAAAAATGGGGACATTACAGTTCTCCCCTCCAAAAATTGTTTGCCCTCAAGTAATTGCAAAATCCAAGTGGGTGTCCCAACATTTCTTATCAAACAATGTCCACATTTTCTTGTTTCCCAATGAAAGAAATCCTAGCGTCTTCTTCATATTGTTGTTCCTGTACTTTGGGGGCTGCCCTCTCGTGCTAGAAGTGTCCTCATAGCCTTTCGATGGCTCCATATGTTCCCAAACATTCCCACAAGAAGGTTGTACCCTCCCATTGTGAATGCTTCGTACATCATCTTCCCAAGGTGCCAACATAAGTATGTTTTCAAAATCTTGTATGAGCTGGACCAAATCAGCGTTTCCTTTATGGTAACATGGCTGTATATGCAAGTATATTACTGATTTTTCATGTGAACAAACACGGAAATAAACATACTCATACGTTTTTTGACCCAAGAGTTGGATTATGTCATAAAATTCAGAATTTTCCCCTTCCATGCATGGCTGTGTTTGACCTCTTAAATCTGATTTTTTCGGATGACAAAGTTCAGAATTAATATATGCATTCATCCATCCTCCTATGAGCTGAATCATGCCCTGATTTTGGAATTTTGTGGTCATGTTAAGTGGCTGGAATTGCCCCTTTGACTCAAAAATTTTTGAGAAACAAAAATCGGACTTAATACTATTTTTTTCTAGCTTTCTTCCTTGGCTGCCACGTGCAAGATAAGTTGTTTTTTGCATAGAGTAAGGAACATAAATGTATCCAAATAAATTCAGAACTTTCCGGAGAGAAGGAAAACCAATTTTCCACTTCCTTGATCTCATGACTCAAATTATTATTTCCAGCAATCATTGGGCTCAATACACATGGAAACAAATAGTGTTTTTCATACTATTGACCAATTTTTAGTCTTGCAAGCCAAAATTGGGCACCCCCTCCTTTTTCTTTGCAAAAGTCATCCAATCCATGTTTTGGCTAGATCATCCCTCTGCTGCCTTGTACAAAATGTTCTTTGCTAGACCTTTCCTGAGAAAAAGCCAAGTGTTTTCCTCATTTACTTAGCCAAGTGCATTTCAGGTTTGTCAAGAGCAGTTACTTCATCTACAGCAGTGCATTTCAGGTTTTACAAGCCACTTTACTTGTGAAAAGTTCATAAGCTAAGTCACTTGCAAAACCCAATTTGGTCTTCACAGACCAAATCGGGTTTTCCAAATGACTTGTGAAATTTTCATTAGTCAAATTACTTGATAAATCTGATTTGGTCCTTATGGTGTAATTCAGACTTTGCAAACGTCTTTATTTATAAAGGTTTATAAGTAAAGACACTTGCAAAACCCGATTCAGTTATGGCAGACTAAATTGGGTTTTCCAAGTGTCTTTACTTGTTTGTTTTATGAGTTGAAGTTGACACAAAACCCAAAGTAAGAGCTCATGAGAAGTCCGAAATGGTCTATCTAGTGCAATTCGGGTTTGTGCAGGTGTATTACTTGTCGGATTTTATAAGTAAAAGCAAGTGAAGGACCCGATTTGGTCTATGCAACTCGCCAAAGGCACGGATTTTTTTCGGAGGGCACATACGCAAAGAAAGTGGACTTTTCACTTTTCCAAAGGACAATTGAAGAAAGGCCGAAGGGTAAGTCTGGAAGCAAGTGCCCTTGCGGAGGGATTTTTGTCGGCAAGGGGACCTTTTCGCTTCTTTCGAAGGGTCATTTGCAGGAGTTTCGAAGGGTAGGTGCCCTTGCGGAGGGCACCCGAGTAGGAAAAAGGACCCTTACATTTTCCTCGAAGGGCAATTCTGGGAGCCAATGGCCCTTGCTAAGGGCATTCAAGTGACAAAGTGGACCTTCTTCAAACCCCTGAAGGGTATCTTCAGAGCTCAAATGGCCCTTGCGGAGGGCACCAGGAGGAAGAAAGGAGACAGACAAGACCAAAACCAAGGACCGAGGAGTAGAAGATCCCCGAGAGCCTGAAGGCCCGATAAGTAAAGAGAAAAGGAACCAAAGCAAAAGATAAATCAAAAGAAAGAGACAAAACACGGGCAAAGATAAAACGGAAAAGACAAAGCTCAGAATAGTTCCAGCAACTTGACAAAGTTAAAAGGCATAATCAATGACCATTCATAACAAGACAAGTGGCATAGGCACACTCAGCAATAGGAATTAATATATTTTGGTGGAATAGTATTTACCAAAAACCAATAAATAGATTGGTTTTAGAACTATAGAGATCAGCATCTCATGTTTTTCACGCTTCACCATTAATGCACAACCAGTTGCGTCCAGGGATTGAAGAGAGCACAGTCAGTCACAACAACTTGGAATGGCTTTGTCAGTTGCTGGGAATGAGTTTCCCATGCTTTTGCAACCCAAGGACAGTAGAAGCGGCGATTTGGACAGTCTATAGCATGGTCTCCACACGTAGTTTGAAGATACGACAGTAGTAATGGTCTCTTGTTTCAGCTGATGTTTAACTCAGCATGGGTCTCCATTCCTAGTGATGTCAACCATCTTGTTTCCAGCATTCTATATATTTGTAACCTCTCATTTAAGAAAATATCTCTTAGCTTGTATGGCGAAGTCCTGAAGGAATTTACCTTGAATTAGAAAAAGTATTTTTACCTCCATTTGAGCTTGCACTTTTGCATGTCTATGTTTTCATCTTGTTTTAAGTTATTTTCTTTCATAAGTTTATTCCGACATATCTAGTGCATAGTGATTTTCCTTTTTTGCAGGTCACAGGAAGTGTCCAGAGCAAGTATAGGCAAGTGAATGGGCTGCCCAACAGTATGTTTAAAACACCTCTTGTGCTAGTTTCTTCCTCCCTATATCTTCATAGGACCCCCTACTGAAATACTGATGCAAGGAAGTTCTTTTCACCTGAATGAAGTGTATGCTTGCTGTCCATGGTTCAAAGTGTATGCCAAAACTGAGTAGACCAATTGTTTTGGTGCATCACCTCTTAGCTTAGATCCCATTTTCAGTATTTTCTCTCCCTTTTCATCCCCCCCATAATTAGCAGTAGGAGATCCAGGGCCTCAAGGTGCATCAAGGGGAGCTATCCCCTAATCTAGAGATTCACCCCTCACGTTTGCCACCCACAGCAAAAGGGATGTCTCAATTGTGTCACGTGGATGAAGAGAGCTGAGCCTCCCTTCAAAGGGTGCAATCCACCGCGTCAACACATACCTTAAGGGTTGTTCCAACTTAGGAAAGACCTGGTCCTTTGTTGCCCTTATCCAGTTCTTTTGGAGAAAGACTTTTTCCATGGTCTTTGATGTCACCTTTGATGCAAAACAAAATTCAGATTTAGTTATACTTATTGATTTAGTGGAATACTGAATTTTCTTTGAAGTCATAGGCTGTCCATGATCAAGATTTGCAGCCTCTTGCCATGGCCTAAAAATCACACTTGCATCCCACAACAATTCAAAACCTTGATCTACCTCCTTATCCATTTCAAACAATGGATTGTCCATACAATGAAAATCGCTTGCACTCCACAACAAGTTCGAACCTCAATCCACTTCAAACGATGGATTGCCCATACAATGCTCAATTTCTATCTTTATATCTTTTGGTTTTTTCGGAAAGCATCCCAAATCAAAGTCTTCTTGGATCCTAAGGAGTTCATCAATCACTTATTCAATTTCCTTAGCCCTTGCCTCATCTTCTTGCTCCCTTAAATGTTTTGCCATTACAATCTAGTTTTCCGTCTCTAGAAGTGCCCTTTGACTACCTTTTAAGGAGTCCTTGGTTGATTCTAGCTCAAAGGTGAGCCCCTCCACCTTAAGCTTCATTGCCTTATGTGCATTTAAGGCCTCATCTGCAACTTTGATGGTCACATCCTTGTCCTTGATCATGTGAAGATGATCCATTGCAACTTTGATTGTGTGCAAGTCCATCATAGTGACCCTTACTCTTCAAGCATTCCCTTTTCACATTGTGCATTAATTCATCAAGAAGCCTTTTTGTGCCATCCCACCTTGTTAGGGTTTGTACTTCCCTCTCACTTGTGATTAACATTTTTTTCTTCCAAGCACTTTCATCAAATCTAGAACCATGCACAAATTTAAACAATTATTAGATTCCAAATAAAAATCATTATTCAACTCATACCTTTCTATGAATATCTCGGTTTCTTTGGCTTCTTCAAATTCATTTTTTTGAATCCCAAAGTTTGGGGTACTTGGCTGCTCCAAAGCACCTAGCATCTCTTCATTTCCAACGATCATTTGCAACCCCTTTGTTGCACCAAGAACTCGGATTTTTGGTTTTCACAATTTCCCAATCTAGGCTGCCCCAAAGTGCCATCTTTTTGTAGCTCATCTTCTTCCTTTAAATCTGATTTGTTGTTTCTTTGGCTCCTTCATAGGAACCCTTATGAAGGGCTGTCCCTTCATTCTTTCCTTCCAACTCTCCATGTGGTTCAATCTTTTATTCCTCTACATGCTCCACTATCAAATAAGGCCTCAATTTTTCCTTACAATCAATTGCAATATTTTCAAACAACATGTGTGCAATTGGAAAATTTTCCTTTTCTAGCCCCAAACTTGTCAACAAAATGGATAATAATGGCTTGGAAAGATATCACTTTCATTGAGTGTTATGGTCATTACCTTTTGTATGGACGTTATCATACCTTTTGTAGGATTTTTACTTGCAGCGATAAAGAAATGTTGGAACATTTCAAGAATAAGTGTATCACACTTTAAATCCAACATTAGCACACAAGATCTGACATTTGCCATAGTTTCTAGAATAATGATCCTCTTAGAGAAAGAAGAACTTGTGATGTCACTAAGACCTTCAAAACTTTCCACCATCAACTGAAATATTTCCTTCATAATGTTGTCACTGTATGGCTGTTTCAGAGCTGTTATCCTTGTAATTTCACTAATACAAGTGATAACTACAAGTCTCACATCCGAATCTGAATGTCTCAAAAGCTTGGGTCTAGCCAAATAAACTACCAAATGATTCATTGCCCAAAACAAAGACTTAGAATCTGATTGTTCTATCACGGACAAACAGTTTGTTGCTTCCTCTAAAATATTGAGCAAAACATTTTTTAAATAATTTGGATGCTCAAGTTTTTTTCTCAATCTATGAAGCTTTGTTTTGAATTCATCTTCACTTATTAACTCCATGATTCATAGACTAGGCATCCAAATCTGCAAACACAAACCCTCATAAGGTAGACAAGATCGATGCTCTGATACCACTGAAATGTCTACAAATGGGACAAAATAGAAAACAAAGGGGTTTTCTCAACTTCCTCTAAATTTGATTTGAAAAATTAGTAAACCCTAGCTTGAGAATTAAATTCTCAAAACCCTTATTTAATGCAAGAAACCCTAGACTTTCTCAATTTTCTCAAGGTGCCCTCTGCAAGGGCATTTTGTGCCTCGAAATGCCCCTTTGGAACTTTTGATTTGGTCTTGCCACCGATCAAGGTGCCCTCTGTAAGGGCACATACCCTTTAGACTTTTTGCAAACGTCCTTCAAGTCGTCAAAATGTCCTCCAAAGGAAATCCGTTGCCTTTTGCGAACTGTTTAGACCATTTCGGGTTCTTCAATCGCTTCTACTTATAAAAGTAGACAAGTAATGCACCTGCACAAGCCCAATTTGCACTAGACTAAGTAAAATGACAAAACACTTGGCTTTTTCATGAAACAAGCTGACAGGGGGTATTTTGCACATGGCAGCTGAGGAATGACTTAGCCAAATCATGGATGTGAAAGACTTCTTGCAAAGAAAAAGGAGGGGGTGCCCAATTTTGGCCTGCAGAAGCAAAAATTGATCAACTTTTACAATAGATATTAGTGGCTGTTTAGTGCCTTTCGTCATGCCTATTTCTATTTTCCCCTCAAGCTTATATCATTAGACAAAACCTTTTCATGAAATACTTATGTATATTGATCAATTGGAGTTGAAGTTCTACCTCTTCCTTGTCTGAATCAGTGTTCTCAAAAGCCCGATTTGAGTGGATTAAAAAAATTAGGTGTATTACCGTTTTTAGCTAGGATTTTCTTTCAAGTTCTTTCTTCCTTTTTCTCCAGGCAGTTTATAGCGTAGAAGTTGAGATCCTCATTGATACATCTTATAGGAACCAGCCTTCTCTGAAGGTTCTTTTCACCGTTGAGGCACCCACCTTCGTGAGAAGATCCCATTGTTTCAACTGTAGTGAAGATTAGTCATTTCAGCACGTCTTCGATTCAGGATGCAACTCTAGGTTGACAATAGTTTTTGGCACGCCCGATGGGACAATGAAAAGTTCTTTGCATATCTGAAGAGTTTTCGCAGCAGCAGAGGATATTCACCTATATCCAGTTGCAGAGTTCATAGCATCATTCAGGTAATCCGTTCATGCCAAAGGTTACCACAAGATCAGCAAGTAAAGGTATTCCTTTTGAATTTGTAACTTATAAAAAAGTAAGGTCTAGAAGGGCAAATTCATATCCTCAAAAAGAATATTTACCTCCCCCTCATCCTATCGTTCTAAACACTACAATCCCCACTATCCAGATGGCCATTAGAAATCAAGTGTTTGCTCCATTCAATAAGGGAAGTCCACTAAATCTAGCACAGTTAGATGACATTCCTGTATCTGCCCTCAAAAGTATTCCATTCTTCTCAGTAGAAAATCAAACAACCCCTATTGAGCATATCTAGGATGTGGCTAATCTTTGTTCAATTCATAATGTTGTTGAGAATAATGTTGCTATTAGATTGCTTGTTTTTTTCAAAGGAAAAACATTACAGTGGTATAGAACCCTCCCACTTAGATCCATTTCCACTTGAGATGAATTGGGTGCAGCCTTAGTCAAGCAATTTGAAGACAAATTTTATCACTTATCTTTAATTGAGCAATTAACTGCCATACAGAGAGCTCATTATGAGTTCATGTCCGATTTTAATCTCAGATTCCAGAAGACATGGACCAGGATACTGGTTCTGATTAGGCCATCCCCTGAATTTGCATTTATGTATTTTTTGAAAGCTCTTAATTCTGACATTAGTGTGATGATACAGTCAATGGGTGGTACTACTTTGCCAGATGCTTATGAAATTGCAATAAGGGCAGAAAATAGTTTGATACAAGCAGGTAAGCTTTCTCCAAGACCTCCAATGCCCATATTTTCAGAAATAAGATCTATACCAACACCTCAAGTTCCTATTGCAGCCCCTACTAGTCAAGCTAGTGAGATAAGAGAGTTGAAAAGTTTGCTACAATCTTTTGGAAATGAAATAGTATAGCTCAAAAAGCAGCAATTTCAGTCAATTAAGCCCTATCAATAGCAAAATCAGAACAACTATCAGTCCTTCAAAAATCAAATGTCTCCTTATCAAGGTTTCAGAGAAAATAGGCCACCCTATCAAGCACAAGGAGCCATAACTCCAGCTAAGTCATATGTTGCTCTTGATCTGAATGCTCCTTCCACTTCAAAAGCCATTGTTCCAACCCCACCTCAAAATAATTTGGTGCAGGATTCAGGTTGGTAGCCCTCAAATCTCAATGATGCTCAAAACCAAACCTTCGTATCATAGAACATCACCATACCATAGATGACACAAGAAGAGTTCTCTTTTCAAGGAGGTCAATATCAAGATACAGGTTTGACATCACAAGGAGAGACTCATCAAGTTCAAGGGCAGCCTGATAATATTAACATAAATTGGCAGGTTGATGATCATGTTGCTTTTACTCAGAATGTTAAAACTAACGATTCAAGTCGTCAAGTTGCATCTATAACCTATCAAAGAACTAAAAGAAGAGATGTTGATGAAGCCCAAGCGGTAGCAAATACTTCAAGTACTCCTAGTATTGTTGCTAAAAGTACAAAAGAGCAACTGGCTGCCCCCACAACCCAAAAAAATCAGAATATAGAGGTTAGTAAAGTGCAGCAAATACCTCTAATTCATGAGCAGCAAGTGCCTCAGAAAGTGCAATCAAAGGTTAGTGCATCTCAATTCAGTATTGTAGATCAAATGAAAAAGTCTAACATCAACATTAGCATGTGGGATTCTCTTTCAATTCCAGGGCAAAAGGATAAACTCATTTAAGAACTTTCAGCTCTTGAATTGTCTCCAAAATCGATTGAAAAAGGTGTTGTCTAGACAAATTCGGATCAGCTAACTAAGCAACAGGTACAGCAAGGAGATAAAATGTCAAAGATGGACAAAACTGAGGTAAAATCAAAGAAGGCTCTTTTTTACCTTTGATAGTGGGTGATACTTTGGTTCATAATTGTATGGTGAATAGTGGAGCTAGCAGTATAGTAATGCCTAAACAAATTACAGACAAGCTCGGCCTTGTTTATGAGCCAAATACTAAAGGGGTTTTGCAGTTGGATGGTTCACCAGCAAAGACGGTAGGCATTATCAAAGATTTGAAATTGACATTACATGCTTATCCTAATGTTACTATTCAGCAAGATGTAGTGGTGGACTTGCCTCCTTATTTCGCTATGTTCCTTTTAAGGGACTTCACCTCAAAGATTGGGGGATATTTATCAGCTGAATGGACTTATTTGTTGTTCAGAACTAGGTATAGTACAAAGATAACAATTCATTCAGAACCTATTGCACGTTTTCATATGTAGCCTTATACGCCAAGTGTTGTCAATCCAAATTGTATCATCTCAGCTGAAATATTACAAACTAGTGATGTAGAAAAGGACTCACCTTTGTATGAAGTTCCAAATTTGTTTCTTGATGAGTGGGCTTCTACCTTGCATGAGCATGATCCCTAAAAGTTGATTGAAGAGGAAGGTCTTGGCGTGTATTGTCTTCATGAGAACGATGCACCAATTCCAGTCATGGTTAAAGAAGACAAATCTAATGAAGGCTTGTGGCAATTGTACTTTGATGGATCAAAAAATAAGCATGGAACCGGATCTGGAATGATGTTAATTTCTTTTACAGAACAAAGGTATTTCTCCTCCATTAAATTTTAGTTTGTTTGTTCAAACAATGTTGCTAAATATGAAGCACTAATTCACGGTTTGCAGTGGCCTAGGAAGATGAAAGTCAATTATTTGCAAGTGTTTGGAGATAGTCAACTTGTAGTCCACCAAGTAAGAGGTTTGAATGTATGCAAGAATCTGTTGCTTAAATCTTACAGACACAGAGTTTGAGATTTACTTGAAGATTTTTAGGCTTTTAATATTCATGAGATACCAAGAGATAGGAATAAACATGCCGATAGGTTGGATGCTATTGGGGCACAATTTAACATTCCAACTGATGTAAAAAGTGACAATTTTCAGTCACATATAAAGGTAGTTGTAAGGCCTTTTGTTCCAGATAACCATGAGAATTGGCAGGTGTTTGAAAATGACAATCAAATTGTGAGATTTTTGTAGGAAGAGGGTGAGTTTTCTTCAAGAAATTAGTCGAAACACTTACAACAGTATGGTGATCAAATTGTACAACTAAAAACGAATAGGCTACCCAAGGGATTGGTCACTCTTGAAAATATTTTCAATGAAGATGATGAGCTAAAGAAAGAGAAATCATTTTTGTCAACAAAGGAAGAGCACTATGCCAATGTAGAGATTGCAGCTGGTAAAATTATGAAATTGGGCAAGGTATGCTCTCCACAAAAGTAAGCTTTCATTGATTTATGCACAGTTTTGCTGATATATTTGCATGGCAGTATAGTGATCTCAAAGGTTTTGATCCAAGTTTAGCTCAACATACCATTGAGTTAGAGGGGGAAACTAAACCAGTTAGACAAAGACAAAGGCCAATCAATCCAAAGCTTGAGCCTTTGATGAGAGTTGAGCTTCGCAAGCTCATAAAATCAGCTATTATATTTTCAATCAAACACTCAACTTGGGTGGTGAACCTTGTTCCAGTACGGAAAAAGAATGGTGAGATTTGTTTGTGTTGATTTTCGTGATTTAAACAGGGCTTCGCTTAAAGACCACTATCCATTGCCATCAATGGAACAAATTTTACAGCTTGTTGCAGATTCAAAGAGGTTTGCCTTGTTGGATGGATATAGTGGTTACACTTAGATTTTGATCAAAGAAGAGGACCAATTCAAGACAGCCTTCACAACTAAGTGAAGAACATTTGCATATAGAAAGATGCCATTCGGTTTGTCTAATGTTGGAGCAACCTTTCAGAGAGCCATGGACATGCCCTTCCAAGGCCTTCTTAACAGGGTTATGCTTGTTTATTTGGATGATATAACAGTGTTTTCAAAGAATGCAGAAGATCACATGGTTCATCTCAAGCAAGTTTTCAAAAGGTGTAGGCAATTTGGGATATCTCTAAATCCCAAAAAGTGTGTATTTTCAGTTCATGAAGGTAAGCTTCTTGGACATGTTGTTTCAAAGCATGGTTAAACATAGATTTTGAAAGGATTCAATCCATTCTTGCACTCTCCTTGCGTAAGCACAAAAAGGCTTTGCAAAGTTTCTTTGGAAAAATCAACTCTATAAGGAGATACATTTCAGATTTCGCTACTGTAGCTAAACCACTTACAACCATGCTAAAGAAAAATTAGGACACCATCTTGATATATTTCAGATTTCGCTACCTGCAAGATGGTTTTTACCCTTCTCACCTTAGTGCTTCAAAAAGAAGGTATTTCAGATTGCAATCAATTCCATTCTTGCTCATTGATGGTGTTTTGTTCAAAAAGCATATTAATGGAATGTTACTAAGGTGTGTGGAACCAAGCCAAACTCAAAGATTACTTGAAGAATTCCATGATGAACATGGTGGACACTTTTCTGCAAGAACTGCAGCACTTAAAATCATGAGAGGTGGGTACTATTGGCCTGCTATATTTGCCAATTGCCATACATGGGTTAGGAAGTGCAAACAATGTGCTATGTTTGTAGGAAAAATTAAACTTGTAGCCCTGCCCCTTCAGCGAATGGCAATGGATCAGCCTTTTGTCTAGTGGGAATTGGACTTTATTGGTCTCATTAATCCTCCTTCGAGGTCAGGGCATAAGTGGATTATAACAGCTACGGATTACTTCACATGTTGGATGGAAGCAATTGCATTGAAAGAAGCAAACGAAACTAACGTTCTTGATTTCTATGAAGGTTTGCTTACTAGGTTTGGAGTTCCTTTGACCATTATTTCTGACAATGCAATGGCTTTTGTGGGATCTAGGATTAGCCAATGGGCTGTCCAACACGCAGTTTATCTCAGCACTTCATCGAACTATTATCCACAAGGAAATGGCTTTGCTGAATCTACAAACAAGAACCTCTAAGGATAAAATGGACTATTGAAGACAAACAAAGGTCATGGCATCTCAAATTGAAGTCAGCTCTATGGGCTGATACGATCACCTACAAGAAGTCAATAGCCAACTCTCCATACAAGCTAGTATATGGTAAGGAAGCAACATTACCTATTTCTCTTGAGTTTCCAACTTTAGAACTAATGCATTAACTTGAGTTGTTGGAGAATGAGCATATGGAAATCAGGTATGCAGAGCTTATGGAGTTGGAAGAGACAAGAAATCAATCCATGCTAGTCATGAAAAGTCATCAAGCACATGTGAAAAGAACGTTTGACAAAGGAGCTTCCTCACGAAGCTTCAATGAAGGAGATTTGGTCTTCAAGTGGGATGAGAATCGAGCCAAACCAGGAAGGCACACAAAGTTTGATTCCCTTTGGAGTGGCCCATACATGATCTCCAGCTGCAAATCCCACAATGCCTTCCAACTTGCCAAGATGGACGGCCAAAAGCTTCCAATCCCAGTCAATGGGATACATCTGAAACATTGCTATTGAAGAGCAAAGCTCTATGTACATAGTTTGTTTTTTGCTTTCTTCCAAGTGTTGTTCAAGCACAATAGTTTGCTTCAATTTTGTTCAATAAGTGCTTGTTTGCACATTTGCTTTTTAGTTTTCCTGCTTTCGTGTTTTTTCCTTCCTATTTTTGAAGGAGAAAGGTTACGTCAACCAAGGTCAGGAGGAGATTTTCAGTCAGAATTCAGATTTACCATTTGGTAGTTTGAATAACATCTATATGGTCTGAGTTCTCTAGCATAGCAGGCATGCTTCTAAGTTGAGTCGTCAAAAATGTTGACAATTTTGCCCCCACAGGGCAAATTGTCACCCCTACTATTCAAAAACTTTGCTATGGTACCAAGTTTGTCTTGTGAATCAGTTTTGGGGTTCTTAAATGTGCATTTACATCCACCCAAGTGGCCATCTACAGCTAGGTATAAGCCAAAGTGACCATCTACAGCCAGGTGAAGTTTAGTCATTCAGAGGTTTCCAAGGAGCTTTCTTGATTACAGCCAAATGTGAAAATACAACCATGCAAATGATGACAAAAAAGTCTCTTACGGCCATCATATAGAGCATACAGTTCATTCAAAAGGACACATGCAACAGTTTTAAGAGGGTTTTCTCCTTCTAAAAATGTCATCTACAGCAGTTTGAAAGGGTTTTCCTCCTCTTCTAGGCATCACGTACAGCCAAAAGCCAAGACATACAAGCTATAAGTTCATTTATTTTGTCTTCCCAAGGATTTTTTCGGGTTATAAGAGGTGGACTATTTCTTCAGACATTTTTTCCAAGAGAAAGAGCTCTCAAAGGATTGTGTAAAAGTCCAAAAAAATGACTATGTGGCAGTCGTTCAAAGTTTATTTTCTTTGGACTTTTGTCCGAAGGAAAAGGAAAAGCACAGTTGAAAAAACCCGAAGGGCACCTGCCCTTCGGGAAGGTCCAATTCAAAAAGTCCCGAAGGGTATGTACCCTTCGGATTGGTTCACTTTATGTTTCTAAAGACGCAGACAATTCATCCAAAGGACAATTTCAAAAAGCCCGGGTGCCCTTCAAAAAGTCCAAAATGCAACTGCCCTTGCGGAGGGCACTCAGGCAGCGAGAGGACCTTTCATTTTTCCCAAAGGGTCATTTTCAGAAACCCTGAAGGGTATGTGCCTTTGCGGGGGACACTTCAAGCACGAAGAAGACCTTGGCAAAAGTTCCGAATGACAAAATCAATTTTTCCGAAGGACACCTGCCCTTGCGGAGGGCACTTGGTCGGTGGCAGGACCCTTTCAAAAGTTTCAAAAGGCACTTTTGAGGGTGAATAGCCCTTACGGAAGGCACTATGCACCGAAGTGGACCTTTTCCATTCTTTCGAAGGGCACTTCTGGAAGAACCTTACCCTTGCGGAAGGCACCCAAACAACTAAAAGGACCAAATCAAGAAGCCCGAAGGGCATTTTTGGGAAGCAGAAGCCCTTGTGGAGGGCACCTTCATAGTGTCGGGGACATTTTGAAAATTCCCGAAGGGCACCTGCCCTTCGGGGAAAGATAACCAAAGGAGACGAATTCCTTCGAACTTTTGTTCGAAGAAAAAGTCCGAAGGAATTCGGGAGGGACAAAAAGCCCAATAGAAAAGACAAGGCCATGAGCAAGGAACAAAACCCGAAGGCTAAAGCATGAACAAAGCCAAGACAGAGAGAGTCCATGAAAAGAAAAGCCGCTCGAAAGCAAAGACAAATGCAGAGAATAGAATCTGCAGGAAAAGATGACCTGGAGAATCAAAACACATATGTTAGACGCAGAAACCCGACGGAAATATAAGAACAACATGCGCATGAACAATGGCATAAGGGAAGATTCATGGAAAAGACAAATATAGATGGTGAACATGCATAAATAGTCCGAGAATACAAGAGCATGCAACAACCATGAATAGAAATAGACACGTCCAGATTTGGCCGTTCTAACATGTCACCTTCAGTTCTTAAACAGAGGCTCGCTTTGCATAAGGACTCGAGTAGTGGAACAGTGGAAAGCTTAAACAAAAAAAATTCCATGCATGCACTCTCGTTTGTCTCAAAGCTTGAAACGTTCCGGTGGTTCAAGAGTAATTCTTAATTTGGCATTTGCATTGATTTCATGCAAAGGGGAGACTTTCAAACATTTTAGCAGTTCGAGTGGATTTGACTACTCTTGTTTTGGAGTTGACTAGTTTTCAAGTCAAAACATCTAATCATAGATTTCATATATCCAGAGCTTGTCTTCTTTTTTCAGCGCAAGAAATTTTCATGCAAGACAAAATAGACTTTTGTAAATGCTGAGTTGGTTTGAGTTTACTCCCTCTCTATTTTCCAATGCCAATCTCTTGGCTTTTTATAATTTTTTATATTAATGGCTTTTTAGCCTTGTAAAAAGGATCCCTCTTTTGGCAAAAAAACTTCTGCCAAAGTTTGTGCTGTAATCTTTTTCAAAATCAATAAGAGGACTGTGTTTTTTCAATTTCTAGCAGCCGGTATAGTGTATTATTGTTATAGATTTGCCTAAGTGCTAGATTTTCTTTCTTTCTTATCAAATCTGGATTCGTACCTAGTTACTAGCTGGTCATTTATGCAAATCACGTTCTGTGTTTGAATGTCTTCTACTGAGTTTACAATGGATATTAGAGGTTGTTTAGTGCCTTTCGTCAGGCCTATTTCTACTTTTCCTTCACGCTTAGATCATTAGACAGAACCTTTTCGTGAAATACTTGTGTATTGATCAATTGGAATTGAAGTTTTGCCTCTTTCTTGTCTGAATCAATGTTCTCAGAAGCCCAATTTGAGTGGATCAACCAAATTAGGTGTATCACCATTTTTAGTTAGGATTTTCTTTCAAGTTCTTTCTCCTTTTTTCCCCAGGCAGTTTGTAGCGTAGAAGTTGAGATCCTCATTGATACATCTTACAAGAACCAGCGTTCTCTGGAGGTTCTTTTCACCATTGAGGCACCCACCCTCGTGAGAAGATCCCATTGTTTCAACTGGAGCGAGGATTAGCCATTTCAGCACGTCTTCGATTCAGGGTGCAACTCCAGGTTGACAACAGTAAGTAATAATATTATTCTAATTTCAAAAAAGGGGATATTACAGGGGCATCCCAATGATGTGACCAATTGATTATGCATCTGATTTGGAGAGGATCCCACCATAGTTGGAGGCAAAGCAACTACAATGCGACGAGAAAAGATCCAATGACAAGTGGTGGTGGATTATGACATCATAGCCCAATATCCATTCAATTTCGAGGGGACCATTCAAATTCTGGAGCAAGAAGATCAATATTGAAAAAGTGGCTCCAGAAGATCAGTATTTAGTAAAGGAACCAACGACATTTGTCAAATGGATTATAATGTGAAAGAAAAGCATCTAGCATGTATGCATTCCAATTCATAATTACAACTGGGCAAAGCAGCAATCAAGCACACCTAGAGCCCTCACCATATGCAACGGATGACCATGAGAGGAAATTGCCGACAAATAGCAACAAGAGGGTGAAAGAGAAACACACCATTCATCATGAGCATATGAGAAAGGATGTGCATGTGCATTCCAAATTTATAATTGATCATGTGCCAAATTTGTATTATTGTGCCAACATCATCTCCTAAAGGGAATTGGAACATTGAAAAATCCAATTCATTCCTAACTTTTTGATTTTTCTGTATAACATCATTTTCTATGGGAGAGGCATTCATACATCAAGATTCAAATGTGAACGGGGTTGCAAATTCTCAGCAATGTTGCTCAAATCTTATATTGTTGTGCAGCTCTTGGAACCAACTTTCCAATGCAACAAATGACATGTGAAAAGGAGCTCCGTGGCAATTGGAAAAAAACCACTGCCCACTCTATAAGCATGTGTGTATGCATGACCATGGGATTTTTTTGATTTTAAATAAAAATTTAATATCTTTGATGTGATGGCCATCAAATTTTATCCTCATCAGCTTGTGGCATCATGTTTTTGTGCCTATACCTGTGGGTTCCACATGGCCTATGGGTATACGCTGGAACGCGGCTTCCTTTGTTGTGCCAATGGGTCTATCCTTCTCATTCATGCAGGGTTATGGGTGCAAGCTAGAAATGTGGTATTTTTTTGTTGCTTAATCACCCTTAACACTTTCTCTCTCCTGCATCTAAGCTCGAACACCTGACAATGCATTTTATGTTTGATGATGTGTCAAAAAATTGGGTTTGATGGCCTCCGATCTTTGACAGTTGAGTATGTTGCCTTGTGCATTGTGCATTGTATGGCCGTGAATGGTCCTCACCATGTCTCTATTACAATGTTATTGAGTTTTCATATAAACAACTTTATTATCTTCTTATCAACGAATGTGGGATTAAGTTGTACAATGCTTTAAAAAGCCTTCACATTATATTCTTCTCTCAAAACTTATGCTTCTTGAAGATCGACGAGCATAGTCTATTTGGGCTTCCTTACTATAGAGTCTAAATGCTTTTGCATATAAAGTGTAATTAGCTCCTCATAGTGTTGACAATTCTTCCATAGGTCAGATTGTCTCTTGCCATTCGAAAAGTTCACGTCTCTAGCCAAGGAAGAAATAATACATTGGGTAGATGTAGACCAATTGAAATACTCATTTGCAAAGGCCTTGGCTACAACAGGATATCCTTTGGACAAAGAAGGCTTGATTTCACATAGCTTCGGAAAAGTTCAAAGGACCATTGCAAAATTTTGAAGGGACACTCAAGAAATCCGAAGGGTATGTTATCCTTCGGAAAAGGTTCTCTACAAGAAATCTGAAGGAATGAGCTTTGCAATAAGTCCGTGGGAAATTAGCCAAGAAAAAAGAGAAGACAACGGATATCGTTCGGACAAAAGTCTGAAGGAATTCCTTCGGACTTTTTGTTCGAAGGAATACTTCGGAGAATTTGTAAACAAAGAACCCGCAGCCTCCCAAAAAGTCCTAATGAATAAGGACACCTACAAAATGCCCAGGTGCCCTACAAAATCCCCGGGTGCCCTACAATTTTTCCAAAAAGCCACAGAGGAAAGACAGAAGCCATTGCAGAGGGCACTTGGTCGGTGGCAAGACCTTTCCAAAAAACCTGAAGGGCTTTCTGCCAGTGGTAAGACAAAGACAAAGGAGTAATTCCTTCGGACTTTTGTCCGAAGGATATCCTTTGTTTTCTCTTTTGCCTTCGGACTTTTTTCCATGGGTTTTTCTTTGTCTCGAATTTCTTCGGACTTTTTGTCCAAAGAAATTCAAGACAAAGAAAAACCCATGGAAAAAAGTCTGAAGGCAAAACAGAAAACAAAGGAAGGATATCCTTCGGACAAAAGTCTAAAGGAATTCCTTCGGACTTAATTCCTTCGGACTTTTTGTTTGAAGGATTAATTCAGGAAAAGTGCAAATGGAAAAATCCCGCAGGAAAAAGACCGCATAAATGCAAGGATACAAAGCCCGCGGGAAAGTGAGAAGACAGAAATCCGATGGACACAAAAGCCAAAGGAAATATGAACCAAAAGAAAATCAAAGGGAAGACCAAGGGATAGAACATAATTCCGAAGGAATAAAGTCTGCAAGAAATGAGTGAAAAAAGAAAAAATCAGCCAGCGAAAAGTCTGCAGAAAACTAAGGGGAAGCCAAAAAGTCCGAAAGAAATGGATTCCTTCGAACAAATTTGTCTGAAGGATTCCTTCGGAAAGCTTGGTCAAAGAAGGGAAAGTCCGTGGAAAGACAAATACAAATAGAGGTCAAGAAGAAGAATTCTAGATTTAGCCAAGAGAAATCACGGACAGTTGGGCCGAGAGAAACCCATGCACACAAAAGACAGAGTCAACGTGGAATTCCATGCAAGCAAAAGCTAATTACGGTTGACTAGTCAAGGCTTCAGTTGATTGGTTGTTGAAGTCAAGTTTATTTTCAAACGTTCCAACTCAGCATTTCAAACGTCCCAACTCGGCTTCCAACGGATCAAGTCAGAGTTCTAAAATTGACATTGGCGTTGGATTTCATGCATACTATTGTCATCTCATACTTTCAAACGTTCCAACAGCACATGAAGAAGCTAAAATTGACAATGGCGTGGATTTCCATGCAAAGAGAGGTGGGCGTTTCAATAAACCCAGACAAGTCCACTTCCTCTAACGCCAAGGAGCTTCATGCAAAAACAAAGGGCAAACATATTTTATTGAAAGGCAAAGTCAGTCTTGAGTTAATCTAAGTTGATCTTCCTCTTCTATTCTTCAACGCCAATCTCTTGGCTTTTGTAATTCTCTATATTAATGGCTTTTCAGCCTTAGATTTTATCATCCCTCTCTTGGCAAGACCGGACTCTGCCATTGGTGAGTTGTGTAACCTCTTCAATCAATAGAAGGATTGTACTTTCAGATTTCAAGTGCTGGCATAGTGTATATTCATTCACCAATTTGCATGTGGTAGATTTCTCTCCCTTCCCAAATTCTGATTCGTACCTAGTTGCTAGCTTATCATATTATGCAGGTCATGTTTAGTGTTCTTTATGTCTTTTGTTGAAGCTATAAGTGGATGTTAGGTGGCTACACAGTGTCTTGTATCAGACCTCTCTCCATCGTTTTCTCTCATGTTTTGGTCATTGGATCGAACCTTCTCATGAAATATTTATGCATAGTGATCAATTGAAATCAAAGGTCTTCTTTTTCTCTTGTCTGATTCAGTGTTCAAGGTTCCAAGTAGAGTGGATCAACGTTTTGGTGTATCACCATTATTAGGTAGGATTTCCCTTTCAAGTTTCCTTCTCCCTTTTCCATGGTAGTCCGCAGCGTAGAGTAGAGATCCTCATTGATACATCTTACTGGAACCAGCCTTCTCTGGAGGTTCTTCTCGCCATTGAGGCACCCACCCTTGTGAGAAGATCCCATTGTTTCAACCGGATAGAGGATTGGCCATTTCATGCACATCTTCGATTCAAGGTGCAACTCCAGGTTGACAACACAGTTTATACAAATGCATGTGGAAAAATGATTCTAAAGTTTTTGTTCACAGCCTTATATCCACTACCTCTCCAAGAATACATATGGCTTTGTTTGCATAGTGAGATGATACAATCCAAAACTTTGAATTGTTGTGTTATAACTGCCAATGACTAGAGCCCTCTTGAACAATCCCATGATCGAGTTTTGTTTTAGAGTAATTTATGTTCATGTTATAGCTTGGAATTGCACCCTTGCGAGAGAGTTATTTAGGTTCCCTCACTTCCAGCTACAAACATGGGGACAACCTCAGGATGTGGGCATCCTATTGGTGAGGTTGAACCTCTAGGCTTTTTTATGAGGCTAGTTTCTCAGGTGCTTCACTTCAGCTCTTGATCTCACACTATCTACTGTCAGCTAAGGAAAAGGGATATGAGGATTATTTGAAAAGGAATCTAAGCTAAGGGAGGTGATGCACTAAGAGTAAGTGATCCACTTGGTCTGGGGAATGACACTAATTCAACATAAGATAAGTTCGCTTACACAACCTCCTAACCAGCTAACTTGCATGAATATTTCATAAATTAGGCTCACTAAACCATACGTGAAAGCAAAGAGGGATTTCTAAATCCACATTAAGTGTCCATTAATGGCGAAAAAGCTCAAGTTTGGACCTACAATGAACTGAAAAACACCTAAAAATGAGCAAGAAAGATGGACAAGAAGGTTGGAAGGATGCTTCTTCACAATGCTATTGTGCACAAGCTAACTCGACACAATTTTTAGACAAAGAGATAGGTAAAATAATCTTTATTGCTTCAAAGGTCTGTTACACAGTGATTTTCATAGAGTGATTTTATCACCAGTTCGGGGATGATTTGCTTGGCTCCAAGGCCTCTATTTATATAGAAAAGGGGGGAGAGAGAAAGGGAAGAAAGAAGTCGATGACTAGAACTTTGACGTTCTACTTCCTTGTTGCCCCTAAATGCACCGCTCAGGATCACTCGACAATGCTCTTGAGACCCTCCCATCTTTTTGACTTTCTTTGGCACGTCTGAAAAGTTATGTTGTGAGCAGCTAGAATGTTTCCTCTTGGCAGGACACATTTAAGGGTCGAACGGCAATTGCGGGTAGTGAACCATGGCAGATGAGAGCCTTCATAACTTCTAGCTACCAACCGCTCGGACTCTCCCGTGTTTATTGAACATCCTTGTGCCACTTTTTTTTTACTAATTTGCCCTTGCTCTAGTTATGTCACATGGTGGCCTTCCATTCATTGCATCATGATTCTCGCGTTGTTGGACCAAGCTTAAGTCGAGCCCTTGGAGAATCCCAATTTACTCTATGCAGAGTAATTTGGGTTCTTTGAACTCCCCAACTTCGGACTTTCTCAGATCCTTCACTTATGAAGCCTTTTAAGTAGAGTACTTGGAGAAACCCAATTTACTCTATGCAGAGTAATTCGGGTTCTTCAAGCCTACTTCCTTCGGGCTTGTCCATCTTGAAGTCTTCTTACTTTGTTGTTTCCCAAGCCTTAAGACTTCGGGTTTTTCAAACCCAATTACTTCTAACAGCTAGTCACTTATCCTAATTTTGATGTCCATTGGCCCATCATTTCCTTTGGACACTTGGTCTCGGGTTTCTTTTTTGGCTTATTTCTTTTGGGCAAATCTCCCGAAGGAATTTCTTCGGACAATTTGTCTGAAGGAATTCCTTCAAACTTTTTGTCCGCGTTTGTCTTCGAAACTACCCTTCGAGCTTTTCACAATGGACTTTCCTGAAGGGTAATAGACCCTTCGGGCTTTTTGCATGTCCCTTCGGACTCCTGTGAATGATCCTCTCGAAGGGAAAGATACCCTTTGGAAATTTTGAAATGGTCCCTCCAAAGGGTAACATACCCTTCAGGATAATTGCAACTGTCCACTTGGAGAAAAAAAAGCCCTTTGAAAAAGTTGAAGTGTACCTTTTGCCCTAAAAAGCCCCTTCGGATTTTGAAAGTGCCCTTCGGATTTTTTGGAAAAGACTCGTCCCTTGAAGAACCCAAGAAGCACCATTTTTCAAGATTGAATCAAGTTTGTCAAGCGCCTTTATGTATTTCAGGATTCTGAGTGCTCACAACTTATGAAGTAATCAAGTAGTGCTCCTTGGAGAACCTGAAATACACTGTTTATGAGTAATTCGGGTTTGTAAACCTGAATTACTTCTACTTATAAAGCATTTAGAAGCTAAGCACTGTTGGAAACCCGATTTTCACTGTGCCTTCAGAAACCCGAAATTGTCACTGTTGAAAAACCTGAAGTCCTCCCAAAGACTTACCATTTTCTTGCCTGAAAGCTCTATTTTTCATACGTAGGCAAACTTTGATATGTGGTCCAAAAAATGGCCAATAGTTCACTAATTGGTTTCTCAAAGGAACAATGAAGCCTTGGAAGCACTTGATCACAAGTTTGCCAAGAAGATTTTTGGATTCTTTGTTGTCCTCAGTCACAAGATACAACGAATCAACATTCACTGTGCATACACCATCCTCCAAATAAAAGCATCTTTCAAATGTATTAAGATAACACCATGGATTGAGCGGGGCTTTTGCAAACTTGGGCAAGTGTTCTCTGTAATGTCCCCAATTTGGGACGACAACCAAAAAAGAGGGTTTTCCAACAAACCCTAGCCAATCCAAACACCAACCGAAATCTGAAAATCTATAACCAGCCAAACCAAATAAATCCACATAGTAGAGCTTTCAAATAAATCCACAAGACGCTGAAAATTATTTAGATAAATAAGTACATTTTTTGAGGTCAAGTAAATTGACGAATAGCTGAAAATACCTCACAAAAATATTTGGAATTTTTCTTAAAGGTATAGTTGTACTTTCCAACCCTCAAACACCTCAAAATATTCTCCAAGTGGGTCGCCACAACTCAGTAAAATAGAAGGAACAAATCTGAAAATTATCCCTTGGATTTCCCTCACCAAATCACCTTCCGAAGCTTGCCAATCAAGTCGTCCAAGTGCCAAAATTCCGAAAATAATTTCTGGAATATTTTAGGACCTAAAATGTCTTTCACGCATGGTAATTGTTTCAAACATGTAATGTCCCCTTTTTAGTGTGACCCTATTTTATGATGGGTTAGCCTATCACTGGCCCTCGTAGGCTAACTCAGATGGTTAGAGGGTCTTTTGTGACAGAAACCTAGTTAGTGGATGGTTTATTTCTTCTTTAGAGTTCAATAAATTTTAGGGTTGGCCTTTGCAAGGGTTTTAGGACTCTTTCTCTCATACTTACTATTTATAGTAATTCATTCAGTTAGGGTTACTATTTATAGCAGGGCGCCTGAATGGGATATTTCAGCAGTGTCGATTCTGGTATTCAGTTGGCTTGGAGAAATAAGGTGTTTGGCCTAAGTTATGATGTTTAATTATTATTAAAGGTCACTTTAATAATAATTAATATTATATTTTAACGTTATATTTACACTTTATGACTTGAGGGGTCATGTGGCATAAAAAGGGGCCCATTTTAATTTATTATTTATAAAGTCATATTTTAATATTATTAAAAGTGCAACTAAAATATTATAAGGAAGCTTCTAGATGGGCTAACTTCATGAGGAGAAAAAAAAAAGTATATTAAGAGGGTCACCCAAGCTTCATATCATTCAAGAATTGATATTTGATTTTGAGATTGTTGGTGATGAGACCAGCTAGGGTTTCTACCATTACTTCAGCCATTGGGAATGAAGACTCTCAATTGGTAATGCGATTTTGAGGTTGTGGAATATCTTCCAAATTATTGCTTCATTGTGGGCTTCATCTAGGAGTCCAATCTGTGCTTAAATTGGAGAATACATTAATTTTCACAAGAGTTCCAAAGGTTAATCATTTGCAGATCTAAAAATTGTTGATGACATGAATAGTGGCATGAATAGTGTCATGCTACAGTACCTGCCACAGTGCACGTGAACAGTGATCGCTACAGTGCACATGAACAATAAACGCTACAGTAATTGAAGCAATGTGAAAGGAATAAGTAGATTATTGAGGTTCACTTTGAAGGCATTTGGTGGCTTAAAATATTCATATTTATTGTGGGAAAAATCGTGGGTTTTAGAGGCACATTGGCAGCCATCGATTGGCATATCAAACCTCACATATTTGCAGATTGGGAGTTTAATACTCATCAATTTCTCCTATGATCTTGGGCGCTCCCTTCCTAAGGATGGGACAATGATATTTGATGCATATTTGGAGGTGAATAAGGTGTGAATATTCTTATTATCTACAACTTCAGGTCTGAAACAGGGGCATCACCATTAAGGGATTCGATTTGGCTTGTGGAGAGAACATTTGGTTCTATTTCATTGAGGCTACACCTTCTTCAGCATTGGCTCTTCATGTGACCAGGTACTCCTATGATAATCACATTACATATAGGCATTTTGAATGAGTTTGTAGCTGCTATTTTTATCTCAAACACTAGGGACTGTATTACATTGTAATGCCAAGAGACTGGCTCTTCATTCTATGGTATTGAGATAGATTACCAACATTGGGGAAATAAGTTACATGATAATTGTTAGATGTAATGCTTATATCAAATGCATTTGATTATCATTTTAGGATGCATGCCAATTGTTTGACAATTTTTCATTCGCTGTAGATGATCTTATTGCATATTCAGTTTGTGGGACAATTGCTTGTGAAAATACCTTGCAATTGTAGGTGATTATTGGCATATGAAATTTGCATGAGAATTGTTTGTTTGAATGTCAATGGTCTGTAGCTATTCTTTGAAATATTTCCAAGTCACTTAGGATTCATGCCAAGTGTTTGATATTATGTCTACTAGCTGTACAAGTCAATTTTAGTCACCTATATGTATGAGGAAGTTCAAGAACAATTAATATATCATTCCTATAACATTGTCAATCCATCTTGCATTGTTAGAAGCATTCAAAACACTAATTGCAGCGTTTAAAACTTATTCAAGCAAGAACCAATCAGATTGAAATACAGAAACAAGTAAAGAGATTGTATGAAAGGTGTTCGACGATATTCCTTGAGCCTCTAATCAGCATTTCAAGGTCAGTTTGAGCAAGGGATACTACAAAACAATTCACCAAATGATTGAAATAAATTATGAAAATTACCTTAACACCCAAATAGGGTTCCAAAGACCAAATTTCCCACTTGCGAGGGGTCGCCACCCTCCCAAAGGGGGTCGCCACACCTTATAAGGCTTCAACTTTGTTCTAGGGCTTCTCCATAGGGTTTGTTCACCTTCCTTTTACCTACAAATTGAAGATTTCCAGCTTTCCGAAGGATAGTACCAATTCCTTGATGAAGGTGGCATCAAAAGACACCTTTGTAAAATCTTATGCACAATTATGGTGCAATTATAGCCCTTGAATAGAGTTGCCGTAGCCGAGAATGGAGGTTTTCATCTCCAAACCCCTTGGTGCACTTGAAGGGTTTCGTCCTCAAGTCACTTGTTCAAGCTTGACATACTTGCACAAGAATTTCAATATCCAAATTTCATAACCCCTCCAAAAAAGTCCTCCCTCACCTTATATATGCCACCTCCAATAGTGACGTGCAAAATTATGAAGGGAGTTACTTTTTTCCTTTTATAAAAGATATATCGCAAGCTTCCTTATAATAGCACTTATGAAGTAACCTTTTAAGAAAGGTCCCAAAAAAAGAAATAATAAAGTGCTTTTACAAAAAGTAACCTTGAAGCCTACCAATGTTCCATTTTCCTTGGAATACCTTAGCCCTTGGGAACACACAAGCTAAGGATCTCATCCCCATGATTAACTTAAAAAAGGGGACATTATAGTCCTCCCTTCTCAAAATTGTTTGCCCACAAGTAATTGTAAATTGGGATGTTGAAGGATGGCTGACCCTTCCGAAGTTGCATCCTCCATAGGCATGTTCTTCCATTGCACCAAATACTCCATGATAGTGTGATTGCAGAGCTTCCCTTTCACGAACCTCAAGGATAATTTCGGGAACCAAAATCAATTTACCTCCTTCATCAAGTGGTGGCAATTCAATGGAGGGTATTATATACTTTTCAAGAGCTTTCTTCAAGCAAGAGAAATGGAATACATTGTGAATTTTACTCCCTTCCGATAACTCTAGTTCATATGCTACCTTTCCCACTCTCCTTTGAATTCTATAAGGCCCATAAAAATGGGGTTTAAGTTTTTCTTCTCCACTTTGCTTGAGAGAAGATTGCCTATAAGGTTGCGATCTCAAATAAACCATGTCCCAAACCTCAAATTGCCTTTCCACCTTATGCTGATCCACATACATTTTTTGTTGATTTTGAGCTTTTTGCAAGTTTTTCTTGATCTGATCCAAAATTTCAAAACTTTGTTGCACCCAATCGATAGCCCTGGGCATCCTACTATCCCTCAAAACAAGGTCAAAAAATGAAAGAGCTTCATAACCATATAAAGCCTTGAAGGGAAACATACTAGTAGGTAGTGTTATAGCAAAATTTTGCCATGTACAACCATCTATTCCACCCTATTTGCTGCCCTAAAATGTAATTCCTTGAGTATCTTTCCACCCATTTATTGACAATTTCGGTTTGCCCATCCGTTTGAGGATGATGGCTAGTGTTTGGAAGCAATTTTGTACCTGTTAGTTTGCAAAGCTCTTGCCAAAAGTGGCTCATAAGTCGGCTGTCCCTATCACTTATGATGCTCTTGGGCAACCCATGCAATTTAAAAACTTCTTTGAAGAAAATTTCTGCTATATAAGGAGCACTATATTTGGCTGGAATTGCAAAAAAAAGAGCATATTTCATCAATCTATCCACAACAACAAAGATTCCATATTTACCTTGTGACATAGGTAACCCCGTGATGAAGTCCATGGATATACTTTCCCATTTTTGGTGTGGAATTGGGAGAGGTTGCAAGAGACCAGCTGGAAATGTGGTCAAGTCTTTATTCATTTGACAAACCATACATTCTCTAACATGGAATAAAACATTTCTTTTCAATTCCTTCCAAGCGAACCTTTCTCTTACCTTTGTGTATGTTTTGAAGTACCCTTGATGGCCCGCCATAGAATCATCATGAGCAGCCCTCATATTTTGATGTTTTAACTTGGATGAAGGGACCAAGAAAATTATGCCCTTATGTAAAATCAGCTCTTCACTCACCTTGTAATTATTGTCAATCACCTTGCCTTCCAAAACCGTAGTAGCCCATTCATCCTTAGCATATTCCGCTATAATTACAGCCCTGCAATCAGCTGTTAATTCACTCAGAGAACACAAATAAGGTCTCCTTGACAAAGCGTCAGCCACATTATTTTTGCCTTTTGTATATTCAATGTTGAAGTCATAGGATTGAAGCTTGCTCACCCACTTTTGTTGCCTATCATTCAAATCGGTGTGTGAGGAAGTATTTGAGGCTATTGTGATCCGTTTTAACTATAAACTTCTACAAATTAGATATTGACGGAATTTGGCCAAAGCATGCATGATAGCCAACATCTCCTTATCATAAATTGAAAATTTCTTCTCCCGTTTGAATTTCTTACTCTCAAAAGCAATGGGATGTACTTTTTGCTTTGAGAGGCTATTGAGAGGGTTTGGTGGACTATTTGAGGTCCATTTGATACATAATAATTCTGATTATTATTTGTACTAATTGTGCAAGTGGAGCGACTTGATTTGGAGGCTTGTGGGAGTGCTTGGAAATCCTTTTTAGGGGCTATTTGAGAAATTTAATATTCTGGAAATTATTACTAATTTTCTTGAATATTGGCATATGATTTGGAGAATAATTAATGAAGATTTGAGCCTCTAATATGCTAGAATATTAAATAATAATTTTCAGATTATTATTTATTTTTTTGACAGGGTTTCTTGATCATTTTCACTTGTGAAAGGTTGGATTTTGCCTAATAAATATCCAACTATTTATTTTGCACCTTAGTGACTTAGGCGACTAGCTTGGAGGATTTTTTGGGCCATTTTTAATACTCTAGGGGTTCGCTGGAATTTTTCCTGATTTTTGGGCACATGTGGCATACTTTTGGCAAGGGTTTGAAGCAAAAACTAAGCACATAACAACAGCTATATTTGATATAAAAATCATATTTTTTACAGCTATTATTAAATAGCAATTAATCCTCAAAATTTGGCAAAAAAGTACGTTTTTTCATTTATCAATTTATTGTTTATATTTGCAAGTATTCAAGTGGATTTTGGATAAATTAGTCGCTGGAAATTGTCTACACATCCCTTGCTTATTGGTGCCTAGGGTTTCTTGGGGTTTGGTAAAGATTTTGGATCATTTCTTGCAAACTAGGGTTTGTTGATTTTTAATCTCAGAATTTCAAAATTTGTGGATTTTAGGGGAAAACCCGTTTTTTGTTAAATCGTCCCATTTGAGGAAATTACAGTGGTATCAGAGCTCCGATCTTGTCCAGATGTGAGGTTTGGTTGCAAGCAGATAAAAGATTTAGTGTTATCAGGGAAGAGGAAGAAGTCATGGAAGAAATGGAGAAAGAAAGGCTCTACAATGCAGATAGAAGGCTAGGGAACCTATGCCAACCAGTGGAGGATGTAATCAAGACCTTGGAAGAAATAAAAAAGAGGTTATCCAAGGTAAATCAATAACAATATGAGTCCATGAAGTGGTTGGTACAGCCCTCAAGGACTTACTTGATTCAATATGAATTATTGAGAAATATAGATGAGGAGGTAAGGCTCTTGATTACTAGTTGTATTAATGAGGTTTTGAGACTAACAGTTCCCGAAACTCCCTACATTGATAAAATCATAAGGAAAATATTTTCATTGATTGTGGAGAGCTGCCAAGGTCTCTAAGAGGACAAAGGACAATCCTTGGCTAGAAGGGTTAACACCCTAGAAACTATGGCTTCAACCAGGTCATGTATTTTAATGTTACATATAGAGTGTGATAAACTTATTGTTAAGATGTTTCAACATTTTTTTGTAATTGATTGTAAGAATCCTACCAAAAATGTTGTAGCCTCTATGCAGAGAATCTTGACCTTGACACTCAATGAGAGTGATGATCTTTCCAACCCATTATTAGCTATCTTGTTGACAGGTTTGGGGCTAGAAAAGGAAAATTTTCCAATTGCATATATGTTGTTTGAAAATGTTGCAATTGATTGTGAGATAAAATTGAGGCCTTATTTGACAGTGGAGCATGTAGAGGAAGAGAGTATTGAACTACATGGAGACTTGGAGGAAAAAAATGAAGGGACAGACCTTAATGAGAGTTCCTATGAAGAGGCCAATGAAATAGAAAAATCATATTTGAAGGAGGAAGGTGAGCTACAAAAAGATGACACTTTGGAGCAGCCCATAGGGGTGCTAGTGGATGATAAAGAGAAGAGGAAATCAAGGAACACGAACTAAAAAAAGTGCAAGGTAAGGATCTTTTATTGATAGATGTCTGTTTAACCTCTAATGATTGTATACATGACAGTGAAGTCACCAAAGGTGATAAAATGTAGGATATGGTTTGAAAAATGAGGCATGAGGGTTCTTTGATTCAAGTTCGCGATTATTGGCACCAAGAGAAAGAATCACAATCGTTTGAGGCATGGAGGAATATAGGCATGCACAAGGTAACATTGGAACTAGAGTTTAAGATGGGAGATAATGAGGATATTTTGCATGGTTTGAGTGACACGAAGGCTCCTTCATTTTCATCAATCAACATGATAGGAAGGTATTTTATGAGTATGAGGAAAAATGATGAAAGAAACAATGATAGGGCTGTTATGAGACATCATGGACAGCCATGTGCATGCAAAAGAGAGGGCGCTACAACACAATTGGTAAGTTTACTTGGTTCTGATTTTTATTATGCATATGTTGGAAGAGATAGATTAAAATCTGAATTTTATGGCTCAGAAAATTATGAGACATCTAGTCAATTCCAGTCCCTACATACACGTGTAATATTGCCCTCTCGGAATATGTTTCAGTTCACAAAGAGGAGAGTTCATGCATGGACAAATTCTGAAATCAATTGCCCCCAAAATTCTGAATTAATATGGCAGGTACAACAATATATAAAATGGGATAAAGTCCAGTATTGGTGGGGCTTGTTTGATGATGCATACATGTGTGAGGAAGCTAGCAAAGAGAAACCAAGGGAAGGACATACATCCTACATAAGGGGATCTCTACCAATGGGTTTAGATGATTATGATATGCACTTGCAAGGTATGTTTTCCAATTTGGATAAGCTTGTTTTCTCTCTACAAATGGGAGGACTACATTTTCAAAATGAAGAAGGATTGATATGGTATAAAGGTCTTAGCACACCTTAGAATGCACACTATGGGAGCACACCTCCTCTAGTGCTTGTCCATGAGATGAATTTAATTATGGGTAGCCTTGCTAAGCATATTAATTTGGTTTAGTTTTGCAGTCCTAATCTTCTTCATACAGGGCATAAGTCCATGTTGGTTTGTTGGGGAAGCATGGAGTTAGAGAGCCCATTAAGGATCAACTTGGTAATGAACAAATTGAAATTTCTGAGTAGAGGCATGGCTGTGTTTTACTATGACAGCCAACATATTTGCATGCACAATCTATGGGGGGAGGTTTCAACTCATAAGGGGACCTTGTGGATAAGTTTGAAGCATGATAAGAGGTATGATAGCTACTATTTTGAGTTATATGACACATTGAGTTCTTTTGAACAGCATATTAGGTACAAGTATGGCAAGGTAAGAAGTTTTGATGGCAGCCCACAGATCATGGGAAGAGGAGAGAATGCAAGTATTAATTTTGGATCTTGTCATCACGAAGAATCATATTTAGGCATGTACTTACATCAATTTTCTACATGGTATTTTCGGAATGTTTGGGTTGTCTTTTAGGGCAGTTTTCCACCCAACATTCACAAGGAGGGGCATCTTTGGGTTAATCATGATTTTTGCATAAGAGTGACCTATTCTAGTAGGCTTCATGGAAGGATAAGTTGCTTCCAAGGCATAGTTCTTTTTCCTACGTTGCATCTTTGGGAGGTTACTTTGAGGATTGGAGTATGGAGCTGGATGTTTTTTGGAGGATATAGTTGGGGCAACAAGATTGGATACCTCTTCATACCCTGCTCGGTTTTGAGTGAAATAGGGGCATACAGGTGCAATGAGCCATTGGATGTCTTTCATGTGATTTGGGACACATTGGGGCATTCCCCAAAATATAGGTATTACAAGTTCAAAATTGATTTGGATATTTTTTCCCTTTGGAAAATATATACAGGAGGGGTTTGCATTGTGGGATGTGTGCAAGGTGAAATGACATTCATTATTCATTTGGGAAATGACACGTTATTCTTTTTGGCAAAAGTTATTCCACTTAACAAGTACAGGGGCAAGGCTTTTTTAGCACTACAACATGTTTTACCACTTGACATGGTAATTGGGCATATGAGCTTGCATTTGCTTGAGGGCAAACAAATTTGGGAAGGGAGAATTGTAATGTCCCATTTTCATATAATTTTAGTAATTTATAAAATTGCTCGAACAATAATTTTAATCATTCAAAAATATAAGACAATCCAATTAATTATTAAAATAGAACTATCTTGGATAATTATTCGAATTACCGAAAAAGTGGTTTTAACCATTTGGAAAATTAAGGTAATTTTAATGATAATTCCAAGGGGTTTTATAATTAAAAAATTACTTAAAAAGTGTTTTTTATCACTTCAATTATTAGAGCAATTTAATTAATTATTGAAGCAAGGACCTAATATAAAATAATTATTTAATTTGTCAAAAAATAATTTTAATTACTAATTTATTCAGTCAAGTATTTAATTAATTTAAAAAGGCCTAAAGTGAAATTAAAAGGATGTTGACTTGGGACCTAAAGCAAATAAAAGGAATAGATATCTTAAAAAGTTGGCAAGAGAGGGTTATGAGGTATTTTACCTTCCCAAGGTGGTTCGTCCCCCTTTGGAATGTACAAATACAAGGTGAAGATTACAATTAAAGATATGTTGAATTTGATAATATTTCTTCACGCTTGAAGAAGATATTGGGATGCATGCCCAATAGGTGTTCGCAGATTTGGAGCTGATTATTCTACAAAAGGTGTCTTTTGACGCCACCTTTGATAAAATAGGTTTTGTTACTTACCCTAGAGTGGGGCGATTCGCTTTGAAAGGCTATTGAGAGGGTTTGGTGGACTATTTTAGGTCCATTTGATGCATAATAATTTTGATTATTATTTGTACTAATTCTGCAAGTGGAGCGACTTGATTTGGAGGCTTATGGGAGTGCTTGGAGATCTTTTTTAGGTTCTATTTGAGCAATTTAATATTCTGAAAATTATTACTAATTTTCTTGAATATTGACATATGATTTGGAGAAGAATTAATTAAGATTTGAGGCTCTAAGATTATTATTTATTTTTTGGATAGGGTTTCTTGATCATTTTCACTTGTGAAAGGTGGGATTTTGCCTAACAAATATTCAGCTATTTCTTATGCACCTTGGTTACTTGGGCAACCAGCTTGGAGGAGTTTTTGGGCCATTTTGGATGCCCTAGGGGTTCGCTGGAATTTTTCCTGATTTTTGGGCGCATGTGGCATACTCTTGGTGAGGGTTTGAAGCAGAAATTAAGCACAGAACAGCAGTTGTATTTGATACAAAAATCATATTTTTACAGCTATTATTAAATAACAATTGATCCTCAAAATTTGATAAAAAGGTACATTTTTTCCATTTATCAATTTATTACTTATATTTGCAAATATTCAGGTGGATTTTGGATAAATTAGTGGCTGGAAATTGTCTACACATCCCTTGCTTATTGGCGCCTAGGTTTTCTTGGGTTTTGGTAAGGATTTTGGATCATTTCTTGCAAACTAGAGTTGTTGATTTTTAATCTCAGAATTTTTGAATTTGTGGATTTTAGAGAAAACCCCATGTTAAATCGTCCCATTTGGGGACATTACAAATTTGTAAAAGGGGCAACAAGTTGAGATAAGCCTTTCACAAATCTTTAATAATAGCTATCTAAACCAAGGAACCCTCTCAAATGGGTCATAGTAGTGGGAGGTGGCCAATCAAGTATAGCTTGAATCTTTTGTTGGTCCACTTGGATGTCATGTCCCCTTCTCAGTGACATCTCTCGGAGCACAGGATTAGCCTATCATACGACCCTCGTAGGCTGATAGACTGAATAGAGGGTCACATTGGAGCTTGGCTCAGCTTCAGTTGGCAGAGTTTGATCAATTGACTTTCGTTTGGGCTCGATCGGAGACTTCTTGCAGAAGTTACTATTTTTAGTAGTTCCTGGCAGTCAGAGTGGGACCCCTGCTATTTTTAGCAGTATGGATTGGCAGCATTCGGAATCACTTTAGTATATGACAGCTTCAGATGGTTCAGTTATCGGGTGAGTAACGAGGGAAATATTAATATTTAATTGTATTAATTAAATATTAATTATGCGAAGACAATTATATTAAAGTTATAATAAAAAAATTATAACTTAAGTGATTTTAATGTTGAGGGGTCGCCCATCATCAAGAGGGGGCCAATTTGTAATTATATTTTATTATAAAATTGGCCAAGACTATGGAAATATTAAAATAAAGAGAAGTGCGAATTTTTAATTAAAAACCTATCTTTGAGGAAATCGCACCCTTGCGCTTATATAAGCATGCTGCCTTGGGAATCGAGCCATATGATGTCTATTGAATTGGAGAATTGATCAACTTGATCTGAGCAAGAGACTTCAGGGTTTCAAGTTCGAATTTCCTTGGGGAATGAGCCATCTCTATTGGAAGCAATTCAGAGGGTGTAAAATAACACTGGATTTATTGCAACAGAGGTTTCTTCATTCAAGAGGAATCACAGAGCCCAGAGATTTATTATCTTCAGAGTTTTTATCAGTGTTGCATCCAGAGAACCTTCATCATACTAGGCATTGCATTTCAGAGGGTTAGGCATTGATTTGGGGGAGGCCGTACTGTTGTACTTGCTGCTGTTAACATAACTGTACTTTCCTATACCTGGCCGTACCATACACCAGGCCGTACTTCATGATTTAAGGGAGACGCAGCATACTTCACCTACCCATTTGTACCATCATTGGCGCCCCTGTATCTGGGATCATTTGCCACTAATATTCAGGAGGACGTATTTAATGCAGCTGTACCAAATCTGTACTTTCAGCTGCTACAGCGAAGGAAAAAACCAGGTTTTCAAAATAATATCATTGCTTATACTTTGCATGTAACTAGTTTAGTTGTAATCGTCTCGGATAGATTTTATATAAAAAATAAATAAACTTGAAGTTTGCAGTATTATATAGTTTACGGAGTTAGATAAATTTAATAGAATTTATTCACTATTTTATGCAAAATCGCATTTCTTTCATTACATGCAAAAACCCCAAAACATCAAAAAAATAAAAAAAAATCAGAAAAAACAAATAAACAGTCAATCTTCAGAATCAAAGGAAACTAGGAGTTTCTACAATGGTATCAAAGCTAAATCCTGTCATCCTTCGGGTTTAGCTATCTTATGCAGCCAGATCAAATTGGGTCACCCAGGTATTACACGCGTAGGCGAGCTCTGATTGACAGGCAACAGAGCTTGAGCAGGCAGCCGGGAAATATGGCTGACAGAACAGATATACCTAGGACAAAACATAATGACAGAGATCAGGAGGGTGCAGAGTTCATGCATACACTCAGAGATCTTCGTGCAGGACAACGGCGGTCCGATGAAGTATTACAGCAGGTGGCAATGGCACTGCAGAGATTGGGTACTTCGAGGAGACCGTCACCTCACCGTGACGATGACAGAAGTGATGCAGGGTCACGGAGAGCTCTTAGGACAGCCTCACGGACAGCAGATAGGCCTACTTTCACGAGACAGGAGCCTGATAGGGCTATACCAGATGAGGAGCATGATGAATTGTTCGCTGATACCCTTATGGCAGCACGTGCAGAATGGGAGTTGGTACCGCCTGTGGTCCAAGAGATGATCACTTTTGACCGTTTTATTACATAGAGGCGAGAACACAATAGAGCTCGACAGGATATGAGACCTCGACAGCAGAATAATGATCTAAAACATGCTACGAACCGGCTCACATTGGCGACGTTCGATGGTAGTGGTAAGATGACAGCACAAGCTTGGATTAGCAAGCTTGATACATTCCTTACACTGCGCCCGATGGCTAAGAGTGACGCCATTAGATATGCTACATTGCATCTCGAGGGAGTGGCCTACGACTGGTGGCACCACGGCATGGTGACTTTACAGCATGACAGGATCACTACTTACCAGGAGTTTGTGGATAGATTAGTGGAGAGGTTTGACAGGAAGGATCCGGAAACCTACTTCCGAGACTTAGCACAGTTGAGGCAGAGTGGCAGTGTAGAGACCTACATAGGTGACTTCCAGAAGTTATCTGTTATGGTCCCTAACATCTCAGAGAGACGCTTGGTAGTACTCTTCATGGAGGGGTTGTCAGAGCCATTGCGAGGTTGGATCAAAGCTTTTGATCCTCCTTCGTTACAGGAGGCGATGAAGAAAGCACGAAACATGGAGTTAGCAGCACCATCGAGTAAATTCAGCTCCAGAGGTTCTTCATCATTCAGGGATAACAAGGGCTTTAACAGGAATAAGGATAAGTTTGATTTTAATAAAGAAAAATCAAACTCTAGAAACGATCCAAAAGGTAAATCAGCAGCCCCACCTTTGGATCATGAGGCCCTTAATGACCTACGCAGGAAGAAGCTTTGCTTCTACTGCAAAGGACCATATGACGCCAATCACGATTGTCCTCTAAGACCTAAGGGCAAGGCAAATCGTATAATGTGGGCGTTCTATGAGGACTCGGAATCAGAGGATTCCGAACAGCGAGAGAGTTCCGAGGATTCAAAGCCAGAGGCTCTAGAGCCTAGAGTTGAGACAGAGCCCGAGCTTCAGATACAGGAGGCCCGTTTATCTAGCATCCAGCAAGAGGGTTCTTTCAGGGTTCGTGGTGTGTTGGCAGGACAGAGGGTCATTACCCTACTTGATACAGGAGCCACGCATAATTTCATAGATGCTAGATTCGTTGAGAAACGTGGACTCATCACTGAGGAGTTCGAGGGCATAAGAGTCAAAGTGGCCGATGGGTACACTTTGAAATGTGAACGCATGATTAAGGATCTCCCTTTATGCTTGAACAATTATGAGTTCAAGGCAGATTACTATGTTGTTAATATGGGGGACATTGATTTGGTCTTGGGAATGAAGTGGTTACATTCATTGGATGAGGTCACACTTCGTCTCAAGGACATGGAGATCCGTTTTGATGTTGACGGGAAGACACACATACTTAAGGCAATACGGGACAGCAACATCAAAACAATTTCTTTTCGCCGGATGGAGCGGCTTATGTGTCACGACATGGTAGAGTGGGCTGCTGAGTGTCATCTAGCACCTATACAGGGGGGACAGCAAAAGATAGAATATCATCCGGACATTCAAAAATTGAGAGTCAAGCATGACAAGGTGTTCAGTGATATTCCGCCAGGTAGACCTCCAGACAGGGGCATAGAGCACATCATTGAGCTCGAGGAGGGTGAGAAACCAGTTATGATAACTCCTTACAGGTATCCAAAAAGATTGAAGGATGAGATAGAAAAGACAATAAAGGAGTTACTTGCTATGGGTCACATTCGGCCTAGCAAGTCACCATTCGCTTCTTTGGTTGTTTTGGTGAAGAAGAAAGATGGGACATTACGCATGTGCATTGATTACAGGATCCTGAATAAGAGGACAATCAAGAATAGATACCCGATACCGAGGATTGACGAGCTTATTGATGAGCTCCATGGGGCATGTTACTTTACTAAGATTGATTTACGGTTGGGATATCATTAGATCAGAGTCCGAGAGCAGGACATAGAGAAGACTGCCTTCCGATGCCATTGTGGGCACTTCGAGTTCGTAGTGATGCCATTTGGGCTCACTAACGCACCAGCGACTTTTCAGTCTACGATGAACAAGGTTTTTCATTCATTGCTGAGGAGGTTTGTGTTGGTCTTTTTTGATGATATCCTTATATATAGCAGGACTTGGCAGGAGCACTTGGCTCATTTGGAGACAGTGTTGAGTATCTTGGAGAAAGAGTCCTTGTACGCCAAGGAATCCAAGTGCGAAGTGGGGATGACCGAATTGCTATATCTCGGTCACATCATCAGTGCAGATGGAGTGTGTATGGATCCTGAAAAGATCCGCGCCATTATTGACTGGCCTACACCGGCAAACCTGATGCAGTTGAGAGGGTTTCTCGGTTTATGTGGCTTCTACCGCAGATTCGTGAATGGTTATTCACGACATGCAGCCCCGATGACAGATTTATTGAAGAAGGGGGCATTTGTTTGGACTTCAGAGGCACATGAGTGTTTTATGAAGTTCAAGGAGTTGATGACCACATGCCCTGTTTTAGCACTACCCGACTTTACGAAGCCGTTCAAGCTTCAATGTGATGCATCAGGTGAGGGCATTGGTGTGGTGCTTATGCAGGACAAGCACCTGATTGTATATGAGAGCCGCAAGCTCAGAGGACCAGAGAGGCTGTATAGCATATATGATAAGGAGATGCGATTATGCATGCCTTAGCAAAATTTCGGCAGTATCTTGTCGGCAGCAAATTTTGCATTAAAACTGATCATAACAGTTTGAGACACTTCTTAGGGCAGCGAGATCTCAATGATAGGCAGCAGAAGTGGGTCAGTAAGTTGCAAGCTTATAACTTTGATATCTCATATATCAAAGGTACACAGAACGTAGTGGCTGATGCACTTTCACGTAAGCCGTATTTGAGCACTATGGTTCATATCTCAGAGGATTGGAGGCATATGATAATGGCAGAGTATGCCAAGGACAGTTGGGCCTCCAGCATTGTTGAGGGATCAGCAGTTGACACCAGGTATACACTTGTGAATGATTTGATCATTTACAAGCACAGGATATATTTGATCCCAGGGTCAGAAGTGAAGAACATTGTTATGCGAGCCTTTCATGACATGCCTACAGCAGGACATCTTGGATACTTCAAAACCTGCAGGCAGATTCGGGAGAGATTCACTTGGAAAGGACTCAAGGCAGATGTTCTTCAGTATGTGTGTGAGTGCCCTGTTTGTCAGAAGAACAAACAGGAGAACACGTACCCGACAGGTTTGTTGCAGCCACTTCCGATTCCTGACAGGAAGTGGGAATGCTTGTCGATGGATTTTATCATGGGCTTGCCTAAAGCCCAAGGGTGTGATTGCATTTATGTAGTTGTGGATCGGCTTACGAAGTATGCCCACTTCTTTTCGATCACCACGACTTACACAGCTACACAAGTAGCAGAGGTATTCTTTCGCGAGGTATTCAGACTTCATGGGTTGCCTCGGAGCATTGTTAGCGACAGAGATAGTCGGTTCCTGAGTAACTTCTGGCAGGAGGTTTTCAGACTTTGTGGGACCGAGCTCACTCCGAGCACTAGTTACCACCCGCAGACTGATGGACAGACGGAGATTGTAAACAAGTGGGTGGAAGGTTACCTCCGAAACTATATAGCAGGGCAGCAGAAGGCGTGGGTCAAATGGATACATTTGTGTGAGTATTGCTATAACTCGACATTCCATATGACCATTCAGATGTCACCCTTCATGGCGTTGTACGGGTATGAGGCGCCGAGTTTCCTTGATTTGCTACTGAGCGACAGTAGAGTGCCGAGTGCAGGAGATTGGTTGCAGGAGAGTCAGGACACTATGAGGGCTCTCAAGGAAAATATAGCTAAGGCACAAAACCAGCAGAGACAGTATGCGGATCAGAAGAGGACGGAGAGGCATTTCGAGGTGGGTGACATGGTTTACCTCATGCTGCAGCCCTACCGTCAGTCCACTCTTAGGAAGAGTGGGTCAGAGAAGCTTAAGCCACGCTATTACGGACCTTTCAAGATCCTGAGGAGGGTTGGCGAGGTGGCTTACGAGCTTGAGCTTCCAGCATAGAGCAGGGTACACAACGTTTTTCATGTATCACGCCTCAAGAAGGCGTTGAGTCATCGTGTGGTACCGTCTGCGGTTCTACCTCCCTTAGATGATGAGGGAAAGCTGATTTTAGTACCTGAGTCCATCTTGGAGTATAGGGAGAGGCAGTTACGCCGGAGGACTATCAGGGAATATCTGGTGAAATGGAGAGATTTGCTTGTTGAGGATGCGACATGGGAGAGCGAGGATATTCTGCAGCATCCGGCATTGAGATTGCTTGAGGACAAGCAATTTCAGGAGGGGCGGACTGTCACGTCCCCTTCTCAGTGACATCTCTCGGAGCACAAGATTAGCCTATCATACGACCCTTGTAGGCTGATAGTCTGGATAGAGGGTCACATTGGAGCTTGGCTCAGCTTCAGTTGGCAGAGTTTGATCAGTTGGCTTTCGTTTGGGCTCGATCGGAGACTTCTTGCAGAAGTTACTATTTTTAGTAGTTCCTGGCAGTCAGAGTGGGACCCCTGCTATTTTTAGCAGTATGGATTGGCAGCGTTCGAAATCACTTCAGTATATGACAGCTTCAGACGGTTCAGTCATCGGGTGAGTAACGAGGGAAATATTAATATTTAATTGTATTAATTAAATATTAATTATGCGAAGACAATTATATTAAAGTTATAATAAAAAAATTATAACTTAAGTGATTTTAATGCTGAGGGGTCGCCCATCATCAGGAGGGGGCCAATTTGTAATTATATTTTATTATAAAATTGGCCAAGACTATGGAAATATTAAAATAAAGAGAAGTGCGAATTTTTAATTAAAAACCTATCTTTGAGGAAATCGCACCCTTGCGCTTATATAAGCATGCCGCCTTGGGAATCGAGCCATATGATGTCTATTGAATTGGAGAATTGATCAACTTGATCTGAGCAAGAGACTTCAGGGTTTCAAGTTCGAATTTCTTTGGGGAATGAGCCATCTCCATTGGAAGCAATTCAGAGGGTGTGAAATAACCCCTGATTTATTGCAACAGAGGTTTCTTCATTCAGGAGGAATCACAGAGCCCAGAGATTTATTATCTTCAGAGTTTTTATCAGTGTTGCACCAGAGAACCTTCATCATACTAGGCGCTGCGTTTCAGAGGGTTAGGCATTGATTTGGGGGAGGCCGTACTGTTGTACTTGCTGTTGTTAACAGAACTGTACTTTCCTGTATCTGGCCGTACCATACACCAAGCCGTACTTCATGATTTAAGGGAGACGTAGCATACTTTACCTACCCGTTTGTACCATCATTGGCGCCCCTGTATCTGGGATCATCTGCCACTAATATTCAAAAGGAGGACATATTTAATGCAGCTGTACCAATCTGTACTTTCAGCTGCTACAGCGAAGGAAAAAACCAGGGTTTCAAAATAATATCATTGCTTATACTTTGCATGTAACTAGTTTAGTTGTAATCGTCTCGGATAGATTTTATATTAAAAAAAAAAAAACTTGAAGTTTGCAGTATTATATAGTTTACGGAGTTAGATAAATTTAATAGAATTTATTCACTATTTTATGCAAAATCGCATTTCCTTCATTACATGCAAAAACCCCAAAACATCAAAAAAATCAAAAAAAATCGGAAAAAACAAATAAACAGTCAATCTTCGAAATCAGAGGAAACTAGGAGTTTCTACATTGGACCCCTTGTGCATTGATCACATGACCCAAATACAAGATTTCAGAAGTGGCAAACTCACATTTGGATTTCTTTGCAAAGAGGGTTTACTGCCCCAACATTTCCAAAACAATGTCCAAATGGTGTAAGTGTTCCTCCCACGTCTTGCTATACACCAATATGTCATCAAAGAATACTAGCACAAACTGTTGACAATTTTGCCCCCACAGGGCAAATTGTCACCCCTACTATTCGAAACTTTGCTATGGTGCCAAGTTTGTCTTATGAATCAGTTTTTGGGGTCCTTAAATGAGCATTTACAGCCACCCAAGTGGCCATCTACAACCAGGTGAATTTTAGTCATTCCAAGGTTTCCATGGAGCTTGCTTGATTACAATCAAATGTGCAAATACAACCAAGACATACAAGCTGTAAGTTTATTTATTGTCTTTGCAACAATTTTTTTGGGCTATAAGAGGTGAACTATTTTTTCAGATATTTTGTCCGAGAGAGAGAGCTCTCAAAGGACTGTGTAAAAGTCTGAAAAAATGACTAAGTGGCAGTCATTCAAAGCTCATTTTCTTCGGACTTTTTGACGGAAAGAAAAAGAGAAAAGCACAGTTGAGAAGACCCAAAGTGCACCTGCCTTTCGAGAAGGTCCAATTCAAAAGTCCCGAAGGGTATGTACCCTTCGGGTTGGTTCACTTTATGGTTTTTAGTCAAGACAAAGTTCCGAAGGACAGTTTCAAAAAGCTTGGGTGCCCTTCAAAAAGTCCGAAGGGCACTTTTGAAGGCAGACATACCCTTGCAGAGAGCACTTGGTCGGTGGTAGGACCCTTTCAAAAGTTCCAAAAGGCACTTTTGAGGACAAAAAGCCCTTGCGGATGGCACTTGGTCAACAAAGTGGACCTTTACAATTCTTTTGAAGGGCACTTTTGGAAGATCCTTGCCCTTTCGGAAGGCACCCAAGTGACTAACATGACCAAATCAAAAAGCCTGAAGGGCAATTTTGGGAAGCAAAAGCCCTTGCGGAGGGCACCTTCATAAAAGCAAATGACACTAAAAATGGAAAAGAATTTCCTTTAGACTTTTTGTCCGAAGGAATTCAAGGAAAATGTCCGACGGAGGATATACCTGGGAAAAAACCCAGATAGAAATAAAAAACAAAGGCAAAAAAGGAAAATGAGAAAATTTAAGGAAATTCTTCAGAATAATTGTCAAACAAGAAATCTGCAAGAAATGAAGTCAACAAAAGTCCGAAGAAAACCAAAGGGCCTAAAAGAATAAATTTGGGAAAATTGGCAAGGAAACAAATTCCTTTGGACAATGAAGTCAACAAAAGTCCGAAGAAAACCAAAGGGCCTACAAGAATAAATTCGGGAAAATTGGCAAGGAAACAAATTCCTTCAGACATATTTTGTCTGAAGGAATTTGTTTCCTTGCCAATTTTCCCGAATTTATTCTTGTAGGCCCTTTGGTTTTCTTCGGACTTTTGTTGACTTCATTTCCTGTAGATTTCCTGTTTGACAATTATTCTGAAGAATTTCCTTAAATTTTCTCATTTTCCTTCTTTGTTCGGACTTTTTGTCTGAAGGAATTCGGGAGGACAAAAAGTTCGATAGAAAAGACAAAGGCGTAAGTTAAGGCCAAAAAAGAGAAAAGGAAATGCCAAGCCTGAGAAAGAGAAGAGACAGAGAGTCCTTCGGACAATTTGTTCGAAGGACGAAAACTAAAATAAAGCCCGAATCCCGAATTAAAGCAGAACACGGGAAAAGCCAGAGAAAACACAAATAGGACTGACACAGAACTGAACAAGAAGTAAGACAAATGTAGAAATAGAGGCATGAGCAAAGACTGAAGTATAACTGAACATGGACATAAGCATGAACAATGAATAAAACAAATGTAGAATAAAGACAAAGGCAGGATAAACAAAGATCATGCACAAACTAACGTGACTCCAACGAAATGAACGCGTTTAAGAAAGCAAGCGTGCTTCAGTTTTGAAAATAGAGTTGTCTTGCATGGTGAACGGGCAAAGCGTTCAACCTTTCAAATAGCCAGAAATTCCATGCACGCACTCTCGTTTGTCTCAAAGCTTGAAATGTTCCGGCGGTTCAAACGTAATTTTTAATTTGGCATTTGCATTGATTTCATGCAAAGGAGAGACTTTCAAACGTTCCAACAGTTCGAGTGGTTTTTGACTACTCTTGTTTTGGAGTTGACTGGTTTTCAAGTCAAGACATCTATTCATAGATGTCATGCATCCAAAGCTTGTCTTCTTTTTCAATGCCAAGGATTTTTTATGCAAGACAACCAGGTATAAGCTAAGGAAAGACAAATTTGGAAGACTCATGCAATGCAATTTGGACTTGGGCTAATGAAGAGTTAACTTCCTCTCCTATTTCCAACGTCAATCTCTTGGTTTTTTATAATCTTCTATATTAATGGTTTTTCAGCCTTGTAAAATCCATGCCTCTCTTGGTAAGACCAGACTCTACCATTGATGAGTTGTGTAACCTCTTTAATCAATAGAAGGATTGTACTTTCAGATTTCAAGTGCTGGCATAGTGTACATTCATTCAGCAATTTGCATAGATGGTAGATTTCTCTCTCTTCTCAAATTCTAATTCGTACCTGTTGACAATTCTTCCATAGGACAAATTGTCTCTTGCCATCCAAAAAATTCACATCTCCATCTAAGGAAAGATAGAATACATTGGTAAAGGATACATTGTTTTTCTTTTGTGAGGGCCTTTGCTACAACAGGAATTCCTTCAGACTTTTGTCTGAAGGAATGGTTCATCAAAGAAGGCAGAATGTCACATAGCTTCAGAGAAGTGCTCAGGACATAAGTCCGCAGGAAATTACAAAGGAAAGAGTCTCCAGCAAAGGAAGTAATTCCTTCGGACTTTTTGTCCGAAGGAATACTTCGGAGAAGTTACAAAGGAAACACTTGCAGCGAAACAAAGGTCCACCAAAAGCAAGAAAGGCCCAAGGAATAATTCCTTCGGACTTTTTGTCCGAAGGAATTCCTTCGGACAAAAGTCCGAAGAAAATCCAAGAGAAAGTCAAAGCTTGCAAAAAAAACCTGGGTGCCCTACAATTTTTTTCGAAGCCCTTGCGGAGGGCACTTGGTCAGCGACAAGACCATTGCAATTTTTCCGAAGGGCACAGAGGGAGAGCCATGAGCCCTTGCGGAGGGCACTTGGTCGGTGCCTAGACCTTTGTGCATTTTCCGAAGGGCATTCTCAACAAGGTAAAGGCAAAGGCAAGAGAAAATACCTTCGAGCTTTTTGTCCGAAGGAATTCCTTCGGACAAAAAGTCCGAAGAAATTTGGAGAGGCCCATGCAAAAAAGCCAACAAAGCAAAGTCCAAAATCAACAGAGCAAAGTTCAAAAGGACAAAGTGTTGACCATTTTTGGCCCAACAGGCCAAAAACTGGTCCCCTTTTTTCCCTTGCTGTTCGGAGCCAGTACATTTTTTATTTTTTGCACAACTCTGGACATTTCTACGGACTCTGTAGGTTTTCTATGGACTCTGCAGGTTTATTTCTACGGACTCTGCAAGAGAATTTTCTACGGACTCTGCAGGTAGAGGCAAGTTCCCACTTAGGCGCAAAATGGACCTTTTCAAGTGCCCTTGCGGAGGGCAGTTTGGGACTCAAGAGCCTTTGCGGAGGGCAGGGAACACTTTGAAAAGAGGCCACAGAAAAAGGCTTAAGAGGTAAGTTTCTTTCGGAAATTTGTCTAAGGCAAAGGAAATGCCCTTCGGAAGGGTCGTTTCCAATTTTCCCGAAGGGCACTTTTCAAAGGCAGAAGCAAAGGAAGAAATTCTTCAAAATTTTTGTCCAGAGGAATTCCTTCGGACAAAAAGTCCGAAGGAATTCGGAAGGGCAACGAGCAAGAAAGCCGAAGAAAAGCAAGTATAAAGACTAAGGCATAGAACGAATTCTTTCGGAATTTTTGTCCGAAGGAATTCCTTCGGACAAAAAGTCCGAAGAAATTCGGGGAAGCTGCGGGAGAAAAGCCCGAAAGAGAATTTCCGAAGGAAAGCAAAGTGGCGGGAAAATTGGCCACGGGAAAAAGCCCAAAAAGGAAAGTCTCCGAAGAAACGAGCAAGACAATTCTTGCGGACTTTTTGTCCGCGGGAAAATTAGCCGCGAAAATGTCCGTGGGAAAAATGTTCGCAGAAAAAGGTTCTGAAGAAAATAGGCCGCCGAAGGACCCCGAAGGGCAGGTGCCCTTGCGGGGGACTCTTGGCTGCCAAAATAAAGGACACTTCCCCAAAGCCGAAGGGTCACCTTCCCTTCGAGAGGATACAAAACAAGAAATCCGAAGGAAAGGGAGTGACAAAAAACGCCGAATCAAGAGGAAAGCCGAAGAAAGTCCAAGGGATGACGGGCCCAAGGACGTCAAAATCAAGCACGTCAAATTAGCCGTTGGAAGTTCAAACGCAGTGACGGGTGCGCGGACGTCAAATTCAGGGCTCGTGAAATAGCCATTGATTTTGAAAAGCAAAATAGAAGAGCCCAAGGAACTCAGCGACCCGCCAAGAAGATAGCCCCGAGGGCTGAAGGAGCCAGAAAGAGACAAAACCAGGAAGAAGACAAAGTGCAGAAGCGGACAAACAGTCCAGGTGGCAAAGGGGAGGCGAGTTATTGCCAGGTGGTCATCAAACGGCGCAAACAATAAACGGCGCGGCCTGTCTTCTCCATTTTGCATTTATAAAGAGACAAACTATGTGAATATCTGGAAGGAGCAGTCTTGTCTGCGGAAAAGAGGCGCGGCCCGTGCTTTCACATTAATGTTTGGATGCCAAAGTCAAGATCGGCGATCACACAGCATGGTTCCAGCGGGCCTCTTCTAGAAGAATGACATCAGCAACAATGACTTCCTCTTCTCAATGCTCACAAACGCACATGGGCCAACTTGTCAAGAGCGCCAAAGTCTTTTCAAAAAGAGCGCCAAGTTCTCTTCTCCTCTTTCTATATATTGTAAACTTCTCATTTTGAGAAGGATCCATTCTCTTAGCCCGTAAGGCAAAGCTTTGCCCAAAAATCTCTCGGGCTTGTAAGGTAGAACTCTGTCGGATTTTACTTTGAATCAAGACTTGGCATTTTTACCTCTATTTGGACTTGCACTTACGCATATGTCTATGTTTTCTTTTTGTGTTAAGTCATTTCCTTTTATGCTTTTTCACAAATTGATTCCAGCATGTCTAGTGCATTGTGAAGTTTCTTTTTCTGCAGGTCTGTCAGAAGTGTCTAAAGCAGGAATATAGGTGCATGTGAACAGGCTGCCAAAGTGTGTCTCAAAACACCTTTGACAGTTCTTCCTCCCTGTATCTCTACGGACCCCTGACTCACTGATACAGAAGAGTCTCCCACATCAGATGAAGTGTATGGGAGCTTCTTCTTGGTGAAAAGTGTATGTTCGGGCTGAGTGGATCAATTTTTTTGGTGTATCACTCTTTTTATGTTTAGGTTTAGGTTCTGTTGCAGCATCTTTCTCCCTTTTCATCCCCCCCTTTTTCATTTATTTCCTAGCAGTAGGAAGTCCAAGTCCTAAAAGATACATCAAAGGGAGCTAGCCCTTATCTAGAGACTCTCCCCTCAAGCTTCGCCGGTCCCACAGGCGAGAGGGGAATTTCCATTGTTGTGTGTGGAAGGCAAGAGCTCGGCCTCCTGCCTAGGGTGCAATCCACTGCGTCAACACAAAGGATTAATTCCTTCGGGCTTTTTGTCCAAAGGAATTTCTTCGGACAAAAAGTCTGAAGAAATTCGGATAAAAGAATAGAGACAAGAAGCCCGAAAGAATGATTCTTTCGGAAAAGTTGAAAGACAATGTTCGCGGAAAAAATTGTCCGACAAAGAAAGAAATAAGCAAGACAATTTTCCCAAAAAAAAATAGCAAAGACCTGAAGGAAAGAATTATTTCAGAAAGTTTGAAAACAAAGTCACAAAGGAAGCGAGACGTCAAAGTGTTAAGCACAAAAGGGGCTTGACAGAAAAATAAGCCCGAGAAAATGCCAAAGGGTGACGTCCCGCAAGACGTCAAATTTTGACCGCGGGAAGTAACCGTTGAAGTTCAAAGAGGGTTCGACTAGAGCCAAGAAAGCCGAAAAAAGAACAAAGGTAAAGCCAGAATTCTGAAAGAATTAAACCACCAAAAGTTGACCTCAGATTAAGTGACGTGAAGTTGAAAATAGAATATCCGAGGAAATATCCACCAAATATAGATAAGATAATCCAAAAAAATAGAATCCCGCCAAAAATAGACAAGACACAGGCAGAGCAAAATAGGATAAAATACATGCAAGCAAGGGCTATTTTCAATTGACTGGTCAAAGCTTCAGTTGACTGGTTGTTGAAGTCTTGCTCATCTCCAGATCAACTCATGCATTCGAGGTCCAACTCAGCTTCAACCGGAGTTCCAAATTTGAACGTCGAGTTGACTGTTCTAGATTTAGAGTTGACTAATTGTTAAACGCCACATCTACCAGGAGTTTTCCATGCAAAGGAGAATGATCTCTTTGTCCAACTCAGCGTATCAAACGGTCAACCCAGCCTTTCAGACAATCATCTCAAACATTCCAGCAGCTCACATAGAGTTCTAAAATTGACATTGGCATGGATTTCCATGCAAAGAGAGGTGGGCGGTTCATAACAAAGACAAGTTCACTTCCTTGTATGCAAAAAGCTTCATGCAAAGACAAAGGGAAAACATATTTTATTGAAAGGCCAAGTCTGCCTTGAGTTAATCTAAGTTAATCCTTCTCTTCAATTTTTCAACGCCAATCTTTGGCATTTGTAATTCTCTATAAAATGGCTTTCAGCCTTAATTAAAATCATCCCTCTCTTGGCTAGACCAGACTTTGTCATTGGTGAGTTGTATAACCTCTACAATCAATAGAAGGACTGTACTTTCAGATTTTAAGTGTTGGCATAGTGTATATTCATTCAGCAATTTGCATATGTGGTAGATTTCTCTCCCTTCCCAAATTCGGATTCATACCTAGTTGCTAGCTTATCGTATTATGCAGGTCATGTTAGTGTTCTTTATTTCTTTTGTTGAAGCTGTAAGTGGATGTTAGGTGGCTGCAAAGTGTCTTGTATCAGACCTCTCTCCATTGTTTTCCCTCACGTTTTGGTCATTGGATCGAACCTCTTCATGAAATATTTATGCACAAGTGATTGATTGAAATCAAAGGTCTTCCTTTTCCCTTGTTTGTTCAATGTTCAAGTTTCCAAGTTGAGTGGATCAATCTTCTGGTGTATCATCTTTTTAGGTAAGATTTCCCCTTAAAGTTTCCTTCTCCCTTTTCCATGATAGTCCGTAGCATAGAGTAGAGATCCTCATTCATACATCTTACAAGAACTAGCGTTCTCTGGAGGTTATTCTCACCATTGAGGCACCCACCCTCGTGAGAAGATCCCATTGTTTCAACCAGATAGAGGACTGGCCATTTCATGCACGTCTTTGATTTAGGGTGTAGCTCTAGGTTGACAACAGTTTTTAGCACGCTCGGTGGGACTACGAAAACAGTTCTTTACATAAAGTCTTTGCAGAAGCGGAAGATATTCATTTACAGCCAATTGCAGAGTTCATAGCATCATTCAGGCAATCCGTTCATGCCAAAGGTTACCACAAGATCAGCAAGCAAAGGTATTCCTTTTGAATTTGTAACTTATAAAAGAGCAAGGTCTAGGAGGGCAAATCCATATCCTCAAAGGGAATATTTACCTCCCCCTCATCCTATTTTTATAGACACTGCAATCCCCACCATTCAGATGGCCATTAGATATCAAGTATTTGCTCCATTCAATAGGGGAAGTCTACTAAATCTAGCACAGTGAGATGATATACCTGTATCTGCTCTCAAGTGTTTTCCATTCTTCTCAGGAAAAAATCAAACAACCCCTATTGAGCATAACCAGGATGTGGCTAATCTTTGTTCAGTTCATAATGTAGTTGAGGATAATGTTGCGATCAGATTACTAGCTACTTCTTTCAAAGGAAAAGCATTACAGTGGTATAGAACCCTCCCACTTAGATCCGTTTCCACTTGGGATGAATTGGGTGCTGCCTTGGTCAAACAATTTGAGGACAAATCTGATCACTTATCTTTAGTTGAGCAATTAACTGCCATATAGAGAGCTCCTCATGAGTTTATGTCTGATTTTAATTTCAGATTCCAGAAGACATGGCACATGATACCGGTTCTGATTAGGCCATCCCTGAATATGCATTTTTATATTTTTTGAAAATTCTCAATTCTGACATTAGTGTGATGATACAGTCAATTGGTGGTGCTACTTTGCCAGACGTTTATGAAGTTGCAATAAGGCCAGAAAACAGTCTGATTCAAGCAAGTAAGCTTTCTCCAAGACCTTCAATGCCCATATTTTTAGAGATAAGTTCTATACCAACCCTTCAAGTTCCTCAAATTCCATCCTTGGCTCCAATTCCAGCACCTCAACGTCCTATTGCAGCCTCTACTAGTCAATCTAGTGAGATAGGAGAGTTGAAAAGTTTGTTACAATCTTTTGAAAATGAAATAGTACAACTCAAAAGGCAGCAATTTCAGTGAAATAAGCCTTATCAACAGCAAAATCAAAACAACTATCAGCCCTTCAAAGATCAAAGGTCTCCTTATCAAGGTTTCAGAGAAAATAGACCACCCTATCAAGCACAAGGGGCCATAACTCCAGCTAAGCCATATGTTGCTCTTGATCCAAATGCTCCTTCCACTTCAAAATCTATTGTTCCAACCCCACCTCAAAACAATTTGGTGTAGGATTCAGGTTGGCAGCCCTCAAATCTCAATGATGTTCAAACCAGAACTTGGTATCACCAAATAGCATCATGCCACAGATGACACGAGAGTTCTCTTTTCAAGAGGGTCAATATCAAGATACAGGTTTGGCATCACAAGAAACGACCCAAGGGCAACCTGATGCTATTAATGTAAATTGGCAGGTAGATGATCATGTTGCTTTTACTCAAGATGTTAAAACTAATGTTTCAAATGATCAAGTTGCAGCTATAACCTATCAAAGAAATAAAAGAAGCACTGTTGAGGAAGCCCAAGCAGTAGCAAATACTTCAAGTGCTCCTAATATTATTGCTCAAGGTACAAAAGAGCAGCTTTCTACCCCCACAGCCCATAAAAATCAAAATGTAGAGGTTGGAAAAGTGCAGCAAACACTTCTAATTCGTGAGCAGCAAGTACCACAAAAGGTGCAATCAAAGGTTAGTTCATCTCAGTTTAGTATTGTAGATCATATGAAGTCTAACATCAGCATTAGCATGTGGAATACTCTTTCAATTCCAGGCCAAAAGGATCAACTCATTCAAGAACTTTCAACGCTTGAATTGTCTCCAAAATCAGTTGATAAAGAAGGTGTTGCCTTGAGATAATAATTCGATAGCCAACTAAGCAACAGGTACAGCAAGGAGATAGGATATCGAAGGTGGACAAAATTGAGGTAAAAACAAAGAAAACTCTCCTTTTTTATATTTCTTTGATAGTGGGTGATACTTTAGTCCATAATTGTATTGTGGATAGTGGAGCTAGCAGTACAGTGATGCCCAAACAGATTGCAAACAAGCTCGGCCTTGTTTATGAGACAAATACTAAAGGGGTACTACAGTTGGATGGTTCACCTGCAAAAATGGTAGGGATTATCAAATATTTGAAATTAACATTACATGCCTATCTTAACGTGACTATTTAGCAAGACGTTGTGGTGGTGGACATGCCTCCTTATTTCTCTGTGTCTTTCAAGAGATTTCACCTCAAATATTGTGGGATATTTATCAGCTGATTGGACCTACTTGTTGTTCAGGACCAGATATGGCACAAAAGTAACAATTCATTTAGAACATATTGCACGTTTTCACATGGAGCCTTATACGCCAAGTATGGTCAATGCAAATTGTATCATCTCAGATGAAACACTACAAACTAGTGATGTAGAAAAGGACTCACCTTTGCATCGAGTTCTAGATTTGTTTCTTGATGAGTGGGCTTCCACCTTGCATGAACATGATCCCTACAAGCTGATTGAAGAAGGTCTTGGTGTGTATTGTCTTCATGAGAACGATGCACCAATTCCAGCCATGGTCAAAGAGGACAAATCTAACGAAGGCTTGTGGCAATTGTATTTCGATGGATCAAGAAATAAGCATGGGATCGGAGCTAGAATGATGTTAATTTATCCTACAAAACAAAGGTATTTCTCCTCTATTAAATTTCAGTTTGACTGTTCAAACAACGTTGCTGAATATGAAGCACTAGTTCACGGTTTGCAGTGGGCTAGGAAGATGAAAGTAAATTGTTTACAAGTGTTTGGAGATAGTAAACTTGTAGTTCACCAAATAAGAGGCTTAAATATATGCAAGAATATGTTGCTTAAATCTTATAGACACAGAGTATGGGATCTTCTTGAAGATTTTCAAGCTTTTAATATTCAAGCAATACCAAGAGATAGGAATAAACATGCTGATAGGTTGGCTGCTATTGGGGCACAATTTGATATCCCAGCTGATGTAAAAAGTGACATTTTTCAGTCACATAAAAAGATAGTTGTAAGGCCTTTTATCTCGGATAACCAAGAAAATTGGTAGGGGTTTGAAAGTGACAATCAAATTGTGAGATTTCTGCAGGAAGAGGCTGAGTTTTCTTCAAAAAATCAGTGAAAATGTTTACAGCAGTATGGTGATCAGATTGTACAACTAAAAACTAATAAGCTACCCAAGGGATTGGTCACTCTTGAAAATATTTTCAGTGAAGATGATGAGCTAAGGAAAGAGAAACCATCCTTGTCAACAAAGGAAGAGCACTATGCCAATGTAGAGATTGCAGCTGGTAAGATTTTGAAATTGGGCAAGGTATGCACTCCTCTACAAAAAAAAGCTTTCATTGAATTATGCACAAATTTTGTTGATATATTCGCATGGCAGTATAGTGATCTTAAAGGTTTTGACCCAAGTTTGGCTCAACACACTATTGAGTTAAAAGACAAAACTAAACCAGTAAGACAAAGACAAAAGCCAATCAATCCAAAGCTTGAGCCTTTGATGAAAGCTGAGCTTCACAAGCCCATAGAATTGGCTATCATATTTCCAATCAAGCACTCAACTTGGGTGGCGAACCTCATTCCGGTACGGAAAAAGATTGGTGAGATTCGTTTGTGTTGATTTCTGTGATTTAAATAGGGCTTTGCTTAAAGACCACTATCCATTGCCATCAATGGAACAAATTTTATAGCTTGTTTCAGGTTCAGAGAGGTTTTCCTTGTTGGATGGGTATAGTGGATACAATAAGATTTTGGTCAAAGAAGAAGACCAATTCAAGACAACTTTCACAACTAAGTGGGGAACATTTGCATACAGAAAGATGCCATTCGGTTTGTCCAATGCTGGAGCAACCTTTCAGAGAGCCATGGATATGGCCTTCCTGTTGACCATTTTGGTTGTACAGACCAAAAATCGGTCTCCTTCTTTCCCTGATGTCCTGAGCCGTCAGCATTGGATGTATCCCCTTACTACAAATGCTCCATTTCCCTTTTTCAATAGCCTGTTCTTATAAAAAATTGAAAGATTTAAGTCCTGTAGGTTCTCGGCTTGATATGGGGCTTATTTCGCTTTGGGCAATTGCCTTGGACAAGCCTTTTGACAAAGAGATGGGCAAGTTCAAAGAATGCAAGTCTTTTTACAAGCTCCAAAGACAAAGTGCCCTTGTGGAGGGCAAGCAGGTGACCAATTTGACCTTTCAGTAGGCTGCGAAGGGCAACTTAGGGCCCAAAGTGCCCTTGCAGAGGGCAGGGAACACTTGCGGAGGGATTAAAGAGAAGGCCGAAAGGTAAGTTTTCCTTCAGAGAAAGACCAAGGCAAAGGACAAAGATTTCCTTCGGACTTTCTGTCCAAAGGAAATCCAAAGGGAAAACAAGTGATTCTTTCGGACTTAAATCCGAAGGAAATCCAAGGAAGAATCAATGGATGAATTCCTTCGGACAAAATGCCCAAAGGAATTCCTTCGGACATTTTGTCCGAAGAAATTCACAAGCGAAAGATTAAAGCAAATTCCTTCAGACAAAGTCCCGAAGGAATTCCTTTGAACTTTTGTTCGAAGGAATTTTATCAGAGAAGACCGAAGAAAAGGCCGAGACATGAAAACAAGTTTTCCTTCGGGCAAAATGTTCGAAGGAATTCCTTCGGACATTTTGTCCAAAGGAATTGAGATGACCAAGGGAACCTGAAAGAGCCCAAAGGGAAAGTGCCCTTGTGGGGGACTCCCAGCAACCCAAAAGGGGACCTTTTTCAAGCTCCGAAGGGACACCTTCCCTTCGGGAAGGTTCAAATACAAAAGGTCGAAGGAATGCAAAAGGCCGAAGAAATTGTCAAAGGGATGACGGGTCCGAGAACGTCAATTTCAGCGTAGCGAACTAGCTGTTGGAGTTCAAATGTCCGATGACAGGCTCGAGAATGTCAAAATCAAGGCAGCAAAATAGCCGTTGGTTTTCGAATAGTGACAGGCCCGCAGACGTCAAATTGGATGGGATGCGTCGGCCGTTGAAAGAAGACAAAAAATAGCAAGGAAAAGGGGAACAAAACAAAGAATCTAGAACACAACACACACATATGACAACATTTGGAATGTTCCAAAGGACGCACCCAGCGAAGCACAGACACGAATCAGATCAGCCCGGGTGGCAAAAGGTGTTAGCAGGAGAAGTTATTGTTGCGGATGAAACAGTCTCCACCAAGTGGTCATCAAAGAGCGCAAGCATTCAATGGCATGGCCTGTTTTTCTTCGTTTGAGCATGGATGAGCGGACAGTCGCATAAGTTTCATAAAGAGGGGCGGCCTTGTCATTCAAACGATCAAGCAACCCATGCTTTTGCAATGACATTTAATATGATTTAAACGCCAAAGTCAAGACTTGCACTGCCATAGCATGGTTCCTTTAGCAAACTTCCTCTTTCCAATGTGTTCAACGCAACATGGGCCACTTGTTCTGGAAGGCGCCATAGTCTTCTTTTTCATGCTATATATTGTAACCTTTCAAGTTGAGAAGGATATCTCTCCTTTTGTAAGGCGAAGTCCTGCCAAATTTCACCTTTGATCAATAAGAATGTGTTTTACCTCTATCTGACTGGTTATGCTTTTGAATGTGTCTGTGTATCAATTTTGTGTTCAATTATTTTAGCTTGATGCTTTCACAAATTGACACCAACACACCTAGTGTAGACAAAGCACCATTTTTGCAGGTTAACAGAGAGTGTTGCATTTGGAGCGCAGAGACAAAAAAAGAGTTATCAGACAGTGTGTTTTCTACAGCGCCTGTGGTAAGTTCATTTTCTGTGTCTTCATTAAGCTTCTTGTTAAAGCTCCCTACAGCCTGGTCTTTTCATCAGATAAAGTGTATGTCTACCCTCTTCTGGTCTGAAGTGTGAATAACTGAGTAGATCAAAAATCATTTGGTGCATCACCACTTAGATTAGTTTTTGTTTTGGTTGTATCCTTCTCCCTTTTCACCCCACCCCATTGTTAGCAGTAGTAGTAAAAAGACTTCAGAGATGCATCAAAGGGAGCTAGCCCTTATCTAGAGATTCTCCCCTCAGTTTTGCCAAACCCACAGCTAGAGGGGAGCCTCCATTGTGCTGCGTGGAAGAGAGAAGCTCAGCCTTCTTTCAAGGGTGCAATCCACAACGTCGACACTTTCAAGGCCTTCTTAACAAGTTTGTGCTTGTCTATTTGGATGATATAACAGTATTTTCAAAAGATGCAAAAGATCACATGGTTCACCTCTAGCATGTTTTTGAAAGGTGTAGGCAATTTGGGATATCTCTAAATCCCAAAAAGTGTGTATTTTCAGTTCATAAAGGTACGCTTCTTGGACATGTCGTTTCAAAGCACGGTTTAAACATAGATTCTGAAAGGATTCAATCTATTCTTGCACTCTCCTTGCCTAAGATCAAAAAGGCTTTGCAAAGTTTCTTTGGAAAGATCAATTTTATAAGGAGATATATTTCAGATTTTGCTACTGTAGCTAAACCACTTACAGCCATGTTAGAGAAAAATCAGAACTTTAGCTGGTCCAAGGAGGGAATAACAGGGTTTGAAGATGTTAAGAAAGCCATAGCAAGTGCTCCTACGCTTTTAAATCCAGATTTTACGAAAGACTTCATTCTGTATACGTATGCTAATGTGGACACCATTTCAGGCATTCTTATGCAGCAGAATCATAAAGATTTGGAGCAGCCAATAGCTTTCTACAGCCAAGGCTTGCAGGAGTATGAGACAAGGTACTCTTTTGTTGAAAAACATGTCCTTTCAGTTATAAGATCTCTGGAAAAATTTAGGCACTTGTTGTCTAATAATAAAATACATCTAATGGTTGCTCATCCAAGCATCAAAAAATTTTTTCTGAACAAAGACATAAATGAGAAGAGGGCTAGTTGGATAACCAAAGTGATGGAATATGACAAAAATTAAAATCACAAAGCTTGTTAGAGGCAAAGGACTTTGTGAGCATCTAGCTCAAGACTTACAAGAAACTAACAAAGTTGTTTTAGTGTCAAATGATGAAGAAATTGCTGCTGTTCACACCTCACCTTCCAGCTGATTTCATGATCCGATAAGCTATCTACAAGAAGGTTGTTACCCTTCTCACCTAAGTGCTTCAAAAAGAAGGTATTTCAGATTGCAATCAATTCCATTCTTGCTCATTGACGGTGCTTTATTCAAAGAGGATATCAATGGAATGTTACTAAGGTGTGTGGAGCCAAGCCAAACTCAAAGATTACTTGAAGAATTCCATGATGGACTTGGTGGAGGGCACTTTTCTGCAAGAACTACAACACTTAAAATCATGAGAGGTGGGTACTATTGGCCTACTATATTTGGCGATTGCTATACATGGGTTAGGAAGTGCAAACAATGTGTTATGTTTGTAGGAAAAGTTAAACTTGCAGCCTTGCCCCTTCAGCGAATTACAGTGGATCAGCCATTTGTCCAGTGGGGATTGGATTTTATTGGTCTCATTAACCCTCCTTCCAGTTTAGGGCATAAGTGGATTCTAACAGCTACGGACTACTTCACATGTTGGACGGAAGCAATTGCATTGAAGGAAGCAAACGAAACTAGCGTCCTTGATTTCTATAAAGGTTTGATCACTAGGTTTGGAGTTCCTTCGACCATTATTTCTGACAATGCAATGGCTTTTGTGGGATCTAGGATCAGTCAATGGGCTGTCCAACATGGAGTTTATCTCAGCACTTCATCGAATTATTATCCACAAGGAAATGGCCTTGCTGAGTCTACAAACCAGAACCTCTTAAGGATCATACGAAGGACTATTGAAGACAATCAGAGATCATGGCATCTCAAGTTGAAGTCAGCACTATGCTCTGATAGGAACACCTACAAGAGGTCAATAGCCAACTCTCCCTACAAGCTATTCTATGGTAAGGAAGCAAGGTTACCTATTTCTCTCGAGTTTCCAGCTTTAGAACTAATGCATCAACTTGAGTAATTAGAGAATGAGCCTATGGAGATCAGGTATGCAAAGCTTATGGAGTTGGAAGAGACAAGAAATCAAGCCATGCTAGCCATGGAAAGTCATCAGGCATAGGTGAAAAGAACATTCGACAAAGGAGCTTCCTCACAAAGCTTCAATGAAAGAGATGTGGTCCTCAAATGGGATGAGGATCGAGCCAAACTAGGAAAGCACACAAAGTTTGATTCCCTTTGGAGTGGCCTATACACGATCTCCAGCGGCAAATCCCACAACGCCTTCCAACTTGCTAAGATGGACAGCCAAGAGCTTCCAATCCCAGTCAACGGGATACATCTGAAACATTGCTATTGAAAAGCAAAACTCTATGTATATATTTAGTTGTTTCTACTTTCCTCCAAGTGCTGTTCAAGCACAGTAGTTTGCTTCAGTTTTGTCCAATAAGTGCTTGTTTGCACATTTGCTTCTTAGTTAGTTTTCTGCTTTCATGTGTTTCCCTTCTTATTTTGAAGGAGGTTACTTCAGCCATGATCAGAGGAGATTTTCAGTTAGAAATCAAGTTCACCATTTGGGAATTCAAATAGCATCTATATATGGTCTGAGTTCTCAATCATAGCAGGCATATTGAGCCAACTGAGTCGCCAAAAATGTTGACAATTCTTCCACAGGACAGATTGTCTCTTGCCATTTGGAAAATTCACATCTCCATCTAAGGAAAGAAAGAATACATTGGGAAAGGATACATTGTTTTTCTTTTGTGAGGGCCTTTGCTACAACAGGAATTCCTTCGGACTTTTGTCCGAAGGAATGGTTCATCAAAAGAAGGCAGAATGTCACAGCTTCAGAGAAGTGCTAAGGACATAAGTCTGTAGGAAATTACAAAGGAAAGAGTCTCCAGCAAAGGAAGTAATTCCTTCAGACTTTTTGTCCGAAGGAATACTTTGGAGAAGTTACAAAGGAAACACCCGCAGCCAAACAAAGGTCCACCAAAAGCAAGAAAGGCCCAAGGAATAATTCCTTTGGACTTTTTGTCCGAAGGAATTCTTTCAGACAAAAGTCCAAAGAAAATCCGAGAAAGTCAAAGCCCGCAAAAATTCGAAGTAATAGGACCCCTGCAAAAAAAACCCGGGTGCCCTACAATTATTCCAAAAAAGGGCGCATATGGACAAAAGCCCTTGCGGAGGGCACTTGGTCAACGACAGGACCATTGCAATTTTTTTGAAGGGCACAGAGGGAGAGCCACGAGCCCTTGCAGAGGGCACTTGGTCGGTGCCGGACCTTTGTGCATTTTCTGAAGGGCATTCTCAACAAGGTAAAGGCAAAGGCAAGAGAAAATACCTTCGGGCTATTTGTCCGAAGGAAATCCTTCGGACAAAAAGTCCGAAGAAATTTTGGAGAGGCCCATGCAAAAAAGCCGACAGAGTAAAGTCCAAAATCAACAAAGAGCAAAGTTCAAAAGGACAAAGGATTAATTCCTTCGGGCTTTTTGTCCGAAGGAATTCCTTCGGACCAAAAATCTGAAGAAATTCGGATAAAAGAATAGAGACAAGAAGCCCGAAAGAATGATTCTTTCGGAAAAGTTGAAAGACAATGTTCACGAAAAAATTGTCCGACAAAGAAAGAAATAAGCAAGACAATTTTCTCGAAAGAAAATAGCAAAGACCCGAAGGAAAGAATTTTTTCAGAAAGTTTGAAAACAAAGTCACAAAGGAAGCGAGACGTCAAACTGTTAAGCACAAAAGGGCCCTGACAGAAAATAAGCCCGAGAAAATGCCAAAGGGTGACGTCTCGCGAGACATCAAATTTTGACTGCAGGAAGTATACTGTTGAAGTTCAAAGAGGAGTTCGACTAGAGCCAAGAAAGGCGAAAAAAGAACAAAGGTAAAGCCATAATTCAAAAAGAATTAAACCACCGGAAGTTGACCTCAGATTAAGCGACGGGAAGCTGAAAACAAAATATCTGAGGAAATATCCACCAAATATAGATAAGATAATCCAAAAAAATAGAATCCTGCCAAAAATAGACAAGACACAGGGAGACCAAAATAGGATAAAATACATGCAAGCAAGGGCTATTTTTGATTGATCGGTCAAAGCTTCAATTAACTGGTTGTTGAAGTCCAACGCATCTCCGGATCAACTCATGCATTCGAAGGTCCAACTCAGCTTCAACCGGAGTTCCAAATTTGAACGTCGAGTTGACTGTTCTAGATTTAGAGTTGACTAATTGTTAAACGCCACATCTACCAGGAGTTTCCCATGCAAAGGAGAATGATCTCTTCGTCCAACTCAGCTTATCAAATGGTCAACCTAGCCTTTCAGACGATCATCTCAAACATTCTAGCAGCTCACGTAGAGTTCTAAAATTGACATTGGCATGGATTTCCATGCAAAGAGAGGTGGGCGGTTCAGAACAAAGACAAGTTCACTTCCTCAAACGCAAGAAGCTTCATGCAAAGACAAAGGGAAAACATATTTTATTGAAAGGCCAAGTCTGCCTTGAGTTAATCTAAGTTAATTCTTCTCTTCAATTTTCCAATGCCAATCTTTGGCTTTTGTAATTCTCTATAAGATGGCTTTCAGCTTTGATTAAAATCATCCCTCTCTTGGTTATACCATACTCTGCCATTGGTGAGTTGTGTAACCTCTTCAATCAATAGAAGGCATGTACTTTCAGATTTCAAGTGTTGGCATAGTGTATATTCATTCAACAATTTGCATATATGGTAGATTTCTTTCCCTTCTCAAATTTTGATTCGTACCTAGTTGCTAGCTTATCGTATTATGGAGGTCATGTTAAGTGTTCTTTGCCTTTTGCTGAAGCTGTAAGTGGATGTTAAGTGGTTGCAAAGTGTTTTGTATCAGACCTCTCTCCATCGTTTGCCCTCATGTTTGGTCATTCGATCGAACCTCTTCATGAACTATTTATGCATAAGTGATTGATTGAAATCAATGGTCTTCATTTTTCCTTGTTTGTTCAGTGTTCAAGGTTCCAAGTTGAGTGGATCAATCTTCATGTGTATCACTTTTTTTAGGTAGGATTTTCCCTTAAAGTTTTCTTCTCCCTTTTCCCTGGTAGTCCACATAATAAAGTAGAGATCCTCATTGATACATCTTACAGGAACCTCCCAAATGAAGTCACCTAGGTCAAAAGGCTACAATAAAATCAAAATTAATTGTTCTTCACCAACTAGGGTTTTTGGCACCCTCGATGACCTTCCACACATGCCAAACCAAGTTTCCACACTTAGAAAAAATCATGCAATATTTATTAGCCTCAAATTAGCAATTCATAAAATCAAATCCATCATAAAATCTGTAAAATAAAATAAATAAATAATTCAGAAATTATTATTTATTTTTCCACTCAATTTATCCTTGGAAACCTTGCCACAACTCATAGAAATCCAACACCACATTTCAGCAATTCAAGAATAAATTCCAGCAACTTAAATTGAGCAATTGGATATCAAATTGCCCTCAAAACACTCTTCAAGACTTCTCAAAGCAAGTCGCTCCACTCCCAGGGAAAGCATGAAATAAACCTTTGCAAGGTGGCATCAAAAGACACCTTTTTGTTGACAAATCAGCCCAAACCTACGGTAACAATTATTTGGCATACATCCCAATCATTCTTCAAGTATGAAGATTTGCAATATCAAATTTGACATATCTTCAAATGAGGTCTCCACTTTGTATTTTGTACCCTCTAAAGGGGAGCGAACCACTTTGGGGGGTAAAATACCTCATGACTCTCCTTGCCAACTTTTTAGAATATCTTTTCTTTTCTTTGCTCAACTCTCAAACTGACATTCCTCTTTTTCAAATATAGTTTTAAATTAATTACCTAAATAACAAATAGTAATTAAAATTACTTTTAGGTAATAATCCAATAATTATTTATCTTTTAAATATCATAGTGGTAAAAACCACTTTTTAAAAATATTCTATTAATCAACTAGAATTGTCTTATATGGATAAATAATAAAACTCACTATTCGGACAATCATAATTAATTTATAAAATAAAACCCCAAAAGTAATCCCTTAATCTATGGGGAAAGTAGACTAAAGGTCTTCAATACTTGCTCATAAGTGATCCGAAGATGGGATATTACACCCTAGTTGGAAAAATTTATGATATTTAAGCAATAGAGCATCCAAATAAATCCATAAGAAGCTGAAAATTATTTAGAAAAATAAGTACCTTTTTGAGGTTCAAATAAATTGACGAATAAATGAAAATACCTCACAAAAATATTTTGAATTTTTTTTGAAGTTGCAGTTGTACTTTCCAACTCTTAAACGCTTCAAAATATTCTCCAAGTGGATCGCCACACCTCAGTAAAATAAAAGGAACAAATCTAAAAATTATCCCCTGGATTTCCCTCACCAAATCACCTTCCGGAGCTTGCCAATTAAGTTGTCAAAATGCCAAAATTGCGAAAATAATTTCTAAAATATTTTAAGACCTACAATGTCCTTTCACACATGCCAATTGTTCCAAACAATTCACCAAATGACTGAAATAAATTATGAAGATTACCTTAACCCCCAAATTGGGTTTTGAAGATCAAATTTCTCACTTGGAAGGGGTTGCCATCCTCCCAAAGGGGGTCGCCACACCTTAAAAGACTTCAACTTCATTCTAGGGCTTCTCCATGGGGTACATACACCTTCCTTTTACCTGCAAATTAAAGATTTCCATATTTTCAAATGATAGTACCAATTCCTTGATGAAGGTGGGGTCAAAAAACACTTTTGTAGAATTTTTTGTATATACTATAATGTTCCTATTTTCACATCATGATTAAATAGGTATTGAAAACCTTTATTCTATTTTTCCATAGACTAAAGGAGCCTTTTTGAGGGATCATATTTTTTTAGTTATTTATTAATTGTTGAAATAGTGATTTTTATCATAAGGCAATTATTATTTAATCAATAGAATATTTAAAAAGTGATTTTTACCACTAATTGGTTTAAATGAATTAATTATTAATTTATTTGCCTTAAAATAATTTTAATTAATGCCAATAATTAATATATTATTCAAAAAGGAAATGTCGACATTAGAGCTAAAAAAAGAGAAAGAAAAGTTTTATTTTCTCAAAGTGGTTCACCCTTTTTGGAAGTTATAAATACAAGGCTACAATGGAGGATATGTTGAATTTTGATAATTTGTTCTTCATGCTTGAAGAAACTATTGAGATGTATGCCCAATAGAAGTTTGTTATTTTGGTGATTGATCAATCTAAAAAAAGTGTTTTTTGACACCACATTTGCTAAGATCTTGTTCATGCCCTAGAAGTGGGACGATTTACTTTGAGGAGCCCTTGTGAAGTTTTCCTGAGGGTTTGAGGCTTATTTATTGCATGATTGATCTTACTTAATATTTGTCCTATTTATGCAAGTGGAGCGAACTACGTTGGAGTTTTGGATTGAGGGTTTGCAAGGATCTTTGATCTATTTTATGCAAATTAAATATTTTTATTTTATTTGCTAATTTTCTACGTGTTGGCATGAGGATTTGGAGGAGTTTCGTGGAAGGTTTGAAGCCATAAATTGATAAGAAATTAAATAATAATTTTTAGATTATTATTTAATTATTTTTGACAGGAAACTAAGGTTTTCAAAATTTCGGAGCAACTTTTAATGACCTTCCCATGGAATGAAAATTTTAAAAATATTTTTATTTGATAGTCATTATTTTTATGATCAATTTGAGCTCTTGTTTGTATCATAATTCTAAATATTGAAGGAGTTATGAATTTTTGATGTTTTTCGTTGTTCGTAGGAAACAATATTTGTTGAGAGCAGATTTTTGGCAAGAGTTTGAAGCGGAAAAATAGTCAAAACAACTGTATTTTTTGAATTAAATCAGATTTTCCAACCATCATAAAGTGGCATTTGAGCTTCAATAATTTGGTAAAAAAGTACTTGTTTTATGCATTTAATTTTTTGATTATTTTTGCAAGTATTCAATTAATTTCGAGACAAGTTATTGGCTGAAAATCATCCACAAAACCCTACTATTATGGCGTCTAGAATTTCTAGGGCTTGACAAGGGTTTTTGAGCTTATTTTGCAAACTAGGGTTTGCTGATTTCATTTTCAAAATTTTGGGATTTAGGAGAAACCCTTTTTGCATGAAATCGTCCCATTTTGAGCCATTACAGTGGTATCAAAGCACCAATCTTGTCTAGCTTGTTAGGGTTTGTGTTTGCAGATTTGGATGCATAGTCTATGAATCATGGAGTTAATAAGTGAAGATGAATTCAGAACAAAGCTTTACAGATTGGAAAAAAAGCTTGAGCATCCACATCATTTAAAAAATGTTTTGCTCAATATTTTGGAGGAAGCAACAAACTATTTGTCCATGATAGGACTATCAAATTCTAAGTCTATGTTTTGGGCAATGAATTATTTGGTGGTTTATTTGGCTAGACCCAAGATTTTGAGATATTCAGATTCAGATGTGAGACTTGTAGCTATCACTTGTATTAGTGAAATTACAAAGATAATAGCTCTAAAACAGCGATACAGTGACAACAGCATGAAGAAAATATTTCAGTTGATGGTGAAAAGTTTTGAAGGTCTTGGTGACATCACAAGTTTTTTTACTAAGAGGATCACTATTCTGGAAAATATGGCAAAGGTCAGATCTTGTGTGTTAATGTTGGATTTAAAGTGTGATACACTTATTTTTGAAATGTTCCAACATTTCCTTACAGCTGCAAGTAAAAATCCTACAAAATGTATGATAATTCCATACAAAAGGTGATGACCTTGACACTCAATGAAAGTGATGATCTTTTCGAGCCATTGTTGTCTATCTTATTAGGAGGTTTAAGGTTAGAAAAGAATAAATTTTTAGTTGCCCAAATGTTGTTTGAAAAATTTGCAAATATTTGTGAGGAAAAATTAAGGCCTTATTTGATACTAGAGCACATAGAAGAAAAGAGTATTGAAAATGGAGAGTTGGAGGAAAAGAACGAAGGGACAGCCCTTCATGAAGAGGCCAATGAAATAGAAAAATCAAATTTGAAGAGGGAAGGTGAGCTACAAAAAGATGACATTTTGGGGCAGCCCATACGCGTGCAAGTGGATGAGAAAAGAAAAGAGGAAACCAAGGAGCATGAAATAAAAGAAGTGCAAGGTAAGGATCTTTTTATGATAAGAGATATTTATTTATCTTCTAATGATTGTATACATGGAATTGAAGTCACTAAAAGTGATAAAATGAAGGATATTATTTGCAAATTGAGGCATGAGGATTCCTTGATTCAAGTTCACAATTATTGGTACCAAGAGGTATTATGGGATCCTGGTAATTTTTTGAGTTTTACAAAGGTTCTCAATTATGATTTTAAATCCTTTATGATTAATTATATGGGAATAAAGAAAGAATCAAAATCGTGTGAGGTATGGAGGAATATAGGCATGCACAAATTAACATTGGAACTCGAGTTTAAGGTGGGGATAATGAGGATATTTTGCATGATTTAAATGACAAGAAGGCTCTTTCATCTTCATCAATCAATATGATAGGAGGATATTTTATGAGTATGAAGGAGGATGAAAGGAACAATGATAGGGCTGTTATGAGACATCATGGACAGCCATGTGCTTGCAAAAAAGGGGATGCTACAACACAATTGGTAAGTTTATCTAGTTCTGATTTTTATCATGGATATGTTAGATTGATGTCTGAATTTTATGACTCAGAAAATTTTGAGACAGCTAGTCAATTCCAGCCCCTACAGACAAGCATAATATTTCCTTCTCGGAATATGTTTCGGTTCACAAAGAGGAGAATTCATGCATGGACAAAATCTGAAATCACTTGCTCCCAAAATTTTGAATTAACATGGCTAGTACAACAGTATATAAAAAGAAATCAAATCCAGTATTGGTGGGGTTGGTTTGATGATGCATACATGTGTGAGGAAGCTAACAAAGGGCAGCCAAAGGAAGGACATACATCCTACATAAGGGGATCCCTACCAATAGGTTTAGATGGTTATGATATGCACTTGTAAGGTATGTTTTCTAATTTGGTTGAGCTTGTTTTCTTTCTACAAATGGAAGGACTGTATTTTCAAAATGAAGAAGGATTGATATGGTATAAAGAAGGTCTTAGCACACTTTGGAATGCACACTATGGGAGCACACATCCTCTAGTGCTCTTCCATGAAATGAGTTTAATTATGGCCAGCCTTGCTAAGCATATTAATTTGATTCAGTTTTGCAATCTTAATCTTCTTCATACAGGGCGTAAGTCCATGATGGTTTGTTGGAGAAGCATGGAGTTAGAGAGCCCATTAAGGATCATCTTGGTAATGAACAAATTAAATTTTTTGAGTAGAGGCATGGCTGTGTTTTACTATGATAGCCAACATATTTGCATCCCACAGAGCTTGGGAAGAGGAGAAAGCACAAGTATTAATTCTGAATTTTGTCATCATGAAAAATCAGAATTAGGCATGTACTCATGGAGGAAAAACTGATTTTTGGGGTACATTCCATCTTTTGCAAGGTTTTGGAAACATGCATGTTTGGGTTCCATTTGCAAGTAATAGAAGTAGCACATGCATGAAGAAGATACAACTCTCATTGATAAGCATTTAGGGATGTTTGATGAACTTATGGAGTGTTACATGCATACATGGGAATGTTGATAAGGGGCAGCCTTTGGTAGGGCACATGGCATTCACAAGAAAGTCCATATATGTTGAATTGTACTACCTTAAGACCTCACATCATGGTAAGTTTACAAGATGGTACCTAGCTGATTTCTTTTTGCATGATTGGAGAGTTATAACATGGCATTTGGGGAGTCATTACCCTCGGGGCAGCAAGGTAATCAAATTCTATTATGTTTTTTATTCTAACTTTTGGCCACATATCACTTCCTTGGAGGGTGTAAGGGAAAGGAGCTCCCTGATCCACCAGTTGGTATTTGAAGGGGTGTTTGGTTGGGAACATGTGGAGTCTTGGGAAGGCCATGAGGACACATCTAGCACTTGGAGGCAGCCCCCAAAGTATAGGGACAGCAGTATGAAGAAAACATGTGAAGATATCTTTCATTGAAAAACTAGTAAATGTGGACATTGTTTGATGAGTGTTGGGACACCCACTTGGATTTTGCAATTGCTTGAGGACAAAAAATTTTGGGTGGGGAGGGACTGTAATGTCCCCATTTCCACATCATGATTAAATAGGGATTAAAGACCTTTAATCTATTTTTTCATAGACTAAAGGAGCCCTTTTGACGGATTATATTTAATTAGTTATTTATTAATTGTCGAAATAGTGATTTTTATCATAAGGCAATTATTATTTAATTAATAGAATATTTAAAATGTGGTTTTTACCTCTAAAGGGTTTACATGAATTACTCTACATAGTGGGTCATGCCTACCAAGTACGCTAAGACCCTAAGGTGTAGGCTTTCTAGAAGGCCTATGAGATAAGGCTCATAGCCTCTCTAGAAAGCCTAAGACCCTTTTAGAATAATAAAAGTTGTTTTAAAAATTAAAAATTTATATGATAAATATGTCGAGTTTAAATATAATTATTCTTTCTCAATTCTTAATAATCATTAATCTATTAATATACAAGGAGAGAACTACAATTCAAATTCTTCATAACTAAGTAATTGTATTGTCTAATGTCTCAATTGATAAGCGAAGGAGGTCCCTCATGTGGAGTATTGCATACTCCTCTCCTTGTAAATGCATCATATATAAATAGACAATACCATCCTAAAGAGTGTTCATAGAGTATCTAGGCTTAGATGACCTAGATACTCTTTTAATTTATATTAATTAAGGCACTAGGAACCATATAATTATATGATCACTATTTAATTGCCTTAAATTAATTTTAATTACTATTTTAATTAAGGCCAATAATTAATACATCATTCACAAAGGAGATGTCGGCATGGGAGCTAAAGAAAGAAAAAAGAAAGGTGTTTTATTTTTTCAAAGTGGTTCACCTTCTTTGAAAGTTATAAATACATGGCGAAAGCTACAATGGAGGATATGTTGAATTTTGATAATTTGTTTTTCATGTTTGAAGAAATTATTCGGATGTATGCCCAATAGAAGTTCGTTGTTTTGATAATTGATCAATCTAAAAAAGGTGTCTTTTAACACCACCTTTGCTAAAAATATCTTTTCATGCCCTAGAAGTGGAGTGATTTACTTTGAAGAGCTTTTGTGAAGTTTTCGTGAAGGTTTGAGGCTTATTTCTTGCATGATTGACCTTGCTTAATATTTGTCCTATTTATGCAAATGGAGCGAACTAATTTGGAGGCTTGGATTGAGGGTTTGGAGGCCTCTTTGGGTCTATTTTATGCAAATTAAATATTCTGATTTTATTTGCTAGTTTTCTATGTATTGGCATGAGGTTTTGGAGGGGTTTCGTGGAAGGTTTGAAGCCCTAAAGTGATAAGAAATTAAAAATAATTTTCAGATTATTATTTAATTATTTTTAACATGAAGCTAAGGTTTTCAAAATTTCGGAGCAACTGTTGATGACCTTCGCATGGAAGGAAAATTACAAAATTACTTTTATTTGATATTCATTATTTTTATAATCAATTTGAGCTCTTGTTTGCATTATAATTCCAAATATCGAGGGAGTTATGAATTTTTGAAGTTTTACACTGTTCATATGAAATAATATTTGTTGAAGGCAGATTTTTAGCAAGGGTTTGAAGCGAAAAAATATTCAGAACAGCAACTGTATTTTTGGGATTAAATCAAATTTTTCAGCCATCATAAAGTGGCATTTGAGCTTCAATAATTTGGCAACAAGGTACTTGTTTCGTGCATTTAATTTTTTTATTATTTTTGCAAGTACTCAGTTAATTTTGAGACAAGTTATTCGCTGAAAATCATCTACAAAACCCTACTATTGTGGCGTCTAGTGTTTCTAGGGCTTGACAAGGGTTTTTGAGCTTATTTTGCAAACTAAGGTTTGCTGATTTCATTTTCAGAATTTTGGGATTCAGGGAAAAACTTTTTTTGCATGAAATCATCCCATTTGGGGGCATTACATATACTTATGCACATTTATGGCGCAATTACAACCCTTGAATAGAGCTGCCCTAGTAGAGAATGGAGGTTTTCATCCCCAAACCCCGTGGTGCACTTTAAAAGTTTCATCCTCAAGTCACTTGTTCAAGCTTGACATACTTGCACAAGAATTTTAATATCCAAATTGCATAACCCCTCCAAAAGAGTCCTCCCTCACCTTATATATGCCACCTCCAATAGTGGCGCCCAAAATTATGAAAGGAGAGTTACTTTTTTCCCTTTTATAAAGAGATATATTGGAAGCTTCCTTATAATAGCACTTATGAAGTAACCTTTTAAGAAAGGTCACAAAAAGAAATAATAAAGTGCTTTTACAAAAAGTGACCTTGAAGCCTACCAATATTTTCCCTTTTCCGTAGAATACCTTAGCCTTTGGGAATGCACAAGCTAAGGATCTCATCCCCATGTTTAACTTGAAAAAGGGGACATTATATTCTCTTAGTTAGCAAAAACTTCAACATGTAGCTTTCCTTCTAAAATGACATTGCTATGGCATCTAATTTTAAGATGAGGTCAATCCAAGTGGAATATAATGAAGGTGAGCTCATTCGAATGTGTGGCTGAGTAGACTATAACCAACATTATGTAGTATCCTAGTTAATTTTACGTTTATGATATCATATTGATCAATATCAATCTCTGCTCCATGGTGTCATTAAATTTGTTTCATTGCTTGTACTACCTCATGATCAAAGATTGGGATCCTTTTGTTTTGTATGGCTTTAGCATAGCTTTCAGCACACACTGCCATTACACATCTACACACCTTGATGCCATCGATACTCTTGATTAGTAATGCATCCTAATCCTATGTAGTTGGATTCTCCTTTTGTTATTCTTCTTCAGTTGATCATTTTTATGAGATTTTAGTTGAAGAAGCTACATTTCTATATCGTGCAAAGGATCTTGAAGAACCTTCTTCTCACCATAAACATTTGTGATTTGCTTGTTATATTCAAAACGAACCCACTTGAGCTAGCTTTTTTCTTAAATGCATTTTCAATCTTAACTCGGGGGTATTTGTAAGTAGATTTGAACCTTTATGATGTGTTGCTAGCATTTCTCTGAGCATAATATTTCTTACACTATTTCCATTTCTGCATACTATTCCCATTACCTCTTGTGGCCCGAGATCTATGACTTTATATTAAACATTTATAAAATATTATGCCCAAAAGGTCAAAGAATGCTATGAATCATTGAGGACAAAACTGAACCACCTATCGTAATAAACATATAATCAAATGCTACCATTTTAACATTGTTTGCCATCCAACTGTCATAACTTCATGACTCCAAGCATCTATCGAACCTACAATGTTATTGATGAATGCACAATCCTTTGATGGCCATCACAATTGTATAATTCCCAATTGGTTGCATTGATCAATGAATAAAATATTTTAATGACATCCCAAGATCAAGCAGTCTATGGGACTGAATATCTCCCCCCATAAATTCTTCAGGTTTACGGCTCTAATATCACCTTTATAAGGACTCGAAAAGCGATAGTCTGAATAGAGGTTTGTCTTTACCTTGTGTTTTCCTACCTTACAGGTCTATGATGCCTATGCTTGGATCCCTATGAGCGAATACACAATAAAATTGCTTATCCAATTCCCTTTTTTGGGTGTATGGTCTTAAGTCCTCTGTTGTATGCCTATCTGCAATGAAACGAATAAGGCAAACTCATGCATTTTTTCTTTTTGCTCTTATGAGCTTAGTTCATTGTTGTACGCAAGCTTATAGTCGATGTGGTGACAAAGCACATTCATCCATTTACCTTTTTGTTATGTAGTCTTCATTGCCGCCATGGGGTCGGCCAAAGACCATACAGTCCCATTGACAAGGAATATAAATTAACCTCCATCAACTAATATATCCTTTATGTTTATTATATAGATCATACAAGTAATGAAGTTATATTACTCATTTAAAAGAGTGTCCTGAATAATGATGCCATTATGTAGTCATAAATTAATAAACCCAACTCCTTGCAAAGGTAAAAGTCAACAATGTGATTTTGGGTCTCTTTTATAACCCTGTACATGGCGCACAATGAAAATGCTTTATATGTATCTGAATCCCGATGGGTACATTATCCATACCAAATATACCTGTTGACAATTCTTCCACAAGTCGGATTGTCTTTTGCCATTTAGAAAGTTCACGTCTCTAGCCAAGGGAAGAAGAATACATTGTTTTTGGTAAGGGCCTTTGCTACAAAAGGATGAATTCCTTCCGACTTTTGTCCGAAGGAATGGTTCATTAAACAAGGGAATAACAAATCAACAAAACGCAAAGGCAAAAGGAAGTAATTCCTTCGGACTTTTGTCCGAAGGATTACTTCGGAAAAATCCAAAAGTCCACCCAAGACCCTTCGGAAGGGTCATTTTCATTTTTTTCGAAGGGCACCTACCCTTCGGGAAGGCACAAGGGCAGATTCGGAACCTTGGCAAATAACCTGGGTGTCCTCCAATTTTTTCGAAGGGCAAAAAGGGAGAGCTACTAGCCCTTGCGGAGGGCACTTGGTTGGCGACAGGACCATAGTGAAAAGGCCGAAGGGCACATTTTGACGAGCAAAGGCACAAAGATATCCTTCAGACTTTTGTCTGAAGGAATTTGGAATACACGGAAGTTGCCACAGGAAAGTCCGAAGACAGGCTCGAAGAATTAAGTCGGGACAACCAGAAATCTGAAAGTAATGGAGGTTGACTGTGCAAAAGAGGATAGAAAATAGATAATCCGATGAAGAGTTGAAGATAGAATATCCAAGGAAATATAGATTAATACATCTGAATATAGAATCTCGCCAGAAATAGACATGAACAGGCAGACCAGAATAGGATAGAATACATGCAAGCGAGAGCTATTTTCGAACACCGGTCAAAGCTTCAGTTGACTGGTTATTAAAGACATGCTCATCTCCGGGTCAACTCCACGCATTCGAGAGTCAACCAAAGTTCCAAATTTGAATGACGAGTTGACTGTTCCAGATTTAGAGTTGACTAATTGTTAAAACGCCGCATCCACTAGGAGCTTTCCATGCAAAGGAGAATGATCTCTTCATCCAACTCAGCTTTCCAAACGTTCCAACTCGACATCAAGCAGCTCATGTAGAGTTCTAAAATTAACATTGGCGTGGATTTCCATGCAAAGAGAGGTTGGCAGTTCATAACAAAGACAAGTTCACTTCCTCAAGTGCAAGAAGCTTCATGCAAAGACAAAAGAAAACATATTTTATTGAAAGGCCAAGTCAGCCTTGAGTTAACTTAAGTGAATCCTTCTCTTCAAATTTTCTACGCCAATCTTTGGCCTTTTGTAATTCTCCATATAATGGCTTTCAGCCTTGATTAAAAAAGGAATCCAATCTCTCTTGGTTAGACCAGACTCTGCCATTGGTGAGTTGTGTAACCTCTTCGATTAATAGAAGGACTGTACTTTCAAATTTCAAGCGTTGGCATAGTGTATATTTCATTCAGCAATTTGTATAAGTGGTGGATTTCTCTCCCTTCCCAAATTCTGGTTCATACCTAGTTGTTAGATTATCCTTGTGCAGGTCATGTTAAAGTGTTCTTTATGTCTTTTGCTAAAGCTGTAAGTGGATGTTAGGTGGCTGCAAAGTGTCTTTTATCAGACCTCTCTCCATCATTTTCCCTCATATTTTGGTCATTAGATCGAACCTCTCCATGAAATATTTATGCATAAGTGATTGATTGAAATCATGGGTCTTCCTTTTCCCTTGTTCGTTCAGTGTTCAAGGTTCCAAGTTGAGTGGATCAAAATTCTGGTGTATCACCCCCTTTAGGTAGGATTTCCCCTTTAAGTTTTCCTTCTCCTTTTTCCACGGTAGTCCGTAGCATAGAGTAGAGATCCTAATTGATACATCATATAGGAACCAACCTTCTCTGGAGGTTCTTCTCACCGTTGAGGCACCTACCCTCGTGAGAAGATCCCATTGTTTCAGCGAGATAGAGGACTGGGCATTTCGTGCACGTCTTCGAATCAGGGCGTAGCTCTACGTTGACAACAATACCCATGCATATAACCATGTTGTCTCTATACTATGCCTTTTGTAGGTCTTTTAGGCTCCCTATAATGATTGAACCCTTTTCTTCTAACCATTACAAACTCGGCCCTCATAAGTTTACCTATACAACAATTTTCTTGTCACTTTTACCCTTAATATGTTGTTGCTAGTTCTGATAAGAGTTGGAAAGCTAGTAATATGATTGGATTAGGACCCCCATATTCTTTATAACTCTCAAGATTTAAGTCAGTGAATGTGTTTAGGTTCAATGATTCTTGGCATATCATGTTCTAGTTAATGCAAGCTGAAACTTTGATATGGGCATTATTAACTTCAAAGTTCTTGATGATATGTGCCAATGTGACAAACAAACTTATAACATCTTCAAATGTTTGGCAATGAATAGATTATTTGTTGATAGACCATAATAATAAACTACCTTGCATATAGGATGAGCCTATCACCCTCATTTTGGAAAATTTCTCGCTTTATATTGGTAAATCAAGCCAAATGCCTTCCGCATTGACAATATTGACCAAGGCTTGGACAATTTTGAGGGCCAATAGGTTTTATGCCATAGTTATGCGGAGAAGCGTCTCCCCTATTTTTGACAAGTACGGGACATCATGGATGCTTCTAGGACATTGGGATGGCTAGGAAACGTCCCTCTCACATTTCCCTCTAGTGCTTTTTTCAGTGGGACGTCCCCAAGACGTCTCTATAAAGCAAAGAACATCCTTGGGGACGTTCTTTTTTTTGGAACTCTTAGGGGACATCCAAGTCGTCCCCAAGATTGTTGAAGGATGCCCTGGACGTCCTCTACGACAACTTAAAACTTTGGTCTATGGAAACCTAGACATTTTAATTTAAGCAAGTTTAGTCTGTACTCTGTAGTGCCTACATCTTAAATTTTTTAATTGCAAACTGTCAAAGCACTGTTCATTTATTTTCAGCATGACAGAATGGGAAATAGACATGCTAAAATTTGCAAATGACATTTTTTTTTAACACCCTAATTTTGTTTTTGTTTAGAGCATCAACAAACTAAACACTTGAGTGGCCTAAAGTTCGGTTTCTTACACTCAAGTTGATGTCTTGCCTCATTTTTTTTGTTTGCCTGAGTTAATTTACTGAAGGTAAGGATTGGGACATAAGTTTGTGAGAGAAGAGTCAACTATAAATGATAATTGCATCCATTGATTTACAATGAATGCAGATAACACTGTGTATCATAAGGATTGGGACATAAGTTTGTGAGAGAAGAGTCAACTATAAATGATAATTGCATCCATTGATTTATCATGAATGCAGATAACACTGTGTATCATTGCTTAATCCATGGAGGAGCCAGCTTAACTATTTTCTACAAAATCAGTGCCTTGTATTAACATGTGACACATTGGCAATCCTATATGGCTTCAACAATTCATCCAAACCAGCTTGGCTATCTATGTTAGTGCTGTGAAGGAATCTCTTGATGTGTGACTTCACTTGTTGATGAGTGCGGAAAAGATGCATGGGTAAAGGATAGCTGATAGTTTTGTGTGCTTATTTTCTTGTACATGCCTTTCATCAAACTTCCTTCTATGTTCTTAAATGCTTATGTCTTCAAATCAACTTTATCACTTTACTAGTGCACATATCCTGGTTAAACAGATAATTCAGCTTTTCTTACTGTTATTCAAATTATGGTATTAATAACTCAATTCTGATCATACATTTAAATACAGGACATAGGTCCCTTATTCAAGTTTTTTATGTGTGTTTACATGCACCTTCCAGTGAATTTTACACTTGAGTTGGGTTCATCAATGTCTGCCTGTAATTGACACTCAACAACAGACTTCTGACAAAATAAGTTTTTAATAAACGTGAAAGACTTGTATTAAAGAGTTTTACACTTGAGTTGGGTTCATTACCATGTTGAACAGTTGATATACTAATCAAAAACTTTAAAATTATAATTTATGCTGTATCTAGTTATAGTCCATCATGTACTTATCTCATTATAATATTGTTGATGTATCTTGGTTAAAGTCTAAAGGTTATCTATCATTTACAATTTTTGTCCTATACTACTTGGATTAATATTTAAAATTTTATGATAATTAATACTTTTAATTATATTTCATATATATCAATCACAATGTTTAACTTTAGTACTTTACATTTATTATTTTGAATTTCATCTTATTTTAGTCTCTTTTGTTGGATATATTGTCATTGATGTCAAAGGTCTAGCATTGGTGATAAAGGCCCCATAGCATTTAATGGTGTTTTTAATATTCATATCTTGGCTAATGTGTGTTGATATTTATTTAATATTAACGAATATATTTTTGTTTGCATAAAAGTCAAAAGAGGGCCCATGGAGGAGTCAAAGGGTCACGGGGTAAAGACAAAAGAGGAATGGGACGCATTTTCCCTTGAAGAGTCATCTTGAGGAATTCCAAGAGTCACCAAGTGAAGACCAAAAAGGGTATGACACATTTTTCCATGAAGAGTCATCTTAAAGAATTTGAAAGGTCACCAAGACAAAGATAAAAGGGGAAAGGATGAATTTGCTCATGAAATGTCACCATGTGACTTTTCAAATGAAAGGATACGAAGGGTTATGCAAGTTTGGCGCCATTTTCCATAAGAATTGAAGGGACACAAAGGTGAATGCCAAAGGTCATTTGGAAAGCTATAAATAAAGGCTTGAGAAGCCATTTGTAATATGCAAGAGAGTGCATGGTTTGTATTTGTTTTATATAAGAAAAGAGGAGAGAATAGAAAGAGATATTATAGAGTTCTATTATTTGTTGAGTAAACAACATTGAGAGATAGTTGTGTTTTATACACAACAGGGGTTGGTGCTCTTCTGGGTTGGTGCTCCTGCAAGTTGGTTCTTGCGAACTTTGTAATTTGAGTTGGTGCTCTTTCATATACTTGAGATTGTTCTCTGTGGTTTTTTTCATTTTGGGTTTCCATGTAAAAATCCGGTGTCTCTCTCTCTCTTGTGTGGTGCATATTGCTTTCAGTTTTAATGCATATTTTGAATGAATGGTTAAGTGGAATTTAATTAATTAAAAGATTTATAAGATATATGATACACTGATTCACCTGCCCGGCCGCCCGCCCCCGTCCCCCTACCTCTCAGTATATCCCATGCTTAACATCTTTAAGTTATTTCTTTAGTTTATTTGTATATTTTAAATATTTATATATTATTTTAATTAGCCATCCCCAAAATTTTGGAAATTTATTGCCCTCCTGGAAACCCTATCCTGTCATCCGGGAGTCTTAGGTAACCATGTTTTATGCTGATTTATATTTTTTTTTAGTTAATGCGAGTGTTGTAAGCCCATACGTTGGTTTCCTGGACAGCTAATTCTGTGCTTTGGTCGGCTATTTCACCACCCTGAAATGTTGCCAACCAATGCCTATAGAGAGGAAGCTTGAGAATTGGATGGGCTTGCATTGGTTTGAGCATGCCCATTGAGAATCGGGTCTTCCTTGACTTGGTGTAATTGGATAGGAGTGATCTGAGGCGATTCCCCTAGAGTAATGAATCATCTTCTCTCTCGGGAGGACTAGAGAATTGTATATTCTGCTGTTCCAGTACTTGAAAGGAATTCACACTGCTCTCTATGATCTGTGAATATTTGTAAGCCTTCATTTTTTGTTGTTGTTTCTTTCATATAGAATGAGGCACAACTTAATCATTTTCTATGTATTTTGTATTTCGTATATGCAACAACTTTGAGACCTTTAGCATCATATAGGAGCAAGATCAATAGAAACCAAAATGCAACCACATTGTATTTAGTTTCTCTTACTTCGATCAATAAAATTGAAGAAAAATAAACCTGAACTCCTAATTTCCAATGTAATGGAAATTTAGAAAATGAGAGCAATGTACCGAGTGTGATAAGGTGAGTCAAAGCAATGCAGTGTTGCATCAAGTCATACTTAGTCAACTTATATGATAGAAATTAAACTTTATTAAAAAAAACTAAATTCTCTCTTTTTTATACCTGGGTGTTAAATACACTTTACCAAATCGCAACAACACTTGTATCTGTTTGATAAATAACGGAATTAACAAGGTCACTGAAATCCAAGTACACTGTAGAGAGCTATTTTGTGCAAACTGCAGTATTTGTATGCCCATGTACTGCATAAGCTTCCTTAGATTACAGGATATTCTGCACGCACCATCTTAGAAAAAATTGTATTAGGAGGTGCAGTAAATAACCGGCTTGAGGATGTCCATATTTCATTTCTTAGTACATTCATTTCATTAGCTTGTGTGATGGGAAAATTTACAGTGAAATTTAATGTACAAGAAAAAAATATAAATTTTATATGACTGTTAAGGAGAATTTCCTCTGCAAAATTACTTTACTAAGGTGTGCTCTCATTTATAGATAATCTCTCAAGTGAATCTTCAAGAGTCTGAACAACATCTTTGCATAATTATTGCTTCTGTGAAATTTGTGCAGGCAAAAACTGATAATGATAAGCCTGGCCTAGTGGCAATTTTGCAAAAAGTCTTACAACTTTATGCTTCCAAAGTGCTCTCAAGACGGAGCTATGCTAAGAAAGGTATTAAACATTGATCTCTAATATATTCTGATTGATGGGAGCAAGGTAGTTTAAGTTTGTAGACCACACACATCTGAAAAAAAAAAACACTTTCCTCCATATACACACACGTAATAATATATGTTTATTTCTCACTCTTTAGATGAAAACTACGTTACCAATATGGATACGGGTATGAGAATAGTATATGTGGATACGGGGATTTTTTTATTGGGTTTGGATATATTTTGGATACGACCGTACAAAAATATATAAAAAAAATAAAAATATAAAAATATAGCCATATAAGCAAAATTAACCACATAATATGCATAAAGGAAACAAAATAAGTTAAATAACCACAAAACATACTCATAACTCAATGCCAAATATCATATTAGATTAGTTTTATAATAGGTACATAGTTCAAATGCTACAATGTATGGACAAAAATAAAGACAACTCAGCAAATTACCCAAGGCATGTTTGAATCTTTTCTATTTCAAAAACACTGTGAATCAATGTTCAAGGCCCAGTTAGTATGACAAGAACTTTATAGTGGCTCATAACCACACCATCTATATCATGTAACAATAGAGTATAATGTAATCCATATCTTCTGTAGCAAACTGCACCATCTATAGCTTATCTACCTTTGCTTAAAAGGCTGAGATCCTGAAGGAAATCAGTAACTTGACAGTTTTTTTCTGAGTTTTCAACCTGGAGCTGCGCCCTGATTCGAAGACGTGCGTGAAACGGCCAGTTCTCTATCCGGCTGAAACAATGGGATCTTCTCACGAGGGTGGGTGCCTCAACGGTGAAAAGAACCTCCAGAGAAGGCTGGTTCCTGTATGATGTATCAATGAAGATCCCTACTCTACGCTGCGGACTACCATGGAAAAGGGAGAAAGAAACTTAAAGGGGAAATCCTACCTAAAAGGGGTGATACACCAGAATTCTGATCCACTCAACTTGAAACCTTGAACACTGAACAATCAAGGGAGAAGGAAGACCTTAGATTTCAATCAATCACTTATGCATAAGTATTTCATGAAGAGGTTCGATCCAATAAGTAAAACCTGAGGGAAAATGATGGAGAGAGCTCTGATACAAGATACTTTGCAGCCACCTAACATCCACTTACAACTTCAGCAAAAGACAATAAAGAACACTTTAACATGACCTGCACAAGGATAATCTAGCAACTAGGTATGAATCATAATTTGGGAAGGGAGAGAAATCTACCACTTGTGCAAATTGCTGAAGAAATATACACTATGCCAAAACTTGAAATCTAAAAGTACAGTCCTTATTGATCGAAGAGGTTACACAACTCACCAATGGTAGAGTCTGGTCTAACCAAGAGAAATTGGATTTTTTAATTAAGGCTCAAAGCCAATTTATAGAAAATTACAAGAGGCCAAAGATTGGCGTTGAAAATTTGAAGAGAAGGATTAACTTAGGCTAACTCAAGGTTGACTTGGTCTTTCAATAAAATATGTTTTCTTTTTGTCTTTGCATGAAGCTCCTTGCGCTTGGAAAAGCGAACTTGCCTTTGTTTTGAACCGCCCACCTCTCTTTGCATGGAAATCCATGCCAATGTCAATTTTAGAACTTCTACGTGAGCTGCTTGATGCTGAGTTGGAACGTTTGAAAGCTAAGTTAACTGTTTGGTAAGTTGAGGTGGACAAAGAGATCATTCTCCTTCGCATGGAAAGCTCCTAGTGGATGCGGCGTTTAACAATTAGTCAACTCTAAATCTGGAACAGTCAACTCGACATTCGAATTTGGAACTTCAGTTGGACTCTCAGATGCGTGGAGTTGACTCGGAGATGAGCGGGACTTCAATAACTAGTCAACTGAAGCTTTGACCGGTGTTCGAAAATAGCCCCTGCTTGCATGTATTCTGTCCTATTCTGGTCTGTTTGTTCATGTCTACTTCTGGCGGGATTCTATATTTGGATGTGTTTTTATAATTATATCCGGTCTATATTTTCTCCATTGGGCTTTGCTTTTGGAATTCTAGCTTTACCTCTATTTCAACGGTTACTTCCCGCGGTCAGAATTTGACGGCTAGCGGGACGTCACCCTTTGGCATTTGTTCCTTCGGGATTCTCTGTTTGGCAATTTCCTTCGGACTTCTCTTATTTCCTCTTTTGCACAGTCCAAAAACTATTACTTTTGAGTGTCTCGGCTTAATTCATTCGGATTTTATGGAAGGGGCCTTGTCCGAATTTCTTCGGACTTTTTGTCCGAAGGAATTCTTTCAGACAAAAAGCCCAAAGGTATTCATTCTCCGTCTGTCTTTGTTTCAACAGAGTTTTCCGTCGGCTTTTTGCAATGGCCTCTTCCTTGTAATTTCCCCGAATTCCTTCGCTTTTGCCTGTTGTTACTTTGTTTTTCTTCGGACTTTCAGCTTAAACCATTCCTTCGGACTTTGTTATCTTCTGCGATTTTTTGAATTTCTTCGGACTTCTTGTCCGAAGGAATTCCTTTGGACAAAAAGTCCAAAGAAATGATCCCTTTCCTCTTTTCTTAGCGAAATGCCCTTCGAGAAAAGTCATAGTGGTCCTTCCTGCCCTTCGGGATTATGAAATGGACTTTTCTGCGGCCATTTCTCTGAATTTCTTCGGACTTTTTGTTCGCAGGAATTCCTTCAGACAAAAAGCCGGAAGGAATTAGTCCTTCACTTTTTCCTTCGACTGCCTTCCGAAAAATTGCCCTTTGGAAAATTTGCAATGGCCCTGCCGCCGACCAAGTGCCCTCCGCAAGGGCTCGTGTCTCTCATCTGTGCCCTTCAAAAAAATTGTAGGGCACCCAGGCTTTTTGCAAAGGTTTTGAATTTGCTCCTGTACCTTCTCGAAGGGTAGGTGCCCTTCGGGATTGTTGTAAATGACCCTTTTGAAGGGTCTTGGCTTTTCCTTTGTTGACTTTGGTGGACTTTTGGATTCTCCCTGTTTCGCTGCAAGTGTTCCCTTATAAATTCTCCGAAGTATTCCTTCGGACAAAAAGTCCGAAGGAACTACTTCCTTTGTTTTTTTCCTTGCGGACTTTTCTTCTTAGCACTTTTCCGAAGGCTCTTTTCCGAAGTAAAACCCTTTTGATGAACCATTCCTTCGGAATTCTCTTGTTGTAGCAAAGGGCCCCTTACCAAGGAAAACAATGTATTCTTCCTTCCTTGGCTAGAGATGTGAACTTTCCAAATAGCAAGAGACAATCTGACTTGTGGAAGAATTGTCAACATTTCTGGCGACTCTGCTGACTCAACATGCCTACTATGCTTGAGAACTCAGACCATGTATAGATGCTATTTGAATTCCCAAATGGGGAACCTGATTTTTGACTGAAAATCTGCTCTGATCATGGCTGTAGCAACCTCCTCCTACAAAATAAGAAGGGAAAACATACGAAAGCGGAAAACTAACTAAGAAGTAAATGTGCAAACAAGCACTTATTGGAACAAAATTGAAGCAAACTAGTGTGCTTGAACAGCACTTGGAGGAAAGCAAAAACAACTAAAGCACCTAGCTAACCATGATAAAGCATGATCCGCCTGGATCAAATGGGAAATTCTTGAACTCACTCCTTCCAAGAGATGGTACAAGTTGCAAAGTAGGATGGTTATTAGTCATAACCTTTGATGAGACATTTTCCTTGTCCACGAACTGTATTAGCATCTTCTCGAATGAGTCATCAATAGCAACCACGACAAACTCATCAAGTACCCCTTGATTTTCTTCAAATTGCTTGTCATTTACCACCTTGTCAAGTGATATCTCATCTATGCATGGTTTTTGAGTGACCACATCTTTCTTATTGGCTGCTGCAAGTTCATCCAGCTCTTCAATCTCTTGTAGAGATTCAAGGTACAACTGCCAATCATCTTTATGTTCCTCATTTTGATATATTTGAACTGAATCAGCTGTAACGCTATTTAGATCCTTCTCAATAAGAGATACCTGTAACTCATTTATAACTTCAATCTGTATTAGCTCCTCTTGAAGTTCCTCTATATCAAGATCAGTCTTCCCACTCTCAGCTATAACTGGATGCTCAATTACAACCTCAAGTGAAGTATCAATAGGAAATTCTTCCTCGAACACACCTGAAGCATCCTCTACACATTCTGCAAGACCCTGTCCTGTAGTTGCAACCTCTTTCTCAATACTCCAAAGAACCGGATCCTCCTCAGGAAGGGGGATGGCGGGAGGGTGATGAAATTCATTTGTTTGAGAGGGAAAATGAAGCATGTGAGGTCGATCATGATCATATTTTAGAATCTTGAGGGAAAAGGAATTATCTAGGGAGTTTTGGAGAGGAGGGAAAGAGAAATTCTTAAAGACGTCTGTATTTTGCTCCTTCCACTTGGCCATTACCTCATCAAAGTTTGAAACCTGCTTGTCTTCCTAGACACCCTGAGCTTGAGGGATGATTGGTGAGGAAAGGGGACTATAGGAAGGTTTAGTCTCATAAATAGTCACTTGAATAGGCTCTTGAATATGCTCTTGAATAATCTCTTGAATAGGCTCTTGACTCCAACTAGGAAGCTCCCTTGGCACACACTGGGCATGGTTAAGAATTTCATGAGAATAAGAAGCACAATAGCCTTTTGTAGACAATTGGTTTAACTTGGTTTTATGCCTTTCCCAAGCCTCTATCTTTTCCAATACAAGAATACATAGTCCATTTATCTCTTCTGGATCATTGGACACATTTCGAAATAGACCATTCACTTCCTCATACTGAGAGTTAGAACAAACCTTTCTTGCATATGCCAGTATTCTGAGCTCTATTTTATTCATTTTTTCTCGAAGGCAATACTGCTCATATGCAACATCATAGCCATATGGGAAAGATGAAATCTGATCCTGAAACTGATATGGCTTACAAGGAAGGTAAGATTCATGCTCTTGATAAGGCTAATTGTGAGAAACTTGATAAGGCTCAACATAGCTTTGATAATACTCTTGATAAGGCTGATTAGACTCATAAAGAGGCTCATAGGTATCATGACCCGACTAGTATGATCCATCATTGGGCTGATAAGGAAATATAGCATAGGAATTCTCTTCATACACAGCCATCAAAATTCATTCACGATAATTCAATAAAAATAGACTTACATGGAAGCTGTCCCTAAACTGTTAGAAGCAATTGCTTGAGCTTGGAATCACCAAATACTTTTTGAAGAACATTGCTACAATTGCGATTTCATCAAGACCAGCTAAAAATAGGTCCCACCGGGCATGCCAAAAATTGTTGTCAACATGGAGCTGCGCCCTGAATCGAAGATGTGCATGAAATGGCCAGTCCTCTATCCGACTGAAACAATGGGATCTTCTCACGAGGGTGGGTGCCTCAACGGTGAGAAGAACCTCCAGAGAAGGCTGGTTCCCATAGTTACCAGATTCGGCCGCATCTGGTCGAAATCCGGAACGTTCCGCATTTTTTGCGGGCTTCCTAATAAATTCGGTTCGCTAGGGAGAAACAATGGAAGTCAAGAAAAAAACTTAGAAAATGTAAATCTAGTCCGAACCCAATAGTATGTAAATAAAATAAACATTTAAGTATAAGTTTACATTTATAATGGACATCTAGTTTCTTATACTTTAAGTTATATTTTATTTATATACTTTCAGGGTGTTTGAGAGGGGTTTTGGACCGCTAGGAGCTATAATGCAAATTCTAGGTTTTGGAGGATCCTATCATATTTCAGAGTTAGTCAGATTCCAGGGTTTCAGGGTTTCAAACTTAGCCATATTTCAGGGTTTCAAGATTTCAAGGAGACATCATAGGAGGTATGAAGGCTGCATGAAGGGATGTATGCGTGATAGAATAGTATGAGAATATCTCTTGCAAAGTGCCACAAGCCGATCCCACCCCATTCCCAGTGCACCCCTTAAGGCATGCACTCTGTGAGATTCAAGTTTGAACTATGGACATTTTACCATCTTTTAATGTAATTCAAGTTTGAAACTTATGCATTTCTCAATTTTGCAACTGTTAAATTAATATTCAATGTTTCATTCCTTACTAGATTAAAATATTTTACATATATATATATATATATTCCAAACCGGATTTTTCCGGATTTTTCCGAACCTTTTCAAGAATTCCGCATTTCCGCATTTTTTTGGCCTCCCGAACGCATCCGGATTTCCGAACCTGGTAACTATGCTGGTTCCTGTATGATGTATCAATGAGGATCTCTACTCTATGCTGCGGACTACCATATAAAAGGGAGAAGGAAACTTAAAGAGGAAATCCTGCGTAAAAGGGGTGATACACCAAAAGTTTGATCCACTCAACTTGGAACCTTGAACACTGAACAATCAAGGGGAAAGGAAGACCTTAGACTTCAATCAATCACTTATGCATAAATATTTCATGAAGAGGTTCGATCCAATGACCAAAAATATGAGGGAAAACGATGGATAGAGGTCCAATACAAGACACTTTGCAGCCACCTAACATCCACTTACAGCTTCAGCAAAAGACAATAAAGAACACTGAACATGACCTGCATAAGGATAATCTAGCAACTAGGTATGAATCAAAATTTGGGAAGGGAGAGAAATCTACCACTTATGCAAATTGTTGAAGAAATATACACTATCCCAGCACTCGAAATATGAAAGTACAGTCCTATTGATTGAAGAGGTTACACAACTCACCAATGGCAAAGTCTGGTCTAGCCAAAAGAGGGATTGGATTTTTTAATCAAGGCTCAAAGCCAATTTATAGAAAATTACAAGAGGCCAAAGGTTGGCGTTGAAAATTTGAAGAGAAGGATTAACTTAGGCTAACTCAAGGCTGACTTGGTCTTTCAATAAAGTATGTTTTCTTTTTGTCTATGCATGAAGCTCCTTGCGTTTGGGAAAGTGAACTTGCCTTTGTTCTGAACCGCCCACCTCTCTTTGCATGGAAATCCATGCCAATGTCAATTTTAGAACTTCTACGTGAGCTGCTTGATGTCGAGTTGGAACGTTTGAAAGCTAAGTTAACCATTTGGTAAGCTGAGACGGATGAAGAGATCATTCTCCTTCGCATGGAAAGCTCCTAGTGGATGCGGCGTTTAACAATTACTCAACTCTAAATTTGGAACAGTCAACTCGACATTCGAATTTGGAACTTCGGTTGGACTCTCAGATGCGTGGAGTTGACCCGGAGATGAGCGGGACTTCAATAACCAATCAATTGAAGCTTTGACCGGTGTTCGAAAATAGCCCCTACTTGCATGTATTATGTCCTATTCTGGTCTGCCTATTCATGTCTATTTTTGGCGGGATTCTATATTTGGATGTATTTTTATAATTATATCCGGTCTATATTTTCTCCATTGGGCTTTGCTTTCGGAATTCTAGCTTTACCCTTGTTTCAACGGTTACTTTCCGCGGTCAGAATTTGACGGCTAACGAGATGTCACCCTTTGGCATTTATTCCTTCGGGATTCTCTGTTTGGCAATTTCCTTCGGACTTCTCTTATTTCCTCTTTTGCACAGTCCAAAAACTATTACTTTTGAGTGTCTCGGCTTAATTCCTTCGGATTTTATGGAAGGGGCCTTGTCCGAAGGAATTCTTTCAAACAAAAAGCCCGAAGGTATCCATTCTCCGTCTATGTCTTTGTTTCAACGGACTTTTCCATCGGCTTTTTGCAAGGGCCTCTTGTAATTTCCCTGAATTCCTTCGCTTTTCGGACTTTCAGCTTAAACCATTCCTTCGAACTTTGTTGTCTTCTACGATTTTCCAAATTTCTTCAGACTTTTTGTCCGAAGGAATTCCTTTGGACAAAAAGTTTGAAGAAATGATCCCTTTGCTCTTTTCTTGCGAAATGCCCTTCGGGAAAAGTCATAGTGGTCCTTCCTGTCCTTTGGGATTATGAAATGGACTTTTCCGCAGCCATTTCTCCGAATTTCTTCGGACTTTTTGTCCGAAGGAATTCCTTCGGCCATTTCTCCGAATTTCTTCGAACTTTTTGTCCAAAGGAATTCCTTTGGACAAAAAGCCCATAGGAATTAGTCCTTCGCTTTTTCCTTACACTACCTTCCGAAAAATTGCCCTTCGGAAAATTTGCAATGGTCTTGTCGCCAACCAAGTGCCCTCCGCAAGGGCTCGTGTCTCTCATCTGCGCCCTTCAGAAAAATTGCAGGGCACCTGAGCTTTTTGCAAAGGTTTTGAATTGGCTCTTGTACCTTCCCGAAGGGCAGGTGCCCTTCGGGATTGTTGTAAATGACCCTTCCGAAGGGTCTTGGCTTTTCCTTTGTTGACTTTGGTGGACTTTTGGATTCTCCTTGTTTCGCTGCAGGTGTTCCCTTATAAATTCTCCGAAGTATTCCTTCGGACAAAAAGTCCGAAGGAATTACTTCCTTTGTTTTTTGCCTTGCGGACTTTTCTTCTTAGCACTTTTCCGAAGGCTATTTTCCGAAGTATAACCCTTTTGATGAACCATTCCTTCAGAATTCTCCTATTGTAGCAAAGGGCCCCTTACCAAGGAAAACAATGTATTCTTCCTTCCTTGGCTAGAGATGTGAACTTTCTAAATAGCAAGAGACAATCTGACTTGTGGAAGAATTGTCAAATTTAGTTAGTAGAGGAAATTACTCGTGCTTCACCATATAGCTTAAATTACACACCACTGTCATCCCATGGACTGCAATGGTTGCATGGTATGCACAAAATACTTCAAAGAGATGTGGTCTCCTGGACTGCAATGATTGCAGGATATGCAAAAAGTAGCTTTGGATGTGCAATGATTTTCTTGTTGATATTCCATAAGATCAAAAATAATCAGAGTGAAAACGTCTACAAAGCCAAGAATGAAGGGAAATCATTCTGGCATTCCTCCCAAAACCATGAATCGAGAACAAAGTGTATTACATATCATGGGTCTATGCCTTTACGATTTTATCCACTTTAGTTTGTTTGTAATTGTATTCTGAAGTCCATGTTTGACTTTTCATTGGACGAAATTGAAAAAAAAAAACAAAAAAAAAATTTGGCTGGAAACACCGTGGATACGCCCAGGGTACGTCCCTAGGCCTGCAGATATGGCCGGATATGACATACCCTGGGTGTTTCCCCTGCTTTTCCCCTTCATACCCATATCCGGGGACGTTTCGTACCCATATCAGGGGTCTACAGGGGTGTATCCGGTAATGTAGGATGAAAAAAATACATAAACATTATTTCTTTTAAATCTGGATGAAGAGCTCCAAAGCATTCAGAATAGAATATCTGTACCTCTTTGTCATGGAAACTCTCTTAAACTGCAGGTATTCCCTATGCATCTTTATCTTTGGACACCGTTCTACTTGTTATCCATATTCATTTTTGGTGCTTCATATTTTCTCATAAAAAATATAGAAATATTTCATTATCAATCTCTGAGTAACTGGCAAGTGCCTCCTTGATTGGTGGATATCCTGTTGAAAAGCCCACATTTTAAAATTTCTAATTAGTTTTGTTCAAGCTAACTCTTTTTATTCAAATATTTTAAACCTGCATTTGGACTTGGAAGGGAAATTTATGCATTGGCGTGAATTCAAACATAAGAACATTGAATATTGAAAGGCAATAAGAGCACCTGAAATTCAGATTTATGCCTTAAAATATGGTTTACAGGGTTTACAATTACAACAGAATCACTTTCTAGAGAGTAGATCTAGAATCTAATGCTTGAGTGTATAAAGTCCTGCTACAAACCCTTTTTTTTGAACTAGAGTCATGGGGTTCCTATAGGGAAAAAAAAATAAAGACAATTTTGGAAGGTCAACTTCTCGACATCATAATTATTGACAATTCTTCCACAGGGCAGATTCTCTTGCTATTCGGAAAGTTCACGTCTTTAGCCAAGGAAGAAAGAATACATTGGGTAGATGTAAACCAATTGAAATACTCATTTGCAAAGGCCTTGGCTACAACAGGGTTTCCTTCGGACAAAGAAGGCTTGATTTTACATAGCTTCGGAAAAGTTCAAAGGACCGTTGCAAAATTTTGAAGGGACACTCAAGAAATACGAAGGGTATGTTATCCTTCGGAAAAAGTTCTCTGCAGGAAATCCGAAGGAATGAGCTTTGCAATAAGTCCGCGAGAAATTAGCCAAAGAATAAAGAGATAACAAAGCAAGGATATCTTCAGACAAAAGTTTGAAGGAATTCCTTCGGACTTTTTGTCCGAAGGAATACTTTGGAGAATTTGAAAAGACAAGGTCCGTAGCCTCCAAAAAGGTCCACAGGAAAACAGAGTCCGAAGGAATAAGGACACCTACAAAAAACTCGGGTTCCCTACAAAAAGCCCGGGTGCCTTACAATTTTTCTGAAAAGCCACAATGGAAGGACACAAACCCTTGCGGAGGGCACTTGGTCGGTGGCAAGACCTTTCCAAAAAACTTGAAGGGCATTCTGGAAGGACACAATCCCTTGCGGAGGGCACTTGGTCAGTGGCAAGACCTTTCCAAAAAACCCAAAGGGCATTCTGCCGGTGGTAAGACAAAGGACAAATTCCTTCGGACAAAAAGTCCGAAGGAATTCGGGGCAAAGAAAAACCCCTAGAAAATATACAAAGGCAAAAAGATCAAAACAAAATTGGCAGATATCCTTCAAACAAAAGTCCGAAGGAATTCCTTCGGACTTTTTGTCCAAAGGATTAATGCGGAAAAGTTGGCGAACACAAAGTCCGCAAAAATTCAAAGGGTTAAGCCACGGAAAAACTGGCAAGGAAAAAGTCCACAGAAATTCAAAGGACACAAAGCCCGCGGGAAAAAGTCGGAGAAAATTAAAGGGAGATAAAACCAAGAGGAAAACAATAAAGACAAGGGAAATAAATCCAAAGGAAAAGAAAGGCCCAAGAAGGATGAAGTCTCGGACTTTTTGTCCGAAGAGCGAAGTCCAAAGGGCTTGGAACGAACAAATATGAGAAGACAGTTTCATAAAGTCCAAAAAACATCTAATGGAATGGACCTTCACAAAAAATTTGAAAAGGGGACTTGGAAAGACACAGGTACTTCAAATAGTTTTCGGAAGAAGGGTCCATAAGGAAAAGCTTCGGAGACACAAAAGCCTATGGGAAAGTGAGAAGGCATAAGCTGAGACAATTGCATGAAAAAAGACAAGTCCGCAGGAATAAACCCAAGAGCGACGCATGCACAGAAACAGAAAATAGATAGCAAGGAAATAAATTCAACTTTATTTTATCTCTCACTCAGCAAGGAGTTTTCCATGCAAGCACTTTTGTTCGTCTCAAGGTTGTAACGTTCCAACAGTTCAACCGGAGTTCCAAATTCAGACGTCGAGTTGATTGTTTTAAATTTAGAATTGACTAATTGTTAAACGCCACATCTACTAGGAGTTTTCCATGCAAAGGAGAATAATATCTTCGTCCAACTCAATGTTCTAGTAGCTCATGAAGAAGCTAAATTTAGAGGTGAGCATGGATTTCCATGTAAAGAGAGGTGGGTGTTTCAATAAACCCAGCCGTCCACTTCCTCCAACGCCAAGGAGCTTCATGCAAAGACAAAAGGAAAATATATTTTATTGGAAGGCAAAGTTGGTCTTGAGTTAATCTAAGTTGATCTTCCTCTTCTATTTTTAACCACCAATCTTTTGGCTTTTGTAATTCTCTATATTAATGGCTTTTCAGCATTAGTTTTTTTCATCTCTCTCTTGACAAGACCAGAGTCTGCCATTGGTGAGTTGTGTAACCTCTTCAATCAATAGAAGGACTGTACTTTCAGATTTCAAGTGCTAGCATAGTGTATATTCATTCAACAATTTGCATATGTGATAGATTTCTCTCCCTTCCCAAATTTTGATTCGTACCTAGTTGCTAGCTTATCATATTATGCAGGTCATGTTCAGTGTTCTATATGTCTTTTGCTGAAGCTATAAGTGGATGTTACATGGCTGCAAAGTGCCTTGTATCAGACCTCTCTCCATCGTTTTCCCTCATGTTTTGGTCATTGGATCGAACCTTCTCATGAAATATTTATGCATAGTGATCGATTGAAATCAAAGGTCTTCTTTTTTCCTTGTTTGATTCAGTGTTCAAGGTTCCAAGTAGAGTGGATCAATGTTTTGGTGTATCACCGTTATTAGGTAGGATTTTCCTTTCAAGTTTCTTTCTCCCTTTTCCATGGTAGATTCGCAGCACAGAGTAGAGATTCATTGATACATCTTACAGGAACCAGCCTTCTCTAGAGGTTCTTCTCACCATTGAGGCACCCACCCTCGTGAGAAGATCTCATTGTTTCAACCGGATAGAGGATTGGCCATTTCATGCACGTCTTCGATTTAGGGTGCAGCTCCAGGTTGACAATAGTTTTTAGCACGCCCGATGGGACCTATTTTAGCCGGTCTTGATGAAATTGCAGTTGTAGCAGTGTTCTTCAAGAAGTATTTGGTGATTCCAAGCTCAAGCAATTGCTTCTAATAGTTCAGGACAGTTTCCATGTAAGTCTATTTTTATTGCATTATCGTGAATGAATTTTGATGGTTGTGTATGAAGAGAATTCCTATGCTATGTTTCCTTATCAGCCTAATGAGGGATCATACTAACCTAGTCATAATACCTATGAGCCTCTTTATGAGCCTAAGCATCCTTATCAAGAGTATTATCAAAGCTATGTTGAGCCTTATCAAGTTTCTCATAATCAGCCTTATCAAGAGCATGAATCTTACCTTCATGGTAAGCCATATCAGTCTCAGGACCGGATTTCATCTTTCCCATATGGCTATGATGTTGCATATAAGCAATCTTGCCTTCAAGAAAGAATGAATGAAATAGAGCTCAGAATATTAGCATATGCAAGAAAGATTTGTTCTGACTCTCAGTATGAGGAAGTGAATGGTCTATTTTGAAATGTGTCCAATGATCCAGAAGAGATAAATGGACTATGTATTCTTGTATTGGAAAAGATGGAGGCTTGGAAAAGGCAGAAAATCGAGTTAAACCAATTGTCTACAAAGGGTTCTTGTGCTTCTTATTCTCATGAAGTTCTTAACCATGCCCAGTGTGTGTCGAGGGAGCTTCCTAGTTGAAGTCAAGAGCCTATTCAAGAGCCTATTCAAGAGCCAATTCAAGTGACTATTCATGAGACTAAACCTTCCTATAGTCCCTTTTCCTTACCAATCATCCCTCAAGCTCACACTGTCCAGGAAGACAAGCAGGTTTCAGACTTTGATGAGGTAATGGCCAAGTGGAAGGAACAAAATACAGACGTCTTTAAGAGTTTCTCTTTCCCTCCTCTCCAAAACTCCCTAGATAATTCCTTTTCCCTTAAGATTCCAAAATATGATCATGATCGACCTCCCATGCTTCATTTTCCCTCTCAAACAAATGAATTTCATTACTCTTCCGCCATCCCCCTTCCTCACAGGGACCCTGTTCTTTGAAGTATTGAGAAAGAGGTTGCAGCTACAGGACAAGTTCTTTCAGAGTGTGTAGAGGATGCTTCAGGTGTGTTTGAAGAAGAATTTCCTATTGATACTTTACTTGAGGTTGTAATTGAGCATCCAATTATAGCTGAGAGTGGGAACGCTGATTTTGATGTAGAGGAACTTCAAGAGGAGTTGATACAAATTGAAGTTATAAATGAGTTACAAGTATCTCCTATTGAGAAGGATCCAGATAGCCTTACAGCTAATTCAGTTCAAATAGATCAAAATGAGGAACAAAAAGATGACTGGCAGTTGTACCTTGAATCTCTACAAGAGATTGAAGAGCTTTGTATGGATATGTTGGCTATTGAAGAGCATGTTTATGGGAAATTTGATCAAGAATCACCTATTCAAGGTCACAGTACAGATTGGGTTGCCTACTCAAAGCTCCTTGAAGAGCTGGATGAACTTGCAACAGTCAATAAGAAGGATGTGGTCACTCAAAAACCATGCATATATGAGGTATCACTTGACAAGGTGGTAGATGACAAGCAATCTGAAAAAGATCAGAAGGTACTTGATGAGTTTGTCTTTGTTGTTGTTGATGACTCATTTGAGAAGATGCTAATACAGTTGGTGGACAAGGAAAATGCCTCATCAAAGATTATGATTAATAAACATCCTGCTTTGCAACTTGTACCATCTCTTGGAAAGAGTGAGTTCAAGAATTTCCCATTTGATCCAGGCGGATCATGCTTTATCATGGTTAGCTAGGTTCCTTATTTGTTTTGCTTTCCTCCAAGTGTTCAAGCACAGTTGTTCCTTTTAGTTTTGTTCCAATAAGTGCTTGTTTGCACATTTGCTTAGTTTTCTGCTTTCGTGTGTTTCCCTTCTTATTTTGAAGGAGGTTACTTCAGCCATGGTCAAAGGAGATTTTCAGTCAGAAATTAGGTTTATCATTGTTTTGGGAGTTCAAATAGCATCTATATGGTCTGAGTTCTCAAGCATAGCAGACATGCTGGGCCAGTTGAGTCGCCAGAAATATTAACAATTCTTCCACAGGTCAGATTGTCTCTTACAATTCGGAAAGTTCACGTCTCTAGCCAAGGAAGAAAGAATGCATTGGGTAGATGTAGACCAATTGAAATACTCATTTGCAAAGGCCTTGGCTACAACAGGATTTCCTTCAGACAATGAAGGCTTGATTTTACATAGCTTCGGAAAAGTTCAAAGGATCGTTGCAAAATTTTGAAGGGACACTCAAGAAACCCGAAGGGTATGTTATCCTTCGGAAAAAGTTCTCTGCAGGAAATCCGAAGGAATGAGCTTTGCAATAAATCTGTGGGAAATTAGCCAAAGAATAAAGAGATAACAAAGGAAGGATATCTTCGGACAAAAGTCCGAAGGAATTCCTTTGGACTTTTTGTCTGAATGAATACTTCGGAGAATTTGAAAAGACAAGGTCCATAGCCTCCAAAAAGGTCCGCAAGAAAACATAGATTCCAAAAGAATAAGGACACCTACAAAAAACCCAGGTTCCCTACAAAAAGCCCAGGTGCCCTGCAATTTTTTCGAAAAGCCACATTGGAAGGACACAAGCCCTTGCAAAGGGCACTTGGTCGGTGGCAAGACCTTTCCAAAAAACCTGAAGGGCATTTTGGAAGGACACAATCCCTTGCGGAGGGCACTTGGTCGGTGGCAAGACCTTTCCAAAAAAATCGAAGGGCATTTTGCCGGTGGTAAGACAAACAAATGACAAATTCCTTCGGACTTTTTGTTCGAAGGAATTCCTTCAAACAAAAAGTCCAAAGGATTTCGGGACAAAGAATAACCCGTGGAAAATATACAAAGGCAAAAAGAGCAAAACAAAATTGGCGGATATCCTTCAGACAAAAGTTTGAAGGAATTCCTTCGGATTTTTTGTCCGAATGATTAATGCGGAAAAGTTGGTGAACACAAAGTCCACAGAAATTCAAAGGGTTAAGCCACAGAAAAACTGGCAAGGAAAAAGTCCACAAAAATTCAAAGGACACAAAGCCCGCAGAAAAAGGCTGAGAAAATCAAAGGGAAATAAAACCAAGGGGAAAACAATAAAGCCAAGGGAAATAAAGCCGAAGGAAAAGAAAGGCCTAGGAAGGATGAAGTACTAGACTTTTTGTCCGAAGAGCAAAGTCTGAAGGGCTTGGAAGGAACAAATTTGAGAAGACAGTTTCATAAAGTCCGAAAGAAATCTAATGGAGTGGACCTTCGCAAAAAATTTGAAAAGGAGACTTGGAAAGACACAAGCACTTCAAATAGTTTTCGGAAGAAGGGTCCATAAGGAAAAGCTTCGGAGACACAAAAACCCGTGGAAAAGTGAGAAGGCATAAGCCAAGACAATTGCATGAAGAAAGACAAGTCTGCGGGAATAAACCCAAGAGCAATGCATGCACAGAAACAGAAATAGAAAATGGATAGCCAAGAAGTAAATTCAACCTGAATTTATTTCACTCAACAAGGAGTTTTCCATGCAAGCACTTTTGTCCGTCTCAAGATTGTAACGTTCCAACAATTCAACGAGAGTTCCAAATTCAAACGTCGAGTTGATTGTTCTAAATTTAGAATTGATTAATTGTTAAACGCCACATCTACTAGGAGTTTTCCATGCAGAGGAGAATAATCTCTTCGTCCAACTCAGCATTCTAGCAGCGCATGAAGAAGCTAAATTTAGAGGTGTGTGTGGATTTCCTTGCAAAGAGAGGTGGGTGTTTCAATAAACCCAGTCGTCCACTTCCTCTAACGCCAAGGAGCTTCATGCAAAGACAAAAGAAAAATATATTTTATTGGAAGGCAAAGTTGGTCTTGAGTTAATCTAAGTTGATCTTCCTCTTCTATTTTTCAATGCCAATCTTTTGACTTTTGTAATTCTCTATATTAATGGCTTTTCAGCCTTAGATTTTTTCATCCCTCTCTTGGCAAGCCCAAACTCTGCCATTGGTGAGTTATGTAACCTCTTCAATCAATAGAAGGACTGTACTTTCATATTTCATGTGCTGGCATAGTGTATATTCATTCAACAATTTGCATATGTGGTAGATTTCTCTCCCTTCCCAAATTTTGATTCGTACCTAGTTGCTAGCTTATCATATTATGCAGGTCATGTTCAGTGTTCTATATGTCTTTTGCTGATGTTGTAAGTGGATGTTAAGTGGCTGCAAAGTGTCTTGTATCAGACCTCTCTCCATCATTTTCTCTCATGTTTTGGACATTGGATCGAACCTTCTCATAAAATATTTATGCATAGTGATCGATTGAAATCAAAGGTCTTATTTTTCCCTTGTTTGATTTAGTGTTCAAGGTTCCAAGTAGAGTGGATCAACGTTTTGGTGTATCACCATTATTAGGTAGGATTTCCCTTTCAAGTTTCTTTCTCCCTTTTCCACGGTAGATTCGCAGCACAAAGTAGAGATCCATTGATACATCTTACAGGAACCAGCCTTCTCTGGAGGTTCTTCTCACCATTGAGGCACCCACCCTCATGAGAAGATCCCATTGTTTCAACCAAATAGAGGATTGGCCATTTCACGCACGTCTTCGATTCAGGGTGCAGCTCCAAGTTGACAACAATAATTTCTTTAATACTACTCACAATTTTCCCTATGACCACTTTATGGGAATAGCATAAAATTCTCTCTCATATGTTACTGGCAACACTAGAATCTGACACCTATGTTGTAGAAAATTACATAGCAAGACAGGGCTCTAGTTCGGATGAAACCCAAAGTTTGGAAGGTAAACTTTGTGGTGTTAAATCTATCGCAACCATCCAAATTTGTTATCATGGCCACTTTATGGAAATGACACGAGTTTCTCCTTTAAAAAGCACGAGTTTGCTTCCAAAAGAAAGATTTAAGTTGTAAAATAGGACCTATTACTAAAAAAATTGCAAAATAATGCTTAATTAAATTGTCACTGTGATACTGCATGCAATGAATTCAATACCATAAATGTAAATATGATGGAAATAATAGGAAAATGCATGCAAGAAATGTACAGTAATGTTCAAAATGCTTAGAAATTAAATTTTGAGGTAGAGTTTATGTTGACGCAGTGGATTGCACCCTATGAAGGGAGGCTTAGCTCTCTTCATCCACGCGACACAATGGAGACATCCCTTTTGCTGTGGGTGGCAAACGTGAGGGATGAATCTCTAGATTAGGGGCTAGCTCCCCTTGATGCACCTTGAGGCCCTGGATTTCTTACTACTAACAATGGGGGGGGGATGAAAAGAGAGAAATACTAGAAATCAAAACCTAAACTAAAGCGGTGATGCGCCAAAATGGTTGGTCTGCTCAGCTTTGACATACACTTTACACCAAGACAAGCTGACATTCACTATCATTCAAGATGAGAAACTCTCCTACATCAGTATTTCAACAAGGGGGCCTATGGAGATACAAAGAGGAAGAACTATCAGAGGTGTTCTAAGACACACTGTGGCAGCCTGTTCACTGCGTCTATACTCTATTATGGACACTTCTTGTTGACCTGCAAGAAAAAGCTCACAATACACTAAATATGATGGATTCAAACTATGAAAGCATGAAAGAAAATGACTTGACACAAGATCAAAACCATAGACATGCAAAAGTGTAAACCCAAATAGAGGTAAAATGCTTGTCTTAATTCAAGGTAAATTCTTGCAAGGCTTCGCCATACAAGCTGAGAGATCCCCTTTCTCAAATGAGAGGTTACAAATATATAGAATGCTGGAAACAAGATCGTTGACATCACTAGGAATGGAGACCCATGTTGGAGTCAAACATCCGTTGAGACAAGAGACCATTATGTCGTCATATCCTCAAACTGCGTATGAGAGAGCCATGTTGTAGATTGCCCATCGTTGCTTTTACTGTCCTTGGGCTGCAAAAGCATGGGGAATCTGTTCCCGTCAACTGACAAAGTCATTCCAAGCTATTGTGACTGACTAAGCCCTCTTCAATGTTTGGACGCAACTAGTTGTGCATTAACGGTTTGGCATGAAAACACGGGCTGAGGCTCTCGATAGTTTGAAAACCAATCTATTTTATTGGTTTTCGGTAGATATATTCTACCTAAATGTATTAACTCCCTTGGCTGAGTTGTCTATGCCACTTGTCTTGGTCTGAGTGGTCATTGATTCTGCCCTTTGTCTTTGTCAGCAGCTGGAACTGTTTCGAGTTTTGTCTTTTTCGCTTTGTCTTTGCGCGTGTTTTGTCTCTTTCCTTCGACTTCTCCTTTGCCTTGGTTTCTCTTGTTTTGTCTTTACTCATTTGGGCCTTCGGTTTCTCGATGGGTTTCTACTCCTCAGGCCTTTGTTTTTTCCTTGCTTGCTTGGCTTGCTTCTTTGCGTTGTCGGCCTTCGGGCTTTCGGTGACTGTCGAATTTCTTCGGACAAAATGTTTGAAGGAATTCCTTCGAACATTTTGTTCGAAGGAATTCAACCTTGGCTTGCCTTCTTCGGTTTTCCTTCGGACATTTTGTCCGAAGGAAAACTCCTTCCGCTTGTCACTTCTGCCCTTCGGGCTTCTTGTCTTTGCCCCTTTGCTTCAATCGGTTGCCCTCCGCAAGGGCATTTCGAGCCAAAAGTGCCTTTTGGGCTTATGGAAATGGTCCATGTATTTCTCAAAGTGCCTCTGCAAGGGAATTTTGAGCCTCTAGTTGTCCTTCAGAACTTTTGTATTGGTCCTCATGTTGACGAAAAGCCCTTCGCAAGGTCCATTCTGCCTTCAAATCCATTATGCCTTCAAACATACTCTTCAAAAGTTTTGTAAAGCTCTATTTCATCTTTGAAGTGCCCCCTGCAAGGGCACATACCCTTCGAAAAAATTGCAAATGACCCTATAGAATGCCTAGGTGCCCTCTGCGGAAAAACACTTGCCTTAAGAAGTGTCTAAAGACCAATTCAGGGTCATCCGAAGGACTTACTCAAAAACCTTTGAAGTAAAGACATCTCAAAAACCCAGTTGCTTCTTCCTTACCCTTTCGGGTTTGTGAATGACTCCAACTCATGAAAGATCATAAGTCAAGAAATCCCACAAACCCAAATTGAACTGTTCTGACCCTTTTGGGTTTCTAAACTGCTTTTACTCATGAAAATTGACAAGTAAAATACTTTGCAAAACCCGACTTGCACTGGAACTGGGCATAGACCCTTTCAGGGTTGTCAAGTGCTCCTGCTTATTACTTGTAAAGCTTACAAGTAATGTTGTTCTGAGAACTCGATTTGCTCTGTGAGTGCTGGAAAAAACCAATGCTTGATGAGACAACACCTGCACCTACACAAAAGCAACTTTTCCTTGATTTTTAAAGGGTTAAGCCTTGGTTTCAGGGCAAAAGGTCATGAAGAACAAGGAAAGGCAAAAAGGGAGGGTAGGTGGGGGTGCCCATTTTGGCATGCAGGATTTACAAAATGGTCAATAATTTCACCTTTCAATTATCATTTAGTATACATTGATTGTAGAATATCTCTTAACAAGGGCCACATAGCCACTGGTCCCTGCGTTTATGTTGTAAATTGTTTAAAGTTGATTTTTCATCTAAGTTTACAATACAAACTCAATGCAAAAATAGTATGCAAAATTTAATAATAATAAATACAGAAAAGCATTAATGTTGGGATTGAGGAATATAGTCTTTTTGTAGTCTATGCCATAAAAGTAATGACTAATACATATAACATAGAGATATGAAAGATGTTAATAGAAAGTAATGTACTCTGATAATTTGATATGTTTTTATTAAAATAAAATTCATTTGTATATTATGGTAAGGACTACCTAGGTGGAGTCGAGAAGAGAATTGATGTGTCATGTATCGTATGTCATGTGCTATCTACCATGTGCCAAAAGGCATTCCTAAAATTATGCATGATAAAAATATCCGTTGTTGCCAGCATTCTCCTATTTATCCTCCAACACTTGGCACAACTAATTGTTTCCAAGCTCACATTAAATTTAGATTTATAAATTGATGGGGGTGGAAGTGGCTTATAAACAAAATTAAAAAAAACATGTGTACCGCACACAATTTACTATCCCCAATATCGTATTAGATTTGTATTTGTAAATTAGCCCAGGTGGAAATGGCTTATAAATAAAATAACATGCACATAAAAATGCTTCAATGCAATGAAGTAACATGGATTGTTGATGGGGTGGACTTGTCTTTAACACACATAAATGATTTTTAATTTCTTACTAGTAACTTGTAATTATATATATAGTGTTACAATTTAATATAAAAACTGTTCAAATTTTAAATAATTATTCTAATGTGTTACAATTTAATATAAAAATTGTTCAAATTTTAAATAATTATTCTTATATATATATATATATATATATATATATATATATATATATTAGAATAATTATTTAAAATTTGAACAATTTAATATATATATATATATTAATTAGAATAATTATTTAAAATTTGAACAATTTTTATATTAAATTGTAACACATTAGAATAATTATTTAAAATTTGAACAGTTTTTATATTAAATTGTAACACTACATATATATAAGTTAGAATAATTATTTAAAATTTGAACAATTTTTATATTAAATAGTAACACAATAAATATATAATCTAAAAATTGAATTGTTTTTATACAACATATTTATATTTAAATGATAATAACTATTTATTTATTTATTTTTCCATATTAAAATGATTAAAGTGTAATTTAAAATGATAAATTCATTCTCACTACATAATTAATTTTTGCACTCCATAAGAATGGTTAAATAGGACATAGGTAAGATATAAATTTTAATAGATATATACTCTTTTACATGGGTATTTAATGGATATAGATGCATCCTTATTTAATTGAGATGCTAATTTAAATTAGTGGAGAATCATAATTAAAATGTTGCAGTTTCATTAATGAATTAAAATTTGCAATGAAATTGTATATAGAACAAGAAAATAATAAACGGGTATTGGTAGTTCTTTGTTAGATTTAATTTATACAAATATTTGTCTAATTTTAACTCCATTTTTATAGCTATAAAATGAGAAACATTAGTATAGGAAACACATGTTAATATTGCATTCAATTTAAAAGAATATGTCCAAATAACATCTATAGAGTATTTCAAAATTAATATGTTAATGATTAATTTTAAGTCCATTTTAATAGCCATAAAATGAGAAACATTAATATAAAAACACATGTTAATATTGCATTTAATTTAAAATAATACGCCCAAATAACATCTACAAAATATTTTAAAATTAATATGTTAAATATTAAACAAAAGATTATAATTGTTTATATATATATATAAAAAGTATTTTCATTGATTGAAAGAAAAATAGATAATTAAAAAATGAAAACTATATCACCTTAACATGGGAAGGACTAATAAAAAGTAAACTACAAATCATTACCTTACATGATGCCAATGAAATGATGGAGTCTTTTATATATAGCGTATAGCCTAAAACCTAATAACATTAGGTTTGGATAAACACTTTACCAAACTAACCTAAGGTTAAGCACACCACTTGTTAGCTACTCCATAATCCTAATATACATCATAGGATCATGGGCCTAGGTAAATAACACCGCCTAGATTTCCTAAGACAAAAGAGTATTCAAAAACTTGTGTAGGGAATAGGATATTATTCTAACACATGGGGGAAGAGCTCCCTTATTTATAAAAATAGCCTATAGTTACCTTTATTCTGATATCTTATATGTAATTAGCTAAGGCTTAGAAATTGAAACCCACCCTCCTCCCTTTATTATAGGGATGGTGTCTAGTTGGTTCCATATTTGCGCAAGTTACAATATAAAATTCATTAATATTGTACATTAAGAGAAAATAATTGAGTGGAAGACGAAATGGTCCCAAATTTTTGTTGAAGACGAGGAAATAATTGTTTGGACGTGGAGTGAGAAATCCTATTGGTTTAAGAAATTGGAGTCTTTTTTATATGGGTCAAAGAATGATAGTGTATTTTGGGGGTTAAAAAAAACATCTTAAAAATATTTAATAAATTAGAATCATCAGAATTTTAATAAAAGTAGTGTGGTAAAAATGATAGTGTATTTTGGGGGTTAAAAAAAAAATCTTTAAAGTATTTAATAAATTAGAATCACTAGAACCCAGGGATTTGGATACATTTGCAGATATTCATCCAATGATTCACTAATAGTTTTTAGGTTAGATTCGGTCCAAAATTGATGAGGAAGATGAAGTAGGCGAACCTAAATGGGTTTTACATTAAGTAGTTCAGTGAGGGGATTGAACGCAAGGGACCATTGTTTGATGACCAGGGGGTAGTGATTCAATCACTAGAATTGGTTTTGAGTCTTTATCCTATCTTCAATATTGCAAGATATAATAATAAACTTTTTGCACAAAGGTAAATATCAAGATCCCCAGATAGGAGGGGTTGTCAATGCTTTGAGATCCAAGCATGTAGCTTTCAACGTTTAGGCCGGTAATCTACAAATCTACAGATGACACCTAGGCTGAGAAGAATTCTCCGGATTTGATCACTTCTCTGGACTCCTCATTAAAGATTACATCAGGGTCAAAAGATGCAGGTTTGAGAGGTTTTGGATCTTCTTTTGGAGCTGTCTTATGAGATACCACCTTCGCGAAAGAAACATGCTTCAAACTTCTGGAGTCCACTGCGGCTTCCATCTTCATGACGTCCAAACCTCTATAGATAATAGAGGGGAAAAGTGGGGAATGACCAACCTACCCAGGGGAACCATTTGCAGGTCCAGATCCGGTCAAGGATTCCTTCCGCGTCAGATTATGCCCATAGATCTGAGCATCCACGTCTTCTGCAACATTCTTCCACACATAATCAGTCTGCTTCTATGCAGTGTCAGTCTTCTGCATGGCCTCAGACTTCCACACATCGTCGACCTTTTGTCCAAAATCAGTGTTTCACATAGCGTCAGTCTTCTGCATAGCATCGACGTTCTACCTAGGATCACCAAATACAAGAGAGCTTCTGCCATGAGTAGGAAGTGGAGTAGGGGAATGCAATTCAAAATTTCCAGTTCTTACATGGCCAAACTGGCCAGGGGAACCATTTGTAGCTCCAGATCTAGTTGAGGATTCCTTACACATCAGATTTTGCTCGCAAATCTAATCATTTGTGTTTTTTGTAGCATTCTTCCATATAGAATCAGGGTTCCTCACAATATCCATCTTCTGCACAACATTAGTCTGCTCCGCATCAGTCTTCTCTATGGTGTCAAACCCAGAATCAATCTTCTGTACAGCGTCGATCTTTTGTACAGCATCAACCTTTTGTCTAGATTCACCAAATACAGGGGAGCTTCCGCCATAAGCAAGAAAGGGAGTGGGAAAAGATATTTCAAAAAAATATTAACATATTAGAATTCTATATTGAAATTTAAGGGCATAGCTTTTTACTTGTTAGATGTAATATGATTTGGTGTTAATGGAATGCTAGGTTTTTTTAGTAAAATTATTATAAATGAACTTATAAGTATATCCTCAGTTGATCCAAATTGTGCGTGTGTTGTTCACCTTTTTTCTTTTGAGAGAATTCAATTTGCTTAAAATTTTCCTTATTTTTTAATTAACTTTTTTAATGTTTGATTTTTATAGTCTTCTTATCTTTGTAAAGATAAATTAGGATTTTATTTCTCCATATTTAATAATGTGAATTGGTTCGACAATGATCCATCAATTTCAAGAAGTTAAGTAAATATTATGAAAATTGAATGAGTAAATTATGAAATAACATTAAACTTTATGTTTCTATTTCTTTTTAAAAAAAAAAAATTACCTTGAATTGGGTGGATGATTAAAGGAGTTGGTTGAATTTCTTAATGATGTTTTATGTGATCTCTCATAATACCAAACCTAGTATGCTTTTCTTACCAACTTGGATTGAGTGTATGTGTAGGGGTTAAAATATCTTATCATTAGATATGAGTATAAGTGGGACAATGACTAACATTATAAATGAGATTGAGTGCCTCTTTCAATATTATATTAAAATTTGAAACTCTTTAAATATTATATTGAATATTGAAACATTTTAGACAACAATTTATTTTATATAATGTTTTAGGTGAAATTATCTCTAACAAAAAATATTTTTATAATAGATGTATTATTTTGTGTTTCATAGTTCCAAACTTTTTAAAAACCTCTAAAAACTTTGGAACTTAGAATTTAGCCTTTCTTCGTTACAAATTTATTGTAAAATTTTAACATCATACCTATCGTTGTCTAGTGCTTCATTGATGTTACATACACCCTATTATTTATAATAGTTTTCCTCCAAATACTTTCACAAAACTTACAGGGGATCTTTAGTGATTTTCTCTCATGGATTTCTCCCATTTTCTTCTTATAACAAGTTTTCTTTAACAAATTTTTTTGGATCAAAGAAGAATTAAAATATTAATTTGAAAGACTAAAAATTTGAAGTTTTATATTTCTTGTAGGTGAACAAATAATCAAAGCCGAAGCATTTCTCGAGTCAATAATCAAAGGTATTTTGATGGGAACTAGGTTAAAAGAGGTTTATATTTTGTATTTATCCAAGTAAGTACAATAGTTTAGGGATATAAAATGAGGAAATCGCGTACAATTCTTTTATTTTCTTTTTATTGTACCTTTTCTATTTATTTATTTTTTCTTTTCTTAATAGTACATGTATATCGTATGAATAAAAAATTAAAAAAAATCCATCAAGTTGAATTTTTTTCTTAAATAGTTACTAAAGAAAGTTTGGGGCTTGTCTCTTATTTGAATTTCTACTTATAAAAATGGCTCTTCTTGCATGCATTTCATTATATAATGTCTACTTATAAGAATGGCTTTTCTTGCATGCATTTCATTATATAATGTCTATTGAGTTTTAAGGTTATGTTAGAAAAATAATTTAAAAAACCCCGTATTATTTTCTAGAATATTTTGGAAAAGTCATTCCCGTGCTCTTGATGTGTCATCAAAATACCTCCTAATTCAGTTGAATAAGTTTTCTTGAGTGGATGGACATTAGTGTGGAACATCTTGCACTTAAGCTTCATACTTACTATGTTTTACTTATAGCGGATGAGGAGGACTGGAATCAATTATTGATTAGTGGACTAACGCTTGGTGGAGGATCAATTATGTTAGAGGAGCTTAATGGGGTTATTGAAAAACGATTAGAACGAACATTAATGCGAACAGTAAGATTATATTTTATTTATTTTATACATTATATTATGAATGAAAAATAATTCTACAATTTTATTTATTAACAAATAATTTTATTTACACATAAATATGTATAAAATACTATTTATAGATAATTATTTAATTTATATCATTTTCATTTACAGCTAGGTGGATCTTACCAACAAAGAGTTTGTTGTGAGTATTTGAAAGAGATAAAATCAAGGGCTGAAGATTTGGTCCAAGCTTTCCAAAATGAACAATTTCTCTAAAAAAGAATAGGCAAAGGCTAAGATAAATGTATTAATTATTAGTTATCATATTTTTTTTAACCATCTTAAACAAAGAAGAATAATACAAAATTAAATTTTAAAGCATGAAGCATGCATTCAATTGTTATGACTTAATGTTAATTGTCAAAGTGTCTTGTGCTGAAAGGTATATATAACAAAGATGTGTAGAGATAAATGGTATAAGAGAAAATATATTGAATAGGTTCATTATTAGTGATTAACTTCTCCACATTATATTGTTGTGAGAAAAATTATTTCTTTCTTAGGTTAATGAATTTAGCTACAATTTAGTTAGGTTAAATATTTTAGTGAGTAGCATTTAATGTATTTGTTAATTATATTTGTATTTTAAATTTTAGAGTTTCAATCACATTTGTAATTATTATATTTAGGTTTTATGTAAGCTTTGCAAATTATATATTTGTTTATGTATATTTGTGCATATAGGAAAGAAACCTATAAATAAATGATTAATCATTTCAATAATATTGTGATTTAAATATTTGGCATCATTGCACTTTCCTTTGTTTAGGATCATTTGTATGGTTTTGTTAAAAAGAACATTGGCATTCCTAATCAAGATGATAAAAGGAAAAAAAATTAAGACAAATATAAATATGAATTGTTTGTTTTTCATAGATACAATAGCACTGAGGTCCATGAAAGTTAAATGAAAAAACAGTGTTGGTTCTTTTCTAGCTTTGGGAGCACATAAGAAATACTTGTTTTAAGTTCTATTACTTGAATTTGTTTTCAAGATTCTCCTCCCATCCTCTAAATGATATGTTTAGACAAGGAGTTTCTTATTAGAAATGATTTAGAAGGGACATTGTGCATCCAGTGTTTGTGTGTCTAGCTACCAAGTCAAGTTATGCTATTACAATGACTTATCATAACAAATAGCAATTATGTGATTAAGAAAGTTAGTAACAACAAAGAGAATATGGCAAATTTATTGCACAAGGAACTGGTTAAATTTGAACTCTTAGACAACATTTAGCAATTTCAGGGAAATATTTTAAAAACAAAAGCTTTAAATGAATTTCTAATTCTTTTAGAATACCCATTTATAATCCAATAACATAAGACTCATATAACCAGTATAAATTAACTCAATATAAGATTAAGATTTTGTATTTTGTATTTTGTGGTCGCTATTTAAAGAATAAAGTTACAAACATAAGAAATAAAAATGGTTGCGAAAGATATGATGAGCTCCAACAAGAATGGTAAATGTTAATCTTGCGCCTTCTCTAATCACTGAATTAGTGACCTTTCATTTTCTTTATTCACTAAATCTCTTAATTTGCTTAAGTTTGTGATTCCTTAGTCCTCAATTCTCCATCCTTAATTTGTTAGTGTTATTTTTTACTTTTTTTAAACACTAAAGTATGCACTTCACACATCTTTATATTGTTAAATTATTCATTGTGTTTAAGTCTTAATTTCACTAAAGTCTTCATTTTTTTTTTAAACTTTTCGTTTAACTAAAGTCTTCATGTTACTAAAGTTTTATTTTAGCATTCTTGAGTTTTAACTATGTCCAATCTCATCAATTCAACAATTTTATCATTTAAATTTTACCTTTTTTGGTAGTAAAATGTTGCACTTTGATTTATTGTTGACTTGACATTTAAACATTAACAACTATTTTGCAACTAAACATGGCAGACTTGTCGTGACATTAGAACATCACCAAGTATTAATTTTGCAACTAGATACATAAGCAAAGACTTGCTATGACATTAGATAGCCATTTTTAATTTAATAATATATCTTATGTTATATGTAGTTTTCAAATTGATGAACAATTCTCCAAGGAAAAATTAAATATGAGCTCTATTTCGCATTTTTTTGTATAATATTTAATCATTCAACTTGATAATGGACCACAAAGCATGGCTTAAAATATCAATTCGTTTTTCTCATACACAATGTATCCCGAAGTTTATCTAATAAATTTAATTAACAAGATTTGCAAATATTAATCTTGCACTTTATCTAATCACTAATTGTAATTTTGTATTTTCTTTATTCGCTAAATCCCTCAATTTGCTAAAGTTTGCAATTCCTTCGTCTTCAATTTTGTCCTTAATTGGTATTAATTAACTTGACTTTTTTCTAAACACTAAAGTATTCACTTCATAAATCTTTATATTGTTAAATTCTTTATTTTGTTAAATCTTAAGCAATTCCTTTGTCGTCAATTTTGTCCCCAATTTGTTTCAAAATTAATTTTTTACTTTTTCTAAACGTTAAAGTATTCACTTCATAAATCTTTATGTTAACTTCTTCATTTTGTTAAATCATAACTTCACTCAAGTCTTCATTTTTATAAGTCATTATTTAACTAAAGTTTTCATTTTTATGAAGTCTTCACTTTCATAAAAAAATTATCTTATTTTTTTTGTGTTTTAGCTAATTCCAATCTTATTAGTTCAACAATTTTATCATTTTTATTACTAGTTTAGTACTAATAAAATATTACACTTCAATTTATTGTTGGTTTGACATTAAAACATTACTGAGTATTGATTTTGCAACTAAACACATATCCACAGATTCATCATGACATTAGAACATTATCAAGTATTAAGTTTGCAACTAAACACATAAGAGACTCGTACGATATTAAATAATTGTTGTTAATTTGAAAATATCTTTTATATTTTATGTGTCATTAGGATTTATAAACAATTTCTCCGAGAAAAAATTAAAATTGAGCTCTAATTCACATTTATTTCTATAATATTTAATCGTTCAACTTGACAATGGACCACAAAACATGGCCCCAAAATGTCTATTCATTTTTCTTGTACAACATTTATTCCAAAATTTATTTAATAAATTTACTTAACTTATCTAATCACATTAAATGGAAAGTCACTCTCAAACCATATATCACACTTCATATTTTATCTTCCTTCCTTCATAATTACTTATTAGTCCCTATTAATAGAGAACTATAGTATTAATTTAGCTAGTATCGTCTATTATTTTCATATTCATGAATCAATGAAATGAAAATATGATTACCTTGTCGTCCCCTCGCCTACCCCTCCCTTTTTTTAAATTTAAATAATGTAGATATTAAGAGTTCAAAACTAGATTATGAGGTAAAACCTATATTTTCTATAGTCCACTTATGTGGCTCTATTACATCGAGTTTGGGAAAGGGGAACACTCATGTTCTAATATTGTCCGATGGCAAGGGAGAAGGGTTTGTCCAAGGGGTGAGTTTGGAGTCTTGCTAAGTGTGGAAATCCTTTTTGGTTGTCATATAACCCTTATATGTTTTATATATGTGTGTTCTTGATTTAGATTTAGGTAGTTTTAGTTTGGATGTTAGTGGAAGCCCTTGTTATAAGGAAGTTTGATAGGTGAACTTTCTAATTGAGTTTGGCAATTTTCCATGATCCACATTTACTTTATCATACTTTTCGTTCTTATTCATGCTTGGAGTTGCGAGCCCTTGGCTCAAGAGTAATTAGGACAGCCACCTAATGATAACAAAAGGATGAGAAGTGAGCCCCTTCTCTATTTAAACTTAAGGGTGTGCATTAGAATTTGATTCAAATATTATTATACAAATTTATGTTGGCTATCGAAAGCTATTAAAAAATAACAAATTCAATTTATAAACCTTGTGAAAGAAAGATAGACATATAACCTTGAGCTTGCATGTGTTGTAGTAATCTTTATTAGACATTTTTAAGAAAAAGAAAATTTATATTGATAAAACTTATTATTTAAATAAATTGTTAAAATTAAAATTATTATATGAAACATATTATAAATATTATTATCTTATTAATTATGATACGGCAATTAAAATAAGATATTTCAATTTCAATTTGTTGCTCAAAACAATGTGCATTTCCTTAAGCCAAAAAAAACTAATTGCTTTACACAATTTTTATCATGGTATAAACTCACTCAATTCTTTAAATTTAATTATATATATATATATATATATATATATATATATATATATATATATATATATAATTTCGCTATTTTTCATAGAATAATTAAAGGATTGATAATTTTAAAAATTTTAATTTTTGAATGTAAAACTATTCAATTGCCCTAACTTCTTTTGTAAAATACCTTTTAACTTTACATAATTAAGTTACATGTAAAAATATTTCGAAGCAAGGCTAAAACAATTTTTTTTTTTTTTTAAACCTGTAGAAATTTGTTTTGAAAATTTTGGAGCAATTGTTTGCTCATGAAGAATTTTTAAATATTGTAACATTGTGGAGAACTTCACATTTACACAGGGCCTTAATTGTAGGGTACTAACCCCTTTTAAGGGTAGGGACTAGCAGGTAGTCACTCATGTGGCCACAACCCAACCCAAGGTAAAAATAAAATGTCAACGGTTTATTGACTATTAGTGAAGTCACATGTGACCACCTCACTTAAGCGTAGCAGTCGCAAACTCTGAAAGAGGTGGCATTTTTGTTGATATTTTGCTAGTTTGAACAGTGTTCAGTGAACAGGGATGGTTCAAGCCAAGCCAAGCCAAGCCAAGCCACATACCTAACTTGTGTGTGGTGTGAGTGAGGCCAATGTCGATGGAGGGAGTCTTAGGTGGTGCCCGTAGATTCCTAAACTAGGCACCCAAATGCAAGGTAAACTAAAAGGGACCCCACGTAATTTTTGAACCTCTTCCGCACTAAATTATAAACCCTATATAATTTCTAAATCTTTTAACATGTTTTCTTGCATTTTTTATATGAACTTTATGTGACTAATAATCATTGTCGGGATTTTCGTGGACCTAATCGGCTTATAACCCAATGAATCGAAAAGCTCAAGGTAGGTCCCACGAGGACCCCTTACTTCCATAAATGTTGTGAGAAGGGAGATATCACCTCATCTTCACCTCTAGAGTCGAGGGCCTAGAAGTAACCAATAAGGTTGCTAAAGAAGTGTTCTTCAGAGCATCCTCATCATCTATATGAGAGAAATAGTGTTATAGAAGGATTTTAGGTTGATTAAAGTAAGTGGAGCCGACATGGTTGAGTAGAGACCATATATTCACTTGTGCATCATGATATATGTCGGTTAGGCATGTGTACTTGTTCACCATGTTGTGTGCCTCATACCACATAATGGGCTAGCAGTTGGCCATGTGGTTGAGTAGATTGTGTAGTGTACATTCTAAAAAAAAATTGTTTTTTTCACATGGTTTTCATCATACAAAATTTTGGGCATGACAATTTGGTATTAGAAAACTATTTAATCACCAAGAGCTCTGGGGATTATTATTTTGTACCATTTCTTCTACAATGAATTGATGCATGTACTTGTTGGGTGATACACCTCACTGAAGAGGTAGGCATCGTACACATGAAGAGTTCCTTGTACCTTGAAGGACATAGGACCACGGACTCTTCTGACCAAGTATCATACACATGGCTCCTTGAATTGGTCTTCGTGAATAAGAGATCGATGTTAGGACTTGTTGGACATTCACACATCTAATTGAGTGGATGAAGTTTGATATAGGCTTGGAACAAAGGTTCCAACTAAGTGTTAGGAAGTCAGATGGCCACAAGGGCCAAGTTAACATTAGCTTGCAAGTGAACTATTGTGTGCTAGGTCCATGGGACTTCCCCATCACCTTTGACATATAAATCTTACCTTGGATGAATTCTTAGATATGTTCTTTGGATAGATTGATCTTGGTTCTCAAGACCGTGAGGTTTGATCATAGCTAGACCTTAAAGTGTCATGTGGACCTAGGGTCAAGATGGGAATTTCTAGGTTTAGTGACCACCCCTTTCAAGCAAACATTACCTCACCACTCAAGTGAAGTGTACTAGAGGGTTACTCGATGTTCTATCATCGAGAGTGATGAAGTTGGGAATAAATCGGTATGAATTTTAGTGAGGCCATCCTATTTTTCTTAGTTTTTGAATCTTGCCTTGCAAGTAGTTCCAGTTTAGTCCCTCCTTAGGCTAAAAGGCTCATCTCGGCAGGCCATAGAGGGTTACAAAGACCTTAGGGACATGCTTGTTCCAAGTGAGGGATCAAGAGCCTTATTGTGTTATGATTGGGTTTCCTTTTGAAACCTATTTGCGTATGTGCAAATGTAGCTTGATATTGTATTCACCTTGTGTGATGGGCCGATGATTCCACATGGAAGACCTTGTTATAAAATCTCATGTGGATCACATTTTTTTCACATGTCCTTATGGTGAGTGATCTTTACCTCCTTTATACTAGAGAGTTATGCCTTGTTGATATCCACACAAGGGAGTGGCTTCCATTGGAGTTAGATGTCATTGATGGTTGGAGAGGAACATGTGGGCCTTGTGTGGCATTTTGGCACCAAGTAGGTGTAATCATCATCTTAATTAAGTCATGACTATGTTAGAAAGGTATTATTTCCTCTTGTCCCATGTTTGCACAATACCAAATGCATTCAAATATTGTTTGGATGTCGATATCAGAAAGTTGCGATCATCAACCTCCTTGAGGTTATGACCCCTTTTTTGTAGTAATTTTATTGAGAATACCTTGTGTTGATTGTTGGTGCTCTGGAGGTGATTCTTGCAATATATTATGGAGTTAACCCTTCAAACTGGGTTGTTCAGATTTTTTATTTTTATTTTTATAGCGAGTTTCTTGAAATTTTCAATATCTATTCCTCTAATGAATGAAATCATAATAACATGTTCCACCTTTTTTTGAATTTTAGACACCTAACTATTTAAAGTCTATAGTCATAAAAAAATCAATTTATATGAATGAAAATTAATATAACATAAATTTTTTAAAGATATTTGTAACATACACCAAAATCACACCTTTGAATTTATACTTTTTATTTTTTTACACTACATAAAAGCATGTCTATCATTTAAACAGTTAATTTTTACTTATGTCAATGGTACATAATATTTTCCCATTATGAACTTTGTATAAAATTATTTAACACATAAAAAAATCTTATAATATTTTATATAAATCATTCGCATCACAACATAGGTTAGAAACTACAAGAATCCTTTATTAAAAACAATAATTCCAAATTACAATGACACATTAGAACTTTTTAAATGTTGTATTCAAACAGAAAATAAGCTACAACTCAAAATGAATACTGATATATCTAATTAATAACAAATGAAATACATATGGAGAAGTTAATCCATCCTTACTGTTATAATCTTGCATGGACACCTCAAGTGCTCAACAGGTTTGAATGTACCTTCCTACTTTTAGTACATCTTGATGTGATCAGTGTGTCCAAGATAGAATGAGTCATTTGAGTGTTGTGAGCTACATCCTTGTCTCCTTTTAGAGGAACATTATTCCATGGTGGGGATACTAAGTTGACTGGGTTTCTTATGAGTTGTGATGGCATGGATGATGGGGTAGTTTCTTTCAGAGCTAGAAGTAACCTTAACCCTTAATGGGTGTGCACTCCTTTTCTCTTAAACACAACATGAAAATAATTATGTTATCAATTTTATGGCATGTATTCTTGATTCCTAGGGTATGCAGATTAGTTTGGAATGTGGTATCTAATATGTTATGGTCATCAACATTTTAGAGATGACCCTTCCCTTTATCATATTTTCTAATACTCCCTATTGATAGTATGTGTTGTACAAATGCATGCATAATCTTGTGGCATGTAGAACCTTCTTGGATGCACATGTTGATTATTGGGTCTTGTAGTGCCTCATTTTGGAACCATGCCGCACCCTTGCATGGATTTTGAGGTTGGAGACAACCTTGTGTATGAATTGATTATGCATGCATGTGTTGCACCTTCATTATTCTTTAGATTTTTTTATCTAGAGAAGATGCATTCTGAGTGATGTTATTCTCATATTTTCCTAGGAGTGTTACTTTTATCGTGACTCCTTGAGCAATTTCCTTCCCCCTTCTTCACATGGTTATCATTAAGTGATGTACAAGTTTATTATGATGCCTATGAGAGTATGATTGCATGTTGGGCCTAGTCTTTATGGAGGGATTGACTTCTAGGGAAACATATTGGATCTAACTCATTGGCCTTGGAAGTTTGGGATGCCTTTTGAGGACCCTTTTTGAGAAGGGTATTTTTGTATGAGTGTGTGTCCCTAAAGAAATAGAGTTGTTGATCAGTTACTTTGACTGAGATTTTTTAGTGTTTTTTTTACTATGTTTGGTAGGTGAGTACCTAACATAGTTCATGAGTTTTATAAACAAGAGAACATATAACCTTATCAATCATCATAAATTGAGTATCCTTGGTGAGGGTTAGACCTTTTGCATTATAATGAAAATCACTAGGGCCCACTTGTGTTATGTGTAGTGGGTATTGTAAGAGCATAATATGTTGTTCACCTAGGAAAGTGTGTAGTTGTTTAATGGAGTTTTTGGCATTGAGAATACTAATTATAGGGAAAGGGATATTGGAAGACCCTTTAGAGATTGATATTGCCCATGAGTGGTGGGCATTCTCCTCTTAGTGGAGGAGTTAAACATGTAAAGAGGGAAGTCAAATCGCTTGTAGTTTTTCAAGTTAGGTGTATGAATACAATAGTCTGCAGTCTGTTGGTTGAATAATTTGTCGATCAGCATACTGATAAACAAAATAGGTCTGATCAGCCAAAGTAGGAAGATTAGTCATCCAAATGTGTAGTTTTACCACATCAGAAAGACACTGATCTCTCCTCTCATCAAGGGGAGGTTCCCTGTATATATATATATATATATATATATATATATATATATATATATATATATATGTAAACAGAAAATAATACTCATGGGTGGGACAAACCATCCATCTCTCTTTCTTCAGAGATGATGCACGCGGATTAAAGGAAAAACTTAGGGGAAATGACAGACAATACTCCTCTTCTTTCAGAAGTACTATTCAACAAACCACAAGAATACTCCTGGTAGTAACAATCAAAATGTAGCAAAGGATGTAATAACCAGCAAATCGAGATGTAGCACAAAGTCTTCACCTAGATTGCTCAAGAGTAAGATACGAAGGACAATGAGGGCACAAAGTCTCCTCAAGGTCCTTTACACAGAAATGAAAAGAAAACACACTAAAGGCAATTATGGGGGCACAAAGTCTCTCCACAGTTGACTCTTTAGGACACCTTCTTGACTGTTGTCACTAATTTTGCTTGTTGAATTAAAGGAACATAAGATATATTGAAGAAAAAGACATAAGAACAATTTCCTCAATAACAAAGATATTACAGCACAAAGTCTAAAAAACCACTTGCTTTCTTATTCCAGTAACAAAATATGATCAACAATCTGAGCTCAAAGTCTCAGTAATCCCTTACAATTTGGACAGAGTTTCGTTCTAATTGTCAAAAAAGAGATGCTTATTACAATAGAAGAAAGTCCCTTATATAGCCTCTTCAAGAAGCACTCGAGAACAGTCAATACATCATTTTGCGTTGGAATCTATTAAGAAGACACGCTGGAACTTAGGGGCGTTTTACCCATTTGATTCTATCAATGCAGGGAAACAAGTCATGCTTATTGAAAGTTTGCAACTTTCAATGTCCACCTGGCGATCTGATCTTATCTTCATCATTCCTCCTTTTTTGATTAATTGAATCGGGTCCTGGATTTAGTTTGCTGTTATGTTCCTTCTCCGCTTTCTACTGGTCTTGGCCTTGAAATCTATGAATGTATTCTGGTTTGTATGTTCAAAGGATCAACGGCTAGTTCACTGTGTTGAATTTGACATTTTTTGGGTGCGTCATTCCTTTGTCCTCTTTTGGCTTTTCTGTTTGGCAATTTTCTGGATTGAACTTGCCCTTTCGGGCCTTAAGAAATGACCTGTTTTGAGTCGGGAAGAGCCTCCCGCAAGGGTATCTACCCTTCGGGTAATCTTTCAAAGGCCTTCAGGCTTCTTCGAGAAACTCTTTGAACTTTGGCGATGAACCAATTGTTGAACTGTTCCATTGAACCACATCTTTGAACCATGTGTTTGAACTAACCGTTGAACCAAGGCTTTGAACCTTTTCGTTGAACCAAGACGTTGAACCAACCGTTGAACCAAGTTTTGGTTCAACGGTTCAAAAAAATCCTTGAACTGACTGACGAACCGTTTGATTGAAATAAAGAATGAATGAAAGCATTGAAACAAAGCGGATGAACCAAATGTTGAAACAAAGCATTGAACCGCTTGATTGAACCTGCCTTTGAACCATTTGACGTTGAAACAAAGGATGAACCAAACGTTGAACTTGTTGTTGATGCTTGTCAATGTAAATTTTTGTTTGAACCAAGGCGATGAACCAATTTCAAAAATGACCAATTGTTAGAAACTGATTCTTTTGATTGAACCCACCTGCAGAAGTCGTGAAGCCCGTTGAACTTGTAGAAATGAGCCTGTTTGCAAAGTCCATAGATTTAAGCCTGTAGAGTCTGTAGATTTTTGAAAAGCTTGAAAAATGAGGAATTTGAATGCCCAAAACAAATTTTGGAAAGGGAAGAGATAATTTTGGTCTGTAGGACCAAAATAATTCAAATGTTGTCCCAAAAATAGCTGATATTTTTTGGGGGGCAACAGTGGGCTCCAATTGGGGAACTTCTATCAATTGCAAAAAAATTGAAAGGAGTAGAATCCAGAATCTCCAGTGTCTTCATGTGTACCATTGGGTTACGGAGTCATGCTACCCAAAAATGAAAGGCTTCAAAAATAGAAACAAACAAAACAAAACAGAATTAAAAACTGTACAAATATACATATATACATATGCAATGATCTGATACTTCAAGAGTTGAAGTGTTTCAGATGTTGCCCATTGTGGGGTAGAGAAAAGAGTGTGCCATCTTGATATTTTAGCAGAAAGTTATTTTCACCAATGTGCTGATGAATTATAAATGGGCCTCTCCAAAGGGAGTCAAACTTTCCATGCATCCCTTTTGGTTCTCTCTTTTTGTCCCACAGTAGGACTTGATCTCCAATCTAGAAATCACGATTTCTGGCCTTCTGGTCAAAGAGTTTCTTTACCAGACTTTGATGAGCAGCAATTCTATCTATCACCATGGTTCTCTATTCCTCTAGCTCAGTCAAGTACATGATTCTTTTATCAAGAGAGCTTTCATATGTCTGATCTTCAATTGCCTTTGTCAATTTCAAGGCTGGCAATTCTAAGGTGATTGGTATCTCAGCATTGATACCATAAAGAAGTTGAAAAGGAGACATACCAATTGCCCTCTTTGGTGTGATTCTGTCTGTCCACAGAGCATCAACCAATGTTTTATGCCATGTTCTTTGATTGTCATCTACCAACTTCTTGATAATAGTTACCAGATTCTTATTGCTAGATTCAGCTTGTCCATTCCCTTGTAGAAAATAATCAGAAGAGTGAGAGAATGTAATTCCATAATAGAAACAAAATTTTGTAATTTCCTGAGAGGTGAAACAAGGTGAATTATCAGTAACAATTTTGATTAGAACTCCAAACCTGGAAATGATATTCTCTTTGAAGAAGTTGCATACAACTTCTGAAGTAGCATGCTTAGTTGGGATTGCTTCTACCCACTTAGTGAAATAGTTAGTTGTTGTAAGGACATAATCATATCCAGCACTTGAAGATGGGTTTATGGTCCCAATAAAATCAAGTCCCCATTGTTGGAAAGGTTCTTCTATGATCACCGGCTTGAGAGGCATAGTAGCTAACTTGGGTCTTCCAACAAATTGCTGACAAAGTTCACATTTTCTCACCCACTTATGTGCACCTTGGAAAAGAGTTGGCTAGTAATACCTGGCTCGCAAAATCTTGTGAGCAGTCACAGAAGTTGAAAAATGTCCTCTACAGGCCAGATTGTGAAAATATTTCAAAAGCTGGGTTTGCTGCTCCTTGTCTACACAGCAAAAGAATACTCTATCTATGCTTCTCTTGTACAGGTCGTTATCCCAAAGAACAAAATTGACAGCTTTCAACTTGATAGTCATCTTTTCTTTGTAAGACAAATGAGTAGGACATTCACCATAAGTTAGGAAATGAGTGATACCTGAATACCACTCATTAGTAGTAGAGACAAAAAGGACTGTTGGAGTCTCTTCTACTTCAGTTTCTTCACGCTGTGTCTTCTGTCTTATTGTCAACAATTAATTGGCATAGGCCTTTACCCCTGACCAACTTTGTCGGCTTGATGTCTAGATCAAACTCTTAGATCTTTGTAATCCAATTACCTCTTTTTGTGCCAAACTCTTGTTGAGTTAATATAGACTTGACTGTAGTATCAGGCACTAAGGCAGTAGTATGTGAATTTAGAATATAGAAGCGAAAATATTTGACTGCTTTCACCAAGGTATAAGCATGCTTATGTATATTTAAATATTTCATCTCATGAGTTTTGAGAGGGAAACTCATGAAAGAGATAGGAGATTCTATACCTTCCTTGTCTTGTTGAACAAGAATCGATGAAAGAGTGTGTTCAGATGCATAGTTGTATATGATGAAATCTTTGTTGTAATCTAGGCAAACCAAGGTAGGGGCATGAGAGATGGCAGTTTTGATATCCTGAAATGCTAATTTACCTTCTTTAGTCCAGCTAAAGACAGTCTTCCCTTTCATCATGTTCACAATATGTCTAGTCTTCTCAGCAAATTCAGGGATGAATCTCCATAAGAAATTCACCTTTCCAAAGAAAGAATGAACAACATTCTTATTTGTAGGCAGATTAAGCTCTTGAATAGACTTGAATCTATCTGAGTCAATCTTTATACCTTCTTTGGACACAATGTGTCCAAGGAGCAAAAATAGACTTTTTAAGATTTTAAAAAATACCATTCTGGCAGCAGTGCTCCAGCACTTGTTGTAGGTGGCGCACATGATCAGATCGATGCTTTGAAAGACAGTCAAATCATCAAGGTATACCACTATGAATTTACCAATCTCATCTTTGAAAACCAGATCTATAGCTCTCTGAAAAGTAGCACCAACATTTATTAGACAAAAAAACATTTTTTTATATGCAAATGTACTCCAAGGCGTGGTGAATGCAGTCTTGTGTTGGTTTGCTTCACCAACTTCAACTTGATTATAACCTGAGAAGCCATCTAGCATTGATAACATCTCTGCACTTGTCACTGTTTGAAGCACTTGATCCATAATTGGCAAAGGATAATTATCTTTCAAAGATGCTTGATTCAGAATTTTGAAATCTACACAAATGCAAATTTTGCCATTTTTCTTTTTTGCATGCACTATGTTTGCAATCCATGTAGAATGATGGATTGGAAAGATGATTCTAGCATTTAACATCTTTTGTATCTCAGATAGAATAGTACCTAATATTTTCAGATTATACTATCTGGGTTTTTGCTTGTATGGCATTGAGTCGGCCTTGAGAGGAATGTTATGGCAGATTTCATCTGGTCTGAGAGACTTCAAGTCTTCATAAGAATATGCTAAGACATCTATGTATTGATAGAGTAAAGAAGTGAACTTGAATCTTTCTTCAGGGGTGCAACACTTACCAATATTGATCATCTTGGAATTTTCTTCAGTAGACAGATTCACTTGATCAAATCCTGAGAGAAACTCGAGTCTGTTTGATGTTGTTTAATGAATCTATCATGTTTGTCAAACAACTTTTCAAGAGAAACCAGGCCTTTGGAAATTTTGTTTCCTTTCAACTACAAGAATTCTTCATTTATATCTGAGCTGAATTCAGACACAGATTCATTCTTCTGAGGTTCACTGCCTTCAAAACATAGCTGTTCAAAATTATCTTTTCATTTCAAGAAGGCAATGATTTGATGATCATTATTGAACACTTGCCAATGATCAGCATTGTCAGGAACACTTGGTCTATAAACCAACTCAATGGTATACCTATCTTCTTTGAAATCTGAATGAGAAACTAAGAGAGTTCCTAAAATAGGAAGTGCATCAGCTCTGTCATTAGACTCTCTAGGTATGGCATAAATGTTGAAAGCATCAAAACTTTCAATTTGGTCTCAAACCAAGTTACGGTAGTGGCGTAATCTTTCATTCTTAGTTTGGTATAAATTCTTCACTTGACAAACTACTAATTCAGCATCCCCTTTGGCATGAAGAAACTTGATGCATTTTTCTTGAGCAGCCTTCATGCCTAGCAACAAAGATTCATATTCAGCTGTATTGTTAGTGTTGCTGAACTGTAATTTGTAAGATGAAGGGAACATACCTCCTTGAGGAGATATCAAAACAATTTCAGCCCCTGAACTGGTAGAATAATAGCTGCCATCAAATTCCAAAGTCCATATTTCATCTGATACTGACTTTTCTTTAGACTTTCCTTCATAAAAAATGGAGAATCCTTCTTGGTCTATACTGCAGCCTACCAATTTTTTTGCTGTTTTTGTTAAACTGATTTTTGAGTTGATACTTTCAGGTGTTTCATGCACTTCATCTGTAGACAGAAAATAATTACCCATACCTGTAGATTCAAAAATAATTTGAGTTTCGGGGGCTGATGTTTGAGTGACCACATATTTTGCTTCCTTTTTAGGGAGCAATCTCTTCATCACGCCTTGGACAGGGATCTTTGCCTCAAATGGATCCATGCTTAATTCTCTTCCCACGTCTTTGTAAAAATTTCATCCAAGCAAAATGCCATAAGATGCTGGGACGTCAGCCACCAAGATAATCATCTTAATTCTCTTGTCTAGGAAGGCTGCAAATGCAAATTGGGCATCTTTGATTTGTTCTAGCAATGGTACTTGCTTATTCTCCATGGAGAAACATCTCCCAAATGTCTCGATCAGTGTGAAAACAAGGGATTCAGCCACTTTAGCAGGCATGACATTATCTAAAGATCCAGAATCAATGATGCAATTATTCATCTTATGTCCATTTATCAGCAATGTGACATAAAAAGGTTCAGTCCTGCCAGGAGCAGCAGGGGGAGCGGTGACAAAGTTGTTCTTGGTGGGTGCATTTTTGGTAGCATCATGTGTCACTTTGGGAATCGTTCATTCAAAAGAGATGTTTTAGTTTTTAACACATTGAACCAGTCTATCTAACTGTTCGGGATAGGACTGCAGAAATTCAAATTCAAATATTTGAATTTTGGTTCTCTTTATATGGTCAATGATATCAAATGTCTGGAATGAGCTAAGAGCAAGGGATGGGAGTTCATCCTTTTGGTTTTTTAAAGGGAGAGGATTGGACTGCAAAATTGAAGTAGAAGGTGTAGGGGCATTTGAGGTACTTACCTTTCTTGAAACCACCAGGTTTTTTGGTTGGAAAGGAAGAGTGGATCCCTGCTTAGCAATTGAAACTGCTGATTGAGGTCACTCCTCTGCTTTCTCTTTATTAGCTTGTTGAGTTGATTGATTCTTAGATCGGGTGAATACAGCATACGACCCCTCAGTTGCATGGCCTTCACTTCTGGGTTCATCTTGATAATTTAGGAAACCAATATGGGAGTCGCTAGCTAATTCTTCTTCTTCTTCAGTGAAGAGATTAACATCATCTTCAGGATTTAACTTAGATTGGAATGAATAATTCACTTCAGCTTCAAGATATCCAACTACCAAGTTGTTTGGAGGTGCTTCAAGGGCGAGATTCCTCTGTGGGGGAGGAAGGTGATTTTGTTGTCCCTGATTCTTAGCAGCATTGCCTTGATATGCCTAATTCTGAAATGTCCTCCTGGGCATATCTCTGTATGCAGGAGCAGATGACATCCTTTGCGCCATTTGTTTTCTGAGAGCTAGCATTTCATTTGATAGCTTTTGTACCATTGGGTCAATAGTGATTGCAGGGGAGTACTCAGAAGATGAAGAGGATTTACCTTTATTAGGGTCTCTTCTTATCTTTTTTGCCAAGATAAGGTCATCTTCTACCTCAGTAGCCAAGTCCTGAGCAATAACAAGGTCTATGTGTCTAGCCCGTCTCAGCAAGAAACTCACTTTAGGAAGTTGTGAGTTGATGAAGAAGCATTTGAGGTTCTGAGGTGTCAGCTGGGTGGCCATGGGAATCTTGTGCCTCAGCTTGTCGAACTTGGCAATAAATCCCTCATAGGCTCATAAGGCTCTTTCTTAATTTGAGTGAGCTGGGCCAGTAAGGCATGTGCATCTTCTATAGGCTTGAACTTGGCTTCAAATTTGTCTTTCAGAATGTCCCAATCAGTCACTGACCTAGCTTGCAAGTGGTAGAACCAGTCTGCAATAGTGCCTTCTAGTGTTTCCACGAATAGCCTGACCGCTATATCTTCAAATTCCACCTATATTACACCACAGGCTATGCTGAAAGCTATAATGTGTTCATCAAGATGAACCTTCCCGTCATTAAAGAATTTGAGAAAATTCTTCTTTGAACTGTGTGGAAGCTCATGCAGAGGTGGAGTCAAATTTAGGGGACCGAAATAATTACCCTAGGGTCCTTGAGCCATGATTTGATTATGCAAAAGTGGGATCACTAATCCAAGTGGAGTGTGGGCAGGCAAGGCTCGACCAACAGTTTGTCCAAGGTGATATTGTGGAAGAAACAACTCAAAATTACTCTGCTGCACTAACTCAAAAGTAGGGTCGACACAACCTTGGGATTTTTTGCCTCTGGTATATCATGGAGTTGCCAGATTGCAAAATAAAAATTGGAAAAGAGTAGGATCTGCTTCATCTTAAAGTTTGAGACTTCAAACTATGCGCTCTTCCCCAGTAGAATCACCAAAAATTGTTGGTTGAATATTTTGTCGATCAACGCACTGATAAACAAAATAGGTCTGATCAGCCAAAGTAGGAAGACTAGTCATCCAAATGTGTAGTTTTACCACATCAGAAAGACACTAATCTCTCCTCTTATCAAGGGGAGGTTCCCTATAGGTATGATATATATATATATATATATATATATATATATATATATATATATATATATATATATATAAACAAAAAATAATACTCATGGGTGGGACAAACCATCCATCTCTCTTTTTTTAGAGATGATGCATGTGGATTAAAGGAAAAACTTAGGGGAAATGACAGACAATACTCCTCTTCTTTTAGAAGTACTATTTTTCAAACCACAAGAATACTCCTGGTAGTAACAATCAAAATGTAGCAAAAGATGTAATAACTAGCAAATTGAGATGCAACACAAAGTCTTCACCTGGATTGCTCAAGAGTAAGATACGAAGGACAATGAGGGCACAAAGTCGCCTCAAAATCCTTTACACAGGAAATGAAAAGAAAACACACTAAAGACAATTATGAGGGCACAAAGTCTCTCCACAGTTGACTCTTTAGGACACCTTCTTGACTGTTGTCACTAATTTTGCTTGTTGAATTAAAGGAACAGAAGATATATTGAAGAAAAAGACATAAGAACAATTTCCTCAATAAAAAAAATATTACAGCACAAAGTCTGAAAAACCACTTGCTTTCTTATTCCAGTAACAAAATATGATTGGCAATCTGAGCTCAAAGTCTCAGTAATGCCTTACAATTTGGGTAGAGTTTCATTCTAATTGTCAAAAAAGATATGCTTATTACAATAGAAGAAAGTCCCTTATATAGCCTCTTCAAGAAGGACTCGAGAATAGTCAATACATCATTTTTGCATTGGAATCTGTTAAGAAGACACGCTAGAACTTAAGGGCATTTTACCCATTTGATTTTATCAATGCAGGGAAACAAGTCGCGCTTATTGAAAGTTTGCAACTTTCAATGTCCACCTGGCGATCTGATCTTATCTTCATCATTCCTCCTTTTTCAGTTAATTGAATCGAGTCTTGGATTTAGTTTGCTGTTATGTTCCTTCTCTACTTTCTGCTGGTCTTGGCCTTGAAATTTGTGAATATATTCTGGTCTGTATGTTCAAAGGATCAACGGCTAGTTCACTGTGTTAAATTTGACATTTTTGGGCGCGTCATTCCTTTGTCCTCTTTCAGCTTTTCTGTTTGGCAATTTTTTGGATTGAACTTGCCCTTTCGGGCCTTAAGAAATGACCCATTTTGAGTCAAAAAGAGCCTCCCGCAAGGGTATCTACCCTTTGGGTAGTCTTTGAAAGGCCTTCGGGCTTCTTCAGGAAACTCTTTGAACTTTGGCGATGAACCAACTGTTGAACCGTTCCATTGAACCACGGCTTTGAACCATGTGTTTGAACTAACCGTTGAACCAAGGCTTTGAACCTTTTCATTGAACCGAGACGTTGAACCAACCGTTGAACCAAGTTTTGGTTCAATGGTTCAAACAAAGCCTTGAACCGATTGACGAACCGTTTGATTGAAACAAAGAATGAATCAAAGCGTTGAAACAAAGCGGATGAACCAAATGTTGAAACAAAGCATTGAACCACTTGATTGAACCCGCCTTTGAACCATTTGACGTTGAAACAAAGGATGAACCAAATGTTGAACCTACTGCTGATGCTTGCCGATGGAAATTTTTGTTTGAACCAAGGCGATGAACCAATTCCAAAAATGACCAATTGTTAGAAATTGATTCTTTTGATTGAACCCACCTACAGAAGTCGTGAAGCCCGTTGAACTTGTAGAAATGAGCTTGTTTGCAGAGTCTGTAGATTTAAGCCTGCAGAGTCCGTAGATTTCTGAAAAGCTTGAAAAATGAGGAATTTATATGGCCAAGACAAATTTTGGAAAGGGAAGAGATAATTTTGGTTTGTAGGACCAAAATAATTCAAATGTTGTCCCAAAAATAGCTGATATTTTTTGGGGGACAACATAGTCAATGGATGCAACCTATGATTTAGCCTTTGACACTTGGAAAATGAAACTTTGGCTTGAATTTGAGGTTCTTTAGACTTGGCTAAGAGCCACTCCTTGTAACTGATTGGTAAATTTGAGAGAAAAAGGTAGTCCCTTTAAATGTGTAGAAGTGTATAGGTGTTTCCTTAATGAGTGCTAGATAGGGAAATATGCTTAGACCTATTTTTCATTTATATGGGAGTCTTTAGATACTTTCTCATAGCACTGACATGTGAAATGCATAGGCCAACCCATAGCAATGATTTATACTTAAAATGTGATTATTACTTGGAATAGGGTAAAACTGTCAAGTTTGGAAGAAATAATGTGTATCCATGACTTTCATAGAGTTTACAATATATTGCGGTGACTTTGGCTATCATTTTATGACTCACTAGTCATTTAAATGTGTAGGGATGGGTGGTGTTTGATGTGATGCTTGGAAGGTATATTTAACCTGTATTCATTTGAATAAGAAATTGACATTTTTCAAAATTTTATATCATTTTAATAAACATCCATGATAGAAATTTACCCCTACAAAATCAAAGGTAAATAGGATGATGACTCAACAAGCACAATTCTCCAACACGGAGACTTAACACATGCCTTTTTTTTGGGAGGTATGTGGTGACCACGTTAAGAGAGGGGACATATGATCCCACTTAAGGACTTCTCTTAACTTTATGAACCCCACTTAAGGAGTTCTTTTTGTAACCCCAGTTTCCCCAAGGAATCAAAATATTATTTACTTACAACATTGCAAGTACACATGGTTGATGATAAACTGTTCAGTGTATAGTTTGGCAGCCATTAAAATAATAAAGAGGGTGATCACTATTTGTACGAGCTACGAGATCATGAAGAGTGTGTGATCGAGTGCAGGACAAGAATCATAGGTGGAGAAAGTTCTATTCATGAACTTAGTAGTGAAAAGGGTGGGATTTGTGTGTAGCAGATAGCAATGATAGTGGTAGTGTAGTTGTGCCTCAGCCTCAACATCCTCTCTTCCTTCCTTCCTTTCACTAGGGGCCACTTGTATTATGTGTAGTGGGTGTTGTAAGATCATAAGATGTTGTTCACCTAGGAAAGTGTGTAGTTATTTAATGGAGTTTTTGGCATTGAGGGAAGGGGATATTAGAAGACCCCTTAGAGATTGATACTTCCCATGAGTGGTGGGCATTCTCCTCTTAGTGGAGGAGTTCAACATGTAATGTTAGTGGCTTACTTTGTGTTAGGATTTTGTTTACAGTTTGATATTCCATACATTTCCTTGGCATTTGGGAAGATGTTTTGTTATAGTTAGATTAACTAACATCAATATGAGTTGATACTCTCTCATCATCAAGTGACATCAACATAAGTCCATTGAGTGGAATTGAAATGTCCCTTTAGGGCAAAATTAACAAAATTCTAATTTTTGTAATAAGACCCTTATACTGAAATATTCCCTTAGGCACAATAAAATAAATATTAATTTTTGTAATAAACCCTTATAGGAAATAAACACAAAGAGTCTGAAAATCATTGATAAACCCTCTAAAAATGAAAATCTTATTTTTATTGAATGTGAAGATCAAATAATGATTTTATTTATTTATTATTATTTTAAAAATTAACAAATTAAAGTTGACCATGCAAATGTAAAAATTTCAAAAAATACAGATCCAGTTGGTTGATGTTGGCATCCCAAGTAGAAATCAACATTTTCAAACCCTAGAAGGTAACCCTTACTATATGACAGGTTGTAGCACCTCTCAATGATGGTGTCAACCCCTAAATTGGTGACATCAACCCTAAAACAACCCTAAAATCCTCCTGAAAGGTGATGTCATGGCTAATGTAATTGATTCACAATTACAAATGTTGCCCTATAACTCTATCAGACTAAAATGAAGCTCAAATAAATCCCCGGGCTATCATAGAAGATCAAAGGGTTTTTGTCCTCAAATGTGAAGTACAATGGAAGGTTTTTGTCCTCAAAAGCAAAAGTTGAACCAATTTTGGTTTCAATCGTGAATAATAAATAAGTAATTATTCATATTTTTGTCTCCATTTGTACTTTTATAATTTCACTTTTCCAATTTCACCCTAACCCTAAAAACATTTATAACACTTTTAGGCAATTATTACCTTTTTGGTCACTTAATTAATATTTCTTTTTTGGCCATGTAATTAATATTTTTTTGGACCCTTTCAATAATAATAACACCTAAGTATCTTTTTTTGCATTATAAAATAAAGAAACTTGGACAACTTAAATGAATTATTATTAAAATATTTCCCTCATTAAATATTTCAGAAATGGGACATGACAATATGTCCTTCCCAAAATTTCTTGCCCTCAAGTAATTACAAGCTCAACTACTTTGAATTGCCCAATCTGATCATCTTTGTAATATTCTAACTTCCCACAAGGCCAAGGACTACCACATGTAAACACCACTATATTTTTTTTCCCAACTTGGCTTCTCCAAAGTGATGAATAATTTGAAACACTTATAAAATATTAATAATCAAAATCTTGATTTCTAATGGATCTTTCCATAAATTTTCAATTTGTACCTTCCAAAATATAGAACAAATCAGACTATGTATGGGCTATAAACAAGTTACTATTGTCAATCAAACTTGCACCCTTGTGAAGGTAGTTTTGGGCCTTCATAGTCTGTTGAAACATGGAAACAATCCTAGGTTGTGGGTGATATAATCAGTGGATTGAGTCTCTAGATCTAAGGGCTAACTCCCTTTAGTGTATCAATTAGTGTCTTACTACTCTATGCTATAATCTACCTAGGAAAAGAGAAATAAAATTTGAAAGAAAATCCTACCTAATGATGGTGATACACTTGAATGATTGGTTGATCCACTCAATTAAAGATCCTAAAAAACACCGATTTAGACAATAGAAAAGCTAAAATTCCAACTCCAATTGACCAATATGCATAAGTATTTCATGAAAAAGTTTGATCTAGTAACTAAAATTTGAGAGAAATGAAACAATATGCCTGATTGAAGGCACTAATCAGCCACTTGTATCCACTAAAATTTCAATCAAAAGACACTTAAACACAGAGCATGACTTGCATAATTTTACCAGCTAATAACTAGGTAAGAATCAAGACTTGGCAAGGAAGAAAACTCTATCACTTATGCAAATCAATGACAAAATACACTATACCATCTTGTTGAAAATTGAAAACAACAGTCCTATTAATTTGAAAAAGGTTACAACTCAATCTTTGACAGAAGTTTATCTTTTCAAAAGAGGGATACAATTCAAGGCTAAAAAACCAACTTATATATAAAAATACACAATAGCCAAGAGGTTGGCATTGAAAATAGAAGAAGACAACTCTTTCATTAGCCTAAGTCCAATTTCCGTTATGCCAAGATAACTAAGCTTTCTAAATTTGTCTTTTCTTGTCTTTTGTCTTGTATGAAAAATCTTTTGGCTTTGAAAGTGGATGGTGAGCTCATCTTGGGCTGTTCTTTTAATATGCATGAAATCTAAACCCACCTCCAAATATGGAACTCCTCTTGAGCTGCTGGAACATTTGAAAGGTTTCACTTTACATGAAAACAATGAGTAGATGTGGCACTCGACAATTAGTCAAATAAATCTCAAGACTAGTTAACCTCTAATGGTCTACACTTGAACTGCTAGAATGTTTGCAAGCTTGAGACAAACGAGAGTGCATGCATGGAATTTTTTGTTAAGCTCTCAAATGTTAAACTCCTTGTGTTCTTCATGCAAAGCAAGCCTCCATTTTAGAACTGAAGGTGTTGTTTTTAAAATGGTTATACATCTTGGACATGTCTAATTTTGTTTATCACTATTTGCATGCTTATTAACCTGTTTATTCACTGTTGAAATCCCTCGCTTTATCTGGGTCTTCATTTTTATGCATGTTTTTTTATTTGTCCACGCTATGTTTTTATTATGGAATTTCCTTTGGCTTTATCTTTCTTGAACTTACTACCTATTGTTCCCTTTATACAGCCTTATCCATTGGGTTATCTATCAAGTCATTTGTCTGTGGGAATTGTCTCAGAATTCTCTCTTCGAACAAAAATTTTGAGACTTATCATTCTAAGCCTTTATTTGTACATTTCCTTAGGTAAATATTTTGAAGGAATTCCTTCAGGCAATTTGTCTGAAGGAATTCCTTTAGACTTTTTGTCCATTTCACTTTTCCTTTTTTTAAACCTTCCAAAGGAATTCCTATGGACTTCTTTTTCATGTATTTTCATTTTTTCCCATGGATAATTTTTCTATGAGAATTCTCTCGGGCTTTCCCTCTCTTCTGATTCCTTCCTTAGATATCTTCAGACAAAAAGTCCAAAGCTCTACCACTTTGCTCTCTCCTTTCTTTTGGGAAAATTGCTCAAAAGAATTGTTTCGATCTTTTGATTATCACCTTTGTCTTTAGACAAAAAATCTATGCCCTTTTATTTTTGTTTGTGTCTTTCCTTGTAGTGACTTTCCTAAAGGGCACATAACCTTCAATATTCTTGCAGTGAACCTTCTCTATGGGCACATACCCTTCAAGATATTTGTAATGATCTTTTGGAAACTGAATGAACCCTTTGGCATTCCCTTTGAAGTTTGTGAAGTGAACCTTCCTGAAGGGTAGATATCCTTTGGGATTCTTGCCAATGTCCTCTTTCAAAAGGCATGTACCCTTCGGGCTTATGTAAATGAAACTTTCTGAAGGGTAGATACCCTTTAGATTTTTGCAAATGGCCCCCTTAGATTTTTGAATTGTCCCTCTGACACATGAAACTACTCTTCGGGCTTTTGAAAGAACCCTTCAGTTTTTCCAAAAGACTTTTCTTTCAGACATCTCACTTGTAAACAATTTCTTTGGACAAAAAGTCTGAAGGAAATGTCCCTTCAGATCCTCTATTTTTGAACTTTATCAAAGGGCAATTACCCTTCAGGATTTCTGTAATGTCCCTTCAAATTCATCACAAGCCCTTCTCAAGTACCCTTTGGGAAAAATGTAATAGTCCTTTAGCCTTTGGAAAATAGTCCTTTGGCCTTTATATAATAAGCCATTCCTCTTGTATTTATTTCAAACAAAATTCGGAAGGAATTATGTCTTAAGACTTTTCAAAGTATCCCCTCAACCTAGTCCTCTTCCCCTTCTTCGAAATGCATGTTTTAGGAAAAGTTATGAATGATAGAGGTTACAATTTTGACCTGTAGGGTCAAAATTGTCAACAATTACAGTAGCCACATACCAACTGAAATCTCATCTAACTTAGAACTAGGGTGATTGAAATGATGGTTCCCTTCAATTGAAAGCTCCTACCAACCTCATCCAACATCGATACTCCTTTAAAATGTGCAAAATTGTAGCCGTTCATAACAAAAATCATCAATACACACACACACACACACACACACACACACACACACACACACACATAGTAGAAGTAGTGGGCAACCAAGCAAGAGTTGAAAACTTCCCATTAGTAGTCACAAATTAAAAATTACTCCTCATGACTCGAAATACCTACAAATCCACTTATATGCGTGCAAATTAAGTAATGTGGTGGTTGATAATGGTGATGACAATAACATCAAGGCCAAAAACCAGACTCGTAATTATCATGAGTGTGTTCCTTCTAACATTTGATGATATGATACTATCACCACTTGCTTCCTTTATATCTTGTTGATACTGAATGCTTTGTTGTTGTAATTGTTGATATGTGGCTTGAAGTTGAGATATTTGACCCCTTTGTGACTTGTTAACTATTATAAACTTTGAGTTTTTGTCAAATAGTTCATGCCTCTTTGTTTAGGAGCATAATGGGGTTTTGATGATCTGGAGAGGTGTTTTGTGGATACCCTTATAAATTACTAGAGCATATTTTATAATATTGCATTCAACAAGTGATGTTTTTTCCTCCTTGACTTCATTAAGACAAACGTTTTGCTGGCAATCAATTTTAGAAATCAATGAAATATCTTTTTATGATAAAACATACTTACCTTCAATTTGCATGGCAAATTCCTCTGTCTTTCTCAACTCTCTTATGTATTCATAAAAACCTCTTTTATTTAGATATCTCACTTTGAGTAACTCCAAGTACTCATTAAAGGAAACTCAAGATTTAAAACTATCAAGTATACCTTGATACTAGTCAAGGATTTAGGTGGCCTCAAGTTTGTATCTTTCCTCATACTTTTTAATTTAATGAACACCTCTTGAATATGATTTATATTTTCTTCCCTTTGTAAGATATTTGCTTGAATAAACATGGGTTGATTAATTGCTGAATAAATTCTTTGGGTGGCCTTGTTCTAATTTATATTCTACAAGGCTTGTATCATCTATGTCATGGATTCTTTCATTGTCCTCTAAATGGTCCTTGTCAAATCTCTTTGACTTTGATTGATGGCTTCATGCAAGGAATTCATTTCTTCTGTAGGTATTTTATTTTTTATGTCTCCCATAATTTTTCATTTGATTCACACGCTGACAATATCACAACTTTGATACCATTGAAATGTCTCTTTAGCGTAGAATTAACAAAAATTTGTTTTTTGTAATAAAACCCTTTTACTAAAATATTCCCTTAGAGCATTGTTGGAAAATTTTGCCAGCTTTGGTCAAGGATATGTGAAAAACCAATTTGAGGTCATTTATTTGTGATTAGTGGTCTATAAAATGTTTTGGATAAATTGAAATAACTTTGATAAAGTTAGGGTAAAGTGAGTCTAACTTGTTTCTTGCAAATTCTATTAAAACCTTTGGTAACGTCTTGTCAAGTGAGTCAAGTTCATTATATTCAAGGTCATTTTAATCCATTTAACATGATAAGGGATCTAATAAAGGTTCTCATTAGTATATTCAATAACATTTTAATATTCTCACATTATTTTTTCTTTGTGATTACTCCCAAACATCTTCAAAGCATGGAACAACTACAAATGAGGTTCAAAATGCAAAAAAACATCTTTGGATGTTTAGTTGCTTATGTGCAAGTCTTTTAGAAGACTCCATTCATGAAGTGAAGATTTAATAATCTTTCCAAAACATCCTATAACCTTCATCAAGAACAACTCACAGGTCCAAAAATGGTAGAAGTTTTCTCCATTTCTCCATCGAGCTATTTGCAAGCTAGTAAGGGCTATTTTCAAATGTTTGGTTCATGAAGGTGAAAAAGATTTGGCTCAAATGATCTTAGGGGAAGATAGTGGCTCATATTCCCTTAATATTCTATGTATTAATTGTAGGTTATAGAGTGTAAGAAAATTACGTAGATGATTCACAATAATAAAATTATATATGGTAGAATTAAGAGCAAAATAAGTAGATCCACAACAACAATTGGCAAAATAGTAGAATACTTGAATATTATGATTGAGCCACTTCAAGGGGGAAACCTCTAAAATAATTCAATAGAAATAGAATTAATAATATGATGATAAAAGACTAACCACTACCTCCTATATATACTCTAATTAGTTATGACTATTCCATACACTGACCATACTAAGAACATCGAGAATTGCAACAAGTTAATATAAAGGTGTATAAGCCATAAGTTAGCCACACATATCCATAGATGCACTATAGGTTAAGGGCATAGAATTTCCCTCCCATTTAAAAAAGTGTTTTCCTCAACATTGAATCAAACCAGGATATTGTTGGAGGAACACTTCATCCACCCATGTTGCATCTTGAGAATGCAGGTTCTTCTATTTAATCAAATACTACTTAATGGTTCTAGTCCATAGATGCTTAGTGCACATGTGAAGGATCTCATTAGTCTCTAGAATGACTCAACCTTATTCATCCAATTCAGGCAAATTAGTTTGAGTGGAAACTCTGTGTCCAATTACTTTCTTTAGGAAAGATACATGGAATACTGGATGTATACGAGTGGTTGGGGGTAATTCTAACTTGTAAGCCACACCACCAATGTTATGCAAGATCTAGTAAGGGCCATAATACTTAGGTGATAGTTTTTTATCATTTTTATGTTGCTTCAAAAACATCTACTTATATGTCTAGAAACACATAAAGACCCAATCACCTATGTCAAAATGTCACTCATTGAGGTATTGATTGATTGTTGCTCTATTCAATTTTATGGTATTGCTAAATTATCTAGCAAACTAATTATCACCTCATATTGATGGTGAATGCATTCCTCAATAAATTAAACCTTAGGATGCACTACAAAAACTGAAGTGATGAATGGGGGGTGATACCCATACAATGCTACAAAGGGAGACATCTTGAAAGAAGTGTGAAAAGAAGTATTATACCACCATTCAACAAGTGGCAGCCAATGAACCCATTTGCCTTATTTTTCAGAAACAAAAAAATGAAGATACCCTTTGAGACATTTGTTGGCTACCTCTAGTTTTTCATTAGATTGAGGATGATAGGATGAACTGAGTCAAATAGGTACCTAAACATGCAAATAATTTAGTCAAAAAATTACCAGTAAATATGGGATCTTGATCACTTACCTTGATATTTGGAGTGCCATGCAATTTTTGAACTATATTGAGAAATGTAGAAGCTACTATATTGGCAACAAATGGTTGTGAAAAGAATAAAAAATGAGAATATTGGTGATTCGATCCACAACTACCATGATAAAATTTTTACCATGATAATCTATCTTTATACCATAATGTGTTCCCCTTCCATGTAATTTTTTAGATTTGTTAGAACCCTGCTAAAGATTGTGAATCAAATCCTTGGTAGCACTGTCATTCTCCCATTATGATCTTGCTTTATCTAGCCAATCTATTTTCCATATGGTCATGGCGGATAACAATGCCTCAATTGTTTCATTGTAACTAGAGATGGCATCTACCACCACATTCTCTTTTACTTTCTCATAGCCTAACATTTTAGTCATCCATTTTTTTGTTCTTTATATCACAAACATTATTCCAAAAAATATTTGAGGCTATCATGGTTAGTCTTTACCTGAAAGTGATGACCCACCAGTTAAGGTCTCCATTTCTTCACTGCATGCAAAATAGCCATAATCTCTTTCTCATATATTGGTTTGAGTCTATTTATTTCCTTTAGTTGGTGACTTTAAAATTCTAATGGTTTGCCTTCTTGCATGAGTACAACCCCCATATGATACCCTAATGCATCACACTCCACAACAAAAGTTTAAAAAAAATCAAGACTAGCCAAAATTGGATTTGTGCACATAACCATTTTTAACTGTTCAAATGTCTTAGTATCTGAATAAGTCCACTAGAAGGAGTCTTTCTTCAGCAAAGAGGTGAGTGGGGCTGTAATGCTACCATAATTTTTGACAAACTTGCGATAGTAACCAATTAGCCCCATAAATCCATAGAGGTTCTTGAGGGTCTTGAGAACATATCACTCCATCATTTGAATTTTCTTAGGATCAACTTTCACTCCTTAATGTGAAACAATATGAACCCAGTATTCTACCTCTTAAACACCAAAAATACATTTGGAAGATTGTTATAGAACTGAAAGCACCCGTTTTACATGCTTCATCAAATGGTCTTCCCAAATTTTGTTATAGATGAGGATATCATCAAGAAACACTAATACAAGCATAACATTGATGTTGTTAGATAATTGAAAGCACCCATTTCACATGCTTCAAATGGTCTTTCCAAATTTTGTTATAGATGAGGATATCATCAAAAAACACTAACACAAAATTTCACAAAAATGGCCTAAAATTAATAGTCATAAAACTTTGAAATGTAGATGGTGCATTTGTGAGACCAAAAAGCATGACCACAAATTAATAATGGCTTTCATGAGTTCTGAAAGTTGTTTTAGGTATGTCCTCATTGTGGATGTGAATATGATGATATACATAGCAAAGATCTAACTTTTTAAAATAAATATCACCATGCAATTCATCTATCAAATCATTAATTACTAGAATAGGAAACTTATCTTTGATGGTGCATTTGTTGAGTTTTCTGTAGTCTGGGCACATCCTCTAATTTTCATCTTTCTTTTGCACCATGACCATAAAAAAAGAATACTCACTTTGACTATGTCAGATGATTCCTGCCTCTGACATCTCTTGTACCATATTTTTTAATTCACTCTTTTAGGCATAGGGATACCTATAGGGTTTGATATTGGGTGGTGTATTTCTTAAAATGAGTTTGATGGCATGATCATGTGCATGACTTGGAGAAAGTCCTTTTGGCATGTCACCAAAAAAAATAGAATGGTATTCCAACACCTTTTTTAAATTAATATGTGTAGACTCCTTAGTTGGTTGAACCTCCATGAAAAATAAGTATGCCACAAAACCTTCTACACCTTTTTTGAGAATCTTCATCATTTAGTGGGAACTAACTAGTTGTGTAGATTTAGCCAGTAATCCATGTAGTTCAAAGTCCTTCCTTCTAAATGGAATCTCATGAATAATTCTTAGAAATTCATCTCAATAGTGCCTAAAGTGGTGAGCCACTTCACTCTCAAAATAATGACAACTCTTTCTACGGGAATAACAAACATAGGAGAATCTAACAAATAGTCTTCCATATCAAGCTTAATACTATGGCATTTTTTAGAACAGTTGATTGTACCACTATATGTAATTATGACCTAAAAATTTGGATCCAGGTAAATGAAAAAATTCAAACAAGCAACCAACTTACTATTGATGAAGTTATATGTACTCCATGAGTCAATTAACATAGTCACCTTCTATTTCTTCAAGAAACCTACCACCTTAAGAGTTTGAGGAGTACTAATGCCTAAAAGTGCATGATAGGAAATAATAGGTTGAGAATATTTAGATTCATCCTTAGGTTATTCTAACCCTTCCCCTAAAGCTTACTCATATTCTTTCTCCTCATTGGCACTGTCAATGTAAAACAACTTCTTTTTAGCACATTGATGCCTTTTTATTCATTTGTTATCACAACCAAAACACAAACCTTTTGCACACTTTTCTTCCACTTGTTGAGGTGTCAATCTGGTAGGCTAATGAAATGATGGTGTTAGAAAGGTGTATTCATGAACATTGGTGAAAGGTCTTCATCTAATCAACTCTTTTCATTCAGCCATGTGTGCCCTTGGTATGGCCTCAAATATAGTACTAGGATGAAATATGTGAACCTTCAATTGGATGCTATATTTGAGGCCACCTAAAAATAGGCCAGTCAAATGTTTCTCAGTGTTGTGTGCCACACATAAGGAGATATTCAAAAATTGATGAATGTAGTCCTTGATAATCCCAATCTGACGTAACTTGGCTGGCTCATTAAATTAGTTTTCAGAGAAATTGTTATGATAATGGAGCTGTAACTCATCAAAAAATATTGACCATGAAACTGGGACACCCTTATTTTTCTTTTGAGCACACAACCAAAGATACCAAATGAATGGCTCAAATTCTAGATAGAGAGAGACCATAACCAATTTTTGGAAACATGGAGTATGATGTAGATCAAATAAATTTTCAATTTGAGTGAGACAAGTGAGTGGACCATTACCATCAAACTTGAATAGGTCCATTTTTGGCAACATCATCTTAGGCCCAAAATTGGTGTTGGTATTGTTACCATCAAACTTGCATAGAACCAAACTGAAGTGGTAGAGGATTATTTTGTAGTGGTTGAGTTGACAAGTTGGCCAATTGCCCAGATATTTGTTGTAATTGATCCATCACGCTATCTAAGTCCCCTCTCAACCTTGTAATGCCCCCTTGAACCATATTAAAATCATCTTTTTTTACCATGCCCTGTAACTCTGACTTAATTTATTGAATTGCCTCTAAAATATATGGATCAAAAGTGTTAGACTCCATGTCATCCTTGTGAGGAGTTTTTATAGTTTCTTTCCCTTTCCCATGTCCATAAGTGTTTGGACTATCCATGTACAAACCCTAGGAGGGTTTCAACCTTTAAAAAAATGTAAATGTGAAATACACCATTATGATCATCTCATCGAGATGAATCTAACTATTGCTATTATGCACAAGGGTGGAAAAAATAAACCCAAAAAAGTGTATCAATAGAATATACTATTGTGATAATCTCATAGAGACAAATCCAATGATTGCTAATTTACACAAAGTAGAATATACCATTATGATCATCTCATAGAGGTAAAAAATCAATTCCTCCCAGATCACAAGTTATGTTTTTTTGGCCTTCTAGTGTTTAAGATGCTAGATCTGAAGAAAAAAACTTTTCCAAATCAAATCTTTGATACCACTTGTAAGGAAATTACTGAGATGATTTATAATAATAGAATTATAAATGGTAGAATTGAGATTAGAATATGAAGATCCACAACAATAATTGGCAAAAGAGTAGGATATTTGAATATTATGACTAGCCACTTCGAGGGATAAACCTTCACAACAATTCAATAATAACAAAATTCATAATATGATGATAAAAGACTAACCACTACCTCTTATATATACTCTAGTTAACCATAGTTATTCTACAGGCCGACCATATTGAGAACATCAAGAAATAAAATAAGCTAATATGAAAGTGTGTAAGCCATAATTTGGCCACACACATCTATAGACACACTATAGGTTAAGGGTGTAGCACAGTGGCTTAACTTTATGAACCATCACTAGATGGAAAAGTGCTCTAAAACCCTTTTAAAACCCCAATAACTCAATTTCGGGTAATATGATTTTATTTTTGAGCTCTTTGATGCAAATGGAAAGTTTTTTAAGATCTTAGGTGGCATAAATAACCCTCATAAACCTTCTTCAATCAGATTTTCAATGCAAATAATGGTGAAAGGTGCAAGTACAGGTTGCAAGGTTTCAAGAATGCAAGGGAGAGAATAAAAAAAGAGGTTTTTAAAAAGGTTCAAGTGATTAATTGAGGGTATACAATGGTTTTAATGGTTATAGGGGATCATATATGTTCTAATTAAAAATTATTTAGATCTTTATGCCTCATATAACTCAAAAAAATGCCAAATCTCAAACCTACAGTCATGTAGAAATGAGAAAATGCAAGTTGGGACTACACTAAAAAATGCATATCTTGAGTTTTACTAAATGAAATATCATGAAAATTGACATGGAGGTATATTTTTATGTATTTGAATGTTTATATGTATTTTTATTTTCATAAACTTCTTGATGAGAGATAAAATGATAAAACACAGGTCTGTACCATGAAGAAAATCAAGGTTCTTGACTAATTTATTCATGGATGGAGTGTGAAATGAGTGTTTCAAAGATTTAAGGGAATATAATGATATGATAGGGCATATAATTATTTTTTAGGTATGAATCCATTATTATACAATGAAAACTAATACAAAATAGGCTCATATCACTTAAAAACATCTCTAGATAACCTTGTGGGCAACAAGCAAACACTTTTTTAAGAATTTTTGTTTTAGAATTTGGTGAAGTATTTCTAAGATTTTAAAACTTATACAGCTCTTACCCATTGATATCTATCCAATCATACTAAGGGGAGTGTCTATGGAGACCTATAACTCAGTTTAGACCCCCAAATCCAAATCAAGATTTATTGAGGCCTATAAAGCATAAAAGGACATTTTTGTAAGTTGTATGTGGAGTTCAAAGCTAAAAAATTGTTTGAAGGTTTGGGACACCATGATTATAATTATATAATCTCATTATATCTCTAGTTTATTAAAATAATTTAAGTTAATAAATTTGTAGGTTCTCATTATGCATTTGGCAAACTTGTCAAGATGGAGAAGATGGACATATCCAAGAAATATCAGTATAGAGAGATATGATTTTTCATCATCAAATGAAATATCATAAAGGATATTGCATGAGGACCTCAATAAATAAGTCATGAATCTATTACCTACACCAAGTTTGAGGAAAAAGAGTCCAAACCTATCAACAAGCTCCACTAATGCATAAAAATCTTCAACAAACTTTGCCAAGTCAATCACTTGTGTTCTTTGCCATTTGGAGAACACGAATAGGTCAAGGGTTTGTTTTTAAAAAGTATTCAATTGTGTAATTATTCTTCAACAAACTCAATAAGACATTTTATCTCTCCTACACCAAGGTCATGAGGAAAAAGTCAAATCAACATAAAGAAGGCTTCAAACAACCCTATCAAGGTGGAGAGACATCATGCAAGAATGCAGGGATTAGTTAAAGACTTGACCAAGCCTTGAAGGCCTATATCCATGTAGGAGACTTATTCATCAATAAAAACATGCAAAAAAATCACTTTTATGCCACTTTGTATTTATTTGAGGAAGTTGAGAGAGAGAAACATGCAAACAAGAATATAGATGCATAGGTGGATCAAACTCCAAGAGACGAGGAGGATAGTTAAAGCTACCACTCACTATAAAGATGAAAAGTCTCAAATAATTTGAATGATTTGTTTAAAGAGTAAATGAAGATGATCAAAAACTCTTCAAGCATTAAAGACCATCAAGGCATGCAATGAGACCAATTCCCTTCAAGATAGGTCATGAATGAGGACCTAATACTTCTTCAAGCATTCAAACAAGCCTACCTATCCATCCTAATCCATTTTACAAGAGAAATAAGTAAAAATATAACATGTAGTATGTATGAGTTTAAAAAGAAAAACATGTAATTTGGAGAATATAAAAGTGGTTGAGAAAGGAGAAGTAAAAAGATGACTAGGCATGATGACTCATCCCCAGTTTTGGGGCTGGTTTTTCTCCTCTCTCCTAACTCCCATTTTTATATGTATGTTAATTATTTTTGAAGGAGGAGATCATTATGCCTTTGGATATGCAAAAAAAAATTCCAAAAGTTTATACTACATCACCTTTGAAGCAATAATAAGCTGATTTTCCTTCATTCTTAAGTTGTTCATGAAGTGTGTACCTCATGTTCATTGATGCAACTTAGTGAATGATTGATTTTCCTATGTTTATGTCTAGATTTTTCACCTTTATGAAGCATATAAGAATTATCGTAGGTCATATCAAGTGTCTAAGTCTGATTTATACCTAATTTGAAAGTGAATTCAACTAGTATTCATTCCTTTCATGATAATGTAAATATTTATCAAGACCTTTGTATGAAATATTGATGTAAGATTCATATAGCTAAAGATGAAGTGAATGTGTGCAAGTTATTTAGCTTCTCAACTGTGTCTAGTATAAGCATAATTGGCTATAACATTGGTGCATCACCCTCAATTTTCAATTTTCATGTTCAATTTTAGTTTGAGTATTGCTCCCTTTACTACCCTTTTTCCAGTCAAGAAATCACTAAATTAGAGAGTTTAGAGTGAAGTCAATGAGTGTACCAAGTGAACTATCCCTTCATCTAGAGATTATATCCAATATGAGGCCACCCACACCTTGGAGAATTTCCATTGTGTCAAGAGGAGTGAGAACAAGCACACATTTTCACAAGGGTGCACTTCTGAGTGATAATAGGCATAATTAAATAAATATTATTTTTTGTAATAATCCCTTATAATAAATAAATGTGAGTCTGAAAATCACTAGTAAACCATTTTAAAATGATAATATTATTTTTATTGAATGCGTATATCAAATTCATCTCAAATACTAATTTTATTTATTTATTTCTATGCTACAAATTAACAAATTACAACTGATCGTGAAAATAGAAAAAATAGATCCAACTATTTGATGTTGGCATCCCAAGAATAAATCAACCTTTCCAAACCCTATAAGGTAACACCTATTATATAACAGGTTGCAACACCTCCCAATTATGGCATTCGTGCCTAAATTAGTGATGTCAGCTCTCAAACAACCCTAAAATCTTCCTGAAAGGTGATGCCTTAGTTGATGTTACTGATCCACAATTACAAATTTTATCCTGTTACTATGTCAAACTAAAATGAAGCTCAAATATATCCCCTGGATGGAGTTATAATAGAATATCATAAGTTTTTTGTCCTTAAATATGAAGTGCAATGGAGGGTTTCCATCCTCAAAAGTAGAAGTTGAACCAATTCTAATTTCAATCATGAATAATGAAAAGTGAATAATGAATAGTGAAATATTCATATTTGTGGCCCCACTTGTCCTTTTATAATTTTACTTTTCCAATTTAACCCTAACCCTAAAAGCATTTAAAACACTTTTTAGACAATTATTACCTTTTTGGTCATTTAATACATATTTATTTTTTGGCCATGTAATTAATATTACTTTTTGGATCCTTTTAATAATAATAAAACCTAAGTGTCCTTTTTATACATTATAAAATAAATAAACTTGGATAACTTAAATGAGTTATTATTAAATTATTTACCTCATTAAATATTTTAAAAAGGGGTCATGACAAGAATTATATTTTTATATGCAGATAAGTGATGCGGTTTTCCTTATCAAATCCATGTACTATTTGTACTAATTCACCTACATTCCTCAACCTTCACAACATAATGTCTTCAACTTTGTGTTAGATAGAGAAGTTATATATATGGAGTGGCTTGATGAATCCATGTGCTTTAATTTTTTTTCATATTTAGGTAAACATATTGTGAGCTTTTCCACTTACATGTTGGTGTGTGGTAGTATTGGCAGCTTGGAGTTGCAATATATACTTCTTACCACACAAGGGTATTGAAGGGTTTTTTATGGTTGTTGATATGTTGGCTCCATAATCCCTACTTAGTGGTCTTCTAGAGTCACCTTTTTCATTATTATCATGTATGAACTTGTGAAATTTTACCACTTGATGTGGCATACCTTGAAATTATTTTAGCTATTGATTGGAATTTATTATTTGATTTGGAATCATATGTTATGGTTTCCCTTGCTATGGATTTCAAGGCTATTTAGCCATTTATTATTTTTTATCTTTATTAAATCATTGAGCTCCTAATTTTCTTTCTTATCTTCAGTTTTGATTATATTGGGTTATTTATCCATTTTCAACCTCATTATTCTTGGATTATTTTGAGTTGTTAGCCCTTTTCATTTGTTTTTATTGGTGGATTGAGTTGTATTTCTTATCCTTTTTGACTTACTCCTTTATTGGATCGGTTATTTTCAATTTTGTAAAGTGTGTTGTTTTAATGAGCCATTTTTTTGTATTTTTCACCTTGTGTGAGTGTGGGAGTAGTAGGTGAGAAGTATCGTTTTAGAATTAGTATAAGATAATAACTTACAACATGTTGAGGAACTTGTGAGAAAGTTTGGAGACATTGTCTCTAATGTTTTATTTTAGAAAGGATATATGAATGATATGAGATTTATCTTGTAATTATGTTGTTGATAACATGTGTTTCTTCTTGATTGTGTGAGTGATGGATATGGGGTGTGTTATGAAATTAGATACACCTTGGTGTAGATTTTTAGATTGGATTTTGGGCATCATGACAAGTGTTCAAAGTCCTCCTAATAGATTGATATATTAGGGTTTGGGTATCAGGGCGAGCATACAAAATCCTCCTAATATGCTCTTTGATTGGGGTTCAGGAATCCAAACTACGTCCAAAGTCCTCCCAATTGATTGTGGAAATAGAATTTGGGCAAATGCAATATAATAATCCCAAGTCTTCCTATTATACCTAAATGAAGGGTTTGGGAAATGATGATAAATCAATTTAAAAAATTCCTCCTTTTATGATTCCATTGATTGGAAAGAATAATTGTTATTCATCTGACGGTTTACGAAACTCTTAAGATGTTAAATGATCACTTATTGTTCACCTTGTGGGCTCCATGTTCTTGGAGTATTTTCTGCATTATTGACATAAAAATTATGGGGCAATTAGGAAATTAAAATTATTTTGGTCTCCTAATATAAAATAAAATAAAGTCTTACCTTATACTTGAATATGACACCTAACACATTGTTAAACATGCTATTACCATTTAGTGACAATTGCCTGGAACTAAATCATTCTAAATTATATGTCCTCATTACTTGGAAACCAATATTAATCAATAACATTCAAATAATTCCTTGGAACATGACTCACCATTGGGTGGAGTTTATTTATCTTTGGCCATGGATATTTTTGCATATTTCCTATTGCACTCTGTGATTTCTTTGTTGAGATCTGAGATCATTGTCTTAGAGAGAATATTGATTTCAGTTATAAAGTTCCTTGAGGTTGTTATAACATCATATAAATAATATTTTAGACATTCATTAACTTCCAAGAAGAAGTTTGCATAAGGGGAGAGGAATGCGAGGCCCAATTTCAAAGTGTTTTAGATTTTTTCACTATTTCACTTATGTCTAGATAAGACATACTCTTTATATTATTTGATGCATGAGATAATTATTGTTATAATATGATTGAGACATTGGAATTTATGTATGTGATGTTTTTAGTTTTCTTACATGAGTATTATCTATCTGCGAGTTGCATATGCTTTAATTTATCATTGTGATGTTTATTGTATTATCTTACTATTAGAACTAATAATTATTTAGCATGTGATTTGAGTATATAAATATTTAGATTTTGTATGTTTTCATCACCTCATGATGATATTGAGATATTGTTACATATGCATTATGTAATTATTGACATTATTTGATATATTTACATTCAGTTGCTTCGACTATATAGGGTATTGTAATTTTATGGGTGAAGTGTTTGTGCAGGTGATAGGAGGCCAATGGATGGAACTAGGACTAGGCCAAACATTGATGGAATTAGTTGAGTAGTATCTTACATAATACTTTTAAATTTAAGATCCAATCCTTGTGTTACCTTATAACCTAGTTTGGAGTGTTGGTTTTTGAACCATTTTGGCATTATTCATACATTTTTTCCATACCATATGAGTCAATTTAACTTTATATTATATTATAAATATAAATAAGAAACCAAATTTAGTTGTCTCTTACTAAAAAAACTAGGATGGAATTTTGACCCATATTTTCAAGTTGGTAAAAAGTGAAGTATATGTGTTTGTAGGTGTATTTAAGACCCTTTTGACCAAAGGGATGGGATTAGACATTTTTAGAGTGTTGTAAAATTTATAGGACAACCCATGTGACCATTTATAACATGGGTAAGAGGAAATATTTATGATCATGGGCAAGCCTTGTTTGCCCACATGGGTTTGTAAGAGGAATCATTGCTTGGGGATGATTTATTTTACTAATGCTAAGGAATGGAAAGGAAAAAGTGTCACCTTCCAATTATATATTGAGTTTTAGTTCATTTTCTATTAAAAAAATAGAAATCCTTCTTTGGAATTTTTTTTCTCATTTTCATTTTGGAGGGTGGAGTTAAGAGCTGTAGATGAAAGAAGAGAGCTTGCATATGGAGAGGAAGAGCTTGGTTTTGGAAGAAGATATCTTACAATAAGGAAATTTTATGAGGATTTTTTGTGTCAAATCAAGTGATGGAATTAAAGTAGTTCCCTCCATTTCACCCATGGAAATGTTATTTTATTTGTTCCAAAATAAATCTCTGTTTCATTTTCATATGTGTGCTTTCAATATGTTGTATGGTCACTTGGATTACCCTTTTTCTTTTTTTTCTTGCCATGGTTAAGCCTATGGACACCATGTGACTTTTATCCTCTTTTTAGGCATGGATATGATAATCATATCCTCATTTATTTGTTGTTTTTACATCTTATTTTATAATGTTATGCTTCCCAAATGGCCTTACTTATTCATATAGTATGCACCTTCAAAAAATAGGGTTTAGGAAAGATAACTATGTTCCATATCACTCCTATATGAATCCATTGCATGGGCTTTTGGTAAGGGGAGCACTCATGTTCCAAGATACTCCAATGGGAAAAGAGAAAAAATTGGGCAAGCATAGACATTTAAAGTACTCTTTCCTCCATATAGTGTAGAGAGTGGCAATTCTCATTCACAATCAGTTAATTTAGAGTCTTGCTAAGTGTGAGATATCCTTTGTGGCTGCCATGTATCCCTTATAAATTTTATATATGTGTGTTATTATGTTTTCTTTGGGTGGTTTTGGTTTAGGTGTTAGTGGAAGCCCTTGTTGTAAGGAAGTTTGATAGGGAATCTTCTAATTGAGCTTATCACCTTTCCTTGACTCACATTTACCTTATCATATTTTTTGGTGCTATTCATGCTTAGAATTTGGATTCCTTGTATTCAGGGTGCCTAGTGTAGCTTAATAATAATTGAAAAAGGATGGGAGGCAATCCCTTCCTTGGTTTGGCCTTGTGGGAACACATTAGAGATTGATTAGAAGACTATTTTATTTACTTTTGATATTAAATGATTATGAAAAATAAATTAGTTGTTAGAAGCCATTGAAATATAATATTTTTATTTTAAAATCTTTGTGAAAGAAAGATAGACATGTATCCTTGAGCTTATATACATTGCAATAGTCTTTATTTTGCTTTGTTATGAGAGGGAAAGTTTGTAATGATAGACTTTATTATTTGGATGGAATGTTGGAATTTGAAACTATTATTTGAAACATGTTATGAATATTTTTATCTTGTTAGTTATGATACAATAATGCAAATAAAATATTTAAAGTTCATTTTATTACTCAACACGACTTGCATATTCTTAAGCCCCAAAAGGGTTACTTTCTTTACACAAGGTTTATTTCTAAATTAAATTTACTCAAAAATTAGACTTATGTAAGAATACTTTGCTTTTTCAAGATAATTTTTGGGGTTTATAATTGAAAAGATATGAATTTTTAAATTTCAAACTAATAAAATATATCCTTTGTAATATGTTTTAACTTCACATAATTAATTTACACACTAAATGATATCAAATCAAGGCCAAAATAATTTTAAATTAGAATTTATGATTTTTAACCCATATAAATTTGTCTCACAATTTTTTTGGGATGAAATATATCTATATATTAGTTACGCAAAAATATGCAAATAATTCACAAAAAATAAGGTGGTATGAGAGCACGCCATGACACGCTAGGCAAATCCTAGGAGCAAAACCAAAGTATCAACTAGGCAGAGCCTAGAAACAAGCAACTAGATCACAAGGTCATAAAAAGAGATAAATTTTATGCAACAAGAGCAAGGCTATCAGGTAGAGGATCCATATCATCTAAACCCTAGCCCAAGCTTGGTAAGTCATTATCATCTGGAGCAAGCTCCCAACCAGTAACTTGGGTAGTGTTTGTATCATCATCTACTTGTGTCTGAGTGGGTGAGATAGCTAGAGAGAGCCTAGGGAAATTATACAACATGTCTACATGGCCTCCAGGTGGTACCCCCAAGAATCTAGGCAAAAATGAGGAGGAGGAGCACCCCAGTAATCCTACCCAATAGGGGAAGGAGGTGGTGGATGCCATCCTAACTGCTACCTAGAGTGGAAATGCATTGGTATGGGGTGTCTTTATGAGAGTAGTGCTTGAAATGGTTATGATGATGCCCACCATGAGGTGGTAGAGGCACTCTATCATCCAGTTTGGGATACTTGAGTGGAGAAGGCAGAACCCAAGCCATAGTGCAGGGAGCATCTCCCTAATGGAAGAGGAGATCCTGAAGATACCCAAGCTCTATGGCCACTTTATTGGCTTGGACTTGAACCTACAAAATAAAATTGGAGATGATAGAATATTTATGCAAAGAAAAAACATTACAATTAACATAAGCATGATTAAACACAAAATTATTTCTTTCTTTCCAAATCCAAAAGAGAATCTCCACTTTGAAAGTATGCCAGACTTGCGCTTAAATGAAGGGCATTTTGGGTTTGTCACCAAGGAGGATATGCTACCATAAGAAAAATTTGGGCTGGAAAGGCTTGAAGAAATCATGGATCCAAGTCTAGACACTTTGAGTTTTGGGATAGTACTAGAAGAGATGAGGGAATGTCTCAAGGTGGCCATAAAAGGGGCAAGTAAGCTAGCGAACTCCCAACTAAATAAGTCTTCTGCTAATAGGAAAGCCTTGGTGCCGTATACACCAAGAAAAATGGGCAAGCTTGGGCTCCACACAAGCCCCTCAAATAATGTTGAAGTGAAAGCTCCATGTTTTAATAGATGAGTGCAGCCCTCAGTGGGCATTAAGCTTGTCAACCATAAGAAAGTGGGGGGTGAGCCAAACATAGCCAAGACGAGGAGTGTAATTGTGGAAAGGGGTCTACACATACCATTTTTAGTCCTTCCACCAAGGCTGAGTGGAATGGACCAAAATTTTATGGAGCATAGAAGCTGGGATGACATTGATAGTCACTTGGTAAGATTCCTGCTCCACATTGGCTAATCAAAATTTAACTTTCTCTTCTTCCCAAGATATCCAAGAGTGAAAATGACTATAGAAGATGTCTTGAATGGAATGAATTCCTCTACAAAAAATATTGAGGGCATTGATCCAAGGGACTTCTGCCAGGGGCACTCTATTACAAGAAAAAATGGGAGACCACCACAGAGAGTGGGAGTTAGTGGAGAGACCATTACAAAAACCAGAATCATTCTAGAGAAGCTATGGCTTAATATTTTCCCAAGCCTTCTAGATGCTTTTGGCCACAAAGGATCCCATGATTTGGATGAGAGACTGGATGAAAAGTAAACTGGAGAAGCCAAGCCCTTTCTAAGATTTCTTGCCCTTGGGCAAGCCTAAGGAGATATAGTGTCTGAATAACACCTTCCAATATTTTGAGCCCTTAATGGCCCACATAATCCATTTGGCACATAAGGCAAATCCTTTCCAAGCTATGTCAATGAGTCCCATCCCTCTTGCTTCACACATGAGGAATCCATATTCCTAAGGTACCCTATAGAATCCTTTACCTTGTGGGAAATTTGCCCAAAGGAAATATGGGAAGATGTTTTAGAAGGTACCCAACATGATGAGTAATACACATGGGTGGATGCAAGAATTTTTGAGCAAATTTGAAATTTTCCTACCAATAAAAGAGACTTGGTCACCTAGTAATATAGCTTCTTAACAACTCTGTCAACTACATATTTCCACAATAAGGGTGGAAAAGCATCAAAAGCAAAGGGGATGCCAAGGAATTTAAAAATTTAATCATGTTGGATCCACTTCCAATCAAATTTAGTAACCCTTGCTAGTAGAGGGAGGTAAGATTGTATATAGCAACAAGTTTTTTGCCATTAGATGCTGGAGCTAGAGGCCAGATAGAAGGTGTCAAGACACTATAAAGCATTGTCCACATTGGCTTCATCTTCAATGAGGGTAAGAAAGGAGTCATTTACAAAATGACCATTAATCAATTGCATATCTTTGTGTGGATTAGCTACATCAAGAGGGAGATAAATTCCCTTGATAAGGCCACTAACTTGGGCATTTCTAATAAGATATCCAAAACCCTTAGCTATAAGAATGTACAAGGTAAGAGCCAAAGGGCACCCTTGGTGAATGGAATGAAATAGGCCAAATTGCTTGGAGGTAACTCCATTGATGGAGAGGATAGTTGAGGCATCAGAGAAAAGCATCTAACTAGTTTGAATGAAGATGGGCTTGAAACCTAGAGCCTGAATCATTACTAAGATGAAAGGCCATTTGATGTGATCATAAGCTTTTTCAAAGTCAATTTTGATGAACATAGCCTATTGCTTAGACCATTTGGCCCAATTTATCCCTTCCCAGATGGAAATGATGTTATCCAAGATATAACAACTTCTGATGAAACCTATTTATTTTGGACACACAATGAGAGACAACATAGTGTACAGCCAGATTGCTAGAGCCTTGGCAATAATTTTATAGGAAACATTAAGGAGGGTGATGGGACACCAGTTGCAGATCAACTTAGGATATCCCTACTTAGGTATGAATTTGATATTTTCTTTATTTATATTTTTATTGAGTGAATGTGTGTGAAATGCTTCTTGATAAACCTCAGGTAAATAACTACCCACAAGATCCCAAAGAGTTTTATAGAATTTTCATGGAAAGCCATCAATGCTAGGGTCTTTGTCATTAGCCATATGAGACACCATTTCATGAAAATTGACAATAGTGAGGGGATTATCACAAATTACCCATGGGGTAGAAGTGAGTTTGTATGACACCACTAAAAGGCATTGCTGAAGGGTAGATTCATGCTCAACTGAAGATGCTTGAGATTTGAAAACTTGCTGATAATGATGGATAAAAGCTTGCACAATTTATGGAGTCTCTGTGAGACTGTTACCAACCTCAGCAATGACTTGAAATTTTTTCTTCGAGTTTTTGGCTCATAGTAATTGAAAGAATTCCTTAAAAGCTTTGTCCCCTATTTTAAGACAATGAAGCCTAGCTTTGACTTGGGCTCCCCAGGAATTGTAGTTATCTACAATATGAATGTGATGCCTTAAGGATGTAACTCTCACTTAAAATATATCATTAAAGGGATCTTTTTCTAGAGCCAGGGCTACATGGCTCAGTTCTGAGGTAGTAGCAGAGTAGGAGTGTCTCCAAATTTTGGCAAGTTGGTAGCCATATATCCACAAAAAGTGGGAGGTCCTCTTGATGACATTATCCCACCAGAGAATCCAACCAAATTCTTGGGAAGTATGTGGATCTAAATTATGAATTCTCCTAATGTGTGCCATCATGGGCCTATGCTTGAGCAATAAGGTGTTAAGGAAGAATTGCATTTTGTGTACTTTGGGTTTCATGAACTACCATGTCACACAAAATGAAATGGGGGAGTGATTAGAAAGCCCAAAATTTGGCAGTGCCTACATTGAAGGAAAAAAGTTATCAAAAGAGAAGTATGATTGGGTGGACATCATTGCCCTATCTAGATGCTTCAAAATCTGAGTAGGGCCTTCCCTGAAATTACTTCAGGTGTACCAAACTCTATCTATAGGCTGACATGTTAAATTGGGGTCATAAAGGCCCCATTTAGTGCACATGTAAAACCATGCCTCCCTTTTGCCATCTACCCACCTCATTGGTAAGTGGCCCATTTTGTCCTTAGGAGATGCCACCATATTAAAATCACCACATAATACCCAATGGGAATTAAGGAGATCATTCGCTATCCATCACCATAAATGGGTACACTTTAAAGCATTATTCAAGGCATAAATATTAGGAAAGCCAAAGGAGTGGCTTTCAATGCTAAAAAGATTCCAAACAAGTTGATTAGTGGGGTCCACACTAGATTACACTAAGTGTGGCTGCCACCTTGAAGAAATGAATGTGATCACCCCTTCATGTTTTATGGAATGGTTGATATGAAGAATGATACTATCATGCCGAATGGAATTACTGATAGCCATCAATAAAAAATATACCACCTTGACTTCCTACAGATAGAGAATATCCATCTCGAGAAAATTCCTTCTAAAATCATGCATAACAAACTTGCATTTTGGATCTATGAGACCCCAAACATTCCATGAAAATAAATTCATAGATGACGAGAGTCAAGGGACAAGTCCTCTAAGTCCAGCCCTTCCAGGGCATCATATCAATTCTATAGGAAGTGCCGACTGTTGGTACTCAAGAATTCATATTGTTTCCTCAAGTTAGGGTCAGCAAAAAACTCTCTTTTCTCTACCTCGTCAATCCTTTGAGAAGGGTTGTGAGAGAATTTGGGCATATCTTTTCAAGTAGGAAGTGGAAGAGTGGTTGGCTATGAGTTTGAATAATTGAGCCCAGAGGCCTCAACCCCTTGGGATAAAATGTTAGCAACTAGGGAGTGTTGAACACCTTAGGCTTTTCTACCAATTTTAGAGATATAGCAAGTGAGGACTCTTTTGTAATAGGAGCTTGCTCCTATGGTCCATTTATCAAAGATGGCTTGCCTCGTTTGGGAGTAACAATTGAGTTTACAAATTTGGTGTGAGTGTTCTTCTTCCCTACCATAGTCCAACCATCCTCAGTTGGTGCTTTGCTAGCTTTAAGAAAGGGCTTAAGGGGAGAGATTGTGTGGTTGGACACATTATTGTGAGCCAAATGAAGGGGATAATACCTTATCTTATGATCTATGGCTTGGTAGTGGAAGCAGGTGTTAGGTAAGTTGATATATAGAGCTCATTGAGAGAGCCTTACATCCCCACCCTAGATTTTCAAAAACTCCTTGAAGTCTTGGGAGAGGTCTACTTCTACGTAGACCTTTTTTTGTGGTCTAGTAGAGTAGAACTAGCTTTGGTCATGACAAATCACATAGCTTATGAAGGATGCTATCTGGTGAATAAAATGCCATCATGGGAGTGGGAAGCCTAAAATTTCAACCTAAACTAGGAATTTTAGAGTGGAGTGTTTCGAGACCACAAAGTCTCATGTCCAAGGGGAGAGAACCATAACTAAGTTCCTGGCATACCAAGTGGTAGACTTATAGAGGATTCCTACGGCATGAAATAGGTCAAAAAAGTGAAAGAGAAAAAAACCCTTAGTCATGTTCTGGATAATCTCTAGCTTAATGCCATGAGATGCCCAATGAGTTTGAACCCAAGACTTTAGCATACTTTTAGAGGGGATTCTCTTGATAAAATATCCTATTAAACAAAACTACTCTAACCATTGACATGAATAATTAAATTTAGGAATAGGCAATATAACATCAAGTTCCAAAGTATTACCTCATGGTATACCTACAGGACAAACTTCCTTAGGTGCTTGCAGGAGGCCATTGCTCGGTGCTCCTTTGTTCTTCTCTATAGCTAAAACAATTGGTTTAGAATGGGGAGAAGACATTATAAAGGCTAGCCTCACCCAAAGGCAAGAAACCCTAAATGACAATAAATGCTAATTCTCATAGGTGCTTAAGGTTGTGATATGACACAAGGTTGGTCAAGTAAGGAACCAAGGGCTGTCTCAATGACGTGCATGGAGAAAACCTTTGCAGAGTGAAAAATATGTCATATAAATTTTTGAAGTAATGGTTTGCTCATGGTGATTTTTTAAAATTTTTAACTCTATAGAGCACTTTATCTTTACACAAGGCCCTAGATGTAGGGAACTGGGCCCTTTAAGGGTAGGGACTAGTGGTTGGTCATTCATGTGACCAAAACCTATCCCAAGACAAAAATAAAATGTTGATAGTTTGCTAACCACAACTTAATTCACATGTAACCACCTCGTAGACCAACCACGTAGCAGTCTTAGAGCACAAAAGAGGCATAATGTTTTCCAAGATTTTACAAACCTCAGTGATGTCTGAGCGAGGCTTAGTCATTACTTGGTTGAAGCTGAGACATGTACCTAACCTATGTGTGGTGTGAGCAAGGCCAATTTTTATGGATGTAATTTTAGATTCCTTGGCCAAACATAGGCATTGACAATGATGGCATTGACTTGGTCAGGTCAATGAGCCATATGGTGGCAGTTATTTTGAGGACCACAATGGTGGTGGTGTGATCTACTAATACTAGTGGATATGTGGTGTTAGTGTAGCAAAGCTTCACATATTAACTCGATTATATCCCTTTTTAATTAGATCAAGTGTTTATAGTCATCCAAAACCCATTTTTGGTATACTAGTTAAGATCATAATATATTTTTAATGGTATAATTGACTTTGAGACTATTAAAGTTTCTTGGAGTAAATTTTTATTAAATTCAAATTTTAAAATCTAATGGAGACCTAGTACCTCAGGGACTTTATGCAGTCGATTTGAGACATTGCAAAGCCCTGAGAGTGGGGCAGTCCAAATAGAGGTCCCTTTAAATTTTTCTCTCTCTTTTACATTGAAGGGTCCTTGAGAATCAAAACACTAAAATAAATATTATTTTAATCCTTTTTCAAAGACATCCTCTTTTAGAGGAACTTCTTCCTTGGAAACTTGTGCATCCAACTCAAGGCTCTCCAAAGTCTTGAGAGTGTGGTGGTGTAAAATTTTTCCCTAATTTTTTTTGCTCTTCTACATGAAAAGGTTCCCATAAATCAAATTCACAATGTTAAAAATGTTTTAAACTTTTTTTTAAGAGATCCCTTTTGGACTTGTGCGAACTTTGTGGGACCCTGTGAACCCCAAAGGCATGGCAAACGTGAAGGGACCCCATGTAATTTTAAAACCTATTTTGTATTAAAGTAGGAACCATTTATAATGGATAAATTTTTAATGAAATTTAATGCATTCTTGATTTGAACTCAATGTGGCCACTAATGGTTATCAATATTTATGTGGACCCAAATGGATTGCACCCCAATTAATCAGGGAAGCTTGAGGGAGGTCTCTTAGGGAACCCATACTTCCCAAAACATTTTGTGAACATACATATCTATCCATTTTGACTGAAGGAAAAAGATGACTGAATGTTTCGATGTCTATTGAATTAGAGTAAGTGTTTATATACATAGAGAAACGGTTCATAATTGAATATCAGTTATGGAACTATAATACTTAACTTACTAAGTTAATTATGCTAATCACTAAGCTGGCATAATAGATCATTATACTTAACAATGAAATACATATATGGTTTTTCCAACATTCCCTCCTTTATTACATTGTTTCTACAAACATCATATTTCCTAATAGTGGTCCCCCCTTTATTACAAAAATTGTAAAAAGATTTACAGTCTCCACATACCCTGCTCACTTTCTGAGGTGGCATGCCATTTTTGTGGCTTCAAGGTCTTGGTGTCACCTTGGTTTTTCCTTGCAGGTTTACCAAAAACCTGGAAGTGATAGGAACACTTCTCTCTGCTAACACCTTCGATGGTTTCTCAGATTATGAGGATTGCCATAAACCCATATGGTTTTCTGTTGCAGGTTGACCACAAACCTAGAGGGTTGCAAGAGGTTTCTATTACACTTTGGTGGTTTCTCAGATTACTACAAACCCTTTTCCAAGAACCAAGTGCTACTTTAGTGCTTTTGCTCCCCACAACATTCTTTTTCAAGAGGGTCAAACTGGAAAATAATGCTCAGTACTTTATTGAAAAACATATTGTAAAATATAAAATAAACATACCAAAATTTGTCACCATAACAATGGTGTGACCCCATCGTAGGTGACTAATGAGAGGATACCAAATATCCTCCAGCCTCCAGTTAATGAAACTGCTTCACTTAACTGATGAAGATTTGAAGCTCGGTTGTATGAGGAGAAATCCTCCCCCATAGTTTGGACCCATTTGACATTTGACAACATTTGACTCAAGATGTCGCATACAACCAAGAGTGCATCCTTATACAAACAATTAATTTTGATTTTGATAATTTTTACATAAAACTGACACTTTGACTCATTATGATTTTTTAACATTTTTAATGACTTTGACAACATCAATAATAGACTCTAATAACAACTAACTATAATAAACCCGATGATGCTTTTAAAATTTTATAACGACAAAATCATTGCTAAATGACATTAAAAGACCCTATATTGACTTAGTTTTAATTTGACACAACAAAGTTTGAACATAAACAATTTCTAAACAAAAACACATGTACTAAGCCAATCTAAAAGTCTTAAATTCATATGACTTAAAAGATGATTATTATTTTTTTTTAAAAACTTTGAATTTTAAACTAATGACTAAAAGAAGACTTTTGATGACACATAATCCTACACCAAAACTTTAAACAATGAAAGACCAAACTAACAATATATGAGACTCTAATAACATAAAACTATTTTGATCTCGTTAAACTAACCTAGTGCAATGTGACTAGAGCCAATTTGATCTCGTTGAGGTGCCGAAGAAGGAAGGTCATTGAGGTGCCACGAGTGTGATGATCTTTAAAAAATCTCAAGATAGTAATACTGTGCACAAACCACGTGATAAAGGTTCCAACGTGGATAGGAGGATTCATGCATATATCAGCAGAGATGCCTTCATTTCCTTTGGCTGGACTGCACTATGAATTAGCATAGAGATCTGAATGTTCATACGTCAAAGCTTAGTTCCCTCAAATGTTTGAAACCGGATCTCCTTCATGCATAGCTAGTTCTTAAGAGGCTTTCCTTTGGGTGTTGTAGACTTCATTATTCTGCTCAATTCATGATTCTTCAAGTTGACGCTTCTTCAGACTAATTACAGGTAAGTAGTTCGCATGCTTTCTTTGATACTTCTATAGGCATCGACTACTTTACCAATAGTTTGCATCTACTCCTGGACATTAGTATTCAACACGCTTCAATAGACTTTCTTCATTCACAGGGGTGCGAATGTGTATGACAGCCCCTTACAAATTTCTTATGTATCCATCAGGGGAATGATATGAAACCGCTTTGATTAGCGCTTTCTCCTGCTAGGCACTTTCTCCTTACGGGCTGCTCTAATACCAATGGAGGAAAAAGATGACTGAATGTTTCGATGTCTATTGAATTAGAGCAAGTGTTTATATACATAGAGAAATGGTCCATAACTGAATATCAGTTATGAAACTATAATACTGAACTTACTAAGTTGATTATGCTAATCACTAAGCTGGCGTAATAGATCATTACACTTAACAATGTAATACATATATGGTTTTTCCAACATTGAACTCTAGTTTCCAAAGCCTAGAAGTGCCCAGTATGTTTACCAAAATAAGTGTTTTCTAGAATGTCCTCATCATACATACAAGATACAAATTGTTGTAGAGGTCTTGTAGGTGGATTAAATCAAGTTGAGTTTACAAGGTTGCATAGCAACCATGTATCCACTTACGCATTATGATCTATTCCAGTTAGGTGGATATGCTTATTCTATGTGTTGTGCACATCATTCCACGTAATATATTTGTGATTGGAAATGTAGTTAGGTAGACTATGGATTGTACATTCTTGAAATTTTTTTTTTTTTTTTTTTTTTTTGGCATGGTTTTCATCATGCAAAAGTTGGGCATGACATTATTATTTAAATTAGTATTAAAAATGCTATTGGTATTTTAGCCTTAATTTTCATTGGTTCTTTATCATAATATGTTAACATTTTTTTAGGTAGTGGTGCCATGAAGGGCCTTACTATTATTTTCTTTTAAGTGTGGTGTAGAGAGAAATATGGAACCATATGTAGAAAAATAGTTCCACAAACATAAAAGAATAGATAACATATACTATTTTATAGGGATTTGTACCTTTCAATAATTAAACTTATTAATATATTTTCAAAATCTCTCACCTTAAGCATCTTTCCACTTGGCATAAAATATACCTATTTTGTAGCATATTCTACAAAGGTCTAGCTTCCCTTTTCAAAAGGGACACAAACTATCCATTAAAATTTGCTTACTTGAATTTTGATGATAAAAAATATGTTTATTATTGCATCAAATATGAATATTTATTATGGGACCACGTGTACACATCTTATTTATGATTATTCACATTTTAGGTTCCAACTCTTATTGGTGCAATGAATGCTCTAAGTGTATTTCCGTGCATACATTGAGATTGTGGTGGATCTACTCATGGCACTTTATAAGAAAAAATGCATGTACTATACTTCATACTACATCCTTCATATCACCATGGCATCAATAGATTTGTCTTCCTAGGTTCTTATTCCCCTTTTGATCACATTTCCCAATTATTTTCACATTTACGACGTCATTAACTTGATTGATGGCATCTTATAGAAAACTCAATTTTAGATGATGTCATCAATCGAGTGATAAAGTGTTGTTTTCTTTGAAATTATTTGTACACCATCAATTAGGCTGATGGCATCAAATAAAAATGGATTTTTAATTTTAGGGTTTTGATTATAATTTATAAAGTTCTTTTTTTTCATGTTTCAAGATGTGAATAATTAATACACTTTGCTTGTACTAAAAAAATACACCTTAGGAAGAAGAAGAGGTACTAGATTTAATAGGAGCTTACATAAATCAAGGAAATTCAAAACAAGGTCTTTGAAGATATCAACAATATAAGTTCTATTTCTAAGGTTTACTAAGTCTTTGGAGTCTCTAATTGTGGTCTTCTTAAATCTTCGTCCATACATCTTGACATCACCTACAATATTCTCTCAAAAAGTGCTGCAAGCCAAGTGGGAGGTTAACCCTAAAATTTTGTTTTTACTTTGGTTGGTATCATAAGATGATTTTTTATATCATGTATTATATAATATAGATTAACATATTAAATTTATTGATTTACTTTACATTTTTGCTATCTATAGCTCTTGCTTACCTCCAATTGGAATTTTTAATTTATGTGGCTCTTACTTAACACCTAATATAATTTTAGCTACTTATAGCTCTTTCTTCACATAGCTTTAATTTAGATAGATCTTTCTTACCATTTTATGATGCATCATATTTAGTAAGGTATTTCACCAACTATTTTCTTGGAGATTGTCTATATAGATTTTATTTGTAGATCCATTACATCCTCTTGTGCATAAAAAGTTTTTTATAGCCTCAAAATTATTTGTGGCTTGATGTCTTTTGTGTATATTAGATTTCTAATGGTATCCTACCTTTTCCTATTTCAGATAATCTTATATTAAAGACCTATTTTAAGCTTATATACATTTTAGTGAACCGAACGTGAATCTTACCCCAATGTTGACCGGGTTACCTTCACATTTTCTCTTTCAATATTCTAAGCTTAATTTATTTGTCAATATCTTTATTACCATTTTATGACATAACATATATGGTAAGGTATTTCACCTACTATTTCCTTGGATATTGTCTGCATATATTCCATTTGTAGAGCCCTTACATCCTTTTGTGCATACAAACCTTTTTATAGCCTCAAAATTATTTGTGGGATGATGTTTTTTATGTATATTGGATCTATAATGGTCTCATACCTTTTCCTATTTTAGATAATCCTTCTTATAGAGACCTCTTTTAGGCTTATATACATTTTGGTGAACCGAACGTGAATCTTATTACCTTCACATTTTCTCATTCAAGAATCTAAGCTTAATTTATTTGTCAAGCATATGTTTCTTTCCAAATTTCTTGTCATTTAACAAACATATTGTCTTTTTTTTTAATTACTACAATGGAAATCCTTAATTATACCCAAGTGGAGGCCACATAATTGTCTCCCTTTACCCAAGCATACAATAATGTGAATTACAACATGGCTTCTGCCAATACCAAGGAAAAAAATATTCCTCCTTTTAAAAAGGTCATCAATAGATCCAAAATAAATTGAAATCAATTTTATTCCCTTAAGTGTTGTGAGAATGAGGGAGGACAATATGACGATGTTGAATTTACTCCCATAAAGCACTAATTTCTAATTTACAGTGCTGAACATGTGTGAAAAAACACTCAAGAAATATAATCTCTCATTAATCATGGTCCATTTACTCCTCCCAAGTCAAATTTTTGTAAGAATGGTGGAAAGTCAAGGAATGAATTTCATCAACTCCTTCTCAACAATAATTCACATAATTTATACAACCATGATGAATTCTACAACTATCACTTTCCCCTTGAAATCAATACTAATACCCCAAAAATTAAAAATATCCAAACAAAATCTACTCAAATGACCATGTAAGCATTGGACCAAATAACTCTCTTAAAAACATCAGGTGCAAACAAATTCATGCAAATTCAAACATAACTATTGTAAATTTTCAAATGACATCTACAAATTCAATAGAGATTTCCTACTCAATGTCCCTTCCCTTCCCTCAAAAAATAATCATGGGAATCCAATCCCATAAACTCCCATTCATAATAAATCCCTTAAAAATATAAAAAATGATCCCTTAGTTCCTTATATTTTAGCCATGGATATTGGAGGAATAATTCAAATAATCTTTCATGGTGAGTCCACTAACCTCACCTAGCATCTTAAAGCTTTGAACAATTTCTACAAAGATTGGATAAAGACTAAAACTTATGGGGCCAATAAAATAATAGTGAAAACCCTATCTATGGATGATCTATACTTTATTAAATCCTATTTCTATATTCAAAATTTAAGGTTTAGTGAATGCTCTAGTGTAAGAATTTCAATACCATGACTTATCTGAAGACAATTTGGGTACCTTTGTCAATGCTAAATAACTAGAATATGAAATGACCCATGAATTAATCATGTGATGGAAATCGTTATTTCATAATTTTCATCACAATATGAGTGAATAAAGCCTCTTTAAACTCTTTTCAACCACCTTACAACCAAGATTGCAATACAAAGTCAACTCCTCTCCTAAAACATTAGCAAAAGAATTTCACCAAGCTAAGGGACAAGTGATATCATCTCATGAGATAATTTGAGATTCCTCAACATCCTAAAAAATCCAATCCTATGATTATCTAACAAATTGGCATGCCAACAATGTGATGTTTTTGACACTCATGACCATAGTTGTGATCTAAAAGAACTATTCATGGAATCATGTTAGATGTCTCTCAAAATGTGACTCTTTCCGAACCACTTTTGAAAACCCCATTTCAACTACATCCTTAACTAGAAGAATGCAAAAATCGACGTATAAGTAAAGGAAAATTTAAAAATGAAATACTCAAGCCTCATCCTTGAGAATTAGATCCTATGATACATTAAAAAATTGTTGGTTCCATGCCAATTGGGGCCACTCTCACAAATAATTGTCACTCTTAGAAAATTAGCATAATCTTTCCTTCTTGGTGAAAACATTGACCATGATACCATGGATAGAGAACATTACCAATAATTTTATATTCTTCCAAACTTATTGAAAAAATATATGTGTGTATTGAGCCCTAAATTTTTGAATAGTGGGGTACAGGGTTAATAAAATAGAAATTGATCAATCATGTTATAACCCCACTGGGTTACACAATGGTTACACATTTAAAAAAAAAATACAAATGGTACACTTATATAATTATTAAAACTATCTAAAAAATTATTATTTAGCTATTGAATGCATCTAAAGTAATAAATGAAGCAATATATCAACCCACTAATTAATTAAATGATCCATTTAGTTTCCAAACAGTCTATAACATATTTCAAGATGAAAATTTCTCACAAAATAAATAGTGGAATGAATCAAGTACAACAAAACATTGATATAATCCACATTTTAGTTATAAATAAGTACACAACCATTACTTTTATAATATTAAAAACTAATTACAAAACTCACAACCACTTATGTGCCAAATATCCATCAAATAATAATGTACATACTATATTTCAGTGAAAAGTCAAATATATAATATAATATGTACAATAGTACAAATGAGCCTCATAAACAACTCAATGATCCATGAATGTAGCCATGAGTATGTTCCCAAATGTTTAAAACAACTGAATAAAGGAGAACATCATCCAAGTGCTTTATCTCCAACCACAGAGCAATGATCTCCCCTACACCTCCCCACTATGAGTTGCCCTACTCTTCATGGAGGGGTAGATAAGAAAATTATGTATATCAAGAAAATTGGAACCCGTGTGTGTACAATCACTAATACATGCAACAGTTACATAAACCATAGAATCCAATCCTATATCTACTATGACATCAACATACACATGTAAATTAGAAATTATAATGGAATGACAATGTCTCAGCTATAACATTACTTTGGCCAAAGTTTTTATTGTATAAATTAGATCTAAGGATCTGTTGACCAAATTTTGACCTCAAGTCAAAATTTATCACCCCTTCATTTTTGAAACTTCATAGGGTTATCCAAATATTGTCAGTATTAAATGGTCTTTAATGGTTCCATATAATCATATTTGTTCTTGTCTAGGATTGTCTAAAGTTTGGTCTTAGGTTCAATTATTTAGTCTTATGGGTCAATTTCAAGGTCTTGATGTTGTCAACATAGTCAAAAGTTTGGTATGGTTCAAGGTCATTATAAAAGATTATTGAGGTGTCCTTAATATCATAATATCATGAACTAACCTCTTATTTATCTCTCATATGCAAAAATCATATTTTGGCAACCTTTTGGCCTATTTGGAGGAGTTGGACGTACATTTCAAGAAGTAAAAGTTTTAAGAAGATTAACAACATAACTAATGTCATAAATGGATTAGATAATATTTAGGGATAGTTAGAGACTGACAACATCTATAATTCAATGCCTAAACTAAGCAAATTGACACTTTACAAGAACTTTTGGGTACTTGTATGACCTTGCAAGATCAAATTTCAACTATAAATGGTTTCTAAGTGTCATTTGGGATCCCTTATATCATTTTATAGCTTTGGAACAAGTTTTATATCGAAATAAAAATTCAAGCACTCTTTCTCATCCATTGTTGCCTTCACAAATTTAGAAAGGCAAATTTAAATTGAATAGTATGGCTAGGAGAGAGAGAGTTAGGAGATGAAACTTGAATAATTATTAGGGATAATAGTAAGATTTAAATTAGTGGCATCAGTTTGTAGATTTATGGCTTATTCTTTATGAAAATTTTCTAAGAGTGATATCATGTCATTATGTCCTATCCATTTGAGAGGGGTCTTTTATTGCATTTGTTTCTCCAATTCATAATTAGATGGAGAGGAATGGTTTTTATAGGTTAAGTAGATCCCTTTCATGGTAGTTTCATCATCCAACTCATCTCCATGAAGTGTCTTCACTTGGAGGAAAGGTGCCTTGATGTACTAGGTGTTCAATCACTCCTACTGCAAGTTTATGTTTTGCCTGAGATGTTGACCACTTTAAATTTTTTATAATGCTTAATCATTCATGTAATATCCCTTAGTTTCATGGAATTCATGAGCTAGTTTTTTGATATGTGAATCTTGTCCATGTTCTTTAAGTGCTTGCTCTTTGGGGACATGGTCTATGTTTGAATAGTCTATTGCATGTTTTATTTCCATTTTGGCTCAAGTATCAGAGGTGTATCATAGTATTAGTTATTCATATTAAAATTTTCCATCAAAGAGCATAAACCTTGTGAGAAACCACAATCATCTAAGACTATACACACATACCCTATATATAGATGATTATACCTCTAGGTCTGCATGGACTATAGGGGGAGTTGAAGTTAATAAGAAGCATTGTCAGAAGGCCTATAAGCTCTGTAAGACCTTAAAGGAGGTGTAATATAGTGGATAGTGTTGAAAGGTCTAAGAACTTAAGGACATGGCTTTGTATCCCTAAACAAAGTAATCAGTGACCTACAAGCCCTAAACTTGTAGGCCCTAGATCAATCAACATCCAATCAACACAAGAGTAAATCCAAGATAGAGATATATAATTTAAATGAAAATGAAGATAGGACACAATCCATTGAGGGGTAAATAGTCCACTTACAAGTCAAGTGGTGACTAAAGGATTGAGTTGACAGTCCTAGAAGACCACCTAAAGGACTGTGTATGGAGAAGACAAAGATAATGAGGTTAAAAATGCCATGAAGTTGCAAACAAACCCTGTAGATAGTGATAATGAATACTCATTTGGTTTTTATACCTTCAAGAATTATGGCAAGTGAAAGGACTAAGTTCAATATTGTATGTTTAAACCTAGCCCTAATAAACACCTACAACCATGCCTTGAAAGGTGTGAGATAAAATGCATATAATGAAGGGGAAGAGTATGTATAAAAGATGATCTAAACATATTTTGGTATCTTAAACAAGTTAAAAATTTATAATAAGATCAATGAATTTTAAGGTGAAGTCCCAAACACAAAGACATAGTCATGATCTTAAAATAAGCACCTACAGGTTGCTAAAGAGGAGTAGATTAGACATCAGACCTAAGGAAAGAGGAAGAGTTGTGTGAGAGATGGTTATAAACTAATTGGGACTTTAACTAAGTTCATGAAATATTGAGAGGACTAGTGATGATAATGATGAGGTCTTGAAAATCAAAGAATTCAGTCAAGTGACCCTGAAAGGCCACCTATATGTTACTCCAAGAATAGGTTGGTCTCAAGCCTAAAAGGAAGGGAAAATACATATAAAAGGATCAAATGTTTATCTAATTTAGAAAATAAGGTAATATATATATCTAAAACCAAAGTAAACATGAATAGTATTGATCAAAACTGAGTTCAAGTCTCCATATACAGTTAATCAACACATACAGGTCTACCTATTCTTATGAGAGATTTTGCTTGGATTGAAGAAGAGTAAAACTAATGTGAATATTTTTTAAATAGGTAATTAATATATAGTGTCATGAACATATATTTTAAACCCTTATACTTGATAATAAAGGTGAAAAGGTCAAAACTCAGTCTAGACCTAATGAAGCATATGACACACACAAGTAGATCCAACCAGTCATAAGAGAGATGGAGTTTTGAGGATTCATAGGCATAATCACACTTTATGAATGGATAAATATGATGTTTATGAGTGGGAAAATACATTAATTTTCACATAAAATCCATAAAGGCAATAAACATACTCACTATTTTATCTCAAACCTTGCTCACTCCATTGGCAAGGGTTAGTCATGAGACCAAGGGGTCTATTTGAGCCAAAGCATAAGATGAACATGTAAAAACCCATGGAGGGCCATATATTTAATGAAAAACCATATAAAATTTTTATATATACTTTAATATGGAACCAAACCTTAGTTTTCAATCCAAATACCCTTAAAGGCTAGCAAGGAGGTGACATGCATTAAACCCCAAGCCCCTGACCAGTACACCAGATGCATACAATGGGGAAATGATCATTGAAAAATAATGTATAAGTATGAGGAATAATTTTTATAGGTTTATAAACCTCTCCTAGTAGTTTAATTGAGACTTAAGGCCTAAAACCCAAATTGGACCTATCTCGAGTGCAAGAACACTAGGTTTGCTACTTGAGGAGCAACTTCACGCGTACACACCATGTCTCACACTTTGAATGGGAAGATAAAACATTTATAATAGGTGGTAGGGTTATTAAATAATGTTATAAAAGTGGAATGAGGTAAATTGGTGGCTTGTGCTTTATGAATGATTGTTAAGACCCTAAATAGGTCTTAAACCCTCCTAAAACCATGACAGTGACTAGGTAGAATAAATGGATCTCTAAGCACATTTAATACCATATTTTTATCTTAAAATATGTTTTATGTTGTTTATTACTCCAATTAGGTTATCCAAATGTACTTATTACATACTTGTAGTTGTACATACTACAATAAATGCCCTATTTTTCATGCTTTTTGGTGTTTTGTAGGTGTTTTGAGAAAGGGATAACTTCCCAATCATTGGATGAGGTAATTTGAGATGTGTAATAGCTATTAAATCCTAAAATTTTTCAAATTATATTTTTTAGGTGGTAAAATAAGGCTCATTTTCCAAGGTAGTCTCAAACATGCCTAAAATGAGATTAGGTGGCAAGGTTATTTCATGGTTTACATACTTCCATAGGGTCTCAGGACCTCAAAATTGAAATGAAGGTTGGTGATAGACTATGGAAATTTAATAAAATGAATTTGGGTTATGTAAAACATGTGGGATAGGTCTGGATCAAGAAATCAAGGTTTTAGGTAAGGAGGCCTAATTGAAGAGAGAGAAAGGTAGAAAAATGGACTTCGACTCAGAGTCAGGAAATGAAATTTGACATGGATATGTAAATAAATATTGGGTCATATAATATACTTTAATTTTTTAAATACCATCCATATATTTTCTTACACAATGAGGTTTATAAGTTTTTAGAGCTACAAGGAAATTAGGCCTAGTGAGGGCTTGAGGAGAAAAATGAATTCTTGGGAGTTGTTCCAAGAACCAAAATGGTTTGTTTCAAGCCTAATAACATATTTGAAGACCATTCATGGAGATATATATATATATATATATATATATATATATATATATATATATATACTTTAAGAAGATTAACTTGAGTTTTAGGCAACTTAGACCAATCTAGGCATGGGAAATGAAGAGTTTTAAGACACCTATGCACATGAATGATGAAATGTCATATCAGAGGAGTTTATTAAGGCATGATATGTGTCCAATGAATTGTTTGAGATCATTTCATTGTGAATTAATTATGTATAATCTAATTTGTGACTCTTCTTGTGTAAAGAAGGGTAGTTTTTAAGAAGCTAGTCAAGGTGTCAAGCTAATTTGTAACCCCTACACCACATGGAGGGTTAGAGCATCCCATAAATAGGTCTTAAACCCTCTTAAAACCATGATAGTGACAAGGCAGAACAAATGGAACTATAAATCACATTTAATACCATATTTTCCTCCTAAAACCTTTTAGATGTTATTGAGGACTCCAAGGAGGTTCTCCACATGTAGTTGTTCCATACTTGCAGTTGCACAAATTGCAATAAATGCCCTTTTTCATGATTTTTGGTGTTTTACAGGTGTTATGAGAAAGAGATAACTTCCAAATCATTGGATGAGGTCATTTGGGTTGTGTCATAACTTTTAAATCCCAAAAATTTTCACATGAGATTTTGGAGGTGGTCAAACAAGGCTCATTTTCCAAGGTAGTCTCAAACATGCCTAAAATGAGACTAGGTGGCAAGGTTATTTCATGGTTTACATACTTCCACAGGGTCTCAAGATGTCAAAATTGACATGAAGATTGGTGATATCCTAATTAAAGCTAATCACATGTGTTTGGGTGATTTCACATGTGTGGGAGAGGTTTGGAGTAAGAAAATAGGGTTCTAGGCAAGGATGCCTAATTGAAGAGAGAGAAAGGCACAAAAATGGACTTCCACTCAAATTCAAGACATCAAATTTGAAATGAATATGTAAGGACATATTGGGTCCTATAATATACCTTCAATTTATTAATACCCTTCGTACATTGTCCTACACAAGGAGGTTTATAGGTTTCTAGGGCTACAAATAAATTAGGCCTAGTGAGGGATTGAGGAGAAAAATGGATTCTTGAGAGTTTTTCCATGAACCAAAATGGATTGTTTTAGGATTTATAATATATTTTTATACCATTCATGGAGATAGATATACTTTAAGAAGATGAACTTGAGTTTTAGGCTACCTGGACTAAGCTAGGTGTGGGAAATGAAGAGTTCTAAGACACCTATGAACATGAATGATGAAATGTCAAATAAAAGGAGTTTGTAAAGGCATGAAAGGTGTCCAATGATTTTTTTGAGATAATTTTATGACAAATTCATTATGGATAATCCTATTTTTCACTCTTCTTATGTAAATAAGGGCATTTTTCAAGAAGTTAGTCAAGGTGTCAAGGTAATTTATAACCCTTATGCCACATGGAGGGTTAAATAATATTTAGGAGTGATACACATTGTGTTTAAATTATATTTTTACTATCTCATAATTCACTTTCTTTTTCTAACTCACATAGACACTTATCAATCCTCTCCTACTATGCCTCTCTCTCTCTCTCTTCACACTTCTCTATATAAAAAAGTAATTTTGGCTTTGTAAACAATCCACATCTAGTATGGTGAAGCCCTGATAGTTTGAGTATTGATTTTTACTTTTAATAAAATATTTAAAACTAGTTTTGAGTTCTCAACTTCTTGTCTAAGTGTGTGAAGTAGTGCATAGTTGAATGACAAGTGATAACCATCTATCCTTGTGTTCACCTTACTCTTTCATGTTTTTTGCAAGTAGTGTGCTCTCTAATAGGTCACATGAAGTGTAGTTAGTGTCTTTGTATGTATTTAAGTGTAATTATTAGTACTAGTGTCTAAAATCATACCTCTTGTTCATCGACCTTGGGAAGTACATTATATCTTACCTTCATGTTGAAATGTTTATGTTAGAGAAACCTTAGATGTTGAGATGAGTTTTGTGAATCACATTTCATAGTGTAAGTCCATGGTATTATTGTGGAGTTTAAATTGGTGCATCACCTCTTTAGGTTAGATTTATTTCATCTTTTTTCTCTCCCTTTTCATTTTAACAAGTTAGTGGCATAGGTGATGAGCTTGAATAGACATATCAAGGGAGCTAGGCCTTAAATATAGAGGTTTAACCCCACTATAGAAAACCCATAGGTATAAGTGTAATACCATTTTTTAATTAAATTGGATTAGGCTTGAGCTACTTCTCCAAGGGTGCAAAATTGAGTGAAAATAGTTCTAGCATGCCCGATGGGACAATTATCCTAAACACTTTATGTTAAGGTGAATGTTGGCTTTAACAAGATCAAAAATGCACAAGTGTTTCCTACTTAGAATTTGGTAACTCCAAAAAAGGCATAACATCTAGTTTCATACCAATTTATTATTATTTTCAAGCTTCATGGTCTTTACTAGGTCAACTACTATTAGAGGCAATCATTCTATAGATCCACTCTCTCATCCTAAGCTTCCTCTTAAAGTTCAATACCTTGAGCCTATCTTGACACTTGAAGAATAAAAAGAGACATAAAACTTTGAAAGTCAAGAAGAGTAAGAGAATGAAGGAGAGATTGAAGGTAACATGGCTAGGCAACATGCTTTCCCAAATTTTAATATTGAAAATCCCATAAACATTACTACCTATGATGATATCCCTCCTAATGACACCAAGAGTATCCCTTATTTAAATGGGGAAGGTCTTATCACCCCAAGTGAACATATTAGAGACATATATAACTTTTGTAATTTCCATAATATCACACAAATTAACATAGCAATCAGATTGCTTGCCATGTCTCTAAGGGGAAAATCCCTTGATTGGTATAAAACCTTACCAGGAGGATGCATTACTATGTGGGATGAATTTGGGGAGTCATTGACTCAAAGGTTTGAGGATGAGTGATCATATATCACTGATCCTTTGACTGAATTTTATCCAAAGAGGGCCTAAGTAATCCATGCATGATTTCAATGAAAGGTTCCAAAGGACATGGAATAGGCTTCTACCTCTCATGAGACCCCCTGAAAGTTTTGTTTCCCCAACCTACCTCAGAGCTATTGGGATTGATATAGTTATCATGTTACAATCCATGGGAGGATATACTTTACCTGACTCCTATGATGTGGCTAGTAGAGATGATAATGGTTTGATACAATCTAGTAAACTCCCTACAAAAGTCTCAATGCCTATCTTTCTTAACATTCCTACTAATCCTCTAGGCCTTGATCCATTTCCAAATACAAATAACATGTCTAAAGTTTCTATAAAGGAATAAGATGATGCCATTGATTGGCAAGCAAAATATAAGGCCGTAAAAGCTTCAACTAGGAAATCAAATCAACATGTTGGAGCTTACCAAAATTCCTACTATTACCCTCCATAAGCAAATATATTTCCACCTCAGCATAATGGTCAAGGGAGGGGACACGGTCAACCTAATTTCCATAGGTTACCTAATGCCTACAATCCAAATTCTACTCCCAGCTCAAGAGCTATGGTTCCATTCCATAGCAACCTAGTTCAAAGAGAAGAATGGATAAATTATTAGAGGTAACCTCAAGGACAATACATGAATGATAAAGAGGGTGAAGGTCAAGCTTTGGTTACTCAAGGAGGGCCTAATCCTCACTTGCCATCAGAAGATGATATCTCCATGCAAGCAAAACCAAGTGGAGAGTGTAGTAATCACGAAGCAAGCTTTATGAACTTCCAAGTGGAGGATAGATTTGTCCTAAATCAAAGAACCTCAGTTGTAGCCAATGTAAGGTCAAAGAGAAGAGATTTGGTAGATGTTCAAGATGTGGATACAAATTTAAATAATTCCCCTTCAAGGCAATAGGGTATGAATGTAAATGTGGAAGCCTCTACAAGTCATGCACCTCTTCAAAATCAAAACTTAGGAAAGGTGATCAAACCTCCATTGACTCAAACTCAAGGTGATCCATTGCCTCCAATGATGAAATAAAATGTTAGTATCTCTTCTTTTAATATCATTGAATCTTTAAATAACACAAAAAAAATCATATCCCTTTGGGAGGTACTCCATATACCTGGTCAAAAAGAGTTACTCCAAGAGAAATATCCTAACTCCATATCAATCCCCAACCATCAAAGCATATTGGTGTAGCCATCACAAATACACTAACTCATATTTTTTAACCTTCCACTGAGTCTAAAAATCCCCCAAATTTCTATCTTACCCACTTTGTGGGAGGTAAGCTAGTCCATAATTGCATTGTGAATAGTGGGGCAAACACTTTAGTCATACCTAAACTAGTTTCATACAAGTTGGGCTTGAAATATGAACCTTATAGCAAAGGAGTGTTTCAGATTGATGGAACACTAGATAAGTAAATAGGGCTCATCAAAGGTTTGAAAGTGTTTTTGTATGACCATCCAAATTTTCCAATTCTACAAGACATAGTGGTGGTGATCTGCCTACACACTTTACCATTTTCCTATCAATAAACTTCATTGCCAAGATAAGAAGGTACATTTTTTATGATTGGTATTTCTTGGATTTTAGAACAAGATATGGAGATAAGGTGACAATAATAAAAAAACCATTGGCTAAGTTCCATATTAAACCATATGTGGAAACTAGTTCCAATCTAAATTACACTATCAATGAGTAAGTGGAACATTCCATAGATGATGAATCATCTTCCAAAATTGAAGGTATTTATGATCTCTTATTAGATGAATATGGTGCTGAGACATATGAGTATGATCCCTATGCTTTCATTGAAGGGACATGCCTTGGCACATTTATCATTCATGATGAAGGTGATGAGTATTTTAAGGTAAGTCTTGATGACTCCCTCACACAAGCTGCAATGGGTAACTACTATCTTCATATGGATGATGATCATAGGTCTCCAAGTGTGATCGATCATGATGAGGAAGATAATGTAATTTTGCCTACCCAAGATGAATAAATTCATGAATGTGATAATCATGAATAAGGTGATGATCTATGGTAGTAGTTCTTTGCCATAGTACAATAGTTTGAACAAGTAATTGACCCAACTCACCTTCTTAAAAAACATGAGCTTGATAGTAAGGTCATTGGTGAACCTAATAAGCATGAGTAATAGTGCCAAGTAACTATCAAGAAGGATGTAGTCTTGGAGAAGTGTAAGTAAGACAAGGTAGAATTTTGTGTGGTTAAAGAGTAGCATAGGCCTCGATCTGATATTGAGTCACTTGCAGACATGTTTGACTAGTAAGAAGGCAAACATGAGGGCTCTATACATTAAGTACATTATGGTCTATATGAAGGTGAAGTTGAGAAAGTTTTCATGACTCCTAAGAATCAAGTTGATAAGCATAAAATGAGCATGAAGAAGATTAATCAGCCTACACTTTCAAGAAAACTTCAAGAGGAGTTAAGAGGAACATTCAATGGAGTTTCAAGTGGTTCACTTGTAGCTAGTAGAAGTACCATGAGTGGTAAGTTCTTTGATCACATTCACAAGCAAATTTTATTTGAAAAACATCCATAATATGGTGTCTTGTTCTCATGGGGTAGATGTGACTCAAAGAATATTTTTTTTGATCTTGGCTAAAGCAAGAGGAATTGTCTCATCACCTCAAACATGTTTTGAGGTCTGTACATAGTAGGTTAGGTGTGTTGTTTTAAGTCTTTTGTGTGTGGTTTCCATAAATGCCTTTGGCATAGTGTGTTTGATTTTGTTGTGTGCTTGGTGTGAGTTTGAGGTTTTTAGAAGGCATGTCAATTTTAGATTGTAGCATAAGAGTGAATCTATTGCCCAATGCAAGGATAAGGCTACTGGTCCATTAGCATTGTAGGCATACTACCCTTGTGAATCTCCAAGAATATTGACCAAATTTTGACCTCAAGTCAAAATTGGTCACCCCATAATTTTTAAAACTTAATAAGGTTATATAAATATTTTCATGGTATTTTCATGGTCTTAAATGGTCTGTAATGGTTACATATGGTTATATTTATTCTTATCTAGCATTATCCAAAGTTTGGTCCTAAGTTTGCTTGTCTAGTCCTATAAGTCAATTTCAAATTCTTGATGTTGTCAAAAATAGTTAAATGTTTGGTATGGTTAAAGGTAATTATAAAAGGTTATTTAGGTTATCTTAATATCATAATATCATGCACTAACCTTTTATTTATCTCTCATATGCAAAAATCACATTTTGGCCACTTTTGGCCTATTTAGAGGAGTTGGACATACCATTCCAAGAATAATTTTTTTAAAGAAGATTAAAAACATGAATGATGTAATAAATGGGTCAGATAATGTTTATGGATAGTCATATACTAATATCATCTACAATTAAATGCCTAAACTAAGCAAAATGACATTTTACAAGTACTTTTTGGCACTTGTATGGCCTTCAAAGAAAAAATTTCAGTTAGAAATAGTTTTAAAGTGTCCAATAATATCTTTAAGATCATTTTAAATCTTTGAAACACGTTTCATGTCAAACCAACACTTCAGGCACTCTTTCTCCTCTATCGTTGTCTTCACAAGCTTAAGAAGGCAAATTTGAAATGAATGGTATGGATAAGAGAGAAAGAGTTAGGAGCTAAAAATTTGGAAATTTTTATGGGTCTTATTAATATTTGAATTAGTGGAATTACTTTAAATATTTATGGCATCTTATTTATGAAAAATCGATAAGAGTGACAACATGTCACTATGTCCTATCCATCCAAGAGGGGTCTATTCTTGCATCTATTTCTCCACTTAAGAATTTGATGGAGAGGAATGGTTTTGAATATGGTTTTTAGAGGTCAATTATCTCCCTTTAATGGTTATTTCATCATCCAAATCATCTCCATGAAGTGTATTCACTTAGAGGAAAGGTGTCTTGATGTACTAGGTGTTCAATTACTCTTACTGCAAGTTTATGTTTTGATGGAGATGTTAGCCACTTTAAAAAGTTTATAATTATTAATCACTCATAGAATATATCTTAGTTTCATGGAATTTTTGAGCTATTTGTCTGAGATGTGATTCTTGTCCATGTTATTTAAGTGCTTGCTCTTTAGGGACATGGTCTGTGTTTGAATAATTTATTGCATGTTTGATTTCCATTTTGGATCAAGTATCTTAGGTGTATCATAGTATAAGTTAGTCATATTCAATTGTGCCATCAAAAAAATATAAATCTTGTGATAAACCATAATCCTTAAGACTATACACACAGACCCTACATATAAGATGACTATACCTACATGTTTGTAAGGATTGTAGGGCAAGTTTAAGCTAATAGGAGGCATTATCAGAACACTTATAAGCTCTATAATAAATTTAAGGATGTTTAATAGAGTGGACAAAGTTGAAATGTCTAATAACTTAAGGAAGTGGCTTTGTATCCCTAAGCAAATCAAGTAGTAACCTATAGGTCGTAAGCATGTAGGCCCTCATTTTGTATCAAACAACATCCAATCAACATGAGAAAATCCAAGATAGTGAAATCTAACTTCATTGAAAATGAAGACAAGATACAATCCATTAAAGAGGAACTAGGCCACTTAGAATTTAAGTGGTGACTAAAGGACTGAGTTGATAGTCTTAGAAGATCACCTACAGAACTTTGTATGGAGAAGAAAAAGACAATGAGGTTGAAAATACCATGAAGTAGAAAAAAGACCCTATAGATAGTGATAATGAATACTCCTTTGGTTTGGATACCTTCAATCATGATGACAAGTAAAAGGACTAAGTTCAATATTGTATGTTCAAACCTGGCCCTAATAAGCACCTCCAACCATGCCTTGAAAGGTGTTAGGTAAAATGCATACAATGAAGGGGTAGAGTATGTATAAAAAATGATCTAAACCTATTTTGGGATCTCAAACAAGTTAAAAATCCATAATAAGATCAATGAATTTCAAGGTGAAGTCCCAAACATAAAGACATAGTCATGATCCTAAAATAAGCACCTACAAGTTGATAAAGAGGAGCAGACTGGACATTAGACCTAAGGAAAGAGGCAAAATTGTGTGAGATATGATTAGAACCTAATTGGGACTTCAAATGAGTTCATGAACTTTTGAGAGGATCAGTGATGAGAATGATGAGGTCTTAAAACTTAAAGAATGTAGTCAAGTGACCCTAAAAGGCCACTTATAGGTGATTTCAAGAATAGGTTGGTCTTAAGACTAAAAGTAAGGGCAGAGGCATATGAAAGGATATGAGGTTTATCTTCGTTAGACAATAAGGTTATAGAGCTATCTGAAACCAAAGACAATATGAGAGCATTTATTTGGATTGAAGAAGAGTAAAAGGAATGTGAATAGGTTTAAAAGAGGTAATTTGGAACAATATATAGTGTCATGAACATCTATTTTAAACCCTTAGACCTGATAATAAAGGTGAAAAGTTCAAAACTCAGTCTAGACCTAATGAAGCATAGGACACACACAGGCATATGCAGTTAGTCATAAGAGAGATGGGATTTTGAGGCTTCATAAGTTTGATCACACTCTGTGAATGGATACAAAGGATTGTTATGAGTGGAAAAAGACATTAATGGTCACTTTAAATCCATATAGGTAGTAAACATACTCACTATTTTGTCTTAGACCTTGCTTACTCCATTGACAAGGGTCAGTCATGAGACCAAGGGGTTTGTTTGAACCCAAAGCATAAGATGAGCATGTAAAACCCCATGATGGGCCCTGGAGGTAATACAAAGAAATATAAAAGTTATTAATATACTTTTATATAGCACCAAACCTTAGTTTTCAATCTAAATGCCCTTAAGGGATAATAAGGAAGTGACATGCTTTAGGCCCCAAGTCCCTTGACTAGAGCACCAAATGCATATAATAGAGAAATTATCATTTTAAAAGCATGTAGAATCACAAGGAATATTTTTTAAGAGGTTTATGAACCTTTCCCATTAATGGAATTGATTATTAAGTCTTAAAACCCAAATTGGACCTATCTCAAGTATACGAACACTAGGTCTGCTACTTGAGGAGCAACTTCACACGTTCACACCATATTTGACACTTTGCATGGGAATATGATACATTTGGAATAAGTGTGGGGGGGGGGGGGTTAGTCATGAAGGTTTTCCATGTGGAATGAGGTCAAATGGTGGCTTATGCTTTATGAATGATCGTTAAGACCCCAAACAAGTCTTAAACCCTCATAAAACCCTAATATTGATAAGGTAAAACAAATGGAACTCTAAAGCAAATTTAATGCTACAATTTTCTCCTAAAACATCTTGGATGTTGTTTATGACTCCAAGGAATTTCTCCATATATACTTCCATACTTGTAGTTGTACATACTACAATAAATGCCTTATTTTTCATGTTTTTTGGTGTTTTGTAGGTGTTCTAAGAAAGGAAGAACTTAAAAATAATCTGATGAGGTCATTAGGTATGTGTCCTAAATATTAAATAAATAAAAAATTCATATGATATTCTATAGGTGGTCAAATAAGGCTCATTTTCCAAGGGAATCTCAAACAAGCCTAAAATGAGATTAGATGATAAGGTTATTTCATGATTTTCATTCTTCCATAAGGTCTCATGACCTCAAAATTGAAATTAATGTTGGTTATATCCTAGTTAAAGTTAATAAAATGATATTTGGTGATTTAACATGTGTGGGAGAGGTCTGGAGCAAGAAAATAGGGTTTTAGACAATGAGGCCTAATTAAGGAGAGAGAGAAATAGAAAAAAATGGACTTCCACTTAGAGTCAAGACATGAAATTTGACATGGATTTTTAAAGACATACTGGGTCCTATAATATACATTCATTTTGTCAATACCCTTTGTACATTGTGTTACATAAGGAGGTTTATAGGTTTTTAGGGCTATAAGGAAATTAGGCCTAATGAGGGCTTGATGAGAAAAATGGATTCTTGGGAGTTGTTCTAGGAACTAAAACAGTTTTTTTAAGGCCTGATAACATATTTTAAGATCATTAATGGAGATATAGAGACTTGAAAAATATGAACTTGAGTTTTAGGCCACTTGGACCAAGCTACACATGTAAAATGAAGAGTTCCACGACACCTATGCACATGAATGATGAAATGCCAGATCATAAGAGTTTATTAAGGCATGGAAGGTGTCTAATGAGTTATATGAGATAAGTTGATGGTGAATTCACAATGGATAATCCCATTTTTCACTCTTATGCAAAGAAGGGTAGTTTTCAAGAATCTAGTTAAGGTGTCAACCCAATTTATAACCCCTACACCACATGGAGGGTTAGAACATATTTAGGAGTGAGACACATGGCCTTAGAAGTCTATTTGGACCACCTCATAATTAAATTTCCTGTTATAACTCACATATACACTTGTCAATTCTCTCCTACTATGCCCCTCTATCTCTCTCTCTTCACACTTCTTTATATAAGCAACCACTTTTGGATTTGTAAACAATCCACATATGGTATGGTGAATCCCTACTAGTTTGGTTATTTTTTTGCCTTTGAATAAAATATTTCTAATTATTTTTGAGTTCTCAACTTCTTGTATAAGTGTTGAAGTAGTGCATATTTGAATGACAAGTGATAACCATTTATCTTTGTGTTCACCCTACTCTTTCATGTTTTGTGCAAGAATTTTACTCTCTAACAGGTCACATAAAGTGTAGTTAGTGTATTTGTATGTCTCTAAGTGTAAGGAAGAGTACTAGTGTCTACAATCAAACCTCTTGTTAATCTACCTTGGGAAGTGCATTGCATCTTACCTTCATGTTGAAATGCTTATGTTAGAGAAACCTTAGATGTTGAGATCACTTTTGTGAATCACCTTTCATAATGCAAGTCCATGGTAGTATTGTGGAGTTTAACTTGGTGCATCACCTCATTAGGATAGGTTTAATTCATAGTTTCTCTCCCTCTTTTCATTTTAACAAGTTAGTAGCATAAGTGATGAGATTGAATAGACATATCAAGGGAGATAGCCCTTCAATCTAGAGGTTTACCCCCACTATATACAACCCATAGGTCTAGGGGTAATCCCATTGTTTCACTCAATTGAAGTAGGATTGAACTACCTCTCCAAGGGTAAAAAATTGAGTGACAATGAGATCTAAGTCAATTCCACTCACATAAAACTCTCTGTTATTGAATCATGCCTATCAGATGATATCAAGGGATAGATATATGAGTGTGTATTGACACCCTCATATATATATCACATGTTATCCAAGGAATAAGTATAATAATTTTCACATATAGATTCAAATAAAAATAATTACAAATCACAACATACACTCAACTCAAACAATACTGTAAAGTACAACACATATAACTCATCAATCATATTATTTACATTCACTCAACCTCAATAGTGATATGCATAAGTTCATCAAAATGAATTGTATTCAAAACTATAAATAAGTAAGAGACAATAACAATAATCCAAAACTAGAACATTATAGTCTTTTCACAACATATATCTATGTTTCCTTTTAACACATTTTCATATGTATATATATATATATATATATATATATATATATATATATATATATATATATATATATGGTGATATAAAAATCAGTTATCAATATAAAATAATGAGTCCCAAATAGCACAATGATTAATCTTATTCAATACTTTATTCATTTTTGTACTTCTAAGACCTATTCTTTCATTTCTTCAATACATAGAGATTTAATATTATAATTGTTATAAAAAAACATAGCCTATAAATGTTTTTTAACAAGATTTTTTCCATAAAATAAAGAGCCATTACAACAACACAATATGTGTATTTAACATAACTAAATTGTTCTTCACAATTTTTACTTGTATAAATTTTTATTACAAATTCATACAACACATGAACAGTCATCCTTATCGATATTCATATAGTTATTTATGCATTTCATACTCAGAATTTTCCCCATCATAACCTATATCCCTACTAGTTTAATACCATCCCAAGAAATAAAAGAAGGTTCAGGTTCAATATCAACATACTATTTGACTGTACATTTGCATGCATAAATGAATGCAATCAAACACATTCTTTTGTGCATACCAATGGAATAGTTTACAAGAACATTACTAAATATTTATAACACTTAAAGGTATTTACAACCTCCTTACTTGATCTTGATTATTTAATTTCATTCAAATATGCTTAATGACCTAGATAACTCAGTCTCACAATTTTCAATGTAATTTATAACTTTATTAACAATATATATATGCTCAGTACGAATATCTCTTGGCACATTCCAATTGAATAATAGAAAACCCATTCTATATAACAAAGTATATACATAAAAAAATATTCATATGTGATTACTAACAACAAAATGGTTTCTCCTAAATCAATATTAACATTTATTCATCATAAATTTCATCATTCAAATAGTCCATACATACGGATGTAACACACACACACACTCTCTCTCTCACTCACTCACTCTCTCTCACACACAGACACTTTATATATATATATATATATATATATATATATATATATATATATATTTGTGCATATATTATACATCTAGATTCATATTCTTCATTTCATATTTCCCTTTTTAAATTTGACAATCAATAAAAGAACCTAGGTAACATCCATTTAATCGAACCAAGAGCTGGTCATAAACCCATTTATATAAACCTAGATTACCTTATTTTAACCTATAGTTAAACTAAACCATTAAAATGATCAAGTATTTACATACATAAATGAATGTATTCATCTTTACTTATGTTGGTGCATTTATTTGTTTTATTTCATTTACTTGTATTTATTATTTATTATCTTGGTGCACTAATTACTTATTTTAAGTAGTTTATTAATAATTTGCACCAGATAGGATAAGCTTGCTTAATTAGTAGTTAACTTAGACACTTATCTTGTTACAGTGGAGTTCCACTCCACTACTCAGGGTAAGATAGGATACGATTGTTTAACTATAGTCAACTTGTGTTGATCATTTACACAAGTTGGACACCTATCTTGTTAGTGTGGAGTTGCTCTCCACCATTCATGTAGAAAGATATCAGTTGAAATACACATTTTGTGTGAGTTCCTTGATCTTTATCATGCACACCTTGCTCTATATAAGCAATGGATATTTATGTATTCTACATTAGATTAATATTGAATTATCAGAGTAATTCATGATATTTGAGTTATTTATTTATTTCTGTTATTATCTCAGATATATAGTTATTGTTTATTACTATTACTATTTTATCTCTTATTTATGCTTTATATTAGATTCATTAGATCTTGTAGCTAATTCTGACATGGTACCAGAGCTATCTTGAATCTATAGATTGTTAAATATTAAAGAAAATATATCCATATATAGGATCATTTTTTTTGATTTGTATAGATATAAAAATTGGAGATTTTTAAAGAATTTTTGAGCTCACCATTGAGTTCAGAGTGCTTGAGATAGTCAAAATCATCTATAATTTTATCCAAATTGAGCATAGGAGGTGACATTGACAAGGGTTTGATCTAGAAGCACCACACCCAAATCTGATGGGTACCTAAAAATTGAATCATTTTTGAACAAAAAGGACCTCACAGTTGTGTTCAAAAGATGTCGAAACCTATATATCCATATAAAATTTGTCTAATTTGGACATAGTCACCTCGAAAGACAAATTTTTTTTTACTCCCAGGTACGGCCATATGGACCGTACAGACTATGTAGACCAATTTTTTTTTGGTAGGCCTCATGGATCAGTAGGTAGATTTAAAATGGAAACTTTAGAATCCCACCATTTGAACACTAGGAGATTTTTTTGAGTGTGTTTTTTTTTTAAATAGCTTAAAATTTTATGCTTTTCACTGTTGTACTTTCAATTTTTTCTAGATTTTTCCATATTTTTCTAAAATTCAAATTTTTATATAGCATTTCTTGCCCATCCTCATTTTTATAACTTTAGATGCTCATAAATTTCACATACAACCTCGAATTGAGGTCCCATTTTTTTTAAAGTTAATATTTTTTCAAGCACAACACATTGGTGTAGAATTTTTTATAAAAAGTGCATATTTTTTGTAATTTTAGACTAGAGGGCCTAAATGAGCTTTTTGTAAACTAGAAAAATTATAATCCAATTTTGCAATTACACTCAATTATAAAGTTCCAAAAATAATTGTTTGATGGGATAAAACTAAGTAATTTAGGGGATTTTATGGTCTATTCTATACTTTGATTTTTGCTTTGTGATAATTTAGTTTCGATTACATCATAGGGAATCCTAAGTTCCCACTATTAAGAACATACAACTATAATACATGGAAACAGAATGCAAGTAATTAGATGAATTCGGTCTTACATGTCTTTAGATTTGAATTTTAATCTTGAAAAATGTACAAATCCAAAAGAGGCTTGGGGTAAATTAGCATCATTGTTTGGAAAAATAAATGAGGTTCGTGGTTACCAAATTGACAACGAACTCATTAGTTTGGATCCTAAAAACTATGCTACAATACAAGACTACATCACTAAAGTCATAGATCTTAGAGCACAGCTTTCTGAATGTAAAATTGATAAAAAGGATATTCAATTAATTTTTAGTGCCTTACATAAATTAGGTCTTGAATATTCATCCTTTATCTCTAGCTTTTAGACTCATCGACTCACATTGGGCACATATTATCAAATGCCTACCTTTGAGGTATTCTCTGAGATTCTAAAGGATGAAAAAGAAAAGTTAATAGCTATGGGTCTAATCAAGTCATCTAAATCTCAAGCTCTAGTTGCAAGTCAACCTCAGCATAAGCAAGTTTCAACATCAGCATCAAATACAAGTTCAAGTAAAAATAATTAGAATAATCAAAATAAGTGACAAAAAGATAAGAATAAAGGGCAACAATCTTCCTCATAAGGAGATTATAAATCCACTAATAGGAAAGGGGATTCACAAAAAAGGACTGCCATTCCTTGTCCTTATTGCAAAAAGGGGTTTCATAGAGAACAAGATTGTTGGAAGAAAGAGATTGATGAACTTAAGGGTCTACTAAAAAAGAGTAACATCAATCAATCCTCTTCAAAGGATTCTTTCACTCCTTCAAATTCAAGGAAAGGGAAAGCTACGGCACTAGTTACACTAGAAAATTCTCCCAAGTCATGGGTCATTGACTCAAGTGCTTCGCACCATATAGGTTCTGATTAAGAACAATTTTATAGATTAGAACCAAGTTCCTTGCCTCATATTTTTATAGGTGATGATTCTTAAGTAGATGTTATAAGAAAAGGTACAGTTGATGTTGATAGTGGTATATTTGAGGATGTCCTCTATGTGCCAGAGTTATCAACTAACCTTCTTTATGTCTACCAAATCACTCACTTTGATACTGGTAGGAAAGTTGAGTTCACACCCAATTTTGTATCAATCAAAAATTGGAGGATAAGGCCTTAGTTACAGTGAGAAAAGTTGAAAATAATACTTGACTTTATTCATTCTCCCACTATGTGCCTCAATCTTCCTCTATAACTTTGCTCTCACACACTGATTTATTGAGCAAGGTATGATATGAGAAGTTTGGTCATCTAAACTAACTCTATTTACAACAACTTAGTTAGTAGGAGATGGTTATAGGACTTCCACAGATTCAATTTTTAGGGGGTGTATGCCATGGTTTTGCCTTAGGCAAACATCTAAAGGATAAGTTTGATAAAGGGAAGGCTTGGAGGGCTACATAAGTTCTTGAATTTGTTCATAGTGATTTAGTGGGTCCATTACCTACTTTATCTTTTAGTAAAACCTGATATGTTCTCACATTTATTGATGACCATTCGAGATATACTTGGGTTGTGTTTTAAAAATCAAGAGTGAAGTATTTGATAGATTTTTAGAGTTCAAGCTCTAGCAAAAAGACAATCTGAGATGTATGTCAAGATTCTTCACATAGATAATGGGAGGGAATATGTGAACAAGTTTGAACAATTCTATGCTCTTGAAGGAATTGATCTTCAACATTTAGTTGCATACACACCTCAGAAAAATGATGTATCAGAGAGGAAGAACAAATTCTTAAAAGAGATAGCAAGTTGTATGATTCATGCAAAATCATTAGTACCTGAATACTAGGTGGAAGTGATTAATTTTGCTACATATATACAAAATAGAGTTCCTCACAAAGCTTTAAAGGGGATAACACCTCTTGAAGATAGGTGTAATAACAAGCCAGATGTGGATCATTTCAGAGTCTTCAACAGTCTAACATGGGCTCACATACCTTAAGACAAGTGTCATGCTTTAGAAAAACAAAGATGAACTTGCATATTTGTGGGATATCCTGATGGTGTTAAGGGATATCAACTCATTAATCTAGATTCACATGAGCTTATTATAGTGAGAAGTGTTTACTTTGAAGAAAGTCCTTTAGACTTATCTTCTAACATTTTTCATTCTTCTTCCTTAGAAGAATTAGATACTAGTGATGATGATACTCATGTTTTATCTACTCATAGGGATGATGAGGTATTAACTCCCCAACAGGGTTTATCAAGTCATGTTCCTACTCCTCTTCCTCTTGATCCTTGCCCATTGATGCCTTTGTGGGCTAGACAGACTTTGGCAGATGTAGACTCTCTTGTTAGGGATCCATTAAATTGAAGGAGAACACGGTCACAACATGATCTTCCACATTCCTACATTGCCACAAGTTCTGATCTATAGTATTTTCAAGAAGCCATAGGGACAATTGAGTGGGATTCAACTATGGAAGAAGAGTATGACTCATTGGTTAGGAACAACACTTGGGATCTTGTTCCTCTTCCTAAGGGAAAAAAATTAGTATGATGTAGGTGGATATATCAAACTAAGTTTTCATTAGATGGAAATATTGATAAGTATAAATCATGCTTAGTGGGCAAAGGTTTTTCCCAAGTAGAAGGCACTAACTATATAGAAACCTTTGCATCTATTGCTAAGATGAATTCTATTCACTTGATACTAGCTATTGGTGCAGGTCATGGTTGGGCTATACATCAGATAAATGTGAAGAGCACATTTATTCACGGGGATTTTCATGAGAATATTTATATGGAGTAGCCACAGGGGTTCATTTAGGATTCTTCACTGGTATGCTACTTGAAGAAATCTCTCTATGGTTTAAAAAATTCCCCTAGGGCTTGGTAGTCTAATATGGACACACTTCTCTCAGTTGGGTTCTCAAGATCACTCAAATTTGAATGTCTACATTCTATGACAGGAGAATTCATTATTGTACTTGGTGCTTTATGTTGATGATCTCATTATTATAGGGAGCACAACATCCATCATTAACAATGTTAAGACTGCACTTCATGATAGGTTTTTTATGATAGACATAGGATTATTACATTATTTTTTTGGGATTCAAATAGCAAAGTCTTCTTCCAAGATTACACTTTCACAGCCCAAGTATGCCATGGACTTGTTAGCTCAGTTTCACATGGCTGATTATAGGCCTGCACCAAATATTTTCTTATCTAGAGTTAGACTTGAGGTTCATTTTTCCACTCCTTTGGTTGATGCCACATTGTATCACTAGCTTATAGGTAGCCTTATCTATCTAACTCGTACATGACCCAAAATTTCATATGTAGTTGGCATGGTTTCACGCTTTATGTAGACACCACATGATCTTCATTAGAGAGCCACCAAATGCATTTTGAGCTTCATTCAGGACACTATCAGATACAAGATTTATTATACAATAGGTACAAGTTTAGACTTGATGGGATACATATATTTTAATTGGGTTGGTGATTATGATGATCGTAAGTCCACTTTTGGTTATAACTTTCACTTTAGATCTGACCCCATTTATTGGTAGAGTAAGAAACAAAATGCTATTGCTCTTTCATCTATGGAGGTTGAGTATTATGGCACTATTAATGCCACTACTAAGGCTATTTGGCTTTATAATATTTTCACTAAGATTGATATTCCATTTTGGAAGCCATCAGTCATATAGTGAGACAACTAGAGCACTATTTAGAGCTCAAAGAATTTGGTTCACCATCAAAGAACCAAACACATAGAGATCTATATGCACTTTATCAAGGAGCTGATTTAGGTGGAGATCATTGATCTTCAATATTGTCTTATGGAGGAGTAGATTTTAGATATTTTCACCAAATTTTTCATTGAGAACAAGTATCTTCACTTGTGATCTCTTTTGGGGGTGTGGGACATTAGTTCTTTAGGGGACATTAGTTCTTCAGGGAGGGTCTCCTGGACATTCATTTTAAGGAGTTTTTTTTTTGGGTTTTATCCTTTCCTCATCTATTTGTATAGAGTACCTAATATGGCTACACATTACTGAGACTCTTATCTGTATAGCCCTACCTAAGCTTCACTTATGGGGGGTGTTGGTGCATTTATTTGCTTTATTGCATTTACTTGTATTTATTATTTTGGTGCACTAATTACTAATTGTAATTAGTTTATTAATAATTTGCACTAGATAGGATAAGCTTGCTTAGCTAGTAGTTAACTTAGACACTTATCTTGTTACAGTAGAGTTTCACTCCACTATTCAAGGTAAGATAGGATAAGATTGTTTAACTAATAGTTAACTTGTGTTGATCATTTACACAAGTTGGACACCTATCTTGTTAGTGTGGAGTTGCACTCCATTATTCATGCAGATAGATATCAATTAAACTACATGTGTTGTGTGAGTTCCATGATCTTTATCATGCATGCCTCACTCTACATACGTAATGGCTATTTATGTATTCTACATTAGATTAATATTTAATTATTCGAGTAATTCATCATGTTTGAGTTATTTATTCGTTTTGTTATTATCTCAGATATACAGTTATTGTTTATTACTATTACTATTTTATCTCTTATTTATGCTTTCTATTAGATTCATTAGATTTTATAGCTAATTCTAACAACTTGTTCCTACACATACACACACACACACACACACTTATGTATACCATGAAAATAAGTTTCTAAGACTTAGCTAAATCACTACATCTTAATCTCATCTTTACAAAGGATCATAAGTGTGAGTGGGTGTACGTGTACATGTTTATATATATATATATATATATATATATATATATATATATATATATAGGTATATGTATATACATTTATTATTGTTTCAAGGGGAAACTAATAAATCTAATGTAGGCTATTTTATTCTTGTAATTATTAGTTCTTCCTAAATTTGGTTTGGTCTTATCTCTATAAGCCTAAGTCCTAGAGTTTTAATCAAAATTTTACCTAGATAATTTATTTTTCTTTACATATAGGGTTTGGTATCATGAGTATGGGACTGTGGATGAAACTGAGTTTCATCCCTAAGTGCATAATCATGAAACCCTAATTTTTATTTTTGTCTAAAAATTATTATTTCACACATTCAAATATTATAAATGATAACCCATTACAAATATCACATCCATACAAGTCTACAAATAATGAATGAAAATAAGATGAACTGACTTGGTTATTGCAGTCTCAATTTGTGCAAAGATAGATTTTTATTTTCCTCTTTGGTTGATATATGTGCCCTTCTCCTTTTCTACCATGTCTCTCTTTATTTATTTTTTCCTATTCTTATTATTTTTCAAAAATTCATGCACATTTTGCATGTCCAAGAAACTCCTTTCCTACAATTTCACCATTACGGAACTCCAATTCACCAATGCTCAAACTCATCTACTCTTATATTAATTTATAGTCTCACCCTATATTTGGGCATGGTGGCTATGTAAACCCCTCAATCAATCTCTCCATAGTGAATCCAACTCCCATTATCATTAAAAATGAACAAAAAGCAACCCTAATTCTTTTTTTTTCACTTTGTGTATCTTTTTCCTCCTTAATAAGTCACTAAAAAGGGGCATAATGTGACCAATTCAAACTTGATACATAAAAAATCAAACAAGATCAATAACACTCATATCTCAATTGACTAATATACATTCCATGTTAACATAATATAATTTTAGTTCTCATTAAAAAATTAATGAAATCAAAATAGCTAACACCAATCTAATGTTAATAAAAACATCTAGTCAAATCATATACCTCACCTACTATGTAAATCATGTCAAGTGATGAACTCAACAATACAAACATGCCCCATTCATTGTAAGAATAAACATTCAAGCAATCAAGCAAGCAATAATCATCATTTAAGAAGAATTAAAATTAATATTCATTTTACTCAAGCAACTAGAATGTGGTGTGTGTGGGTTTGACTTAATATCTCAACCCCCAATGCTAGTATATGCACCCCCTCTTCAATGATACTCTCTTTTTATATTACATATGAAGGTGGGACAATCCTATATACATGTCAATCAAACAAACAGATAGTTAGTATGAGATTATGATAATAATCAATATATAAGCATCAATAAACTGATGTATAATAAATCATATACAAATGAAATTAAATTCAATAATGATCATAAAGCATAATATAGACATATTTAGATGCTATCTAACATAATAAATAATCCGAAAACAATAATATGACTATCAACCATGCAATATACATATTCAGATCAGACATAAAAAATAGAACTAGAATCATTAGTTTCATAATCCACTACTAATACTTAAGTAGTTTTGTAGAGCAGAACTAGATGTGACATCCTTCTCCCCTAAAATAGGTCATCTTCCTAATGACATTTATTGAAAATACTAGTTTATAAAATAAAAAATAATCTTCAACATAAATATCATTTAAATAAATGAGGAAATAACTGCAAGAATTTCTCATAATTCTCCCATGTAGCACTATCTTCAGAATATTAGTCCCACTAGACCTTGCATTGCGATACATCTCTGCTACGTAAGGTAAGCTTACAAGTATAAATTATTTTTATTAGTTCTATTGTGACTAACCCTTTATCTTGAACTTTTAATGCATTCTAATCTAAAACATGTGTAGGATCAATAATATATTTATTAAGATAAAATACATGAAAAAAATTATGCATTTGAGATAAAATTGGTAGAAATGTAAGTCTATACACTACATGATTAATCAAATTTAGAACCTGAATGGGTCCCATATATCTGGATGACAACTTTGATGATTTACCAAACTTAATATCACTCTTTTGGGGTTTGATTCATATAAAAACTTTATCTCCAACTAAAAAATGCCTTGTTGTTCTTTTCATATCAACATAACTTTTCTGCCTATCATTGGATTCAACCAATCTTTACTTTATTAAATTTACTTGTTATTACATTTCTAAAAGCATGTCAGGTTCAAAGAACATTCTATCTTCCAATGTATCCCAATTTATTGGTGTTCTACACCTCCTACCATACAATGCCTCAAAAGGATCCATTTTCAACATTGATTGGTGTGAGTTGTTATAAGCAAACTCAACCAATGGTAGGTATTCATCCCATTTATATTGATTTTCCATGTAATACATCCTCAAAATATCCTCCAAAAACTAATTTATTCTCTTTGTTTACTCATCCATTTTTGGATGGTAAGTTGTAATAAAGTTCAGTTGTGTTTCTAAGGTTGAATTAAATTTTTTCAAAAACCTTGAGGTCATCCTAAGGTCCCTATCTGAAATGATATTTTCTATAAATCTATGCAATCTATAAACTTGTTTCACAAATATTTTAGCACACATTGGTGCATCATCTATTAAATTAATTGGAATGAAGTGATCTATCTTGGTAAATTTATCCACAACTACCAAAATCATGTCATGATAGTTTCTAGACATAGGCAATCCTTGAACAAAGTACATGCTAATAAATTTCCACTTATAACATGATATGGAATGTGGGTACAACAACCCAACATGATACACATGTTTATCCTTAACTTAATGACAATTCAAGCATCTAGACATAAATCTTATCACATCATTTTTGATCCGCTTCCAAAAATATAATGGTCTTAACTCTATTAATAGCTTAGTCACTCTAGGATGTCCTGAATATGGAGCATTGTGTAATTATTTTAGCATAATATTACTCAAATTCTTCCTATCAGGCACATATATTTTACCGTTGTACCTCAAACTTCCATCATTCTCGAGTTAAAAACCTTGGTATCTAAGATTTTGAGAATTCTCATCCAAAAATTTCTTAACTTGTTCATAGAATTCATCTCCAGATGAGAATTTTACCACCTGATCTAAAAAATTACTTCTTATTATGTCCAAAGCTGTAATATACCTTCTAAAACTAAGGGCATCTATAACTTTTTTTAAATTTTTCCTTAATGTAGTTAATGTCAAAATCATAATCTGATAAAAATTCTAACCACGACCTCCAATGAGCATTAAGGTTAGGTTGGGTAAATATGTAATTGAGTGCCAAGTTATCATTTTTAAGCTCAAAAAAAATTCTCAATAATTAATGCCTCCAAAATTTTGAAGCATGAACTATGGTAGCTAGTTCTAAGTCATGAGGAGTATAATTTTCCTCATAAGGTTACCATTTCCTTGAATTGTAGGAAAAAAATGAACCATATTGCATAAAAACTCCTCCTAAACCATCTCTTGATGCATCTATTATAACTATAAAGTGACTGTTCAAATTTAGAATCTAAAATATTGATGCCAAAATAAGCCTCTTTTTAAAAACCTAAAAGGCTTCTTCTCACTTATCAAACCAAATAATATGGATACTCTTTCTATTGAAGAGAGGTAAATAGATTATCTATCTTAAATAGTTTGGTAAAAAATTCTTCTAGTACCCTACTAAACCCATAAAACTATGTACCTCATGCAAATTTTTGAGTGCTGGCCACTCCATAATGGATATGATCTTGGATGGATCCACTAAAATTCCTTTTGCAAAGATAATGTGTCCCAAGTATTAAACTCTTATTTGAAATAAATCATACTTGGAAAATATATTATAAATTTTTTACTTCTATAATCTCTACAAGACTAAATGCAAGTGATCAACATGTTCCTCTTCACTTTTAGAATATATGAGAATATCATCAAAAAATACTAGAACAAACTGATCAATGTAATCTTTGAACACACTTTTCATGAGGTTCATGAATGTTGTAGGTGAATTCATTAGTAAAAAAAAAGGTACTATAAACTCATAATGCTCATAAAAAGTATTGAAATCTATATTTGAAATGTTTTCCTCTTTAATTCTCAGCTGGTGGTATTTGACACGCAGATAAATCTTTGAAAATACTATTGCACCATGCATTTGATCAAAAAGATCATCAATTCAAGGTAATGGATACCTATTCATAATTATTTACTTATTAAGAATTTGGTAATCAATGTACAAATGAAGTGTTTAGTCCTTCCTTTTGATGAAGACTAAAGGTACACCCCATGGTAAAACACTTGGTCAAATTAACCCTTTGGCTAACATCTCATAAAGTTGTGCCTTTAACTTAATTAACTTATTTGTTGTCATTTTTTAAGGAGCCTCAAATTATGATTTTGATCATAGAATTATATCAATAGTGAAATTGAATTCCATTTTGGGAGGCATCCCTAGTGATTCCTCTAAAAAAATATCTTGAAACTTTTGTAGAAAAGGATAGTCTTCTAAACAGGCTTCCTTAGCTTCACCAATTTCATCCATTTTAACTAGGAACACTTGACATCCCTTTTGTTGAGCCTTTTTCAACTGAATAGCTGAAATTTGCCTTAGTTTCAACTCTTTCTAATCTCCTTGGATTTGGGTTTAATTTCTCAAATCATCTAAACACTTAACCTTCTTAAGGAATAATCAACTTTAGCTTTGTGCCTAGAGAACTAATTCACTCCTAGGATCACATCCTATGAACCTAGTGGTGTTGCATAAAGATCAACAACTGCAGTGAAATTTGGTAACTTTTTTTTAGCCTTAACAAGACATCTGTCAACCTTGACCTTGGATTCATTCTCATACTAAACTGACCAAGCATTTTCCATAAAACCAACTTTCTTAAATAATTTACTTAGCATCTTAGGAGAGATAAAGCATTCAATAACCTTTATATCTATCAAAACATAAATAGGATGCCAAATAAAACTACTTGATAATTTGATGGGAGAGGCTTGGAATTTTGCATGATGATTATCCACTACTATGTGAATATGATGCTGAAAGGTTCCCTACTAAGATGTAGAGGTGGAAGCATTTTTATTTATACCATTTGTGTTGGAATATTTCCATTGATGTCAAAGGAATTATAATTGATGTCAAAAAAATTGCCAACATAAATTTCAAAAGAATTATAACTAATGTAAATGAAATTACCAATGGAAATATCAATGTAATTTTCAATTGAAATGTTGATGGAAATGTCAATGGAAATGTTGACATAAATGTCAATGGACACATCTTTTGGTGAAGAGGTTCCTCTTGAATGGGATGCCTCCTTTGTGAAGATATTTTGAAGGCTATATGAGGTAGATAGAAGGTTGAGAAAGATATGGAATTAATTATTTCTATCATTCAATCATAAGTATATTTTTGTGGAGAGGAAGAAGAGGAGATTGAATTTGCCATCATTCATTGATGAAGCAACAATATTAAAGTAGAAGAATGTTTTAGTAGAGGTCGGTGCCTCAAAAATAAGAGATTGGTGTCTCTTACTAAGTTTGTGCTTAGTAGTGGGGATTGGTGTCTCTAGTACGTTGGTGCCTAAAAATTGTTTGGCATTAGGGATTGGTGTCTCCATTTGATTGGTTCCTATAAATTATTTAGTGATAGGGATCAATGTTTCTATTAGGCTGGTGTCTACTAAGTTTGTAAGAATAATTTTATTTATGGATGGATTTGGATAGTAGATACAAGAAGTACTTTTCTCTGTGGTTTTTTATTGAAAGGGTTTTCATGTAAATCTTGTGTTTTTATTATGCTCTTAATTGTTGATGTTGTGTGATTGACATTATTTTTATTATCAATTTAAAAAATTAGAATATTAGATTATACTGATTCACCCCCTCTTAGTATAAGCATATGCTCAACAATTGATAATAGAGTCAGTTCCTTTAAGTATATTATAACCACTAGAAGGTAGATTTCAAGAGCACACATGGCCTATCAAGAAGGATTCTCTTCAAATAGGGATCCATTATTCAATGGAATGAACTATGCCTTCTGGATCATAATGATGCACACTTACCTAATGGATCTTGGATTTGATATTTGGCAATCAGTTGTGAGTGGATATGGAGTTCCATCATCTCCACCAATAGATCCAATGAAAAAAAAGGTGAGTGAAAATACTACAAAATCTATAAATGTAATTTTGTGTGTTCTATCGGAATCAGAGTTTGTCAAAGTAATGCACTGTGAATCAAGAAAAGAGATTTGGGATAAACTAAAAAACATCTATGAAAGAGATGACAAGGTAAATAAAACTAAGCTTCAAACACATAGAAGACAATTCACAAGTTTTAAAATGAAGGATGAAGAAAACATTGCAGCCTATCTGATTCATGTGGATGAAATTATAAATACCATTAAAGGAATTGGTGAAAAATTTGAAGAGCCAATTATTATTCAAAAGGTGCTAAGCTCACTTCCCTTAAGATTTGATGCAAAAGTTTTAGACATTAAGGAAATGAGGGACTTGTATAAACTAACTATGGATGAATTGCATGGGATCCTCATGATATAAGAAATGAGGAATGAAAAGGAGAAATAATTTAAATGAGAGGAAACCTTTAAATCCTCAAATAAAATGAATAATAAAGAGCTCAATATAAGTGATAGTTTTAATAATGAATCAGATGAAAAAGAAGCTTATTTTGTAAGGAAGCTGAAGAAATGATCTGACAAGTACAAAGGTAAGTTACTTTTTAAATGCTTTAATTGTGGAAAGGCCAAATGCAACCAAATGTCCATATGCAAAAAATGAAAATAGTGATGAGGAAGAAGATTATAATATAAACAAAGGCCAAAAACAAGTGGAACTTAAGGAAAAGAAGAGCTTTTCACAAGTAAAAGAAAAGCCTCTATACCAAATAGGAAAGTAGTTCATTTAAAGAGAGTTTCTCTGCTAGCCATATAGAAGAGATATTATTCATGGAAATAGAAATAAAAGATGATATATTGGAAAGTGAAGATAAAAAAGAGTCAGAAGGGGAAGAAAATGATGAAATAAATGGAGAAGTAGATTTGGAATAAGAACTCATTTGTGCCCTAAGTGAAATCAAGAAACTTAAGAAGAAGAACTTGAAACACTGTGAATTTAAGGTAACAATATCAAAAAGTCTTGATGAATCAAAAAATATGATCATCAACCTCAAGATTCAACTTGAATAATCAAAAAGGATTGAAGAGGAGGAGAGAATCTAATTAAACAAAAAAGAAGAAAATTGTGAGAGGCTAGACTCTAAAAATATTTCCTTGAGGAAGGAACTAGAGATAACAACCATTAAGCTGAATAAAAGCCTCAAAATTGATAATAGTACCAAAATATTAGATGATATCATAAATGGGTAAAGACCACCATTTATAAAGATTGGTCTTGGATATAAATAAAATTAGATGGCCAGCAAAGAAGATCACAAAGAGAAACCAAAGAAGGCAAATGAGGAAAAGATAGAAAGCTATGCAGATGTTCTCAAAAGTCCTATTAGCAAGAAGAAAGAGAATCAAGTCCCATACAAAACAAGCACTCTTCCAAAAGATAGCAAGGACAAATTTAATAATTCCTTTCCTCCAAGGTAGACACACATGACTGGGTTTCAAAACTCTTTCTTTGGGTATTAATTTTCATGTAATCACTTTGGTCATAAAGTAATAGACTATAGGAATCATGCAAGAAATTTTGGTTCAAACAAGAATAAAATTCCTTATGGGTTCTCAAATAGGAACTATAATTTATTTTCTCCTTTATTAGACTATAATTTCATATGTTATAAATGCAATAACTATGGACATATAACATGCTTCTGTAGAAGTGGTTTTATAAAACTTCTTAGGCAAAATAAGAAAGTGGAAGCCATGAGTAAACAAAAATAAGAAACTTTAAAAGTATGGAAAAAGAATCAGGAGAAAGAAAAGAAGGGGAGGCCTATCCTTATGCAAACTACATTTCATGCACAAGAGGTATCACTAAGCTCATAATAAGAAGTAAAAATACAAGGGGGGATAATCATTACATTATCTTTTAGCTCTGATGAAAAGACAACTTAAAGGATGAAGTCTCATAGAATATTAGAGAGAGAGAAAATATGGTTGGAGATAAGAATGAGAAAGATGATCAGGACAAAGTTGATGTTTCAAGATAGGATAAAGCTGGAAAGAAGTTTATTAAAAGAGATGGATATTCATTGCCTATAATATTTGATGATAACATATTATCGGGCCATTTGTTGCATTTGTGTTTGGATCACTAGAAGATTTCATAATCACTCTTTAAGAGGGTTTTGAAGATGATTTAAATTAGGTGTTTATAGAGTATGAATTTTTGCTACCATTTATTGATCGAAGGAATGCACTTCTAGAACTATTAAAAATAATGAATATTTGAATGCACACATTATGGTTGAAGAATATCCAGGTACTAAGACTTAAGTGTAAAGAGAAACAATTTACCTTAAGACTCAAATGAAGTGGAAAAGAGGAGTTATGACTTGATCAACTAGAGATAATCTAGATGGATGTAGATGATGTCAAAAATCCTAGATTTGATCAAATTCAAGGAGAGAAAATGAGAAAAGAAGAAATTCTTATGAAAAAAGATAGGGAAGAATAGAAAGACAATCATTCACTTGTGGTGATGTTGAAGAAGATGACATGGATGTTTCCCATGATTTATTTGTGGATGGAAGTATAATGAACATCTCTTTGCCATTGATGTCAAAGGGGGAGAATTAAAGAAAGGGGGAGAAAATGAGGAGAACTGCAGCAAGGGGGAGTTCATGTACTATTTTTCTACAAGATTACCATCAATGACAAAGGGGATATTTTTGGAATATTGTCATTGATGTCAAGGGAATTGTAATTGATATCAACAAAATTACCAAAAAAAATGTCAAAGGAATTATAATTGATGTCAAAAAAATTATGAATAAAATTATCAATGAAAATATAAATGTCAATAAAAATGTCAAATAAAATGTTAATTGAAATGTTGATGGAAATATCAATGGACATATATTTTGGTGAAGAGGTGCCTCTTGGATGGGATACCTCATTTTTGAAGAGCCTTTGAAGGCTATATAAGGAGGTTAAAAGGTTGAGAAAGACATGAAATTAATTCTTTCTATCATTCAAGCATAATCATATTTTTGTGGAGAGGAAGAGGATATTGAATTTGCCATCATTCATTAATGAAGAAAAAATAGTAAGGTGGAAGATTGTTTCAGTAGAGTTCAGTGCCACAGAAAGAAGAGATTGGTGTCTCTTGCTTTGTTGGTTCTTAGTAGTGGGGATTGGTGTCTCTATTAGGTTTGTGCCTACAAATTATTTATAAATGGGGATTGGTGCCTCTAGTAGGTTGGTGCCTAAAAATTGTTTAGCGATGGTGATTTGTGTTTCAACTAGGTTGGTGACTACAAATTTTTTAAGAATAATTTATGTGGCTGGATTTGGACAGTAGATCTAAGTAATCCTTTTCTTCATGGTTTTATCCTAAAAGGGTTTCCATGTAGATCTTGTGTTCTTAATTGATGATGTTGTGTGATTGATATTATTATTATCAATTTGAAAAAGTAAAAGATTAGCTTATACTGATTCACCCCCTCTCAGTATAAGCATGTTCTCAACAATCTATATTTGACAAAATAATAACCCTTAGAATAGTTATCTCCTCCACATATAAAGCAACCAATAGGTGGTCCTTTCTTCTGATCCTAATTAGCACCCTTGAATCCTTATATGAAACTAACTCCTGGTTTCTTTCTCCCTGAAGCATTAATGAATCTTGCATTCTAGTTACTGAACTAGTTCTTAGAATTTCTATTTTGCTTCTAGTTGTTTTTAGTTAAGGGTGTTTTGGAAATTTCCAAACTTCTTTTTAAATTTGTCTTTGATCACTGCAAGTAATTTCAACTTTTATTCCTACTTAAATACCTTATAAAAGACTTGGTCTATGGTGGATGGTCCATGCACATCCACTCCATAACCAATTTGGGGTTTTAATCCCATAATGAACTTCCTAATCTAAAAATGTTCATATTTTTGATACTGTGGAACATCCTTCAAGATCTTTGTGAACTACTCCCAATATTTATTTACTAACAAATCTCCTTGATTTAAATTCTATAAATATGTTAATTTTTGATCAAAATATAGCTGAGGTAGCCATCATTATCTAAAAATAATCATAAAGTAATCCTATGTGGTTGTAGTGGAATCAAGGTTCATCTCAAGCTTCTTATTAGCCCACCAAGTTACTACTTCACCAAGTAGTTGGAAAGATCCCCACACAACTTTAGTCACCTCAGAATAATTTAAAATTTTGAAATAATTTTCCATTTATGTGATCTAATATTCAAATCCATCACCCAAAATCATACCATCAAACTTGGGTGGGTTTACTTCCTTCATATCATGTGCAAGCTCTATAACTAATTGAGCTCTAGCTACTTGCTAACCTTCCTCATGCCCCTGATCCTGAGGTACTTCCTATTCATCAAGCTATTCCTATAGAACCTCTTATTCATTTTCCTCTTTAGGTCCAGGACTCACTCTAAATATGTTATCATATCTCTAATATCATTCATGACAACAAGTATCTGATCAAATTTTATAACTTGTTATGTTGCTAGTTAATTTAGATAAAATTGAGGGTTTACATTTAAAGTCCCATCACCACTCGATTAACTCATACCATTCTCCTCACTAAAAATTAGGATATTAAATTTACATTAGTGGACTCAATAAGTCTAATCACTAAACCTTTAATTTGATACCTGTTGATGCAGTGGATTGCACCCTGGACAGGAGGCCGAGCTCCTGCCTTCCACACTCAACAATGGAAACTCCCCTCTTACCTGTGGGCAAGGAAAAACTGGGGGGAGAGTCTCTAGATAAGGGCTAGCTCCCTTTGATGTATCTTTTAGGTCTTGGATTTCCTACTGCTAACAAATAAATGAAGAAGGGGGGGGTTGAAAAGGGAGAAAGATGCTGAAAATAGAGCCTAACCTAAACTAAAAAGGTGATACACCAAAAAAGATGATCCACTCAGCTCGAACATACATTTTTCACCAAGAAGAAGCTCCCATACAATTCATCTAATGTGGGAAACTCTTTTGTATTAGTGAGTTAGGGGTCCATAGAGATACAGGGAGGAAGAACTACCAAAGGTGTTCTAAGACACACTTTGGTAGCCTATTCACATGCACCTATATTCCTACTGCAGACACTTCTGGAAAACTTGCAGAAGAAGAAACTTCACAATGCACTAGACATGCTGAAATCCTCCTACGAAAGCATAAAGGAAAATGCCTTAAAACAAAACAAAGGCATAGACACATACGAAAGTGCAAATTCAGAATGGAGGTAAAAATGCTATGTCTTGATTCAAGGTAAAATCTGACAGAGTTCTACCTTACAAACCCAAAGATTTTTGGGTAGAGCTTTGCCTTATGGGCTAAGAGATCTCTTCTTAAAATGAGAAGTTTACAATTTATAGAAAGAGAAGAAGTAAAGACATCCCTTTGGAAAAGACTTTTGGTGCTCTTTGACAAGCTGGCCCATGTGCATTAAGAGCATCAGGAAGAGGAAGTCACTGTTGCTGATATCATCCTTTTAGAAGAGGCCTGCTAAAACCATGCTATATAATCACCGGTCTTGACTTTGGCATTCAAACATTAATGTGAACACATGGGCCGCACCTCTTTTTTTGCAAACAAGGCTGCTCCTTCTAGATATTCGTGTAGTTTGTTTGCTCATAAATGCAAAGTGGAAAAAATAAGCCATGCTACTTACTATTTGCACCATTTGATGACCACTTGGCAAGCACTATTCCAACTGCAAGAATAAATCCTTGAGTCGACACCTCTCTTTGCCACCTAGACTGTTTGTTTATTTTTGCACTTTATCTCTTCTTAGTTTTGTCTCTTTCTGGCTCCTTCGGCCCTCGGGGCTATCTTCTTGGTGGGTCATTGAGTTCCTTGAGATCTTATTTAAGCTTTTCAAAATCAATGACTATTTCACAAGCCTTAAATTTGATGTCTGCGCACATGTCACCGTATTTGAAATTCCAACGGCTAGTTTACTGTGCTTGATTTTGACGTCTTTGGGCCTGTCACCCCTTGGAATCCTTCTGGCCTTTTCCTTTGCTTCAACCCTTTTATCTCTCCCTTACCTTTAGGATTTTCCTCAATTTTTTTTTTCTGCGGCCACTTTTCCCATGGATTTTCTCTTGACCACTTATCCTGTAGACAAAAAGTTCGTAAGAATTGTTTCGCTCATTCCTTTTGACTTTCAGCATTTCTTCAGGTTTTACTTCCATGGCCTTTTCTCCAAATTTCTTCAGACTTTTTTTTGAAGGAATTCCTTCGGACAAAAGTCTGAAAGAAATCAATTTATGCCTTTGCCTTGTCCTTTTTTTCATCTTGCAGGATTTTTTTCTAAAGAATTTCTTCAGACAAAAAGTCTGAAGGAATTCCTTCAGACATTTTGTCTGAAAAATTTTTGTTCTTTGCCTTAAAAAGATTTCTAAAGGAAACTTACCTTTTCAGCTTTCTCTTTGGCCTCTTTGCAAATGTTCCCTGCCCTCCGCAAGGGCACTTGGGTCTAGAATTGCCCTCCGCAAGGGCACTTGAAATGGCCCATTTTGTGCCTAAGTGTTGGGAACTTGTCTCTTCCTACAGAGTTCATAAAAATCAAGACTTGTGAAAAATCAAAAATTGTACTGGCTCTGAACAACAGGGGAAAAAAGGGGGGACCAATTTTTGCCTATAGGACCAAAATGGTCAACAAATTGGTGACTCCTAGGGGAAGCATGCCTGCTATGCTCAAAAACCAGTTGCCTTAAAATCCATTGGGCATAGATTCAGAATGCAGCTTTGAAAAAAGGTTCAAAATAGCCTTGAGATATCCAAGAATCAATCATGAAGATTTTACCCCACACATAAAGGAAAACACACACAAGGCTAAAAACACTACTTGTGCAAATTATACTTAGGGAAAATAGGGAAAGAAAATTGAAAGCAAACTATTATATACAACTAACCAGGTATATTTGCTTCCCTCCTAGATCAAAGGGAAAACTTATTAAGTCCCCTTCCTGGCAAGAAAAATTATGGTGCAAGACAAGTGGCTGAATGGAATGGAGACTTGGTGACCTGCTCCTCTTGCCTACCACCTTGATTGGGTTGCTTTCTAGTGGATCAGAATCAAACATGCTCCCAACATATATGTACTTTTCTTTTCCTTGGAAGCTTGTTGAATGCTGGTCCTTCATGCTAGTGCATTTCACCAAGAAATCAATGGCTGTTGGCTCATCACCATAAGCCCTTTTTTGTGCATGGTCTCTTTGCAATGCATCATGAATTGGCTCATCTCCTTCTGCCTCATTGAAGACTCTGTCAGACTTATCCTCTACTTCCTCTTGGCCTTCTTGAATAAGGGTGACTGTTGTGATGTCTAAAATGGAATCACAAACTAATTGGTCATCCCACATAACATCACCCTTTTGTTCAAAGCTCTCTTCTTCAAGGCTTTCCTCAAGATGGACCAGCCTCTCCTTTTCTTGCTCAAGGATCAGTCTCTAGTTGTTTAGAGACATCCGTCTGATCCTCCTCCAATTCAGGATCCTTGGCATAGTCGTTCTCCTCATTGAAGTAACAAGTTCATCAAATAAAGGGGATGAGAGCTCACCATGTTTACGTTCCTCTTCATATTACTGGAACATCTGCATGTATGCATGCCCTGTGTCTTCTCCATTGTCGATGATGTCTTCACAAGGAGCATTGATGATGATTTCTTCTTCATTATCACTCATGATAACCTCTTGAGAAGCTACAGATTGGATCTTTTCTTCCTCACTCACCTCCCACAAAATAGGTTCCTCCTTGAGAAGGGGTGAAGTGAAAAAACCATGTGGAAGAGGAGGCAATCCTTGAGCTAGAATCAAATGATTCTCCTCTTTCCATTTGGTTAACACTTCATCTATATCAGGTGTGGCCTGATAGCTCTCTTGGAGGTGTGTAGATGGGGTGTGTTCAGACATGTCCATCACACGCTAGCTGAGGAATCTCTCTCTGGATTCCAACTCTACAATTCTCTTAGCTATATCTTCTTGGAAGAGCCTTTCTTAGAGGTCATAGGAATTATCATGAGCAGGAGCAGCCTCAACCTTTTTAAGGTTTTGAGCAAAACCTTCCTTCTCCTCTTTCTTCTCCCATGTTTCCACTATTTCCTTCCAAGTCAGGAGCTTTCCATCATGATTAGTGATTTGAGGGAGTTGAGGAAGACTAGGAAGGGTCCGCTGATGCATAGGAAGAGCTATTTCAAATGAAAGCGCATTTTGACGTGTATAATCCATTACTTAGAACCATGTACCTTGTATTTTTTCATATGTTTTGATCAAGCTTAGGCTATTCATGGAATCACCTCAAACAATTCTCCTAGTTACCTTTCAATAATGAGGGAAGTAACGTTGGAGTTTGAGGTGGTTTCATGACAACTTGAACTTGATCAAAACCATATAAAAATGTGATTTCTTGATGGCACTAGGACTTTTTAACCAAATGATTCAACTTAGAGTCACCATTGGTGTTGATAAAAAACCTCTAAAGGCTGGTTGGTTAAAGAACACACCAAAAATTCTTCAACTCTTTGGACAAAACTTGTCTTAGTTGGTCCCACCGAGCATGCCAAAAACTATTGACGCAGTGGATTGCACCCTAGATAAAAGGCTGAGCTCCTACCTTCCACACGCAATAATGGAAACTCCCCTCTTGCCTGTGGGCAAGGCAAAACTGGGGGGAGAGTCTCTAGATAAGGGCTAGCTCCCTTCGATGTATCTTTTAGGTCCTAGATTTCCTACTGCTAACAAATAAATGAAAAAGTGGGGGGGGTTGAAAAGGGAGAAAGATGCTGAAAATAAAACCTAAACCTAAACTAAAAAGGTGATACACCAAAAAATATGATCCACTTAGCCCGAACATACACTTTTCACTAAGAAAAAGCTCCCATACACTTCATTTGATGTGGGAAACTCTTCTGTATCAGTGAGTCAGGGGTCCATAGAGATACATGGATTTAGAACTACCAAAGGTGTTCTAAGACACTTTGGCAACCTATTCACATGCACCTATTTTCCTACTGTAGACACTTCTGGCAGACCTGCAGAAGAAGAAACTTCACAATGCACTAGACATGCTGAAATCCTCCTACGAAAGCATAAAGGAAAATAACTTAACACAGAACAAAGGTATAGACACATACGAAAGTGCAAACTCAGAATGGAGGTAAAAATGCTATGTCTTGATTCAAGGTAAAATCTAGCAGAGTTCTACCTTACAAACCCAGAGATTTTTGAGCAGAGCTTTGCCTTATGGGCTAAGAGATATCTTCTTAAAATGAGAAGTTTACAATATATAGAAAGAGAAGAAATAAAGGCGTCCCTTTGGAAAAGACTTTTGACACTCTTTTATAAGTTGGCCCATGTGTGTTGAGAGCATCAGGAAGAGGAAGTCACTGTTACTGATATCATCCTTCTAGAAGAGGCCTGTTAAAACCATGTTGTGTAATCACCAGTCCTGACTTTGGTATTCAAACATTAATGTGAACACATGGGCCGCACCTCTTTTTTTGCAAACAAGATTGCTCCTTTCAGATATTCACATGGTTTGTCTGCTCATAAATGCAAAGTGGAAAAAATAGGCTATGCTACTTACTATTTACACCATTTGATGACCACTTGGCAAGCACTGTTCCAACTACAGGAATAAATCCTTGAGTCGACACCTCTCTTTGCCACCTGGACTGTTTGTTTATTTTTGCACTTTGTCTCTTCTTAGTTTTGTCTCTTTCTGGGTCCTTCAGCCCTCAGGGCTATCTTCTTGGTGGGTTGATGAGTTCCTTGGGCTCTTCTTTAAGCTTTTCAAAATCAATGACTATTTCATGAGCCTTAAAATTGATGTCTGCGCACCTATCACCATATTTGAAATTCCAACAGCTAGTTCGTTGTGCTTGATTTTGACGTCTTTGGGCCCGTCACCCCTTGGAATTCTTTTGGCCTTTTCCTTTGCTTTAGCCCTTTTATTGCTCCCTTAACTTCAGGCTTTTCCTCGAGTTTTTTTCCCACGACCACTTTTCCCATAGATTTTCTCTCGGCCACTTTTCCTGTGGACAAAAAGTATGCAAGAATTGTCTCGCTCGTTTCTTTTGAATTTTGGCATTTCTTCGGACTTTTTGTCTGAAGGAATTCATTCAAAAAAAAGTTTGAAAGAAATCAATTTATGCCTTGGCCTTTCCCTTTTTTTTCATCTTGCGGGATTTTCTTTTGAAGAATTTCTTCAGACAAAATGTCCGAAGGAATTCCTTCAGACATTTTGTCTGAAGAAATTCTCTTCTTTGCCTTAAACAGATTTTTGAAGGAAACTTACCTTTTCAGCTTTCTCTTTGGCCTCTTTGCAAATGTTCCCTGCCCTCTGCAAGGGCACTAGGGTCTAGAATTGCCCTCCACAAGGGCACCTGAAATGGCCCATTTTGCGCCTAAGTGTTAGGAACTTGTCTCTTCCTGTAGAGTCCGTCAAAATCAAGACTTGTGCAAAATCCAAAATTGTACTGGCTCAGAACAATAGGGGAAAAAAGGGGGGACTGATTTTGGCCATCAGGACCAAAATGGTCAACAATACCCTAATGTTATAACACCACTAGGTTACACAATAATTACACTTAAAAAAAAAAATACAAATGGTACACTTATACAATTATTAAAACTATATGTAAAATTATTGTTTGTCTAATAAATGCATCTAAAACAAAAAATACAATTATATATCAAGCCAATGGTTAATTAAATAATTCATTTAGTTTCCAAATAGGTTATAACAGATTTTGAGATGAATATTTCTCATAAAATAAATAGTGGAATAAATCAAGTACCACAAAACATTGATATAATCCACATTTTAGTTATAAATAAGCATACAACCACTATTGTCATAATATTCAAAATTAATTACAAATCTCATAGCCATTGATGTGTTGAATGTCCATCAAATAATAATGTACAACATGTTACATTTTAGTGCAAAGTCAAATATATAATATAGTATGTACAATAGTAAAAATGAGCCTCATAAACAACTAAATGATCCATAAATGTAGCCATGAGTATGATCTCAAATGGCTGAAACCATTGAATAAAGGGATAACATCATCTAAGTGCTTTACCTTTAACCACATATCAACGGTCTCCCATACACCTCCCCATTGGGAGTGGCCCTACCTTTCATAGAGGGGAATATAAGAATAGTAAAGATATCAAGAAATCAATCAGAACCCATGTGTGTAAATCATTAATACATGAAGTAGTCACATAGACCATAAAATCCAATCCTCTATCTACTATGACATTAACATACACATGCAAACTAAAAAGGATAGTGAAATGATAATGTCTCAACTATAACATTACTTTGACCAAATTTTTTATTATATAAATTAGATCTAAGGATATAAATCAATTCCACTCACACAAAACTCTCTTCTATTGAATTGTGACTATCATATGATATTAGGGGATAGGTATATGAGTTTCATACTAACACCCTTATATATCTATCATCTATTATCCAAGCTATAAGTCTAAGAATTTTCACATATAAATTTAAATTAGAATAATTATATATTAGAACATACACTCAACTCAAATAGTACTATAAAGTACAACAAATATAACTCATCAATCTTATTTTTTCCATTCACTCAAACTCAACATTGATATGCATAGGTTCATCAAAATGAAATGTATTAAAAACCATAAATAAGTAAGAGACTAGAACAAAAATATAAGACTAGAACACTATAGTCCTTTCACAACATATCTCTATGTTTCCTTTTAACACAATTTCATATGTATATATATTTGGTGATATAAAACTCAGTTATCAATATAAAGTAATGAGTCCCAAATAGAACAAAGATTAATCTTATTCAATACTTTATTGATAGTTTATCCTTCCAAGATCTATTATTTCACTTCCTCAATACGTAGAGATCTTACATTGTAATTGTTATAAAAAATAACGTATAAATGTTTCATAACAAGATATGTTCCATAAAATAAAGATCCATTACAACAATATAATATGTGCATTTAACATACCTAAGTTGCTATTCACATTTTTTACTTGTATAAAATCTTATTGAAAATTCATACAGCATAGGAACAATCATATTCATCAATATTCATATAGTTAGTTATGCATTTCATTCTCAAAATTTTCCACATCATAACCTACAAACCTACTAGCTTAATACCATCCCAAGAAATAATAGAAGATTCATGATCAATATCAACATACTAGTTGATTGCACATTTTCATGCATAAATGAATGCAATCAAACACATTATTTTGTACATACTAATGGAATAGTTTCCAAGAACATTACTAAATATGTATAACACCTAAAGGTATATAAAACCTCCTTACTCGGTCTTGATAATTTAAGTTCATTCAAATATGCTTAATGACTTGGATAACTCTGTACCACAATTTCCAATACAATCTATAACTTTATTAACAATATATATATATATATATATATATATATATATATATATATATATATATATATATATATATATATATATATATATATATATAGAAAAATGTATTCATATGTGATTACAAACAATGAAATGGTTTCCCCCAAATCAATATTAACATTTATACATGCATAAATTTCATCATTCAAATAGTCCATACACCTACTTGCAACATTATCTCTCTCTCTCTCTCTCTCTCTCTATAACACACACACACACACACACACACACACACACACACACACACACACACACACACACACACACACACACACACACACACACACACACACACACACACACACATAGGTGTTCATGTATGTATGTATATATGTATAAATATAGGGATATTTATGTGTGCACCCACACATTAAAATTTATATTCTTCATTTCCTATTTCCCTTTTTCAATTTGACAATCAATAAAATAACCTAGGTCACACCCATTTAATCAAACTAGGATCTGGTCATTAACCCATTTATATAAGCCTAGATTACCTTATTATAACCTACAACTGAACTAAATCATCAAAAGGATCAAGTATTTGCATACATAAATTAATGTATTCATCTTTGCTTGTTCCTATATATATACACCCACTTATGCATACCATGAAAATAAGTTTCCAAGACTCATTTACATCATTACAACCTCATCACATATTTACATAGGGTCATAAGTGTGAGGGCATGCATGCACACACATGTGTGTATATGTGTGCATGTTTATATATAGATATATATGTATATACAATTATTCCCATTTAATGAGGAAACTAATATCTCTAATGCAGGTTATTTTCATTTTGTAGTTCCCAATTCTTCTTAAATCTGGTTTGGTTTTATTATCACTACGACCTGAACCCTAGAGTTTTAATAATTTTTTTTCCAAATAATTTAGTTTTATTTACATACAAGGTTTGGTCTCATGAGTATGGGCCTGTGGATGGAACAGATTTCCATCCATAGGTCCATAATCATGAAACCCTAGTTTTTATTTTTATCTAAAAACTATTATTTCACACATTCAAATTATATAAAAAATAACCAATTACAAATATCACATCCATCCAAGTCTACAAACAAATAATGAAAATAAGGTGAACCAACCTAGTTATTGTAGTCTCAATGTGTGAAAATATAGATTTTTATTTTCCTCTTTGGCTAAGATCCATGCCCTTCTCATTTTCTACCACATCTTTCTTTTTATTTCCTTTTCCCTCTTCTTATTATTTTCCCTAAAACTCATCCATTTTTTTCATGTCCAAGAAACTCTCCTTCTTTCTTGCAAGGTTGTGATTATAAAACTCTATTTCATCAATGATAGAACTCATACACTCTTTTGTTAACTTGTAGTCTCACCCTATATTTGTGCATGGTGGCTATGGAAAACCCTCAATCTCTCCAAGAGTGAAGTCAACTCCCGTTATCATTGTGAATGAATAAAAAATAACCCTTACTCTTTTCCTTTTCACTTCATGGCATCTTAATTTAAATTAATCAAAATTCCAAAGTTCCTTTTTAATTAGTTTGCTTTGGGGTGTTTTTACCCTCTTTTGCCTCTTTAACAAGTCACCAAAAAGGGTCATGATGTGACTAACTCAAACATGATCCATAAACAATCAAATAGGGCCAATAACACTCATACCTCAAATGATTAATATAGATTCTAGATTAACTCAATATAATTTTAGTTTCCATAAATATTTTAATGAAATAAAAATAGCCAACACCAATCTAATGCTAATAAAATAATCTAGTAAAATCATAGATCTCAACTACTATGAAAATCATGTTAAGTAATGAACTAAACAATGGAAATATGCCTCATTCATTGCAAGAATAAATAAGCAACCAATAATCATCATTTAAGAAAAATTAATATTAACATTCATTTTAATCAAGTAACTAGAATGTGGTGTGTGTGGGTTTGACTTACTCTCTCAACCCACAGTGTTGGTATCTACACCCCCCTCTTTGATGATATTCTCCCTCTGTACCACTTATGAGGGTGGGACAATCCTGTAATATTCTCAATCAAATAAATGGGTAGTTAGTCTAATATTATGGTAATAATCAATATATAAGCATCAATAAAATGATGTGATATAAATCATCTACAAATGAAATTACAGTCAATCATGATCATAAAGCATAGTGTAGACATATGAAAATGCTATCCAACATAATAACTGATAATAAAATAATAATATGAATATCAACCATGTAACATGCATACTCAGATCAGATATAAAAATCAAAACTAGAATCATTAATTTCATAATCCACTATTAATACTTAAGTAGTTTTGTAGATCAAAACTAGATGTGATAAAATACAAGCATGCTATACTAATCTATAACAAGCCAATTAATTGCAAACTTAGATAAATAAATATTATGAGTTATAATACTAAGATATGCTAAATATAAAAATTCTTTGATTTGATATATATTAAATTTATTTCAATACTAAAGAGAAATGATACTTAGTTGGGTTTATTGTGTGTAAGAAAATATAAACTAGAAACAAGTGTAAACTATGTAAGATCAATATTTTGGATTAGTCATTAGATTTTGAAAATTATACTTTTGTATCTGTATAAACTACCATTAAATTTGTACGCTACTATTATTACTAGTGTCTTACTATGATGCAGGTGTCTAGTGTAGAATATTGGTTGGATTAGATGTGACCAACTTCATTGTTCTAGGTTTTTTATTGCCTTTTTGTTGATGTATTCAAATTTCGTATATAGTCTATCACTCTTCACTGAATGATTGAACCCTAGATCTTCACCTTTAGAATGAATTTTCCTAAAATAAGTTAGTGGGCTTATAATGTTGATTTGACCACAAATACCCCTATATTAATGGGCACTACCTAGATAGAGAATACTCCAAGGAGGGCCTCATATTTATGTATTTATCCCCTATGTGTGGGAAAGTGTGTACATAAGGGTAAACCATACTAAATGATGATGCATGAAATGATCTAACTTGTAACTTGAAAAATATCACTTATGGGCTTATCTTTGAATGTTTTAGACCTATACTATGATTGTTACTATGCTTGATATGAAAACATGGATGAATAGGGAAGAATAGCTTGGTTGTGTAGTTGTTTAATTTAGTTTTAGTATGTGTTTGCTTCATATTTTATAGATGAGGAATGAAAATATCTCATAGTAGGGTTTGATAAGATAAATAAGATGACCCATACATTTTGAAACATTTCTAGTTTGGATGACCATTAGAAACTGAACACTATATAAGGATATGGCCACTATCATCAGTGTTAGTGTCCCTTTATGGTCGGTAGTGTCCAAAAGGATAAAAAATAGGTATGGATTTGAAACTAAAAGTAATTGATGCTTATCAAGTTTTAACCTTTATGTGCAGTACATGAGATTTGGGTCATCAAAATGATATGGATTAGACTAAGAGACAAGTATTTAGGCATAATGAGATCATGAATGTAAGCCTTTCGATAATAGAGAGGTCTAGAACTAAAGGAAAAATCCTTGATTGTATTTGTTAAATGTAAAATATTGGGATGCTATAAACATTAAATTTTAGTATCTACATTTACCCTCATAATTTAATAATGCATAAGGATAAAATTACTAGGTTAAAATAAAGAAAAAAAATACTTGGGTATGTACAACACACCTTTCCTTTACTTGAGCCCACTTTGAGTGATTTTTTGGTGCATAACCAAGAGCATATTACATATAAAATAGTGCATATAATATAAAATTTTGAATAATTGAAATGCTTGAAAATAAAAAGAGCAAGGAAGGAGTACACATATATTAATGCAATCATGTTTCCTCTTGATGCTTTAAATTGGCAAAGATGCTTCTTTATGAGGCATTGGAGATAGAAGAGGTTCATATATGAACCTTGGATATTTGAAGAGGGAGATTGGAAGTTATTATGCCCCAAATCCATTGTAATAATGAGTTGTGACATGGCCATTGAGATAATTATATCTTTATCGCATAACTCATGTGTGAATATATATAATCTGGAACTAGGGTGAGTGATTTGATCAAATATCATATAAATAAGGTTAGATTGGATGATTTAATCACTTGAATATATAAATTTAGTGGGTTTTAATAATTTAATCACTTTAACCTATAAAATTAACCAACTATTGCAGTAGAAAAGGCTTGATAATAATATAACTTGGTGTAATCAGTGTATCCTGGTGAGTAGTATAATTGGTAAATTTTGTAATTTTTGGTGCAATAGCATGGTATATTCACCTATAATATGTATAATTTAGAGTATATGTGTCATAAAATTGAAAAAAAAATTCAAATCTATGAAAAATTGGTGTAATATATAAGATTCTGACCCAAGTGTATATCTAAATCATGAAACTAAACTAGAGATTGTGCAAGTGTGGAGGTCATATTTTTATGACATAACCCCACTAAAGTTTAGAGATACTAAGTAGGTGTGTAAGTGTGAAGGTCATATCTTTATGTCATTCCCCCATTGAAATATACAAATACTAAGAAGGTGTATAAGTGAGGAGGTCATGCCTTTGTGACATGCCCCCACTATAATCTAGAAATGGTGAAAATGTGAAGGTCATGATTATATGACATGCCCCCACTAATATGCCCCCAATTTTTAGGTCATATAAATATAATATTAAATGTACCTTACCTCAAAATGATAACATAGTTGTCTAATCTATGTATGAACTATTGTCACCAAATCTTGCACCTTAGAAGTTGTTCAAGCTTATTCTAGATTTGGGAAACATGGGAACATTTCTAGATATGTGGGTGTACCTATATTGGAAATGAGCCTCTAGATTTAAGGGATATCTCCCTGAATGTATCTTGAAATTATTTTATCTTACCAACTAATTAGTCATGCAAAAAAGAGTTAGAGAATGCATAAACTGAACCTACTCTAAAGGAGGTGATGCACCAAATATTCAAAGGTCCACTCTTAAAATTAAACTCATTAGAACACTAATAGATTATAAATAGAAATAATGCAATGTCTATAATGGTTTCAAAGAAATAGTGTTTCTCCTAGAGGTCAAATTGATGGACTTAGGCCAGAGGGCAATGAGGGTAAGGCTTGATTGAAAGCACTTACAGTCAACTATCCACTCTACACCTAAGAAATTAACCTTAAGACACTCTAGATGACCTTCAAGGAAAGTTTATTAACACTTAGGTTGAACTTGGACCTACAAAGGGAAGATGATAACCACTCTTGCATATTAAACAAATGTAAAACACTAAGCAAAAATTAGTAAATAGTTGCAAGATGCTCTATTCATTACTCCAAGAGGTGCATAATATAATTTTTGGTAGAGTCTAGTCATACCAGCTTGAGGGATGCCTAAAAATAGCTCAAAAGCTATATTTATATAAGGAAGTGCCTTTAGAGAGAAATATCTTGGTACCAAAAGAAGAATAAAAAATATCAACTCCATTTGAACCATAATTATAACTGCCTCTAAAAATTCTGTTCATTTAAACCTTTTGATTGATCCAAGTCACTTCAGCCCATTACACAGTTACATTATTCCCTTGTTGATTCTCCCTAATAGTTGCAATGGTGGGATTAAGTTGTTCTGAGCTAGGTTCTAGTATCAATACAATTACAACCATAAAATCAATCTATTAGAGCTTTATCTTGGTTCTAACTACTATTCACTGGTTCATCATGGTGTGTAACAATGGAGAGAAGGGTCTTTTTCATGCAGTTGGTCCTAAAGATGTAACCATTGAAATCTGTGTCCACCTTGGTGTCATCTTTTAAAATGTTGGCTCTAGTTCAAACTGGACCATGCTTGATCTCATCTCCATGATTTTCATTTACCTTGCCTCATCAAAAATTATTTTGTCAACCTTTATCTAAGTCACCCGGGCTAACTTTCATTTGGTTGGCCATCAAAAAATGACTTAGATCATTGATCTTTTGACTAAACTCACTCTGTTGATCTTCCTAATGCAAACATACTTAATCCATAGATCCTATGCCATCTTGAACATGCTCATTCCACTTGTCACTTACGTATTTACACTCAGGGTTCACTGACCTCTTTAACCCTTGCTCAATATTGATCTTGATTTTCATGATTAAATACACTCCATCAATATTCTATCAGCTTGAATGTGCTTATGCCACTTGTCAATCATGTGTTGATATTAGGATCCTATTTTCAGCCTATTAATTTACATGCTTATGCCACATGGTGGTCTCTCAATATCCTTAAACTTTTGACTCATATCACACTATTGGATCAAGGTGTATGAGTGAACGCTAGCCATATATCTCATTGGGTGCACTTACCTACCAATCGATCTCACACCGTTGGATCATCGATACGATTGAATGCTAATCATTAATATGATTACATTTGAAAATAAATGGCTATTTACCATGGTCTAAATTTTATATCCACAAGACCATCATTTTCATCTATGAAACTATCATTAACATTTGCATGACCATCAAATCTAAGACCCTAATGGTTTTTTGTCATAGCTTAAAGTTGACATTTGCACAAACATCTCCCATTATTTAACCAAATTTGAAAGCTTGGATCTAGAAGTGAAAAGGTCATGGAGGCACCAAATCTGTAAGAGATGTTATTGATGCTAAAAGGATTGTGCCCACTTGATCTAGTAGCTCTAGGAGCTTTCCAAGTGTGTTTAAAAAGTGTTCAAGTGAGTTGACTTGTGTGTTTTGCATGACATCCACATGCCTATCACTGATCATTTGAATCTAAACAACTATTTTTTAAGGCTTGAATTTGACACTTGTGTGAATGTCTTGCTTTGCATGACCAACTTTGAAACTCCATAACTTGATCTAAAAATCTCATGTGGACATGAAAATTTTAGAGCATGTTCCTATTATGAACAAATCTACGACACTGCATCCTTTTGGCTTGTGAGGATTTATGAGGTGAATTTATTAAATACACAAACAATATGACCAATGTGTTTCCATGCAACATGCAAGATAGCCTGCCCCCTAGACTTAGCAAGTTGAACTTTGAAGGCTTAGTTATCAAGATAAAAGACTCATCGAGATATGAAACTTGTAGATAATGATCTTGGCACTAAGGACATTGATTATGCATGGTCTGATGGTCACTTGAGGTTTCTTGAGCTCATTTATAAAATGCACAAACAAGCTATCTAGTCTGGTTATTCATGACATCCTGATGATAGTCTAGTCCTTAAACTTTTCCAAATCATTTTGATTCAATCTTTTAAGTTCCTGATAATATTTTGAAGTTTTTTCAATTTGGTCCATGTCCCTACAAACTAATGAACACTATGAGATCTTGTTTGGACCAATTTTAAAGGTTTGGACAAATAATTTATTTGAAACCATTCAATTCCATTGGAGCTTTTCATCAAGCATATTATCTTAGACATTTTTCTTGGTGGAAATATCTTTGGGATTTTGACCAAGAAATTTTATTTCAGACATTTTATTTGACTAAAACATGTCTTCAAAAAGTTTGTCTCGGACATTTTATCTGAAATAAATATGTTCATGGGGAAATTGTCTTAGATAATTTTCCTAAAATATTTGTGTCCTTAGTCTTTTGCCTTCAGGACAATTTTTTTGAAATAATTCCAACACTTAGCCAAAATTTAAAATATTTTCCAAGTGTAAAATAGGCTTTTCTAGACTTTTTCTTGCAACTACTTGGCACTATGAAAATCTAGCACTTGCATATATGACTCTAAAATGACCCTTAATACACTAAATGACATAAAGACTAAGCTAAGATATAACCAAATCTAGAATGACATATGAAATGATATAAAATGAGCTACAACATACCCTATGACATTATAAAAAGCCCCTATATAAGATTATAACTATAAGGGGTTGACCCATTTTGGCCTGAGGTAAAAATGGTCAACATTCTTGACAATTTTACAAGGGTGGCATGCTTGTTATGCCATGACCAGTTGCCTAATCTTTTCCATTAGGTTATGGAGTCACAAGTATACAAGTTTGACATATAAACTACCCTCTGAAAACACACATCAATGATATAAAATAACAAGAAAAAGACATAAAATAGAAACACATATGTGCTTCACGAGCACTTATTAAAATACGACACAACAATAAAGGAAACACACACCTAATCTAATATTTAAAAAACTAACCTTCAGTTCTCAATAATAGGGTTTCAAATGTATTCCATTCATAGGGATAATCATCTCTTCTCCATTCATCCTTGCTAACTAAAAATAGTTTCTTTGCTTGCACTTGATGATGACATATGGTCCTCTCCATAGGGTATTAAATTTGGTATGTCTCTCTAGTTTTTATCTATCTTCATCCTATTTTAATATTATGTCACCTTCTTGAAATGATCTTAAAATTGCCTTCTTGTCAAAATACCTTTTCATTAGTACTTGGTGATCCTCCATATCTTGATGAGCTTTATCTATAGTCTCTTGTAACTCCATTAATTTTATCAATATCACCTCCATTGGGGTATTCTAAAGCAACTCTGGTTGATGTGCTAACTCTAAGGTAGGTATCTCTTGAGAGATATACAACCTAACTTCCCTTCCATAGATAAGCATAAAATGATAATTCCCTAGTGACCTCTTGGGAGTTATCCTTTCAGCCCTTAAGGTTATCTTAAATTTGGTGTGCTAAGATCTTTGGTTATGCTCCAAGGTTCTCTTGATAATTTTGATCAAATTTTTGTTAGTATATTCAACCAACCCATTACCTTGAGGGTAATAGTTGGATGAAGTGCTCAAGAATATACCATTACTATTTTCCCAATCAGCTATCTTATCACCCATAAAAGTAAGAGTATTATCTAAAATAATAGGAGTGACAAACCTTGTTATGATGATCTCATAGAAATCCAAGATAGCATTATTATTAACTTCATTCAATGATACTACCTCAACCCATATTGTAAAATAGTCAGTTGCTATGATTATCAATTTATGGCCAACACTTGATGGGGGATTTATCATGCCAATGAAATCAAGACTCCATTGCATGAAAGGTTGATCAACTTGGATAGGATTCAAAAGAAGAGATGCAAGATTTTATTTTAATAAAAATAAATCACATTATCCACACCTTCTCACCCAAGCATGGAAATATTTGAAGAATCCAAGCCAATAATTTCCTACCTTCATGATCTTTGTAGTTGTGGTTCTTAGAGATAAATGACCTCATGCTGTCCCATCATGAAAATTCTCAAGCAACACTCTAAATTGATCATTATCAATGCATGTTAATAACACACCATTTATGTCCCTTCTAAAAATAACACCATCCATAAGACAAAATGGAATATATTACAATCTAAAATGTCTCTTCTATGATCTACTCATATTATTAGGATACTCACCATTTTGAAGAAATCTGATCACATCTTGTGTCCAACTTTGTGGAGGCAATGAACCAGTTGATTGGGAAAAATCATGATTGAATAGAGCCTCTCCCTTTAACTCATGAATATATAAATATAGATGTTCACAAAGGCCTTTACCCCTTATAAATTTTTTAACTTTGATAGCAACATCATATTCCATTACCTTGGTGATACACCTTGCCCTCTTTTCACTAAGATCTTTGCTCAAAAGAAACTCTTTGGTGCTAGGATGAGAGACCATAACATGAGTTTTATTATTTGAAACCATATGTCTAAACTTATTTAGTCCCCTTATAACAAAAATATATATTTTCTCTCTAAAGGTGTACTTGACTTCATAATATTTTGAAACTTGACTAAAGAATGAAACTGGGTACTCCACACCCTCATCATTCTTTTGCATCAGCATGGATGATATAGTATCGAGGTTAGAAAATGAATACAACATGAAGTATTTAGTAAAATAAAGATTCATGATAGTAGGAACTTTTACAATTGCTTTCTCTATGGCTTCAAAATTTCTCTTACCCTCTTTGGTCTAAGACAAGACTTGGTTCTTCCCGAGTATAACTGTGATAGGTTTCACCAAAGATGAAAAACTAGTTATGAACCTCCTTAAAAAATTTATCTTATCTAAAAAATTTTGAAGACATTTCTCATTCAAGGGCAATGATAATCCTATAATAGCTTCTATCCTGATCAATAGTCAAACCATCCTTAGAAACGATATGTCCTAAGAGCTTACCTTTATGAACAACAAAGATGCACTTCTTTAGATTAAGAGATACTCCATATTGCCTACATCTTTTAAAAAATTGTCTCAATTGTTTTATGTGTTTATTATCATATTTATAAAACACTATTATATCATTTAGATAAATCAATAGCATCTCATTGATCAAACCATTGAAGGCCATGTTCATTTCTCTTTGAAATGTGGCACCAACATTGGATAAACCAAAGGGAATCTTCCTATTAGAAAAAGTCCCCAATTAGTAGTGAATGATGTCTTTAAATGATCATCCTCACTGAGTAAAATATGATTATAGCTTGAATATCTATCTAGAAGATAAAAATGTTGAGAACCTGAAACTATTTACAAAAGTTGCTCCATTGAGGGTAGAGGATAGTGATCTTTGAGTTACACTCTATTAATATCTCTAAATTTTACACAAAGTCTTATATTTTAGTTATTATTTATAATAGGCACAAGGTTAGCTACCCATGTTAAATGTTTTATGGGAAATATTATCTCATATTCAAGGAGTTTGGTAAGATCTAACCTCATGAGTTGCTCAACCTTGGGGTTAATGGGTCTTTGCTTCTGTCTAATCAGTTTAACTCTAGGTTCCAACTCAATGGTATGGTGTGCTAGGATAGGATCAAATCCTATGAGGTATTTATATTCCCAAGCAAATATATCATGAAACTCTCTACATAGCTCCATGAATGCTTGTTTCTTTAATGTAGAACATACCTTGCCTAGTTTGAGGATTCTATCCTTGAAGATCAAGACTCTTTCATAATTCTCCTCTTTTGTCGACATAATCACTTTCTAATTATTATTTTGATCATTTTAATTAGAAATAAATTTTAAGGTCACCAAAATCTTAGGTATCTTATTGGTTCTTAGTTGCACAATTTGATCACCCAATTGTTCTTGGAGCCTCCTTTGATTCCTTAAAGAAAACTCAGCCTCATTTTGCAAGAATCATGAAATGTGTTTGTCACTATCAAACCCTTGATAAGATACTTCATTAGCAGGTATATAAGGTATAATAATGACCTTAATATGAGACTATTTTGCCTCCTCTTTTATGGTAGTTGGAATATAAAATTGAGCTCCTATGGCAACTAGTCTATCAACATGAGTATTATGCTCCCTTGGGACTAATTATATATTGAATTCATTGAAGTCTTCAAGAAAATAACACACCCTATGATCATATGAATTAATGAAAGGGTTATTGGTATTAACCACATTCCTCACCTAATGCACAACCAATTCATGTCTCCATATACTTTCAAGTTCTTGATTACTTTTTTCCTTGCCCATTGAAGGCCATGAATTAAACCTTGATACTCAGCCACATTACAATTAAAACTAAAATGAAACCTATATGAAACATAATACTATTGTTTATATGGGGAGATTAACATAACACCAACCCTTGCACCAAATTTACTTCTTGAACCATCAAAAAACATCTTCCACAACTCATCATCTTCACCCTCTTCCTTGGCAAGTAGAGGTGTTGGTACTCATTCTTCATGTATACAATACACTCCTAAATTAGTTTCTTACACAAAAGAATAGGGACCATGATAATAAGTATTAGTGTCATATTCATAAAAAATAAATCTAAAATACCCTCAATCTTGGAAGAAGTGTCATCATCTATAATAATGTCTTTTTTTTCACGAGCCATACAATTCATATTAGAACTTGTCTCAATGTAAGGCTCAATATGAAACCTTGAAAGGGGTTACATCCTAATTATCACCTTGGACCCATATCTTGTTTTAAAGGCCAAAAAAGACTATTCATCTGAGAGATAGCCATTGATCTTGGTTGTGAAGTCCCTTGATAGGTAGATTGCAAAGTGGGATAGGAGATTAACCATAACTATGTCTTTCAAGATAGGAAAGCTAGGACAATCATAAAATAAAACCTTCAAGATTTTTATCAGTACTAATATCTTGGTAGGTGTACCATATAATTGAAGGACCCTTTTTACATGTGGCTCATATTTTAGGCCTATCTTGTTACCTACAATTTTGGGTATGACAGAAGTAGAAGTATTACTATCGACTATGCAATTGTGTACCAACTTATCACCTACAATGAGGGTGAGGTAAAATGGTGGAGGTTTCTCATCCCTAGTGAATGTTTCAATAATGGTACTAGGATAATTTGAAATAAAAACATGGCCATGAATTTGATTTATGGGTGAGACACTAGCAAGGATAATAGATAGCTATTTTTGTAGTTCTTTTTTACCAAGCATATGAAGAACATCCCAAGGAGAAATGGATGTTTTAGTGTTCTTAAAATCATATATAATGTTTAAATAATCCATACCTAATTTATCTTGGGATATTGTACGAAAATAATAACTTAGAACTTGAGGAATAAGAGTAGACCTTACCATATTTTGACTTGATGGAGGTGTAAAAGTTTTTGGAACTATCATACTTACCTCTATGTCTTGTTGCCTTGCAAGAGGATTGGATGAGACTATGGGAATGATAATACCACATCCTAGATCCTTCCTCTTTTCCCTTGTATTGTCTATGATAGAGGCTCCTTGATTTATCACAAAAGTGTCTTCAACTAAAAAATTGGTGAAATCTCCTTGAGGTTGCCAATCCTCATTAACTTGCATCATCACCTCATCCTCATTTGATAGGAGGGAAAGTAACTATTCCTTGAGACACCAGATATTTATCTCCATTCTCATTGTCATTCTTAAATTGGTCTTGCTACCAATATTCTTCTTGCACCAAATTTCTATGAATTGGTACCACTTCCCTTGCATTTGTGGTAGAGTTAGGATTGTATACATTGGTAGGCCTATTGGGATTAAGCTACCATTGGCCTCCTATTATTTCATATTGTTGACCATAATATTGTTGATAGGTTTAAGGATTATGATAGGAACCTTATTTGATATTAGCTTGCCTATTTTGAGCCTCTAAGGATATGAACTTTGCTTTCTAATTAACATTATTTTCTACCTACCTAGGAGCAACCTTAGTTTTGGTATTGGCATTAAGAACTTGAACTAATTTTAGAGAGTTAATATAAGTATGAGACAAAGGAGGTATAAAAACCTTAGGAGGCAATCTTCTATCTTAGATGAGACTATTCTCAGCTTTGATAGCAAGATCATATGCTTCATGAAGAGTGACATCTCCCATAAATTGAATCATGACAATAATTTTAGTCCTAATGGCTTTCAAGTAAGTAGGTAACACAAAGCTATTAGGTGGTCTCATACGAGGAGGCAATCTATTCCAAGTCTTTTGAAACCTCTCATTGAATTCATATATTATTTCTTTAGGTCCCCTTTTTATCATGTTGAGTTGATGTATGAGAGAGGCATGATCACTTTCATTTCCAAATTTAGAAGTCAACAACTCTCCAAACTCATCCCATATTATGATGCATCCACCTTATAGAGTCATATACCAATCAAGATCCTTCCCTTTAAGGGTCATGATAAAGAGTCTAATGGAAATTTTCTTTCAAACAATATTATGGAAACTTCAAAATTTAGAAACATCTCTAATGTGCTCACTAGGTGTGACATGACTCTCACCATTGAATGTGGGCACACCTTTTGTGGCATTAGGAGGAATGGCATCATATACTAGAAGTTGAATTGGATTTTTAGTATTTTATGCAAGGAAAGCATGAGGTTTAGCCATGTATTCTTCTTTAATATATTCAATTTGTTCAACCTCTTCACTCTCTTCCTCTCTAGCAAAATCTACTCGTTCTTCAAAGAGAAGATTAGGCTATGGATACTAAACTTCAAGATGAAATTTAAGATAAATGGGTGAGTTAATGGTATTGAATATTCTAGCAGAGTATGACCTAGTGAGAATAATGAATTATGAGGGCACATTTATAACGAAACATTGGCCTTGAAATAGATTTACCATGGAGTCACAAAATGCTAAGTAGCACACCAATTTATAGCCGATGTTGTCAAGACCAACATTCACCCTGACAACTTATCTTGAAGACAATGGGCCACACCAGGCACACCAAAACTATTGTCACTAAATCTTGTACCCTAGAAAAAGTTATTTAATCTTTTTCCAAATTTGGGTAACATGAGAACATTTCTAGGTACATGGGTGTACCTATATTGGAAATGAGCCTCTAGATTTAAGGGCTAGCTCCCTGAATGTATCTTGAAATGGTATTATCTACCAATTGATTAATCATAAGGAAAATAGTTAGAGAATTAATGAATTGAACCTACTCTAAAGGAGGTGATGTGCCAAATATTCAAAGGTTCATTCTCAATATTGAACTCATTAGCACACTAATAGATTATGAATAGAACTACTGAAATGTCTACAATGGTTCCCAAGCACTAGTGTTTCACCTAAAAGTTGATTTTATGGAATTAGGCTAGAGGGAAATGAGGGTAAGACTTGATTGAAATCACTTACAATCAAATATACAATCTAAACATGAGACATCAACCTTAAGACATTTTAGATGACTTACAAGGAAAGTTTATTAACACTTAGGTTGAACTTGGACTTATAAAGGGAAGACGAAAACCACTCTTGCATATCAAAAAAATGTAAAACACTATGAACATATTAGTAAACAATAGTAAAATTCTCTATTCATTATTCCAAGAGGTTCATAATGCAATTTATAGTAGAGTATAGTCATACTAGCCTAAGGGATGCTTAACAATAGCTCAAAATATATATTTATAGAAGGAAAGGACTTTAGAGAGAAATGTCTTGGCACCAAAAGAGGAATCAAGGAGCGCAACTCTATTTAAAATGTAGTTACAAATTATTATGAAAATTGTGATCATTTAAACCTTTTGATTGATGCAGGTAGCTTTAGCTTATTACATAATTACATTATTCTCTCGTTAATGCTCATTGATAGTTGCAATGGTAGGATCAAGTTGTTATAAGCTAGGTTATACATCAATGCAATTATAACCATTAGATAAATCCATTATAGATTTGTCCTAGTGTTAACTTCTCTTCACCAATTCACTATAGTATGAAACTATAAGAAAAAGGTCATTTTCAAGTAATTGGTCCCGGAGATGAAAATAGTGAAGTCTACATGTCCACCTTGGTGGTATCCTTTGAAACATTAGATCTAGTTCAAACTAGACAATGCTCAAAATTAGATCCGTGCTTTTTATTTACCTTTCCCAATCAAAAATTACTTTATTGACCTTTATCTAAGTCACTTGGGCTCACCTTTGTTTGATTAGCCATAAAAAATGACTTAGATCATTAATCTTTTGACTCATCTCACTCCATTGATCTGCATGATGCAAATGAATGCAATCCATAGATCCTCTACCATCTTGAACATGCTCATGCCACTTGTCACTTACACATTTTATCTCAAGGTTCACTAACCTCTTTGAGCCTCATTACCATTGATCTTCATTTGCATGATTAAACACACTCCATCAATCTTATGTCAGTTTAAACATGTTCATACCACTTGTTAATCATGTATTAATCTTAGGATCTTGTTTTTAGCCTAATACTTTACATGATTACACCACGTGGTGGCCTCTTGAGCTCCTTGACCTTTTGACTCATCTCTCATCATTGGATCAAGATGTATGAGTGAATTCTAGTCATAGATCTCATTGGGCCCACTTCCCTATCAGTCAAGCTTGTGCTATTGGATCAGGATATGGATTTATTTGATGTCATGTTGGAAAGTAAGTAATTGATTTGTAGTATTGATATTTTCTTTCATGTTAGTCAACTAATATTATCCAAGATGCAAATTCAAACATGGTTTTTGATCCATTACCCATATAATAAGGACTACCACCATTGGTTGACATAAAATGGGTAATATAATGTACCCAAGAGATTATAGAAAATATTGATAATATCATAACTCATATATATCATGCCCCATATGTTTTAATGTGTTAATACTAAAAATTATGATCCAATTATTTATATCAACCTTGAGATGTTGCCAATGAACCACCTCAATATTGTTAGTAATAATTAAATCTACGTAGTGCAAGTGATTATAAGTATGGGCCATTGCACTAATTTTTGTTGAAATATTGGAAATCATAGGTATTTTCCATTGGTATATGTCCTTCACTTTTATATTTATTAATTTGGTTTTTGTAATGTCATGCGTTGATTTATATTATGGCCAGTGATCCAATGATATTTACAATATGGTGACCCCTCTCTAGGAATGAGTCAAGTGCCCAATCTATGTTTGTTATGAGGTAAAGATATCACTTATGCTCAAGTAACATAGAAATTAATTTATTTGGAGAATATTTTCACTTTGATTTGTCAAATATGTTGTGGAGTCTTATGAGAGGACTCCACATTAGTCACATGATGTATCTGCATGTATACCTTATAAGGTCAACTCAATGTTTGTAACTAAGAGGGATGGATTGAATAACAAGAATTTACATGTTCATATGATAATTTTTTTGTTCCCTTATCTAAATGTGTTTTTGTATCTTCTGGTGATGAGTTTAACTTATATGTACCAGGACCTTTAGGTGTGAATGGGTTATGCAAAAGATGATCAAGTGGATCAAAATTTAGTTTTTTCATATGTTCATCAGTCATAATATGAATAAGTTCATCATCACTATCATTGTATTTTGAAAATTTTCCATCTTGTTGCTTAGTGTTAACCAATAAAAGGAGCTAAAATGTTGAAATTTCTTGTTGTTTTGGAATTATTGGACCATGTGGTAATTATTCTTATTCTAGGTGTGCATCCATGTGTACTTCAATGGCTAGTGACTTATAAGCATCTTAAGGTAAATAAGATATTTTTATTGGTTCACCCATCTCATAAGTTTGTATGCTTTCAATTGGAATATATTGCTTTGGTGGTATGAGTTTTGGAACCCCTTCCATGTTAGAATGTAGCATGTGACAAAATTTGAAGGTTCATCATCAGAGGGCACTATCCATAATTTCCCCTCATATATAAACTTGACACATCTATGTGATATAGATGGAACAACCTCCATCATGTGTATCCAAGGTCTACCCAAGAGTAAGTTATAATGCAATGACTAAGACATCACTTTGAATGTAGTTGATATTGTTTTTGGTCCCAATGTCACATCTAATGTGATTTGACCAATTTAAAAGCTATATGAGTTATCAAATAATTTGATACGTGCTTCTAAATTTTGGAGAAGATTGATATCAATACCCATTATTGTCAATAATTATGTGCTATGAATGTTTAAGCCATACCCATTTTTGACTAGCACTCTTTTTATTCCTTTGTTATGTATACAAACTTGTATGAGTAAAGGAAAGTCTTGTTTAATAATCTCTTTTGATGGTAAATCTTTGGATCAAAGGTAATGATATTGGCATTATTTTTTAGATCTTGCATAATATCCATAAAGTAAGCTAGTTCTATATCACTTGGTACTTGTGTTTCACACAATGCTTCATAGAAGATATCACTATAGATAGTATATTATTTTAGTAGCCTGATGATTTAAATTAGCATGTATATTGCTTAATTTGTAAACAAGATCATATCCTTTACTTTTAATCACTAGTTTAGGTTTGGGAGGAACTTGTTGTATATTAAGAGGTGGTGGGATAGTAGGTCACCCTTACCTTTTTATGTAATAATAACATGGACCACAAAATATAATATAAGTTATGGGTGAATAATGGGAGCAAAATAATAATATAAGCCATCTCTTGAATGGTTTGATTTTTCCTTTCCACCACTCCATTTTGTTGTGGAGTCCTTGCAGCTGAGTATTGTCTCTTAATTCCATGATATTCACAAAACTCAATGAATTCATTTGAAATAAACTCACCTCCTCGATCTGACCTTAGACATTTTATTTTCAGCTCTTTTTCATTTTCTACTAATGCCTTAAAAGCTTTAAACTTTTCAAATGCTTCTGATTTTTCTTTTAGAAAGGCTACCCATGTCATTCTAGTATAATCATCAATGAGCAACATAAAGTAGCTCTCACCTTGCATGCTTTCAGTTCTGGTAGGACCACAAAGATCCGTATGAATCAGCTCTAGTGGTTCGGTGGTCGAATATTCCTTCATTCTAAACCTTGTTCTGGTTTGCTTCCCGTGTTGGAATTGCTTGCATAGAGTGCTTGAAGGTTTTGTTATCTTTGGCATATCTTGCATAGCCTGTTTGTTGCTGATTTTCACAAGATTATCAAAATTTATGTGCCCTAACCTTCTATGCCATAGCCAACTTTCTTCAACTTGACTCAGACAACATTTCTCTCCTCTCATTTCTCTAAGCATGTATAGGTTGTTTGTGGTTCTATGAGCATCTGCAATTAGTTCTCCCGTGTCTCTTTTTCTGATCTCACAACCTTCAAAAAAGAACTTGAGTGTGTGTCCTTGATCACACATTTGGCTAACACTTAGAAGATTATGCTTTAACCCTTCCATATATAACACATTTTCTATTTTGGTTTTTCCATTATCGAGACTAAGTGTACCTTTTCCTATTATTTTGGCTGTAGTGTTGTCTCCAAACTTCACCGTGCCTTCATTAACCTTTTTTAATGAGATGAATTTGCTTTTATCTCCAATCATGTGTCTCGAACATCCACTATCAATGAACCATTGTTGTCCTTCATCTCTAGCATGGAATGCTATTTGAACAATCATGGATTCTTCTTGCTTCTTCTTCTAGATCTTTGATGGTTCTCTTTTCTTTATCACTGGAGCTTTAAACTTTTGATCTTGTCTTACAGATTCAAAAACACTTCTACAATAGTGTGTTATATGTCCATAGTTGTTGCACTTGTAACAAACTATAGCTTCATCAAAGTTTGATAAGGGAGCAAACAAATTGTAGTTTCTGTTCGAAGCTCCATAGGTTCCTTTGTTTCTGCTCCTGACTTCAATATCCTTGGCTCTCTTTCTACAATCTAATTTATTATGACCACAGTGATTGTAATAATAACAATATCCATCAAAATAATTACCAAACCTAGTTTTATTTATATATCTTGGAGCAAATGGTCTTCTGAAGTTTTGTTCTCCTTTGCTTTCTTTGTTGATAGAGTTGGTTTTTATATTCTTGGCTTCTTCCTTCTTGGTCTCCTTTTTCATTGGTTCCTTAAGAGTTTCAACGTAGCTCTTAGCTTTCTCTTTTTCTTTCTCATACCCAATACTTGACTTGTTAGATGGTGATCTTTGACTCTCTAGAATCTTATTCAAAACTTGAGTGCTTTTCTCAGATTTCAATTCACTTGTTATTTTAGAATTTGCCTTTTATAGATCCCTTTTTAAAACATCTATTTCAAATTCATACCTTTCACAGTCTTCTCCTTTCTTCTTTAGTTGATCTGTTAGACCTTCTTCAATTTTCTTTGCTTCTTCGATTTGGACTTTTAGATCAACAATTACCTTGTTTGATTCCTCAAAGACTTGTGATGTCTTCATTTTGAAGTCTCGATTCTCTTCTTCATATTTTCAGAGTTGTAACTTTAGTTTCTGATTCTTCTTCTTAAATGCTTTTATTTCTTCCAACGCACAAATAAGTTCTTCTTCAAGGTTCACTTCACCTTCTTCTTCCATGTCTTCATCTTCCTCCAAATTATCTTTGTTGGTGGTGGCATTTTCTTCTATAGCCATGAACAGAATCTCTTCATTATCACTCTCAACATCACTTTCTTTGTTTTCTTTAAATGAGCTGCTATACCTCTTCGAATATAGGCTTTTCTTTTATTTCTCAAATCTTTGCTTGTCTTTGCTCGGCTTGAATCCCTTTTTGTACTTTGATTTGTTTCTCTCATCATCCCTATTTCCTTTATTTAGACACTTGGCTACAAAATGACCAATTTTACCATAATTAAAGCATTTAAATGGTAACTTTCCTTTATATTTGCCCGATCCTTTCTTTAACTTTCGAATGAATAGAGCTTCATTTTCATCTTCTTCACTACTTGAATTTTCACTTGATTTTGGTTCTTTGATCTTCTCTTTCTTCGAGCCCTTGAATGATGCTTCCTTCTTTGACTGTCTCTCAAATTCGGTTCTCATTTCATAGGCCATAAGAATTCCATGGAGCTCGTCCATTTTCATCATGTCTAAATCCTTCATTTCTTCAATGGCAGAGACCTTCGCATCAAATCTCAATGGTAGGGATCTTAGGACTTTCTGAATGATTACAAATTCTTCAATTTTCTCTCTAAGTCCTCGAATGACATTAACAATCTCATCGACACGAAGAAGATACCCAACAATGTTTTCATCATTCTTCATTTTTAAACTTTCAAACTGCCTCTGATGAGTTTGGAGTTTTGGTTTTCTAACCTTACTATCACCTTCATAAATAGTGTTGAGTTTATCCCAAATCTCTTTTGTAGATTACAATGCATAACCTTAACAAACTCATTTTTTGAAAGCCCGCATAAGATTGCATTCATAGCTTTCGCATTGTTCTCACTGGCCTTTTTTCTGGTGGTATCCATTGGTGCAATTTGTGGCATTGTGTATCCTATTACCACTGCTTGCCAAATATCAAATCCTAGGGCCATAAAGTAAGTCTTCATTCTTATGCTCCAAAATGCATAATTCCTTCCATCAAACAAAGGAGACTTGTTGGTGGAGAAACCATCTAGCACTTGAAATCCTGCCATATGTGCTTTCCAAGATCTACCTTCTAGCAGTTATGCTAACACCGAAGGAACCGACTCTGATTCCAATTGTTAAGCACAAGCTTATACTAAGAGGGGGGGTGAATCAGTATAAGATATTTTTTGACTTTCAACTATTAATCTTAAATTCAAAACCTCAAATTACTTTGCAATTAATATATTCAAAGCAATCAAAGAATACAATGCAAAACCACACAATGCAAATAGACATAGATTTGCATGGAAACCCTTTTGGGAGAAAACCACAAAGAAATTATCTTAATATAAATAATTGTAGGCACCAACCTACTGGAGCACCAACCCCAAAAACAATTTTGTAGGCACCAACTTACAGGAGCACCGACCCCTTTCATTGAGCACCAACTTAGCAAGAGACACCAATCTCTTCAAAACGAAGGCACCAACCTTCTCAAAAAAAATCACTCTTCTATCTCAAATTTGTTGTCAAAACAACAGATGATAGAATACTTGCTTTATCTCCTTTAGATTCGATCTACACTTGAGTGTTTTTGCTGCTATACTCTTCCTTATACTTGTTGATTTTTTCTTTTCAATATTCTCACAAAAATTTGCCTTTAAAAATTTTGCTCTTCTTTTATATATCTTCTACTTTTGAATCTACTCTTTTGCCATTCATTATGGACTTATTTATAACCCATGAAAAGCCACAAATTAGGGTTATGACTCTTTAAGTGAAAAGGTCCTTTCGAACGGTCACACCTCCTAATAGGTTGACAAAGGTTGACAATTCCGTCAACATTTCCATCGACAATTCCGTTCACTTCTATCGACATTTCCATCAACATTTCTCTTCACTTCCATCAACATTTTTGTTTAATTCTTCCAACAATTCTGTTCACTTCTTTCAACAATTCCATTCACTTTCGTCGACATTTCCGTTCACTTACGACCATCAATTCTGTTTGATTTCGGCAATCAATTCCGTTCACTTTTGGCAATAGTTCATTTGACATCAATGACAATATTCCAACAATCTCCCCCTTTGTCATTGATGGCAACCACATACTGAAACTGCTCCCCCTTGCTGCACTGTCTCTTCTGTTTGAATCCCCCCTTTTTTTTCGTTGTAGCTCCCCCTTTCTGTGACATCCTCTTTTTGTACTTCTCCCCTTTGACATCAATGGCAAAGGGTCTATCCAAGAGCTAGTACTTAGCTCCCCCTTAGTTGATGCTTCCCTTTAGTGGGAAGATGCAAAAGAAATTACTCCCAACTTCTGTCTACGTACTCAAATGTTTCCTTTGGAAGTGGCTTAGTGAAGATATCTGCCATTTGTTCGGATGTGGAAACATATTCCAATTTTACTTGTTGTTTTACCACTTGTTCTCTCAAGTAATGATACTGTATAGGGATATGCTTAGTTTTGGAATGCATAACTAGATTCTTTGAAATACTTATCGCACAAGTATTATCGTAGAATATAGAGATTGGATGATTATACTCTACTTTGATATCTTTCAAGGTTTGTCTCATTCATAGAACTTGTGTACAACATAGCACTGCCGCTATGTACTCTGCTTCTACTATGGATAGAGATACAAAATTCTACTTTTTACTCAACCAAGATACTAGGCTATCCCCAAGAAAGAATGCTCCTCCACTTGTACTTTTTCTATCATCTACACAACCTGCCCAATCTGAATTTGTGTACGCTACCAATGTGAAGTCTTTACCTCTTGGGTACCACAACCCATAATCCAATGTTATCTTTAAATATCTAAATATACGTTTCATGGCTTGCACATGTGTTTCTTTTGGAGCTGCTTGAAATCATGCAACCATACCTACTACTTGCATGATATCTGGCCTAGATGCCGTCACATATAGTAAACTCCCAATCATTGATTTGTAAAGAGTTTGATCAGTATTCAGAGATTCATCATGTTTGCTCAACTTCATACCTGTAGCCATAGGTGTGCTAACAGGGGCACACTCCTCCATATGGAATTTCTTCAACATCTCCTTCACATACTTGCTTTGAGATATGAATATTCCTTTGTTAGATTGAGAGATTTGTAAACCAAGGAAAAATGACAACTCACCTAACATGGACATGTCAAATTCCTTTTGCATATCTTCAACAAATATCTTAGACATTTCTTTATTATCTCCTCCAAAGATTATATCATCTACATACACCACAACAATTAACTGGTGATCTCCTTTAGTTTTGATGTAAATATTACTATCAACATATCCTCTCTTGAATCCTTGGTCTTGTAGGTATTTATCAAGCCTAGCATACCATGCTCTAGGAGCTTGTTTCAATTCGTATAAAGCCTTCTTCAACTTACACACATAATCCCTTTTTTTTGATAAGAGAAATCCTTCTGGCTATTCTATGTAAACTTCCTCTTCTAGATTGCCATTTAGAAATGTTGATTTAACATCCATTTGATAAACTTTGAAATTTTTGAATACTAAAAATGCAAAAAATATTCAAATTGCTTCTAATCTAGCAACAGGAGCAAAAGTCTCTTCAAAATCTACACCTTCTACTTGAGCATACCCCTTACATACCAACCTTGCTTTGTTTCCAGTGACTTGGCCATTTTCATTTAATTTGTTTCGAAAAACCCATTTAGTGCCAATTACATTCTGATCCATTAGCCTGGGCATAAGTTCCCAAGTCTCATTCTTCTCAATTTGATCTAATTCTTCTTCCATTGCTTTTACCCAATGTTTATCATGACTAGCTTCAGAAAAATTCTTAGGCTCTACCTTGGATAACAAGGAAAAATTTACATGCTTAGGGATACTTACAATTCTTCTTCTGGTTTGCACCCCAGCATCAATGTTGCCAATGATTTGACTTTCAGCATGATTCTTCTGAACAAAGCGAGATGGTGCTTTGGTGTCCTGCCTTTCAGATTCACTCAATTTTTCTACATTTTCTTCCTCCCCTTCTTTTACAAGATTGGGTATTTCTAGAGGCTCTTTTGAAGGTTCTTTTGCCTTTTGATTCATGATCTCATCTATTCTAACCCTAGCACTTTCTATGATAGTTTGTAGCCTTTTGTTATAACATCTATAGGCTTTACTTTTGATGGAGTAACCAGGAAAAATTCCTTCATCAGCTCTTGAATCAAACTTGCCCAAGTTTTTTTCATTCTTGTTGATAAAACATTTACTTCCAAACACTTTGAAATGTTTGACTGACGCTGGTCTTCCTTTCCATAATTCGTAAGGAGTTTTGTCATTATTAACTCTAATTTTCCCTCTATTCAAGATATATACTACTGTATTAACTGCTTCTCTCTAGAATCTATCTGATAGCTTAGATTCATTCAACATAGTTCTAGCCATCTCTTGAATGGTTCAATTTTTCCTTTCCACCACTCCATTTTGTTGTGGAGTCCTTGCTGCTGAGTATTGTCTCTTAATTCCATGATCTTTGCAAAACTCAATGAATTCATTTGAGATAAACTCACCTCCTCGATCTTACCTTAGACATTTTATTTTCAGCTCTTTTTCATTTTCTACTAATGCCTTGAAAGCTTTAAACTTTTCAAATGCTTCTGATTTTTCTTTTAGAAAGGCTACCCATGTCATTCTAGTATAATCACCAATGAGAAACATAAAGTAGCTCTCACCTTGCATGCTTTTAGTTTTGGTAGGACCACAACGATCCATATGAATCAGCTCTAGTGGTTTGGTGGTCGAATATTCCTTCATTCTAAACCTTGTTATAGTTTGCTTCCGGTGTTGGCATTGCTTGCATAGATTGCTTGAAGGTTTTGTTATCTTTGGCATATCTCGCACATCCTGTTTGTTGCTAATTTTCACAAGATTATCAAAATTTATGTGCTCTAACCTTCTATGCCATAGCCAACTTTTTTCAACTTGACTCAGAATACATTTATCTCCTCTCATGTCTCCAAGCATGTATAGGTTGTTTGTGGTTCTATGAGCATCTGCAATTAGTTCTCCCATGTCTCTTTTTCTGATCTCACAACCTTCAGAAAAGAACTTGAGTGTGTGTCCTTGATCACACATTTGGCTAACACTTAGAAGATTATGCTTTAACCTTTCCACATATAACACATTTTTTGTTTTGGTTTTTCCATTATCGAGACTAAGTGTACCTTTTCCTGTTACTCTGGTTTTAGTGTTGTCTCCAAACTTCATCATGCCTTCATTGACCTTTTTTAACGAGATGAATTTGCTTTTATCTCCAGTCATGTGTCTCGAACATCCACTATCAATGAACCATTGTTGTCCTTCATCTCTAGCATGGAATGTTGTTTGAATAATCATGGATTCTTCTTGCTTCTTCCAGATATTTAATGGTTCTCTTTTCTTTATCACTGGAGCTTTGAACTTGTGATCTTGTCTTACAGATTCAAAAACACTTCTACAATATCATGCTATATGTCCATAGTTGTTGCACTTGTAATAAACTATGGCTTCATCAAAGTTTGATAAGGGAGCAAATGAATTGTAGTTTCTGTTCGAAGCTCCATAGGTTCCTTTGTTTCTGCTCCTGACTTCAATATCCTTGGCTCTCTTTCTACAATCTAATTTCTTATGACCAAAATGATTGCAATAATAACAATTTCCATCAAAATAATTACCAAACCTGGTTTTATTTGTATATCTTGGAGCAAATGGTCTTCTGAAGTTTTGTTCTCCTTTGCTTTCTTTGTTGATAGAGTTGGTTTTTGTATTCTTGGCTTCTTCTTTCTTGGTTTCCTTTTTCATTGGTTCCTTAAGAGTTTCAATGTAGCTCTTAGCTTTCTCTTTTTCTTTCTCATACCCAATACCTAACTTGTTAGATGGCGATCTTTGACTCTTTAAAATCTTATTCAAAACTTGAGTGCTTTTCTCAGATTTCAATTCACTTGTTATTTTAGAATTCGCCTTTTCTAGATCCCTTTTTAAAACATCTATTTCAAATTCATACCTTTCACAGTCTTCTCCTTTCTTCTTTAGCTGATCTGCTAGATCTTCTTCAATTTTCTTTGCTTCTTCGATTTGGACTTTTAGATCAGCAATTACCTTGTTTGATTCCTCAAAGACTTGTGATGTCTTCATTTTGAAGTCTCTATTCTCTTCTTCATATTTTTGGAGTTGTAACTTTAGTTTCTGATTCTTCTTCTTAAATGCTTTTATTTCTTCCAATGCAAAAATAAGTTCTTCTTCAAGGTTCACTTCACCTTCTTCTTCCATGTCTTCATCTTCCTCCAAATTATCTTTGTTGGTGGTGGCATTTTCTTCTGTAGCCATGAACATAATCTCTTTATTATCACTCTCAACATCACTTTCTTTGTTTTCTTCAGATGAGCTGCTATACCTCTTTGAATGTAGGCTTTTCTTTTATTTCTCAAATCTTTGCTCGGCTTGAATCCCTTTTTGTACTTTGATTTGTTTCTCTCATCATTGTTATTTCCTTTATTTGAACACTTGGCTACAAAATGACCAATTTTACCACAATTAAATCATTTAAATGGTAACTTTCCTTTATATTTGCCTGATCCTTTCTTTAACTTTTGAATGAATAGATCTTCATTTTCATCTTCTTCACTGCTTGAATTTTCACTCGATTCTGGTTCTTTGATCTTCTCTTTCTTTGAGACCTTGAATGATGCTTCCTTCTTTGACTGTCTCTCAGATTCGGTTCTCATTTCGTAGGCCGTAAGAATTCCATGGAGCTCATCCATTTTCATCATGTATAAATCCTCCATTTCTTGAATGGCAGATACCTTCGCATCAAATCTCAATGGTAGGGATCTCAGGACTTTCTGAACGATCACAGATTCTTCAATTTTCTCTCCAAGTCCTCAAATGACATTAACAATATCATCGACACGAAGAAGATACCTAGCAATTTTTTCATCATTCTTCATTTTTAAACTTTCAAACTACCTCCGATGAGTTTGGAGTTTTGCTTTTCTAACCTTACTATCACCTTCATAAATAGTGTTGAGTTTATCCCAAATCTCTTTTGCAGATTCACAATGCATAACCTTAACAAACTCATTTTCTGAAAGCCTACATAAGATTGCATTCATAGCTTTTGCATTGTTCTCACTGGCCTTTTTTCCAATGGCATCCATTGGTGCAATTTGTGGCATTGTGTATCTTATTACCACTACTTGCCAAATATCAAATCTTAGGGCCATGAAGTAAGTCTTCATTCTTATGCTCCAAAATGCATAATTCATTCCATCGAACAAAGTAGCCTTGTTGGTGGAGAAACCATCTAGCACTTGAGATCTTGCCATATGTGCTTTCTAAGATCTACCTTCTAGCAGTTGTGCTAACACCGAAGGAACCGGCTTTGATACCAATTGTTAAGCACAAGCTTATACTGAGAGGGGGGTGAATCAGTATAAGATATTTTTTGACTTTCAACTATTAATCTTAAATTCAAAACCTCAAATTACTTCACAATTAATATATTCAAAGCAATCAAAGAATATAATGCAAAACCACACAATGCAAATAGACACAGATTTACGTGGAAATCCTTTCAGGTGAAAACCATGAAGAAAATATCTTAATATAAATATTTGTAAGCACCAACCTACTGGAGCACCAACCCCAAAAATAATTTTGTAGGCACCAACTTACAGGAGCACCGACCCCTTTCACTGAGCACCAACTTAGCAAGAGACACCAATCTCTTCAAAATGAAGGCACCAACCTTCTAAAAAAAAATCACTCTTCTATCTCGAATTTGTTGTCAAAACAACAGATGATAGAACACTTGCTTTATCTCCTTTAGATTCGATCTACACTTGAGTGTTTTTGCTGCTATACTCTTCCTTATACTTGCTAATTTTTTCTTTTCAATATTCTCATAAAAATTTGCCTTTAAAAATTCTGCTCTTCTTTTATATATCTTCTACTTTCGAATCTACTCTTTTGCCATTCGTTATGGACTTATTTATAACCCATGAAAAGCCACAAATTAAGGTCATGACTCTTCAAGTGAAAAGGTCCTTTCGAATGGTCACACCTCCTCCCAATAGGTCAGCCAAGGTTGACAATTCTGTCAACATTTTCGTCGACAATTTTGTTCACTTCTGTCGACATTTCCATCAACAATTCCATTCACTTCCGGTGACATTTTCATTTAATTCCGGCAACAATTCCATTCACTTTTGTCAACAATTTCATTCACTTCCATCGACATTTCCATTCATTTACGGCCATCAATTCTATTCACTTCTAGCAATCAATTTCGTTCACTTTCAGCAATAGTTCATTTGACATCAATGACAATATTCCAACAATCTCCCCCTTTGTCATTGATGGCAAACACATACTGAAACTGCTCCCCCTTGCTGCACTATCTCTTCTATTTGAATCCCCCCCCTTTTTTTTCCGCTGTAGCTCCCCCTTTCTATGACATCCTCTTTTTGTACTTCTCCCCCTTTGACATCAATGGCAAAGGGTCTATCCAAGAGCTAGTACTTAGGTCCCCCTTAGCTGATGCTTCCCTTCAGTGGCAAGATGCAAAAGAAATTACTCCCAACTTCTGTTGTAGGTACTCAAATGTTTCCTTTGGAAGTGGCTTAGTGAAGATATCTGCCATTTGTTCGGATGTGGAAACATATTCCAATTTTACTTGTTGTTTTACCACTTGTTCTCTCAAGTAATGATACTGTATAGGGATATGCTTAGTTTTGGAATGCATAACTGGATTCTTTGAAATACTTATCACACTAGTATTATCGCAGAATATAGAGATTGGATGATTATACTCTACTTTGATATCTTTCAAGGTTTGTTTCATCCATAGAACTTGTGTACAACATAACACTGCCGCTATGTACATTACTTCTGCTGTGGATAGAGATACAAAATTCTACTTTTTACTCAACCAAGATACTAGGCTATCCCCAAGAAAGAATGCTCCTCCACTTGTACTTTTTCTATCATCTACACAGCCTACCCAATCTAAATTTGTGTATGCTACCAATGTGAAGTCTTTACCTCTTGGGTACCACAACCCATAATCCAAGGTTCTCTTTAAATATCTAAATATATGTTTCACGGCTTGCACATGTATTTCTTTTGGAGCTGCTTGAAATCATGCAACCATACCTACTACTTGCATGATATCTGGCCTAGATGCCATCACATATAGTAAACTCCTAATCATTGATCTGTAAAGAGTTTGATCAGTATTCAGAGATTCATTATGGAATTTCTTCAACATCTCCTTCACATACTTGCTTTGGGATATGAATATTCCTTTGTTAGATTGAGAGATTTGTAAACCAAGGAAAAATGACAACTCACCTAACATGGACATGTCAAATTCCTTTTGCATATCTTCGACAAATATCTTAGACATTTATTTATTTTCTCCTCCAAAGATTATATCATCTACATACACCACAACAATTAACTGGTGATCTCCTTCAGTTTTGATGTAAAGATTACTATCAACATATCCTCTCTTGAATCTTTGGTCTTGTATGTATTTATCAAGCCTAGCATACCATGCTCTAGGAGCTTGTTTCAATCTGTATAAAGCCTTCTTCAACTTACACACATAATCCTTGTTTTCTAATGAGAGAAATCCTTCTGGCTATTCTATGTAAACTTCCTCTTCTAGATTGCCATTTAGAAATGTTGATTTAACATCCATTTGATAAACTTTGAAATTTTTGAATACTGAAAATGCAAGAAATATTCAAATTGCTTCTAATCTAGCAACAGGAGCAAAAGTCTCTTCAAAATCTACACCTTCTACTTGAGCATACCCCTTACATACCAACCTTGCTTTGTTTCCAGTGACTTGGCCATTTTCATTCAATTTGTTTCGAAAAACCCATTTAGTTCCAATTACATTCTGATCCATTGGCCTAGGCACAAGTTCCCAAGTCTCATTCTTCTCAATTTGATCTAATTCTTCTTCCATTGCTTTTACCCAATGTTTATCATGACTAGCTTCAAAAAAATTCTTAGGCTCTACCTTGGATAACAAAGAAAAATTTAGATGCTTAGGGATACTTACAATTCTTCTGGTTTGCACCCCAGCATCAATGTTGCCAATGATTTGACCTTCAGCATGATTCTTTTGAACAAAGCGAGATGGTGCTTTGGTGTCCTGCCTTTCAGATTCACTCAATTTTTCTACATTTTCTTCCTCCCCTTCTTCTTCTACGCGATTGGGTATTTCTAGAGGCTCTTCTGAAGGTTCTTTTGCCTTTTGATTCATGATCTCATCTATTCTAACCCTAGAAATTTCTACGATAGTTTGTAGCCTTTTGTTATAACATCTATAGGCTTTGCTTTTGATGGAGTAACCAAGAAAAATTCCTTCATCAGCTCTTGAATCAAATTTGCCCAAGTTTTTTTCATTCCTGTTGATAAAACATTTACTTCCAAACACTTTGAAATGTTTGACCGAAGCTAGTCTTCCTTTCCACAATTCGTAAGGAGTTTTGTCATTATTAACTCTGATTTTCCCTCTATTCAAGATATATACTACTGTATTAACTGCTTCTCTCTAGAATCTATCTGATAGCTTAGATTCATTCAACATAGTTCTAGCCATCTCTTTAACAGTTTGATTTTTCCTTTCCACCACTCCATTTTATTGTGGAGTCCTTGCAGCTGAGTATTGTCTCTTAATTCCATGATCTTCACAAAACTCAATGAATTCAGTTGAAATAAACTCACCTCCTCGATCTTACCTTAGACATTTTATTTTCAGTTCTTTTTCATTTTCTACTAATGCCTTGAAAGCTTTAAACTTTTCAAATGCTTCTGATTTTTATTTTAGAAAGGCTACCCATGTCATTCTAGTATAATCACCAATGAGAAACATAAAGTAGCTCTCACCTTGCATGCTTTCAGTTCTGGTAGGACCACAAAGATCCGTATGAATCAGCTCTAGTGGTTTGGTGGTCGAATATTCCTTCATTGTGAACCTTATTCTGCTTTGCTTCCCATGTTGGCATTGCTTGCATAGAGTGCTTGAAGGTTTTGTTATCTTTGGCATATCTCCCACAGCCTATTTATTGCTGATTTTCAAAATATTATCAAAATTTATGTGCCCTACCCTTCTATGCCATAGCCAACTTTCTTCAATTTGACTCAGACAACATTTCTCTCCTCTCATTTCTCCAAGCATGTATAGGTTGTTTGTGGTTCTATGAGCATCTTCAATTAGTTATCCCGTGTCTCTTTTTCTGATCTCACAACCTTCAGAAAAGAACTTGAGTGTGTGTCCTTGATCACACATTTGGCTAACACTTAGAAGATTATGCTTTAACCCTTCCACATATAACACATTTTCTATTTTGGTTTTTCCATTATCGAGACTAAGTGTACCTTTTCCTATTATTTTGGCTGTAGTGTTGTCTCCGAACTTCACCGTGCCTTCATTGGCCTTTTTTAACAAGATGAATTTGCTTTTATCTCCAGTCATGTGTCTCGAACATCCACTATCAATGAACCATTTTTGTCCTTCATCTCTAGCATGGAATGTTGTTTGAACAATTATGGATTCTTCTTCCTTCTTCTTCCAGATCTTTAATGGTTCTCATTTCTTTATCACTGGAGCTTTGAAATTTTGATCTTGTCTTACAGATTCAAAAACACTTCTACAATAGCATGCTATATGTCCATAGTTGTTGCACTTGTAACAAATTATAGCCTCATCACAGTTTGATAAGGAAGCAAACAAATTGTAGTTTCGGTTCGAAGCTCCATAGGTTCCTTTGTTTCTACTCCTGACTTCAATATCCTTGGCTCTCTTTCTACAATCTAATTTCTTATGACCAAAATGATTGCAATAATAACAATATCCATCAAAATAATTACCAAACCTAGTTTTATTTGTATATCTTGGAGCAAATGATCTTCTGAAGTTTTGTTCTCCTTTGCTTTCTTTGTTGATAGAGATGGTTTTTGTATTCTTGGCTTCTTCCTTCTTGGTCTCCTTTTTCTTTGGTTCCTTAAGAGTTTCAATGTAGCTCTTAGCTTTCTCTTTTTCTTTCTCATACCCAATACCTGACTTGTTAGATGGTGATCTTTGACTCTCTAGAATCTTATTCAAAACTTGAGTGCTTTTCTCAGATTTCAATTCACTTGTTATTTTAGAATTCACCTTTTCTAGATCCCTTTTTAAAACATCTATTTCAAATTCATACCTTTCACAGTCTTCTCTTTTCTTCTTTTGCTGATCTGTTAGATCTTCTTCAATTTTCTTTGATTCTTCTATTCGGACTTTTAGATCAGCAATTACCTTGTTTAATTCCTCAAAGACATGTGATGTCTTCGTTTTGAAGTCTCGATTCTCTTCTTCATATTTTCAGAGTTGTAACTTTAGTTTCTAATTCTTCTTCTTAAATGCTTTTATTTCTTCCAATGCACAAATAAGTTCTTCTTCGAGGTTCACTTCACCTTCTTCTTCCATGTCTTCATCTTCCTCTAAATTATCTTTGTTGGTGGTGACATTTTCTTTTGTAGCCATGAACAGAATCTATTCATTATCACTCTCAACATCTCTTTCTTTGTTTTCTTCAGATGAGCTGCTATACCTCTTTGAATATAGTCTTTTATTTTGTTTCTCAAATCTTTGCTTGTCTTTGCTCGGCTTGAATCCCTTTTTGTACTTTGATTTGTTTCTCTCATCATCGCTTTTTCCTTTATTTGGACACTTGGCTGCAAAATGACCAATTTACCACAATCAAATCATTTAAATGGTAACGTTCCTTTATATTTTCCCGATCCTTTCTTTAACTTTTGAATGAATAGAGCTTCATTTTTATCTTTTTCACTACTTGAATTTTCACTTGATTCTGGTTCTTTGATCTTCTCTTTCTTCGAGACCTTGAATGATGCTTCCTTCTTCGACTGTCTCTCAGATTCAGTTCTCATTTCGTAGGCCATAAGAATTCCATGGAGATCCTCCATTTTCATCGTGTCTAAATCCTTCATTTCTTCAATGGCGGAGACCTTCGCATCAAATCTCAATGGTAGGGATCTCAGGACTTTCTGAATTATCATAGATTCTTTAATTTTCTCTCTGAGTCCTTTAATGACATTAACAATCTCATTGACACGAAGAAGATACCCAGCAATGTTTTCATCATTCTTCATTTTTAAACTTTCAAACTTCCTCCGATGAGTTTGGAGTTTTGCTTTTCTAACCTTACTATCACCTTCATAAATAGTGTTGAGTTTATCCCAAATCTCTTTTGCATATTCATAATGCATAACCTTAACAAACTCATTTTCTGAAAGCCTGCATAAGATTGCATTCATAGCTTTCGCATTGTTCTCACTGGCCTTTTTTTTTGGTGGCATCCGTTGGTGCAATTTGTGGCGTTGTGTATCCTATTACCATTGCTTGCCAAATATCAAAACCTAGGGCCATCAAGTAAGTCTTCATTCTTATGCTCCAAAATGCATAATTCATTCCATCGAACAAAGGAGCCTTTTTGGTGGAGAAACCATCTAGCACTTGAGATCCTGCCATATGTGCTTTCCAAGATCTACCTTCTAGTAGTTGTACTAACACTGAAGGAACCGGATCTGATTCCAATTGTTAAGCACAAGCTTATACTGAGAGGTGGGGTGAATCAGTATAAGATATTTTTTGACTTTTGACTATTAATCTTAAATTCAAAACCTCAAATTACTTCGCAATTAATATATTCAAAGAAATCAAAGAATACAATGCAAAACCACACAATGCAAATAGACACAGATTTGTGTGGAAACCCTTTTGGGAGAAAACCATGGAGAAATGCTCTTAATATAAATATTTGTAGGCACCAACCTACTGGAGCACCAACCCCAAAAATAATTTCATAGGCACCGACTTACAGGAGCACCAACCCCTTTCACTGAGCACCAACTCAGCAAGAGACACCAATCTCTTCAAAATGAAGGCACCGACCTTCTCAGAAAAAATCACTCTTCTATCTCAAATTTGTTGTCAAAATAATAGATGATAGAACACTTGCTTTATCTCCTTTAGATTTGATCTACACTTGAGTGTTTTTGCTGCTATACTCTTCCTTATACTTGCTGATTTTTTCTTTTCAATATTCTCACAAAAATTTGCCTTTAAAAATTCTGCTCTTCTTTTATATATCTTCTACTTTTGAATCTACTCTTTTGCCATTCATTATGGACTTATTTATAAGCCATGGAAAGACACAAATTAAGGTCGTGACTCTTGAAGTGAAAAGGTCCTTTTGAATGGTCACACCTCCTCCCAATAGGTCGGCCAAGGTTGACAATTCTGTCAACATTTCCGTCGACAATTCCGTTCACTTCCGTCGACATTTTCGTCAACAATTCCGTTCACTTCCGTCAACATTTTCATTCAATTCTGGCAACAATTTCGTTCACTTCTGTCAACAATTCCATTCACTTTCGTCGACATTTCCGTTCACTTACGGCCATCAATTCTATTCACTTCTGGCAATCAATTCCGTTCACGTTCGACAATAGTTCATTTGACATCAATGAAAATATTTAGATATTGGATAGGTTGTCTCTCTTCATTGATTGATCAAACCATATCTCTTCACCCTTATTTACCCTTGGAATGAATTAGTTAAAAATGGGTTAGTGAGCTCATGGTGTCGAGCTGACCTCAAAGACCCCTCTATCAATGGGCACTACCTACATAGACAATACCTCAAGGAGGGGCTCAAACTTATGTATTTCTCCCTTGTGTAAGAAAATGTGTGCACAAGGGTGCAATATACTATATGATGATGCATGTAGTGGCTTAACTTATAAATTAAAAAATATTACTCATGGGCTACTCTTTGAATGCTTTAGAACTATAATATTACTGTTCCTATGCTTGATATAAAATAGATATGAATAGGGTAGAATAGCTTGGTTATGTAGTTGATTGATTTAGCTTTAGTAGGTGATTGTTTCATATTTGATAGGTAAGGAATGAGAAGTCTTTGACTTGTATTTATACTACACCTTTTAAAAATTTCTCAAAATAGGGTTAAATAAGAAAAATAGACTAACCCATAGGTTTATAAACATTTATAATTTGGATGAATTTTGACAGTTGGACACTAGATAAAGATCTGGATAGTACCATCAGTAGTAGTGTCACTCTATGGTTGGTAGTTTATAGAAAGATATAAAACAAGTACAAATCTAAAACTTACAATGAATTATGTTTATCAATTATTTAGCTTTATGTGTAATAAAATAGACCTAGGTCATCATAATGATATGGATTGAACTAAAAGATAAGCATTTATGTATAGTGAGATGGCTAATGTGAACCTTTCAATAAATAGGGAAGTGTAGAAATGAAGGGTAGATCACTGATTGATATTTATCAAATGTACAAGATTGAGATGATATAAATATTTAGTTTTAGTATCTATAGTGTGAATCAATTCTCTACATCAATGCCCATATATGAATCTACGCTAAGATCTTTTAAGATCATTCCAAGAACACAAACCAAGGTCCTAAAAATAATCAATACCCTCCTAATCATAGCCAAGAAATGAATTTCATCAAATCATAGTTAACCCTAATGATTATACCAATAGATAGAATATAATTTTAATGCAAGGCATGAAACACATCATTACATGTATTGATTTGGGTTAAAAACCAAATTTCTCCTTTGAACACTTTGAAAACTTACATAACTACCTGAGCATATCCAACATGCCAAAAAATATTTGAAATATACTTTAAAACATTAAAATCAAATTATAATATGTTGTCATTCCTCAAGTAAATGACATTGAAAAAATAGATATCTCTTTCCCAATGTCATCATTCAATCCAAAATATAATACCCTAGCTTAATGAATGAGACCCCATTGTGAATCTATCTAACATCTATAGTAAAAGCCCATTTCTTGAACTCATGATAAAATATCCTAAACATTATAGTCACCTTATGAAAACCCTCTTTAATATAAACATTTATCACACTATCTCACTGGGGAAATAAGTCCCATTGGATAGTTCGTATAAGAACAACATGCATCAAAGTAAAAAACTTTCAACTCAATTTGAAGGAAAACCAATCAATCTATCTCCCTTAAGTTTCTATCTATGATCCCATACAAAATCCTATTTCATGTTGATGACCCCCTTCTCTTCATTAATGTCAATATTAGTGATTCCCTTGCCAAGTAGACTTTCATTGATGAAGGCTCCAACATATGCATTTCCTTGTTAGAAATCATCAAATCCATTGGGTATTTAACTAACATTTTCAAGACCACTCAAAATTGTTGTCAAGGCTATTATTGAAGATAAATTTCTCCCATGGAATGCCTTATATTACCTATCATTGTACTTCTTCAAACCACTAGAGTGAAACTTATTATTTTAAACTTTCCTCTCTCATATAACATCTTGGTTGGGTACCTTAAGACTCAAAAAATGAAGGCCATAACTTATTTTACATGTCAATGCATTAAATTACCTTATTTAGGAGCTATTTAGAAGGTCCAAGGTGATACTAACCCTTATAACTTTGATAAACTTTAACAAAAATGTGTTTACAACCTTATTGCCCTCAAATAATTATCATGCATACTTTTCTATGAATACAAACATTTTAACTAGCCAATTGATTCCTTATGAGATTATAGTGGTCACCCCAAGCTAGATGGGGAGAGTTACACCAAACCTCATAGATTATGATGATGATGAACTTGATGAAATCAATCTCAAGATCAAAAATTTTTACTTACCACAAAACATTATTGACCAATTCCAACAAGGTTAGATCTCACAAGAATCCAACATATGATATTTCTAAAAAAAGTATTCTCTGAAAATAAATTCTCTAAAGATATCTCTACTCTCAGTGATAATGTGGTAATTTCAATCAACGTTAATATCAATACTCCATATTATTATAACAATTATACATTAAATGATCAATATTTGTTTGGTTATGCCCAAACAAAAAACACCAAGATTCTACTTTATAAAAAATACTTGAAATAAACAAATAAAAATTAAATTTCAACCAAAACATTAATTTGATTAATATTTATTCTTAATAACATACCTAATGAGTAAAACACCACTTTTATCCTTTATGTTAGGTCTCCACCTATAAATTTCATTATTTTCAACACTACCCCAACCTTGGAATCCTCAAGTTGAATCTAAGTACTTTGTCAAAATGCAATATAGATTTTCATAATCCCTCACTTTATTAAAAATAACATAATTGTTTTGACAATATTATATATAAAGTAGAGAATAAAAGAAATATCTAGCACGCTTAACCTCTAAATAATACAATCCTTCCCAAAAAAAATAAGAAAAAAATAAATTGAAAAGAGTAGACAAACACACTTGCCTTCTCTACCTCATAATTTTTAGGTTTTTTCTGACACTGCTATGTACATTTTACCACCAATTATCGAGCTCAAGAACAACATCAAAATCTACATTACCATTGTAATTAATTTCATATTTACATTGCATCTATCCATGGAAGTTTTTTAGCTTTCTCAAATAATAACAATATCATATACCACCAAAAGGGTTGTAGTCCCACTCGTGATGATGGTGGTTGCTTATATTTATCCACTAGGGTATAAATCCATTTAGGTATTGTTGGCTAGTTTTTTGGCTCACATATAAAGCTTGAGTAAATTCTTTAGGGGGCCAATAGATATTTTTTAAATCAAGCTAAAGGACTAAGCCTTGTGCAAAGTTATTTTATGTGGCTTCCCTTTTTTGGGCTAAGTCATTGATCATCTTCCAGGCCTTGTAAGAGCAAGTTTTTATTTCCCTCAAGTTCTTTTCTTTTGGCCAAGTTTTTTCCTTGTTAATTTTTTCAGCCAAGCCTTTTTTAGGTTTTTTCTATCTCCAAGTGATAAATTTATTTCAAACAATTTGTCTGGAAGAAATTATTTTAGATAAATTGTTCAAAAAAAAAGGTTCTAAACGACACTTTCAAAAAATTTGAGAGGACCTTTTTCAGGCACTGAAGGGTATCTTTCACTTCAAGAGGACCACTTGAAAATTTGTCAAAGGGCACTTTTGAAAAATTTAAAGAGAATTCCTGTGGACATTTTTCCTATGGGAAATGGTGAAATCAAAGGGCCAAAGAAATAAGGAAATAAACAAATGGAAATTCCTTTAGGAAAATAATCTTGAAGGATAAATAACACAAAAATAAACCTAAAATATTTCATTTGAAGGAATTCCTTTGAGAAAATTATCTGAGGAAAGCTCATATAAATAATGCAGCCTAACAAAGAAGTATAAAGAATTCTATATGGAAAAGTCTAAAGTAACTGGATTTTAGAAGTTCGAAGACTTCAAGCTCAAAAACTTCAAAGACTTCTTTATGGAAAAGTCTAAAGTAGCACAACTAGACAAGTTCGATGAGTAAGTAGGCTCAAAGAACCTGAATTACACTGCATAGTGTAATTCAAGATTCTCCAAAGACTTTACTTATAGATTTTTATAAGTCAAGAAGTTAAGAAACCCAATTTGCATTGGAAAGTGAAAATCAGGTTTTTGGAGCTACTTGACTTAGGAGAATTCATAAATAAAGTAGTCATGAAAGCTCAAAGTCATCAATCTAGAGGAACCCAAATACATCAAGCCTGGTTAGATGAATAAAAGGGTGTCACATGGCATAAGTTGGAGCAAGGGTTGACCTTTTACAGGAATAGATGGAGGATGATCCAAGATCATTTCTAGTTGGTAGAGAATCAATGATTCATGAAAGTAAAGATCAAATAGACTTGAGTTAAATGGATACAAGAAAACCAATGTCTTTATATTGGTTTTTCATTTATAAGAAAGGTTTGGTCCAAGCATAAGTAAGAGCTAGTAGGTGAAAGTAATGGCTAACATATCTGACAAATAATTGTCTAAATTGAATGCAACATGGGTTAGCTTGAGTTTCCACACATGGAAGCCCATGTCATTTTTAGTAGGACACATAAAATGGGAGGATCACCATGCTATTTTTAATGAAAATATCTTTCCAACCATGCTAGAAGTGACATCTAGCTACTCATGACATGGCTCCTTTGAATGCACCCAAGGGAGACTTCAATGTATAGGGAGGGTTCGAGAAGATCTTGAATGGCACATTTTCATGGAAAGGAGGATAAAAGTAGCAATTAATAACTTCTTCTCTTTTCACACAAACCTCTCTCTCTCTCTCTCTCTCTCTCTCTCTCTCTCTCTCTCTCTCTCTCTCTCTCTCTCTCTCTCTCTCTCTCTCTCTCCCCTTCTCTATATATATGGTCTTTCAATCCATTTAAAAAGGTTCCTAGTCTTTAGAATTTTTGTCATCTTGCTAGGAGATGGATGCCCATTGAGATGTTTACAAAAGTGTGCTCCTTTGACCAGGCTAAACCCTATCAAATTATTGTAAAAACTACCTCTTGAATGTAATGAGACTTTATTTCCTTTCCTATTTCCTATCTTCAATTAGTGCTTTAGTATGCTTGTTTCTTGGTGTGTTTGTGAATGCATTTATTCCTAGTCTATTAGCTTGTTGCTTGCCTCTTTGAAGTATTTTCAAGTTTTGTAAGTCCATATTAAGGTTTTGACTAAACCTCTTCTAACATCTATTAGCTTGACGCTAAGATCATGCAAGCCCAAATCATCTCATGGCTGATCTAGTGTGGGTTCAAGCATTTATGAGTGTCCATTTATTTTTGGTGCATCACCTGGTTAGCCCTGTTAGGAGCCCTTATCTCCCTTCTAACCCTTTTCCCTATGAGGTTTCATTTTAACATTAGTTTTAGGTGATCCACCAAGAGGAACTAGACTCTTTAAAAATCCTAGAGGCTCAATCTCACCATCAGACACCCACATCCTGAGGTTGTTACCATGCTTATAGCCAAAAGTGGGAGATCCTAAAAAACTCTCCCATGAGGGGTGCAATTCCAAGCTATAACAGTTTTTGGCATGCCTCATGAGACTAAGGTCCAAAGAAATAGAAGGATTTTTGATTTTGTCCTTCTAATTATTATCCTTTAGAGGCATTCTACAAACATCAATGGTGACTTCAATTATTTATCAGCTAGTTTGAGCAGTCCAAGTGCCTAATCAATATATTTGGTATGTATAATCAGACATCTTTTGACTAACATGCATATTACCTACCTCAACAACACACTTATCAAATTAATAATGTTTATGTGCTCCCCTCAAGTGGACCTTAAATGACCTATCAACCCTATCATGAGCCATCTATACCAACACTTAGGCAAACTTTAGTGAGCCTTGATAAGCATGCACTAGAGTTTTGCTCACAAAAGTGTTATGGCCAAAATGTCCCTGCTCAACAGATTCATTATGTGAGGGATTCATTACAACAAATAAAATCAAAATGGGCCCCTGTTGAGAGAGGAAGTTGGAACAACCTCATTCATGACATGATGGATATATGCAATTACATTCAGAGCATTGAGGACAAGCTAGAGGGACTTAAGGAATAACAAGGCTAGCCCCACAAACCTTTGGTTCTTATGTATACATCACCTCAATCTTCTTATGTGTCACCCATTACTCTTCAAGTGACCATTTCAAGTGTTCCTTCAAATATTCCAAGTTCCTCATATGTTCTATAGTCTTTTCCTTCTTGAATATCTATCTAAGGGGGCTATCAAAAAAGTGAAGTGCCTAGTGTGGAACAACCTACTATTTGGGTCCAAGACTTCATCCCTTTCCAAGAGCCTTCTTCTATTCTTGACCACCTTAAGGAGGATATATTTAAAGAGAACATAGCAAAGTAGATTAGAGAGTTGGAGATAAAGGGAAGGAAGGAAGAGGAAAGGCAAAATCAAAATATGAAATCAGAATAGTTACCTTTCCCATCTTAGATCCAAGTTATGTAGCTAGGTAAATCAAAGGTCATTCAACCTCCATCCCTCCCTCCTCAATATCTTCTATCTTTTCCATCTTGGAAATTCATTCAAAGTAGTGTGCTGAAGAAGGAGGTGGTGATTCCTAAAGTCAGACAAGGAGCCTTATAGGCTCCACTCCTTTCCCTTCAAAAGCCTAGAGCCTTTCCTTCATGAAGAGCCATTCAAGAAGTGAAGTTTCAAGAAGAGATGCCAGATGTGATGATCCAAGAGCTAATTCAAGAGAAGGGTTCAGTGGTTAAAGAAAGTAACAAAGAGAGGTTATCTTAGCTCAATGAGCTTTCCATATATGAGTTCTAAGACTCTTTCTCCTTCCCTCAAGAGCCACCAAAGAAGATATTCCCGAGTTGGAAAAGCACTCTCCCAAGCTATAATCAAGGTGAAAATTTTCACCCTCCCACCATATCCCTTTTGAAGGAAGAACCTATGTTTCAAGGAATAGAGGAGGAACTTGCAGTCAAGTTTGAGCCATAAAGGGAGGAGAAATTAGGTTTGGACCAGCTGTGGCATGGCTTTGATTTTGAGGAATTAGATCCTGAAGGTAGTATTGATGCTTTCATTCTTAAGAAGGAATGCATTTAGAATGCAATTGAGAGCAAGGAGGGTTTTGTGTGGTCCTAATAGCTTCCATTTGGCATGGCTATGGATGAAGATGATCAAGGTGTAGAGATTGACATAGTCAATCAGTTGGCTGACCATTTGGAGAGGGCACAAATAAGCAAGAGGATGAAGATGAGGTATGGAAGTAGTTATACCACAACTTCATGGATTAGGTAGAGGTTATAAACTAGCCTATGCCTCCTCTAAAGTCTAAGGATGAAGTTAAAGATGAGGTTGAAGAAGCTGACCAATCCCAAGATGAGTTATCTATTGAAGGTAGTATCAATGTCTTCAAGAATGAAGGGGAATGGTCAGATCCGGAGCCATAAAGATATAACATGTTGTGCCTTAGATGGATTGATGAACTACCATATGACTCCTTTCAACACAAGCTAAACACATATGGAGTTGAAGTTGGCACTGTCTCAGATGACCAAGAGGAAGCTACCTTTTGGGATGACTTAGAGCTATTTTGCTTAGACCTAGATAGCAAACCAAGCACTAACTCAAAGGAGCCATCACATGTTATGCTTAATTTAGAGAAAAAATTTGAGCCATCAAATGAGGAGATTGTAAGATCCCCCATAATCCAATGTGAAACAAGTTTGGAAGACATGAACTAGTATGTATACATTGGGGACATATTTGTTCTATTTCCTCCATTAGAGGGCACACCAAAAGGTTTGAACATAAAACAACCTAGTTCACCAATTTTGGTACCTCCAAAGCAAGGTATCTTTCATCTTGATTTGTTACAAGTGAATGATAATCATACTTTCTCATTTGATCTAGGAGGGAGTACTTGTAAAGTGTAACCTTGTACATATTAGGATAGATTTTATGCTTTCCTCAAAGTATGTTGTACACATTTCCTTTTTGTTCTATATTTCCTTTCCTCAAAGTATCCTCAACACTTTGTTTTATTCTGTTTTGTGTTGTAATTTTTACTTCAAGGTCCAGCAAGGGTCAAATTTGTATCTAGTTTCAACCAACCTTGTCAAAGAAAGTAGTAACTCTATGCCCAATAGACTAGATAAAACAAATGAGCTAGGTTCTACAAGCACAATAGGGATGCTTCCCTGAGAGTCACAAAAGATATTGGCCAATTTTTTGGCCCACATATAAATCTTGAGAAAATTCTTTAGGGGGCCAATAGATATGTTTTAAAGCAATCCAAAGGACTAAGCCTTGTACACAGTTCTTTTATTTGCATTCCTTTTTTTGGGCTAAGTTATTGATCATCTTATGGGCCTTATAGGAGCAAGCTTTTCTTTCCCTTGGGTTATTTTCTTTTGGCCAAGTTTTTTCCTTGTTCATTATTTTGGCCAAGTCTTTTTTGGGTTTTTTCTATCTTTATGTGATAAAGTTCTTTTGGATAATTTATCTGAAAGAAATTCTTTTGGACAAATTGTTCAAAAGAAAGGTTCTGAAGGGCACTTTCAAAAAATCTAAGAGGACCTTTTTTAGGCACTAAAGGGTATCTTTCCTTTTGGGAGGACCACTTGAAAATTTGCTGAAGGGAACTTTTAAAAAACTTAAAGGGAATTCCCGCATACATTTTTCCCACAAGAAATGGAGAAATAAAAGGGTTGAAGAAATAAGTAAATAGGCAAAGGGAAATTCCTTTGGGAAAATAATCATGAAGGATAAAGAAAACAAAAAGAAGCCTGAAAGATTTCCTCTGAAGGAATTCCTTCAAGAAAATTGTCTGAGGAAATATCGTAGAAAGAACGCCCAAGAAAGAATTTTGAAGACTTCTATATGGAAAGTTTGAAGTAACTAGTTTTCAGAAGTTTGAAGACTTCAAGCTCAATTTTTTTGAAGACTTATATATGGGAAAGTCTTAAGTAGCATAACATGACAAGTTTGATGAGTAAGTAGGCTTAGAGAACCTAAATTACACTGCATAGTGTAAGTTGGGATTCTCCAAAGACTTTACTTATAGATTTTTATAAGTCAATTAGTTAAGAAAACCTGATTTGCACTGTGAAGTGCAAATTAGGATTTCAAAGCTACTTGACTTAGGAGAATTCATAAGTAGTCACGAAAGCCTGAAGTCATCAAGCTAGAGGAACCCAAAGACATCAGGCTTGGTTAGATTAATAAAAGGGTGCCACATGGCATAAGTTGGATTAGGTGTTAACCTTTAAAAGGAGCAAATGGAGGATGATCTAAGAGCATTTCTAGCTTGCAAAGAATTGATGGTTCATAGAAGTAAAGATCAAATAGACCCGAGTTAAATGGATATAGGAAAACTAATGTATTTAGATTGGTTTTATATCTATAAAAAAGGTTCATAGTGGGGAGATATATATGATCTCCCTTTGGATGTGATCATAGGACAATCTTTCCATTTCAAACATTTCAAGAAAATACCAAAAAAAACCAAAACATTAAAAAATAAAAAAACATTTTTGACACCTATATATTTTATTTAATCCTTAACATCTATGTGTTAGTTCCATGTTGATGGATGACATATCAGTTAATCCTACATACATGTGTGTCACATTTCTACTTGAATGTGATACATGCATACACAAATACATAATGTATTCCCATTTTAGATGTTTTTTGTATGGACATTTGAATATGTCATCCTTGTTTTGTGGATATTTGAATAAGTCATGTACCTTATATTGTGTGGAATTTGAACATGCCCCTTATTCATGGTCTCCTTGAACCATTGCCTTTTGACTTGATTTTGAGTGTTCTTATATGTGTGTTTGATTTGCTTGTTTATCTTGTATTGTTACTATCTAAATATTTCCATTATCCTTATCATACATCTTAGGCCTTCATGTGTTTACATTGTTATACGTGCTTCAATTATACATTTACCTAGACATGTTCCTTTTATATGCTACATGGTTACAGTCACAGATTATATAGTTAGTAACTACCAGTTTCTATTCTTCCCTCACCTCAAAAGAGGGGCATATAAATGGGATCATGCTTTGGAATCATGTTATCCACATTTATTAAAATTTGGCATAATTTTCAGATTTAATGGGAGCATGTCATAATGGCATGGCTTCCACACATTCAAAGTTTTCAAATCTAGTGGGGGCATGCTTTAGAAGCATGATCTCTACACTTATTTAATAATCAACATCTCCAAATTATAGTGGTGGCATGTTTTGGAAACATGTTCTCCACATTGGTACTTATTTCAATTTTCATATTTCTCCATATATAGTGGGGTAATGCTTTGGAATCATGTTCTCCACATTTACATAGTTTTTGAATTGGCCAAAGCACATAGTTATATGATTTAGATTCATAGTTATGGCATAATTATATACATTAGTACCATTTTCATACATAATTTAAGCATGCTACATATATAAAGTGCATATGATATGTAATTTGCACATAATATTGAAGAATCCAAATCAATTTTATATTTTGAAACTCTTTTATGGACTATTACCACATCATGAACTTTTACGTACTGATACCTCAATTAGACTTTTAGGGACTATATTGAGCCAATACACTACAATAGTTGGTTCATTTTTTTGTATGGTTGAGGTGATTAAATCACTCAATATTTCTCAGTTCTTAGGTTGGACTTGATTATATCATTCAGCCTTACCAAGTTATAAGTATCATTGGGTTGCATGATTGAGCTAATCTAAACTACCATGTGGCAGCTCACCTTTTCGCAAGGGTTGAGGTCATGTGACTTCCAATCTCTCTATATCCTTAGATATATGAAATTTATAGATTTATATATATTTTTTCTTATCTCAGTGTCTAAGTCTTACAATGATACATCTTTCAAATCAACTTGCCAATACTCAAGACATATCAACACATATGTGTACTCTTAAACCTTGCTCTTTAAATTTTAGTATTTTTAATACTTTTAATTTAAGATTATATGAACTAATTATATATTGTAACATGATCTTGGTTTTGGGTTAGTCACCAAAAAATTACTCAAGTTAGACTCAAGAAAATACAAGGTGTGTTATACACAACCAGGTACCCATTCCTTTCATTTAAACTAGAAATTTAATTACTAGATTAAAGGGGGCTAAGTTTAGAAACTATTTATAAATTATATATCACCTTAGTATTGTACACTTGGAAAACTCAAACCTTGGTTATTATTCTTAGTTTTGGACCTTTTATACTTTTTAAAGTCTTACATCTGATTTAACTTATGCTCCTTGGCCTATCTCTTAGTTTGACCAGTGTTATATGGATGACCCATACCTTCTATCTTGCCTAGAATGATTAAAACCTAATTATCTTCCACCTCTACAAGTTTTGCATTTGTAGATACTTTCTTATTCCTTGAACACTAACATTTAAGACATACACCTATGTAGATGCCAATGTCCTAACCTGACACAAGTGTCAAGTACCGTAAATTCATATAATTTATAATGAAACATATCCTAAGGGTTGACCTACATGCTTTAATACGAGTTATTTCTCAAAAGTGATTGATATAAATATAAGATCAAACCTCATTCATTCTTCACCTAGAAAATTCTTGTTTACTCACCATGTTACTTATCAAAGACATTCAATCAAGCACTCAAGTGAACAAAGCTTCCCTATTTTTTCCTATTTCCATATCGATCATAAGGACAACACATACATAGGCTTAAAGTACTGAAGGAGTAACTCAAGAATTTTCCAAGTTATAAGCTGGGTCACTATTGTACTTGTTTAACACATATTACATAATTCACACACAAGCTAACACATAGGGGAAAAATACATCAGTATGAGGCCCTCTTCAGAGTGTTAGCTCAAAATTGTGTGTCCACTAACCCATTTCCCCCAAGGTCACTATGAAGATGAAAAATTAAGAGTTTTTAAATTCATGAGAAATGATAGTCTATGACCTAGATCTGAATGTACTAGAGTGAAGGCAAAGACAAACCCAAAATCATCTAGGTGGTCACATATTTTTCCAATAAGTATTCCATACATGATACTTGTATCGATTTTATATAGTAACATCGATGTAATCATCTCAGATTGACATTAGTGTCCATAGATATAAAAGTATCAATTATAGAATATGATGACTATTATAGAATCTTTTTCCAATCTAATTCTCACCTATACTAGATCCATAACTACATTAGCATCAAAACAATCTAAGTAAATTAATTCTTTGTCATTTACATATCTAACATAGTTTTACTTATTATTTTTAGCATAATTGAGCATAAAAAAATTGGTATATATTTATATCTAAGTTTAGCACCTAATTAGCCTACTATAGATATGATTATCTCCCTTGTGATTATTCATTTTCATATACCCATTTAATAATAGTTTATAGGTAATCTCAACTTATAAACACAAAATTTTCGGGTTAAAAACATATTGTATGGCCTACTTAGCATGTATTCATCCCCCTTGTCCCTTGTGTTCCTCTATTAGGATTACCCCAACTTCCTCTCTATCTTAGGGCCATTGGACCTAGATTTAGGTAGGCACCATATGGTCCATTTATTGCATGGATCATAAAAATGGATCAACCTCACTATTATTATCTTATAATTTATTTATATAAGGATATCATATGTATGTAGCTTGTATTACATCTCCAAAATGAGTTTTTTGTGCTAGGGTTCTACCTCTCCATCATGTTTCCTAGTTGACATCTATAAATAGTGTTAGGTATGGATATTAACCTTCCATTTATTTTGGTTTCCATAGGGGTAGCATATCATATACATGTGATACCAAGAGAGTGGTTATGATGATCTTTTTTGAGTTCTATCAATGTAATTTATCTAGTTGTTGATACATGATTTTAAGGATAAACTTTACCCATGCATGTGATTATTATATATCTAAAATCTATATCATCATAGTCTAATGTAATAAGAATATATTATAATAGATCAAACCTAGGATCACCCATGAGATGACTAATATAACATGTGAGATTATAATATCATGTCATGTGATCGCCACCATGTGAGTGTTGATCCTCATATCTAACTAGCCAAGAAACTAACAAACAACTCCCACATCATACATTGGATACAATTTGATTACTCTCCCTATTGGCCCACTTTATAGAGTGGATAGAAATCCTATAAATAAAGCAATAAATTTTGTTCAAAACCTCACTGTAAGATGTGATAGTCGAGATCCCATGTCAACACGATTGATTTAACATATATCTAATGTGACACATTGAGGATACATGTACTAATATCCATAGGTTTATTGATCTCAAAATGGCTTGATCCTCTAGTAGTATTTATTCTACCTCCTTAGCTATCTAATCTAAGCATCTCTTCCAATTCGACACTTGAGTGTGAGCAAGTAGTGTCTGTTATCCCACCACATCTTTTGGATCATCTAGATACTCTACATGTTATGGGTTTTATATCTAACCCTCAACTTATTAAATATACATCAAAGCATCCTAATCTCTATCTCAAAATATGGGAAAACAAATAATACAAGTTTGAAAAAAATGAAGTTTTTTGTATGTTTCTAGATTTATATAGCTAGGTAGCATGTTTGAGGGAAACCCATGGTAAAACTACACATTTCTTTGGAAACCCATGATTCTACATTCATCGTAAGAAAAAATACCATAAGGCATCATTTTTATCATGTTTTTCACTATGAAATCAAAAATGGTTATGGCATAAATGAATTCCTCATCATAATGAACATTTTGGTGACTATATTGATGAATTTCATCAATAAAATTCATCAAAATTAAATGTTTAGTGTCTTGTCATCTCTTTCATACAAGGTGGATCTCTTTGGGATTTAGTTTAATAAGTTTCATAGTGTAAATGATTAAAAAATTATATTTTTGGTTCTATTTATCTTTTGACTTACCCTTCCATTTCTGGTTGGTATCTTCTTAATTTGACTTCATTATTCATTTGATAGCTTAAAAAATCTTGTTTAGGAGTTTTTTCACATTCTAGATGCAATGGTGGAGATAGTTTATTATTTTGAGGCATGTGGGTCACCTTTCAACCAACATAAAACTTTAGGTATAAAGTTTCACTAAAATTTAACACTATTATTTAGTAGTGCAACTATCCTATAGGTGTGTTCATCAGTTTTATATGTCATTGTGATTGAAAAGGAGTCTTATAGCCTTGATCCCTACACTATTTTATGTGTTGGTACTTTAGGATACCCATTTTGTTATCCACTTAGACTCAGTGACTTTTTTCCCATTATTTCCACTTTATGTTTGCCTCTTTCTTAACTATTCCAATCCCTTGTTAGAATCAAGGTTCATCATTTTTGTGATATTATTTTTGTAGAACTCTTTCAAGTTCCTTGTCCTTTCTTTGGCATGTGCTTCTATAGTGTACCTTTGGATGGGAATAATTTTTCATTTCATTGCATCAATAATATCTTCCCATTTTAGTATTTAATCTTTCATGATCTTCTACTAAATCCATCTTCATATATGCTCTTTTAGGTCATGTTAGCCAAAATTGGACACAATTGATGAGTATCATTCAAAATTTTGTGGTACATGATCTTAAATTTATTGATATCCATCATAAAGGTCTTGTATTAGTCATTCAATGTAATATTATTCATGTGTTTAACATATATTAAGGTAAGTTTAACAAAATTAAGGTTAAGTGTGAAGTCAAATAAATATTGAATCATGGACAAGGAGGTAAAGTGGTGATCATTACAAGAAGAACTATGATCTAAGCTGAGCAATTTGACCAAAGAATAAAACTAGTAAGTAGACAACATTGTGCTTTAAACATTTTGGAGAAGTTAAGGTAGTTTTGACAAGATTAAGGTATTTCATTTGCTTTAGTCTTATTGTATACTCTATTGAGTTGATACTTGATAGGAAGGAGAAAATTTAAAGGCTATATCATTGGATAGGGTGTCTTTTGAGTCATCTAAAATTTGTGTAATGACATGGTGCTTATACTTGTCTGTACATATTCTCCAAATGTTTTAACAACTACTTTCAAATGTTAAAATCTCTTTATAACTATCCATTCATTATTTTATAATGTCCAAATGAGAGATATTGAAGTATTTGTAGAGAAATAGAGGTGATAAATATTTTTTCATACTCATCTACGTCTTTACAAGTCAGACAATGTTGCATTATCATCAGGTTCATCATCTCCAACAATTTTAGAAGGTAGAATAGGTAGATTATTTAAGAAAACAAGGTCATAGAGATATTTTACAAAGATTATCCATTTAAGGGAAATGTGAAAACTCTTATAATTTTCCTAATATTCTCTTAACACCCAAATCCATGCAAAAGTGGAGTTACAGATCCAAACAAGACTAAAACCTCTTTCTTTTCTCCATCCAGTTTCTTAGTAACCTCAAGAGGCCAACCATTTTTTGGGTGGTACTAAGAGGGGAGAGAGAGATGGATACCAAGATATTAGGTAGATTATGTAACCCTAATGCCATTACATTATGTTTCATTAGTTATCTGGTTAAGCTCCTTAACTTTATGAATAATTGTTAAGAATTTAAGGGTGCTAAAAGATGACTCCAAACCTCATAGGTCAATTTTCTCCTATTAAAAAAATTTGAGGTTTAATGAATGAATTATAATTATTTTAAAGTTTCTATTGAGAAATATTTAACCTCTGAAATAACATATTTCCTCAAGGTTCTTCATGTTCATGTCTAGATTAACACCAAATAATCTTGTTTTACCATACTAGACATGACAGTCATGGTTTGAAGGAGTTATTGAATGTTTTGGTACATGGAATGAATGAAAGAAAGTTTTTGATAGTTTATAAAAATTAATTTGGACCCTTAAAAACTATTAAAATAATCATTCAATGAATTAACTTCAATAAAAGTAGATACTTATGCATGTATAAGTGGGTTGTATGAACCAGTAAACATGGTTGAGATCACCCTTATCAAGTATGGGTGTGTTTTCATTGTCAAAGACACTTGAATGAAAATTAATATATAAAAATGGTATTTAATATCATTATTATTAAGTTATTACAATTTGAAAACCCTAGGATTCAATGGTTCTAGTGTTTCTCATCAAAGCCAAGTCTAAACTAAGTTTTGTGAACCTACATGTCTACAGACCTGTAGGCCAACATTGGAACCTAAATGGTTGTAATGGAAGTATACATGGAATATTGAAGACATAATATAATTTTATCATTCCTTTTCAAATATATATATAATCCTTGATATCCAAATTTCGTAGACCAATGGTGAAAGGATGGAGTCTAGGTGTATACAAAGTATTCTAGCAAGCATGGTCTGTGATTTTAAAATAAAATGACACCCATAATGTCTTGGTGAACTTAAATGTCACTATATAAAGGATATAAAGGGGTTATTTAAATCATTATAAACATATATTAAGTCTCAAAACTCAACTTACCTACCCTCATGTGATACACCCTATGGTTGGAGGGTTGTGTATAGGAAATGAACTAGAAAAGGGTAAGTGCATGCATGAGACTTGAGTTGTGAGGGTTAATGAAGAGTTAAAAAAGAATGGAATAGTTGGTAATATTTTTCAATAATTAATTCTTGTAAATAGATCATATCATACCAATTTCCTTGATTGAATAATGACCTAGAACCATTGAAGACCTAAGAGAGTCATAAGAATATTGAGTGCCATCTTAGAGAAACCAATATGGAATTAGTTTCTCATCCATATAGATGACTAAATAATGTTATTTATATAAAAATTTATCGCAGATATTAATTATTATATTCCATTGAAGATGAATAAGTATGTAGTTATATGCATTCAAACAGAGGAAAATAGTACCTAAGAAGGGAACTATGTGAACCTAAGATGAGGACTATGAATGTTTCAAATGAACATCCAAGATATATTGAATAAATTGGAGACATAAAGAGGATATTAAAATAATAGGTCACTTTATCTATAGTTCCATTATTGAAAATTTAAGTTTCCAAGGTAAAATAGGAGGAAAATAGAGCTTTAGGCCGAATGACCACCTACAGGCCTGTTAGAGACCAGAGTTAGAGAAAGCACACTTGTGGTGTTAAATGGAGTTTTATGAGGTTTTTATAGTGTCAAGAATAATATTAAGGATATATATAGTAATTTTAAATACCATAAAAGTTCCAAAGAATCCATTTGAAGAAGATCCACTCTCAAAATTGTAGTCAAGAAACCCAAGCAGTCTCCTATAGGCATGTGTGTGAAAAGTGAAGAAAACTGACATTTTTTGGGGTTTTTAAAATATTTAATGATATTAAGAGGTGAATATTATATTGGAATAATATCCCATTAAGTTTTATCTCACTAATAAATAAATTAAATTCTCAAGGAGCTCTGCTAGGGTCACTTTAATGTGATTGTCCACAAACCCTTACCAAGGCCTAAGCCAAGTTCCAATGGATTGAAATTGTCAATTAATTAATAATACCACTTTAAAATCTAATTTGATATTTAAAATACCTAAAAATAGTGTTTAAAATTAAAACCAAGCACTTATATCCCTTTTCCTGCCAAATGACTTCTCTTAAATACATAGTCAGACTTGTATTACTCAAAAGGGTGACTTTTAGTACATGTGAAATTGTAAGAATAATTTCATAGAGTACTAATAAAATTTTAGAAGTCATGGGGGGTTTATACATAATATTAATTGTTTTTGTTCATACATCAAATCACACAACTTTATGAACTATCATTAATAAGCTAGGTGACTCTAAAACCCTTGTTAAACCCTGAGCATAATATAATGGAAAAGATCAGCTTCCCAAGAACCCAAAATGGATTTAAATGATTTATAAACCAATTTTTTGACATCTAAGCCTCTCATAGGCATATTAAAAATTAAATTATTGTCATGTGTGAACTGAATTTTTACTAAAAATGGCTTGGGAAACTCCTTGAGCTTGTTTTCAAGGTTTTGATCTAGATAAACTCTCTTAAGTAGTTACAGATGATATTTGAGCCAATATAGTGGTGTTATCACCCTATTAAATTCATTTAAGTAGTTTACATAGTCATAGTATAGGTTAAAAATGGTCAACTAGGCCTTATAAATAATCATGAACAATATGGCTTCAATAAGGTAAGGGTACAAACTAGCTACAAAGTTATAGAGACAAAAGAAGTTTCAAAACACCTTGTATAACCTCTAAACAACATCTAAATAGGACTTAGTGTCATGAAATAGAGACAGGGTTCATTATTAACCTTCAAAACTACTTTAAAACTCCATAAATATGAAGATCTCTCTACTTTATTGACAAATGCGAAGACTATAGCTATAAGATGGCTTCCATTGATTGAATAAAAGCTCTAAGACTTGGTACAATATCTTTATTGAAACAACAATATATGGTGGATGTTTAATGGTGGAGTTTGATCTTATTATAATGCCCAATTCCTGACAGGGGGTGTAGGGGGGGGGGTAATGCCCCCCACTAAGGTCAGTATGGGGGTCTAGGGGAGCAATAACCATACTTGGAGCCCCCCTAGTGGGGGTTCAAGGGAAGAAACCCTGAAGAAATTTTTTGTGAAAAATGCATTGTAAAATATTTTAATTTCATAGTAAATATGGATGATTCACTATTAGGTCACAAATCTAATGGTATAAATTATGTTGGTACATTTGTTCCCTAATATATAAATTTCCTTTGATATGAGGGCATTGTAACCACTATGAGTGAAGAGGATATTTCAAGTTTATCCCTTCATATATTAGATTGAATAAGAGAACTAGTTGATTCTATGTCATTGTAGCCCATATGGGGTGAACCACGTTAAATCTGTGTCTCTCTTGTATTATGTTTTTTGAATTTTATTTCCATATTTATTTCAATAAATTCTATATTCCTAATAGTGGATAAATTTAATGTCACAAAATTAGATCCTCCTTGGGAAATCATACTTTAATAGTAAAGAGAGATTATAAGAAGAAGTCATGAAGTTCAAGTGCAAATTTCACAAGGAAGAAGAAGCATTGCAAGAGATAAGGTTTGGTTTAGATGATATTTAAGTGTGAAAAATGTCAATTGAATAACTTATAACTAACCCAAATAAGTAGATAAGTAAATCCATGAGAAGGAATTATTCTCAAAAAGGCATCAGAACTGTCAAGATGGTCTCCTACACCACTCTTCATGAAGAGTTCCATCGACGTGTCCTAGAAGGCTAAGAGGAAAGATGACAACCCACTCTTTGTAATATTGGTGTCACTTTATTTTTATTTTGTAATTAATATGATCATGAGAGATAGTTCATGATTTCTCTTCTTGTCTTATCCTTCTCTCTTCTTTCAATTATTCTATAAATGAGTCCTTGAAAGGCATTTGATATATCCTCAAACTGGTTATGGAAAAATCTTGCCAATTTTAAGACTTATAATTTCTTTTGAAATCAATTCAAGATGAATTCTATTATCTTCATTTTTCATATAATGATTTTGAAAAAAAAATGATGAATATTTTGTGATAGTGATATTATTTCATTGCATTTGTCTTTCTCTCTCATGCCTCTATGTGAGTTAGTCTTCTTTCCATATTTCATATGAAGTGTAGTACATGGTTTAATAAGTTTAAGTGTTGAAATTTCATTATTGTATGCTCTTAGGCATCTTTACTAATCACCTTAGCTTTTGAATATCCATATCCTTTGGAAAGTAGAGGACACTATATTTGGTGCATGACCTCCATGTTTTTTTACTATTTTTAGCTCTTTTATATTCCATTTTCATTGAAAGTGCAGTAGATTAGTTGTATTTTTGGGTGAAGCATCAAGGAAGTTAGCTCGATATAGAGATTCACTTCACTAATTAGGCAACCCACAACCTAGGAGTGATTCCATTATATATTCTAGTTATAAAGGCTTGAAAAACCTTTCTAGAGGTGAAAATTAGATAGATAATAGTTCTGGCATACCTGATGGGATAAAATTTTAATGAGGTTGTCCAATATTGATGCTAGTATTGGAAAATTTGCAACTGTAATAGCCTTTTTCATACAGCATCTGGCGGCTCTAACAAGTTTTAGCTTTTGGTTAAAGACTAGTAAACAAATTTTCATGCCTAAGGTGACTATAATTTCAAGGGCCAAAGGTTACTAAAAGGTCATAGTCCAAAGGAATTCCTTTTGAGTTTATTGAATTACCTTCATTTTTAGTTAAGAGAGAGATTTCTTTATTTATCCCCTTGTACTAAGACTCATAGAAGGAAGCTACATTTTCTTTACACTCCAAGTTGTCCCAAAGCTAGCAAGATGGATAGAAACCTACCCTTGGTTGATTTAAATGGTGAATCTCCTCTAAACCTTGAAAGATATGATGATATCCCTATGGAATCCCTCAAGAGTGTCCCATAATTTAGATAAAACACCATTACTCATATTAAACACATTAGAGATATGTTTAATTTCTACAGTATTCAAAATAGCACTCAAGAGAATGTTACCATTAGGTTGTTGGAAAACTCATTTAAGGGAAAAGCATTGGATTAGTATAGGACATTAGATCTTAATTCCATTAATTCATGGGACCAATTAGAGATAAGTTGAGTAAGAGGTTTGAATACAATAGTGATCATTTGTCACTAGATGAATAATTAACTACTATTAAGAAGAATCCACAAGAATTCATGCAAGACTTCAATTCTAGGTTCCAAAAACATAGGATAGGATCCTAATTCTTATGTTTTCCTCTACTATCTCAAGGCATTGAATAGTGAGATAGTTATTATGATACAACCATAGTAAGAGAGACCTTACTATAAGAGTATGAACTTTCCATCAAAGATAAAAATAACCTCATAAAAGCTAGAAATATATCCCCAAGACCTCCCATGCCATTTTTTCATATATAACCCCTACACCCACTCTTTATCCCACTCTTACACTCATAAATCATGAATAAGCTACCCCTAGTCAAGAAAGTGAAATGAAAGAGTTAAGAAACCTAGTTAAGGTTCAATCAAATGATATGGTGGTTATTAAGAGGTAGATAAATTAGTCATATAGACCTTATCAATCTCCATATCAATACAATAAGTCTTATCAGTCTAATAGGTCACCTTTCCAAGATAATTATCAAGGGCAATGACAGATTACTAATTTTAGACCATATAATAACTATAATCCCAATTATACCTCCACTTTTAGAGCTCTAGTACCTACTCAAAATAACTTGGTACAAAAGCATGATTGGTCTTCTCAATAGGATCATCCTCATAATTAGAATGAAGTGTTTAATCAAGCTTGTATGGCACAAAATGGAACCATTCCTTCTATGACACAAGTTAAAGTTCCAAATCAGGTAATGACTAATGGAGAGAAAGTTTAATCAAATGCTACATTGGTAAATTGGAAATATGGAGATTGGTGTGTAGTAAATCAATTGGTAAGCACAAGTAAGGTTGTTAATACTTCTATAGTAACCAATAGAAGGTCCAAAAGGAGAGAAATTGATGATGTTTGAGAGGTAGGTAAGGGTGAAACCACTATGAATTTTATGTATCAAGAAATGAAAGATGTTAATGCAGTGCTAAAGGCCTAATAAACTCAAAAAAATCAAAATGTGAAGGGTTATTTTATACCCCAAACTATGCAAGCTCAAAATAGTATGGTGACTCCTAAAAGATATCCAAAGGTTAACATCTCTTGCATCAACATTATGGACCAAATGAAGAGGTTGAATGTGTCTATTCCTATGTGGGATACATTATCTCTCCCTAAATAAAGGGATATACTTCAAGAATTTTTTTAAAATCCCAACCTTTCAAAAACATTAGCAAGAAGATAAATTTCAATTTTCAAAAACACTCGTACATCTACTAGTGGTCAACCAAGCAAAGATGGTAAACAACCTCCTTTTTATGTTTTAGTGATTATGGGAGATTTTTTAGTACAAAATTTCATGTTAGATAATGGGGAAATTATATCAGTGATGCCTAAACAAATAATTAATAATTTAGGGCTAAAGTATTAGCCTAATACCAAAGGTGTCTTGAAATTAGATGGTTAGCTAATAAGACTATGTGTGTTATCAAAGGTTTGAGCCTTGCTCTTCATGATTGTCTTAATTTCTCTATTTATCAAGATGTTATTGTAGTGGATTTTCCACCCTATTTTTCTCTTTGCTTGTGAGACTTCACCACTAAGATTAGGGGTTACTTATCATATGATTGGCCATACACATATTTAAAAACTAGATATGACACTAAGGTTACAATCAGATATAAAATTATGTATAAGTTTCATCTTGAGATATACAAGCTAAAAATTTCAAATGTCAATTACACCATCATTGATGAAGAGGAACATATTAATTATAAAGAACCGATTGTACCTCTTAAAGACATATCAGATGTTTTCCTTAATGAGTAGGGAGTAGAAAACCATGAGCATGATCCATATATAGGTGTTGAAGAAATTGGTCTAGGTGTATATTATTTGCATGAAGAAGGTATAGCCATAATAACTCTCTCTAAGTCAAGTTAATTTAGTAATGGCCTATGGAATTTATTCTTTAATGGTTCAAGAAGTAATAATAGATTAAGGTAAGGTATAATGATAGTTTTTCCTTCATATGAGACATACTATTCTATAATTATATTTCATTTTAGTTTTAATTATAATTAAATTGATTATGGGGCTCTTATGCATATGATTCAATAGGAAAAAAAGAAAAGAGTGAAGTAATTACAAGTTTTTGGAGATAGTGAACTCGTAGTCCACCAAGTAAAAGGTAAAAGTGATGACAAGAATCCATTGTTGAAGTCCTAAAATCATAGGGTATGGGACCTTATTGAATATTTTTAGGCCTTCAACATCTAATTAGTTTCAAGAGAGGAAAATTAACATGCTGATAGGTTAGATTTAGTGGGAGATCAATTTTATATTCCTAATGATGTCAAGAACTCTAAAACTCATCCACACATCAAGGTGGTAGTAGGACCATCCATACTAGATAATGATGTCATTTAGACAACGTTTGAGTGTGACAAGAAAATAACATGTTTTCTTCAATAAGATGCTGAATTTTCTTGTAAAAATGAGGCAAAATTGTAGTACCAATATGGAGATCAAATTGTACAATTGAGGCTTAACAATCTTCCCAAAATGTTGGTAACTATTGAGAACATATTCAATGAGAGTGATCAAATGATAAAGGACAAAGTGAGCATGTCTTCCAAAGAATAACATCATGAGAGAGTGGATATATTCAAAGACAATATTTTTAAGCTTGTAAATTATGTACTTAAATGAGAGATTCATTTATTGAGTTATGTAGAGAATTTTTTGATGTCTTTGCTTGGGAATATAGTGATCTTAAGGGGTTTGATCCTACATTATCCAAACATACTATAGGGCTTGATCCAAATGTGAATATTATTTAGAAAATAAAAATGCATATTAATATTAAAGTTAAGATGCTAATGACAAAATAGCTAACCAAGTTGATAGAATCAAGAATCATATCCCCTATTAATCACTCTTCATGGGTTGCTAACCTAGTTCTTGTGAGAAAGAATAGTGGATAGATCAGATCATGTGTGGATTTTATAGATTTGAATAGGGTGTCATTGAAATATAATTATACCTTACCCTCAATGGAGTAAATTATACAAGTGGTTATGGGCTCTCAATGTTTCTCTCTCTTGGATGGCTACTCAGGTTACAACCAAATCTTAGTGAAGGAAAAATATCAATATAAGACATATTTTACTACTAAATGGGGAACATATGCCTATAAGATAATTCCATTTGGGCTATCTAATGTAAGGTATACATTCCAAATAGCCATGGATATGGATTTTGAAATTGTGATCAATCAAATGGTGATAATCTATCTTGATGACATAACTACTTTTTCAAAGAATTCTAGTGATCACCTAGCTCATCTTAGATTTATTTTTGAAATGTGTAGACAATATGAGATATTTATAAACCCTAATAAATGTGTTTTTGAAGTTTATGAGGTTAAGTTATTAATCCACATTATCTCTAAGGATGGGCTTGTTATAGATCCTGAAAGGGTGAGTACCATATTGGCTTTATCTTTACCCAAACATAAGAAAGCTTTGCAAAGTTTTATTGGTAAAATTAACTTTTTTATAAGGTTCATACCTAGTTTTTCCAACCTTGTGAATCCTATTAAAACCATGTTGAAGAAACACCACGTATTCACTTGGACTAAATAAGGGGGAAATAGTTTTGAGGCTATTAACCAAGCCATTGCACAAGAACCAACATTTATCAATCCTAATTTCTCAAAGTATTTATTCTTGTATCCTTTTTCTAACTTTGACACCATCTCATCCATGTTGATGTAACAAAATAGTAAAGGTCTTGAGCAATATGTTTCCTTCTTTAGTCAAGTGATATAATATTATGAAGAGAGATACACCTTCATTAAGAAGAAAGTGTTGTAAACCATAAGGAGCCTTAATAAGTTTAGGCATATGGTTTCTAAAAACAATATTCATGTCATGGTGACCCACCCAAGAATAAGATAATCCCTTTTGAACAAGTATTTGAATGATAAAAGGGTTAGATGGATAAAAAAAGTCATGGAGTATGATGTGAAGATAAATGATACTAAGTTGTTAAGAGGAAGATAATTATGTGAACACTTGGAATTAGACCTTAAAGAAGAAGAAGAGGTTGTTTTGGCATTTTAAGATGATCTTAATATAATTTTACCTTCATTCTCTCCAAATTGGACACAATATATGGTAAGATGTATTCAAATAGGTGAGTGTCTTATAGGTTTGGATATAGCAAAGAAAATATACTTTAGATTATAGTCCATCCCTTATGTTATTGTTGATGGAGTTCTCTTTATAATGGATCTTAATGGTATGTTGTTGAGGTGTGTTGAAACCGATTGGATTGACAAGTTATTTTAATAATTCCATCAGGACTAGTTGGAGGGAAATTTTCACCTAAGACCATGACAAATAAAGTAATGAGGGCTATGTACTATTGGCCTAGATTATTTTAAGGACTCTTATGCATGGGTAAGGAGGTGTAAAAATTTAGAATTTTTCATAGGTAAATGATCTAGAGTTCATTTTAGAAAAAGTTTCCAAATCATGATGAAACTAATTTCATAGCATAGAGCTCGTCGAGAGCTTTCCAATGCTTTTTGTGGTTTGCAAAATGGACACCATATGAAAAAGTTATAGGCCACTAAAGTTCTAATGCGATAGGGAAAATGTGGTTTCGCAAGATGACATGGCACAATGTGGACATGCCAAGTGGTCCAATCTGGTGGCGACACGTAGAAGTTAATGGGAGTCCAAAAATTTAGGATTTCGTTGATTTTTTTCTTTGACAACGTGTACAGATAATTCACTGTATTTGAATTATAATGATTTTACATTTTGTAATAAGACTTTTCAAACCAAAACGTGGCAAGCCAAAAAAACAAATCTACCACACCATCCACCTTGCCATGCAAAGACCAGGTCCTACCCAAGGAAATATCCAATGGCGGCCTAAGTTAGGCATTTAGCTAAGTCTTGTACCAAAGTCTCCCCCAAAAGGGGCGTCGACATTATGCAAAGAGGCTGCTTAACTATTTAAAGACTTGAAAGCCATTTTGATTTGACAAGTGTGGGAAAAATGGATAGTCTGAGTGCCCAAAAAGGTAGGTCAAAGACTTGAACCACTGACCTGCCAAGTAAAAGGGATAGGCTTTGACCACATGAGCCACGTGTTTTGAAGTGTTATAAAAGCCACAAACTTCTATTTGAATGGATGCTTCATTAGATTGTGTATTTTTTATTAAGAGGTTGAGAGCTAGATGGAAGCTTGGAGATAGCTACCAAATGGGATTTTCTCTAATATCTGACCTTATACATAAAGGATTGAAGGAAGGACCAAAGTAATTTCGGAAGGGGATTGAAGACTGAGGAAGGATTCCATGTGACCGAGATTTGACTATATTAGCAAGGTGGAGTTCTTGGATAGAGATTAGACCTGAGGGAAGTTATGTAACATTTCAATAATTTGTAAGCCATTTGTTGCACAAATTTAATAGAAATGGTCCTCACTATTGGGTGGACCTGGAGATGTAGGAAAAATGTGCCGAACTCCGTTATCAATTTCATGTGGTAATTTGTCATTTATTGCATGTTTTATTTTCAGTATTCTAATTTTTAATTAATCAAGAACTCATGCAATATTTAAAATTGAAAATTTACGACATTTGATTTAAAAACAAAATCCATTTTTATTGGTAAATAGAAGATATTAGTCTTTTGACAATTCCAATCCAATTCGATAATCGAGAATACTTTTGCCAAACAATTTGCAAGTTCTTTTGAGTATTTTTGAGAATTTGTTAAGTTTGAGAAATTTAGTATTCATACTTAAAACTTCACTTTGAGTTTATCAGTGTAGTTTATGGATCAAATTGGTATCAGAGCAGTTAGAATGCAGGGTTTGCTTCTAGTTTTGTGTTGACAGTTGCTTTCAAAATAGTTGGATTATTAGTTTGCAAATTGATTATATTGTAGTGTGCAGTGTGGAATCAAGTGTTTGCAGGAAACCATGGGCAAGTTGTCACAAATTGAGGCCATCAAAGATGAAAATGCAATCTTGAGATGCCAAAAATTTGCACTTGAATTGCAAGTGGCAAAGTTAAAATCAAAACTCAAATCCAAGGATGAGTTCTTGATTAGATTGAAAAGTGGTGAGTTTGAAAAGGTAAAGCCTTCAACTTCAGATGCAAAAGCCATGAGGGATTGCACTATAAGTTTTTCACCATAGGAATCTTTATCTTCTTCTACCATTTCAGATTCAAATTCTAGTAATATTATTTTTGGTGATTTTGAAAGATACACTAAGGGCATAGGATCTAAATTGTTGTTTAAAATGGGTTATAATGGAGGACTTGGTAGAGATAGCTAAGGTATATCTAACCCAATTTAGGTTAAGCATAGACCTCTTCATTTAGGTTTGGGTTATACTAGTGTGCAGGTGGATGATGGAGAAGTTTCTTCTATGGCTAAAGGAAGATGAGCTTCCAATAGCGAAGGTTCTAGGCCACTAGTTCAAAGGTGTAAAGGTAAAAGAGGTATTGAGATTCCAACCTCTTGATTCTTACACTAAATCTTCTGATCCAATTGATACTTTTAAGAAGTTTGGATATAATGTATAGAAGATAATGCAATCATTTCCATTCACTTTTTGTGGGATGAATAACCATAGTGCTAAGACTTGTTGGAAATGAAAAGCTTTGTTTAAGCAAATTGCATATTTGAAAGACCATTCTCATGTTAAGTTGGGAATTGGCAAAAGAGGACCCTCACCTAAGAAGGATGTTTGCACTCATTGTAAAGTGAGTGGACATAGGATTCATAGATGTTTTAAGCTTCATTCATCTTCATATTCATGTAATGTTAAAACTAAGATGATTTACAAACCTCTCACTAAGGTTAATGAAGCTAATTCAATCCATAATGTAGTTGACAATAAAACCCAAGATAAGGAAAAACCGACAAGTGAAAATCCATTTAAGAGGTTAAGTCAACAATTTTTTCAATTACATATTGCAAAGCCCAAATTGATAAAGTATGCTATTGATAATGAATCCATAGAGACAATCAATTTCACTAGGAAGAAAGAATTGGTTAAGTGGATTATCACTACATTATTTTTGCAAAGCATGGTTAAGAATTAACCTAAGGGAATGAACAAGCTTTGATAGATGTAGACTAGAGTTGGTGGGAACACTTCAAGATAGGTTTACCATATGAAGTTTTTCAATTCTCATTTTTTGATAACTCTAAGTTTTTAAAAACTCCAAAATATACTATATGGGTAGTCTAATAATGGATAAGACCTTAAGCTCATTTTAAATAGTTGGGGATATAGCAGAATGATGTTGTGAGTTGTTTCCTTACATCATTTGATAGTTAGACTACTATTTTGAATGTATCTATTTTGGCACAGAGATGTTTAGATGCATTTTTTAAAGACCCTTTGGGCATGTTTAAGATGATAGGCAACATACACTTTTGGTTGTTTGCATTTGCTTAGCATATAAGTCCCATACTAGGGCATTGTATTGTAACATGTCCACAACATTTATTGTATGTTGTCAGCATTATAAACTTGTCTTGCAGTTACATTGGGAGTTGTTTTAGTTTTTGGTAATTCACCGCCTTACAAGATGTGACCTTTGGGCAAGCAGTTTGATATATTGTAATCACTTTGGCAGTTACAGATTCACTTAATCATGCCTTTAGATTAGGAATTTTTGTAGTTTGATTGTGAATCATTTTAATACAATTGTTTATATCTCTTGCTATGATTGGGTTCTATGTGATGTGATTTAGTAAACTAGTTATAAGATTTCAGGTGATAGTCAACTTTTGGAGACCAAAAGCCTCTTTTGTAGACCAAAAGCCTCTTTTTTAGGGAGGTGTGATCTAGAGTTCATTTCAAAAAAAGTTTACAAATCATGATGAAACTAATTTCACAACGTAGATCTCATTGAGAGATTTTTGATGCTTTTTTCAATTTGCAAAACAGACACTGTATGCAAAAGTTATAGGCCACTAAAGTTTTGATGCAACAGGGAAAATGTGGTGTTTCAAGATGACATGGCACAATGTGGACACACCAAGTGGTCCAATCAGGTGGTGACATGTGGCAGTGAATGGGAGTCCAAAAATTTGGGATTTGGTTGATTTTTTTCTTTGACAGCGTGTACGGATAATTCATTGTATTTGAATTATAATGATTTTACATTTTGTAATAAGACTTTTCAAACCAAAACGTGGCAAGCCAACAAAACAAATCTGCCATGCCATCCACCTTGCCATGTAAAGACCACATCCTACCCAAGGAAATCTCCAACGGTGGCCTGAGTTAGGCATTTAGCTAAGTCTTGCACCAAAGTCTCCCCCAAAAGGGGCATCGACATTATGCAAGGAGGCCGCTTAACTATTTAAAGACTTGAAAGCCATTTTGATTTGACAAGTGTGGGATAAATGGATAGTCTAAGTGCCCAAAAAGGTAGGTCCAAGACTTGAACCGTGGACCTGCCAAGTAAAAGGGATAGGCTTTGACCACATGATCCATGGGTTTTGAAGTGCTATAAAAGCCACGAACTTCTATTTGAATGGATGCTTCGCTGGATTGTGTATTTTTTATTAAGAGACCAAGAGCTAAATGGAAGCTTGGAGATAGCTATCAAATGGGATTTTATTCAATATTCGACCTTATACACAAAGGATTGAAGGAAGGACTAAAGCAATTTCAGAAGGGGATTGAAGATTGAGGAAGGATTCCATGTGACCGAGCTTTGAGTATATCAACGAGGTAGAGTTCTTGGATAAAGATCAGACCTGAGGGAAGTTGTGAAACATTTCAATAATTTGTAATCCATTTGTTGCATAAATTTAATAGAAATGGTCCTCACTATTGGATGGACCCGAAGATGTAGGCAAAATGTGCCGAACTCTGTTATCAATTTCATGTGGTAATTTGTTATTTATTGCATGTTTTATTTTCAGTATTCTGATTTTTAATTAATCAAAAACTCATGCAATATTTAAATTGAAAATTTACAACATTTGATTTTTAAAAAAAAATTTGATTTTATTGGTAAATGGAAGATATTAGTCTTTTGACAATTCCAATCCAATTTGATAACTGAGCATACTTTGCCAAACAATTTGCAAGTTCTTTTGAGTATTTTTGAGAATTTTTTAAGTTTGAGAAATTCAGTATTCATACTTAAAACTTCACTTTGAGTTAATTAGTGTAGTTTACATATCAGTAAAAAAAGTATTTCAAACCTTCCTCTCAATCCTATTGAAGTGGATCAACCATTCATGCAATTGGGTCTTGATTTCATTGGCATGATAAATCCACATTCAAGTGTTGGCCATAAATGGGTGCTTATAATGACTGATTATTTAACAAGGTGTGTGGAAGAAATAAATCTTAGGGATACTAATAAATAATTAGTTCTTGATTTATATGAAATACCAATGACTAGATTTAGAGTTCCTTCAATAATAGTTTCTAATAATGCATTGGCATTTAGTGGTGCAAGAATAAATGAGTGGGATATCAAGCATGGCATATATCAATGTTATTGTTCTAATTAATACCATAAATGGAATGGGATATATGATTCCACCAATAATAAATTTATCAAAATCATTGAGAAAACAATATAAGATAATCAACGAGCTTGGCACACCAAGTTGAGGATAACTCTATGGGTTGATAGGATTACCCCCAAGAAGGCTATTGGAAACTCACCCTACATGATTTTATATGGTAGAGAGGGAAAGATAAATATTTATCTTGAACTAACATCCCTTGAGTTAGTTCATCAACTTGATTTTATGGAGAGTGATCCTATGAAAATAAGGTGGAAAGAGTTAATGGCCTTATTAGAGACAAGAAATCATGTTATGCATGCCATAGAATGCCACCAATTCCAAGTGAAGAAAACCTTTGATAGGAGGGTTATTTCAAGAGAATATCAATACAGAGATATTATATTGAAGTGGGATGAAGATAAGGCCAAACTTATTAATCATACCAAGTTTGATACATTATGGAGTGGGACCTATGTTACCATTGGTTGCAAATAACATAATGCCTTTTAGCTTTCAAAGCTTGATAGATAAGATTTATCATCCAAGTCAATGGGATACATTTGAAACCATGATAATATGGTCAAATTTTTAGTTTTATACATAGTTGATTCAATCTTTTTTTTCCTAAGTGCTTAGAGCATAAGTTGTTTGTTTGATTTCTGTTGTTGTCCTTCCTCCATATGTCTCATGACACATGTGTGTGTTTTTGGTATGTGTCTTAAATTAGTTTAGTTTCATTTGATTTCAAGGATATTTTCAATTCCAAGTTTCAATTTGTATCTAAGTCAAGTAGCATTAATGACCCCATATCCTAATGGATTATCAAGGCCACTAGTCTATATGCATAACACATATGCAATCCGGTTGCCAAAGATGTTAGCTAAAATTAGCCACCATTAATAAGTATCATTCATATCTTTGAGGTAAATTATCTAATTTTTTTTGATAGCCACCATAAAGGTCTTGTATTAGTCATTCAATTTGTTCTTATTCATGTGTTTAGCATAGATTAAGGTAACTTTGACAAAGTTAAGGTTATGTGTGAAGTCAAATCAATATTAACTCATGAACAAGGAGGAAAGGTGGTGATAATTACAAGAATAACTATGATATAATATAACAAAGTTGTCCAAGGAGTATAAATAGAAATTTGACAACATTGTACTTTGAACATTTTGGAGAAGTTAAGGTAGTTTTGACAAGATTAAGGTATTTCATTTGCTTTAGTCTTACTGTATACTCCAATGTTGAGATGATACTTGATATTAAGGATAAAATGTGAAAATTATATAATTATATATGGGTATTTTAATTCATTTAACATTTTTTTAATGTCATCCTACTTGTACTTGTCCATACACATTCTCCAAATGTCTTAACAACAACTTTCCAACATTGGAGTCTCTTTGTAACTGCCCATTCATCATTTTCTAATGTCTAAATGAGAGATATTCAAGGAGTTGTATGGAATTATAGGAGAGAAACATTTTTTAATACTCCTCCACCTCTGTACAGGTTAGGTAAAGTTGCATGATCACCTAGTTCATCATCTCTAGTAATTTTAGAAGGCATAATAGGTATATTGTTGAAGAAAACAAGCTCATAAAGGTATTTTTTAGAGTTTCCACATTCAAGGGAAATTTAAAAACTCTTAAAAGGATCATCCTATTCTATTTAGACCCAAATCCATGAAAAAAATTGAGTTTTAGAGCTAAATAAGACAAAACCTCCTTCCTTTCTCCATTGAGTTTCTTGGTAACCTCAAAAGGACAACTGATTTGTGGATGGTACTTAGAGGAGAGAGAGAGTGATGGATAAAAATATATTTATAAGAGGATGGGACCCTAATCACCTTCCATTTTGTGGCATTATTTTTCTAGTTAATCTCCTTAACTTTATGAATAATAGTTAATAAGTTAAGGGTGCAAAAAGATGACTCCAAACCCCACAGAGTCAATTTTCTCCTATTATAGAATTATGAGATTTAACGAATGCATGATAATTATTGTAAAGTGTCTATAGATAAATATTTTACCTATATAAAAACATATTTCCTCAAGGGTTTTCATGTTCATGTTTATATTAACACTAAATAGTCTTGATTTGCCACAATAGACATGACAATCATAGTTTGAAGGAGCCGTGAAGTGTTTTGGTGCATGGAATGAAATAAAATTAATTTTTAAAAGTATATAAAAATTAATTATGACCCATAAAACCTATTAAAGGCATAATTTAAGGAATTAACTTCAATAAAAATAGATATTTATGTATGCACAGGTGTGCTGTATGAACCAACAAACATGGTTGAGATAACCCTTGTCAAGTATGGGTGTGTTTTCATTGTTAGAGACTATTTAATTGAAATTAATATCTACAAATGATATTTAATATAATTATTAGGAAGGTATTCCAAGTGGAAAACCCTAGGAGTCAATGGTTCTAGTGTTTCTCATCAAAGCCAAGTCCAAAAGAAGTTTTGTGAACCTACATGTCTACATACCTGTAGGCCAACATTGGCACATAAATGGATGTAATGGAAGCATATATGGCCTATTTAATACATTAAAAAAATTTATAATTCCTTTCAAAATATCTCTATAAGTTTTGAGATCCAATTTCTTAGACCAATGGTTAAGGGATGGAGTCTAGGTTCATACAAAGTATGCAAGTAAACATAGTATGTGCTTCTACAGGAAACCAACACCCATGGTTTCTTCATGAAATTAATAATAACTCTATCAAGGATATACATGGGTTATAAAATCATTATAAACATATATTAATGATCAAACCTCAACTTACTTTCCATTATGTGATGCACCCTATGGTTGCAAGGTTGTATACAAGAAATGAACTAGAAAAAGGAAGGTGCGTGCATGAGACTTGAGTTGTGAGGGTTAAAAAAGATTTTATAAGTTATGGAATAGGTGGTAAGAGTTTTCAAGGATTACTTATTTTAAAGAGATCATAGCATATTAGTTTCCTTGATTGAAGAATGACCTAGGCCCATTGAAGACCTATGAGAATATTGAGTGTCATCATAGAGAAACCAATATGGAATTGGTTTATCATCCATATAGATGAATCAATAATGTGAATTATATAAAAATTGAGACCACATATTAAATAGTATATTCCATTTAAGAGGAAGATGTATGTAGTTGTATGCATTCAAATGGAGGAAAAGGGTACCTAAGAAGGGGATTGTATGAGCCTAAGAATATGATTATGAAGGTTTCAAATGACATTCTAAAATATTTTGAGTCCATCTGAGACATAAAGAGGATATTAAAACAATAGTTAATTTTTTATATAGTTCCATTTTAAAAAAATTAGGTTTATAAGGCAAAATAGGAGGAAAATAAAGCTTTAGGCCTAATGACCACCAATAGTTCTATTAGAGGCTAGAGTTAGAGAAAGCACACTTTTGGTGTAAAATGGAGTTTTAGGAAGTTTTTATAGGGTAAATAATAATATTAAGTATATATATATATATATATATATATATATATATATATATATATATATATATATAACTTTTAAAGACCACCAAAGTACCAAATAATCTAGTTGAAGAAGATCCACTCTAAAAATTACAATTAAGAAACCCAAGCAGTCACCTGCAGGCACATGTGTGAAATGTGAAGAAAGATGACAAGTTTTGGGGTGTTTAAAAGTTTTAAGAGTCCTAAGAGTTTAATGTGATATTTTAATAATATCCAATTAAGTTTTATCTCACTGATAAATAAAGAAAATCTTAGTGAGGTCTGTTAGGGTCACTTTAATGTGAATGTCCACAAACCCTTACCAAGACCTAAGGCAAGTTCCAATGGATTGAAAGGGTCAATTACTTCATAATAAAAATTTAACATATTATATAGTATTTATTATACCTCAAAAGAGTGTTTCAAATAAAAACCAAGTACTTGTATCCATTTTCCTTCCAAATGACTTCTCTCGAATACACATTCAGGCTTGTATTACTCAAAAGGGTGACTTTTAATATGTGTGAACTTACAAAAAGAAGTTCCTGGAGTATTTATAAATTTTTTAAGTAATGGGGGTTTTATAAATAATATTATTGGTTTTATTTCATACATAAAATCACACAACTTTATGAACTATCATTAAGAAGTTAAGTGACTCTAAAACCCTTATTAAACCCTGAGCATAACCTGATGGAAAAGATCAGCTCCTTAAGAACCTAAAATGGATTTAAATGACTTCTAAAAAAATTGTATGACCTATATTCCTCTCCTAGGAATATTAAAAATCAAATTAATAACATGTGTGAGTTGAAGATATTAAAAATTAGAAACTCCTTCTTGAGCTCATTTTTAGGGCTTTGAGCTAGACAAACTCTCCTAAGTAGTTATAGAGGGTATTTGATCCATGATAGTGGTGTTATCACCATATTAAATTCATTTAATAAGTTTTAATAGTCACAGTATAGGCTATAAATGGTCAATTAGGCCTTAATGAAGAATCATGAATAATATGGCTTTAAGAAGTTAAGGGTACAGACTGGCTGCAAGGTTCTAAAGATAAAACAAGTTTTAAAACACCTTGGAGAACCTTTAAACATAATATTAATAAGAAAAGTCATGTAATAGAGAAATGGATAATTATTAACCATTAAAACTACTTGAAACCTCTATGATAATGAAGATCTCTCTCTACTCTATTGACAAGTGTGAACCCTACATCTACAAGATGGCTTCTATTAATTGAACAAAATCTCCATAACTTTATATATTATAATTATTGAAAAAAAAAAGATATGGTGGAGAAATTTCATGGCAAAAAACCATATCTTCCTTGGGAATTCATACCTTGATAGCAAAGAGAGAGTATAAGAAGTCATGAAGTTCAAGTGCAAATCTCATAAAGAAGAAGAAGCATTTCAAGAGACAAGGTTTGGTGTAGAATACCTTCAAGTGTGCCAAATGCCAATTGAATAACTTGTAACTAAACCAAATAAGTAGATAGGTAAATTCATGAGGATTTATTCTCAAGAAGACATCAAAACTACCAAGATGGTCTCCTACGCCACTCTTCATAAAGAGTTCTATCAACACATGTCCTAGAAGGCTAAGAGGCAAGATGACAACCCACTCTTTATAAGCTTGGTGTCCCTTTCTTTCTATTTTGTAACTAATCTAATCATGAGAGATAGTTCATCAGTTCTCTTCTTGTCATATCCTTCTCTTATTTCAATTCTTCTATAAATGTGGCCTTAAAAGGCATTTGATGTATCCTCAAACTGGTTATGGCAAAGCCCTACAAATTTTAAGACTTGTAATTGACTTTGAAATCAATTTAAGCTGAATTATATTATTTCCATCTTGCATACAATGATTTTTAATGAAAATTTGAATTTTTTGTGATAGTGATATTACTACCTTGCATTTGTCCATCTATTTCATGCTTTTATGTGAGTTAGTCTTTTTTCCACAGGTCATATGAAGTGTAGTACATAGTTTACTAAATTTAAGTGTTGAAATGTCATTAGTCTCTACTCTTAGGAATCTTGACTAGTCACCTTAGTGATTGTAATAGACACAACCTTCATGTAGAATCACTTATGTGGTAGGATTTGTTTTGACTCTGTAAAAATTAGATTATAAACTTGTCATTTCAGAGTGTAAACATTGATAAGTAGAGGACACTATATTTGGTGCATCACTTCCATGTTTTCTTACTATTTTAGATATTTTCTATCCATTTTCCTTGCAAGTGTAGTAGATTAGTTATAGTTTTGGGTGAATCATAAGGGAGCTAGCCCAATCTAGAGATTCACTTTACTAATTAAGCAACCCAAATCCTAGGAGTGATTTCATGATATCTTCTAGTTAGTAAGGCTTGAAAAACCTTCTTAGGGGTGAAAATTAAATAAATACTAGGTCATTTCACTGTGGTTTCTAGTCTTTGGGATATTTTTCTCATCTTTCATGGCTAACATTAGCTCCTCATTTTTTCCTCCACCCCTTGTGATATTTTTTTTAGACCTCTTTAGAAACTATCTCTTCTCTCTAATTATGACTTTACCCCATTATTGGTCTCTTATGGAACTACTTTATAATTATCTTCAATGCTAAGACAATCTATTTTTATAGACCATAACCTATTTTATAATTGACCCTCACCATGTTTCAGCATTATATGATGATTCATATTGATGGTGGTAGCCAAGGAAACCCAAAGCCCATGGATTCCACATGGACTATTGATGACTCCTTTGGTAACAATATTTTTTCAAATAGTTTCTTTCTATCTAGTGATCTTAATAATGTGTTTGAGTATCATGAAATTATTAGATTTTTTATTGATGTCCATGGGTTGGGCATGTCTTTTATGTAGTTTCTATAAATCATTCTTGGTTTTTTCCTAACTCACCAGGGTTTAGAATTTATTTAGCACTAAGTTATTCCCCCTCTTTAAGGAGTCCCATGACATGATTTATCACATTGAGAACTTCTATATTTTCCACATTCCTCAATCAAATAATGCTAGAGTTGTTTCTTTTGTTGATGCGATCCTATACCACATTAGGCCATGAGATTCATTTTTCCCCTTTTAGGTGCTAAATCAAGAGAATGATATTTCATTTATATATTGTGAATACCAAGTGTTGGTCCACCTTGATTTATCATAGATTAGTAGATGTATGATTTATGTTATTTATACATTATGTATGGATTATAAGTAATTCACAACCTTGTTTCCTCATGAATGACAAACGGTCATACCTAGAGGACATATGTAATGTTCATTTATTAGTTCCTAAGTCTTAATTATTACATTTTATCTCCCTATGACACCTACTAAACCCACATATGATAGGTGCACCTCAAAAATACATATGAGAGAGAAAACCATATGAATAACCTTTTATTACACTACTATAAGTCCATGCCATAACATTTTTTTGAAAACCCATAACCTAGCCTCCCATTTGGAGACTTGTTGGGATTTACAATGGATATAAACAACTTTTTTTGCTAGATATCACTTTGAAATTCCATTTATATGTGTCCATTTTCCCTCCATTCCACTCATCGATAAAAATTTCCACTAATTTGATATTAGATTAATCATTTTTCAATCATACACTATGTTTTTTCCTCTTCCATGTGTGGTGATTACTAGATTATTGAGCTACACATTTCTGTTGATTACTTCATCTACTATGCTTCCTCTTTCATGACACCAATGATGTTGCTCATCTAATTTGTAGTCATCATTATCCATATGCTTATCTCCCTCTCTAGGTTTTTTAAGTGTTGAACTAGAATAAGATACATCAAAGGACCATGTGTCATATTTTTCATATTGCAAATCCTTCATCATTTCCTCCTTAGCCATATACACTTATAATAACATTGGTAAAAATTTGGCATCATTTAGGAATTGTATATGAGGGAAACTTGATTTCAAGGTGAAGTTTTTATTAGAGTTATATGTTGTGAGGCTAGATAATATACATGTTTAGTAATAGATTTCAATTATAAATAATAATATTTTACTCTTGAAATATAAATCTTTCATTTCTAGGTCATAAGATTTCATTTCTAAAATAACAATCTTTCCTTTATTTTTTATTAGATATGGGTAAAAAGCTTTTGAAACTAGAGATATGAACTAGACACAAGGTTTTTGAACCAAGTTCCCCCAACCTCATAAAACATGAGAGAATAAATACAAGTAGAGATGAAATGTACCAACCACTACATCATCACCAAAAAATAAGGGACATAAAGAAAAAACAAGTGGTTTTAGATGGCTCCCTAAACTAGAACAGAAGAAACAAATGGGTAAACTAACTAGTCAAGAACAAACATAAGAGGATGGTGTGTAGAATAGTAAATATTGGTTACAATTACAAACTTCCACTTAACTATCCTCAGTCATCAATATTGATACCTTTCAAATTAGCATAGATAGTCCAATAGTGTAATTGGGGTTCTTCCCTAGTGGTCTCTTGATGTTAAATTTTCCTTATTTTAAGGTTTTTAATGTTCCTTTAGCAACCTATTTTAATGGTTTTTTTTTTATACTTATTTTTCCTAGAGGTTTATCGAGGTGTTTGATTTCTTCAACAGTCTTAGTTTTATTTAATCCATTTTAGGTTAGCATAGCATTCAAAAGTAAAGCTAAAGGTGTGTTCTTGAGCTCTGGTATTGAGGAAGCTTTCCTTAATTCTTATTTGTCTAGTTATTTTCTTTATTATATGTATTTAATTTTAGTATTTAATTTTGGTTTTCTTTGATAGAACACTAGACATAGCCTACTTTTATTGGTTTCTTTTATTTATTAGTAGATTATTCTCTTTAAATTTTTTCTAGCTTAGTTACTATCCTTTTAGCCTTTAGCTCATTCAATCTATAAAATTGGATAGTGTATTTATACTTATAGTGAATCCCATAGGTAGTAGATTGTTTGCTTTCCACCCCTTTTCCTATTCCTATTACATATCTAGTTTCTTCCAACTAAACTAATCACATCATTGAAATCCATAAAAATAATTGTTAATCAAATCGCAAATTTTTAGTGAGAACTAAAATAAAATATGTATTCAGAGTGAAACCAAGAATGCCAATGCTACATAAATTTATGTATTTCCATCAAAGCATGATTGAAAGTATATATTTTTTATATGTTGTAATGGAAAAATTCCTAAAAAACATGTATGCAAAGTGTAATAAAAATATAACTAAATGTCCTAAGTCTATCATTATAGTCCATGTTACCACATTTTTTCAAAAAATTAAGAAATTTACTCAATTTAATATTTAATCTAAGGGAAAGAGAACATTATGACATCTACTTATGTTTGGTGAATATGCAAGGATATTACTACAATGGCTTAATATGATATTGAACTTCATATATATTCTCTCAATACAATAACATATGAGTTGTAGTTTGTTATGAAAAAATTATGGTATAGGGTAAAATGTCAATAACTATTGGGTATTCTTACCAGTTAACATGCATTCTATAAGTTGACAAGTATTCATTATATTAGGTTGTCAAAAAAATCAACATGCCTTCTCTATGCTTCCATTTTTTTTAATTAGATTTCATTAAGTAAAAATCACTCATTAAATTAGGATATTTTATAATCAATGCATGAGGAGAAATTACATTACTTTGTTAAAAAAAAATGCCTTCTCTATGCTACCAAAATTTACAACTGATAGACATAAATGTAAAATATGAAAACATACATAAGGAACATCAACTATTTGAAAAAAAATGTGTAATGTCCCTTCTTGATGACCATTATGACACTTAGTGATTTTGAAATTAATGATCAATTATTTATGTTGGTATAATTTTAAACTTATTCATAGATGTGGTCCTTTATATTGGTAGTATCAAGACACTGGTACTAGAATCATGTTTTTTTTTTGGATTCTTTTTGTTTCTGATTGGATTACTAACATTTATTGTTATTTACCTTCCATTTAGTTTAAGTGACTAGTATATGTTTGTATCACAATTTATTTTATTTCAACATTAATATATAAGTCTAAAAATTTAATTTTTTTATGGTTATGACTATACCAATATAATTTTATGGATATATAGATAAACATATATGCTCATTTAATTATAAGTGATACATGTTTATGTACCACTTGATAGATGTTATTAAAGGATTTTTGGTTGTGAGTGTGTTTAGATATAGGTTAAACACAAGTCACAATTGGGAGTGTGTGTTATGAACCCTTCATCCTAACTCTTTTATTTTGTATTAGTTATTATTAATAAAATCTCAGATACATATGATTTTTAATTCATCCCATTTTCTATTTGTAATTATCCCACATGTATGGGGGGTAGTTGTTGTCTTAAATAAAAAAACTTAAATAGTGAGCTTGTATAAGAGGAAAGATTAAATATTGAATATTTTTTATTGAGATGTGTTCAAAGGAGGTTACAACCTTGAAGAGGCCTATGATACCTTATAATAATATTATCTCATTTAAATACAATTTTTTTGTTCTCTTTCCATTTAGTGCATATTGGTTATATTTTTTTTTGTCATAAATATATTATCTACAAGCATGATCCTAAAATTTGGTATCAAAGCTCTTTTCATGTCCATTTTTACACACAATTTTTAATGGTTTAGAGTTTTCTACTTTGTCCATTGTATTCTATAGCCTTGCCTAATTAAGACCTTGGTGATCATAAATTGGTAACACTAAGATTATTGCCCAATTTTTTTCTTTTATATTATTTCCTTAGGTTATAAATTTGTTCTATAAGTTTTCAAATGAGAAAAAATCCATTATTTTAGGCTAAGTGGTTATTATTTTTCCCTAATTCCTTGAAGTGAGGGGTTATGCCCTAATTTGCAAGACATTATATAGTGTTTTATATGGCCTTATGCTTCCATGTACCTTCATGTCTATAAGAATACCTCCTCATTATTTTTTAGCCTAACCATAAGAATCCTTTAGTCATTTATTTCTATGATGAACTAGTAAGTGGATAGCCCCAATAAGTTACTTGCACAATGCCTTAGAGATTGGATAGTGAGCTATAAAATGGTTATCTAGCATATTTACATATATATTGATTTAAAACTATTTTAAAAATGAGATTAGTATATTAAGTTCATAGACCAAACACACCATGTATTAAATTTTCCTATAACCCTTACATTCCTACAGTCATAGGAACTGACTCTGATTTCTTAGGAATGTGGTAATAATCAACAATAATAAAAATAATCTCATATTCTACCAGTCAATAGGAACATAATAACTATAAAAGTTCATAGGGTTAGAATGTTATAGAATGGTAACCTGAACTTGTTATAGTAGCCAACCATTAAAAAAGTATGTAAATTTTTCCACTTCTTATCCAAAATTGATTTTTATTTGTGTTGATCATTTTAATAGGTAATAATGGAAACATTTTTAGGATAACCTTCCCCCAATAATAACATATGGTGGGATTAGCCTAATCACATGACATGGATACACAACTTCATAACCTAGTCATTGAAATACATGCCATACATGATGAACTTTCAATGGTGATGGGGTAAAGGAATAATCAAATTTGTAATTTTTACTTATAAGAAAGATTAGTCCTAAAAGCCTTCTGGACCTTCTTTATGGAAATTTGAGATCAAAAAAGGAATATTATTACTATAAAAACCTTTATCACATTTACTTAATGTTATATCAACCCTTATTATTTATCTTTACATTTGTCTTAGCTTGAAAATTCAAGATATGCAAAAACAAGGGTTTTTAGCCTTTACAATTAGGCCTATTGATTGAGAACCAGTATTATCTTCTTCCGTAGATGCTCAAAAAAATTAAAACAAATTGAATCCCTTAAAAAATAACCTCTTTCACCTTTCTAAATGTTTTAGTAAATTTTAAGGGTTAAATTTTAAGTTATAGTGATTTTTGTCCTTTAAACCCTAACAGGCCTATACATAGGTTGTGAACACTTAAAAAGAGATAATTTGAATTTTATGATAAGTTATTGAAAATAAAAAATTGGAGATGGTTTATCCACAATTATTATACTTTATCAACCTTTTATAGAATTTTAAAAATCATAAATAATGAATAAAACACACTTTTCTTGACCATAGTTGTGTCTTTCTTGATTATGTACATGCAATAAGCTAAGGTGTAATGAAATTTCAATGATTAAGACATATTTTTGGAATATTTAATCTTGGAAAACCTTTTTGCACGTATATTACACTAATGCTTGGAATTTACCTCTAAACAATATCAAAACAAGATAAAAAGAAATTTTTTTAGACTATAGATGACTTTTTTAGACTGTAGTAGTGTTTTTTAAACCTGCAACATGTTAAAATACCTTCCTTCTAAAGCAATTATAGGATTGAAAAAAATCACTTACATGTGATATAATATTTAAATGGAATAAATGATCTCAATAAGACAATATTTCTATTGATTTTTGAATATAAACATTACACAGTCTTTTTCTCAGTCTTGTCTTTTCAAAATTCTTCTTTTTCAAAATATTGATGCTTCTTGTCTCCTTTCTTGTCTTGTCTCCTTTTTTTCTCCTTCCCACACATTCTATTCTCAACCTCCTCTCTTCTCTTCATTTCAAAACTCTAAAAAATACTCAAATTATCTAATTAATTCTTTTTACTTAAGGCTTAACTCTTAAGTGAGGTTACCATAGACGTAATAGGTTTAAGACATTTGAATTATTATATATCATGAATAGGACCTAATTTTACCCCATCCATAAAGGATCAAGACAAAAAAAAAACATTATAAGTGAGAAAAAATCTCTTGAGACACCCAAAATACATTAAAAAATTCAAATTTTAGTTTTGGTGGGAAAACTAGAAATAAGCCAAAATGACTAAGAGAAGATAGAAGAAGCATAGGAAATGATTATCATTTAATAAAATTGATTATCTGTACCCATATAAGTCCAAAAAAATCAAAATTGAACTATTATATACATACACATGCATCAAACTACCTAATAACAAAAGAGTTCATGAGCTCTTGCTCATGGGATCCTCTACAATGCTGTCATACGTTGTTTTTTGAGGGTATCATCCAAGTTGTATCCTTAAGTGGATGGTTTTTACACTTGACTAAGTATTTAAATTAATATTTACATTTGGTCCATTTAACTATCTTCTTGTCAAGAATGGCTTATATCTCATCTATTTGTGCTTTTGGTAATTATTGCCCCTAGTTAATGACCTGATCATCACTATTTTTAAGTGACTTATCTATCTTTTTCTCTCCTTTGAAATGGTAGAGGTATAATAAATTAAAAATTGGTTATATTCCAATATCAAATGGAAGGTCCAAATCATAATTATTAGTAGATAATTTCCTTAAGACCTTACAAGGTCCAATTTTCTTCATCTTTAGTTTATTTTATTCCCCCTTAGAGAATATATATTTTCTGAGAGATGTTATCACTAGATCACCTACTTCAAAATTGACTTATTTTATTATCATATAATCACTTCTTTTATACTTACATGTGCTTATATTTGGTTTCTATTTGATCTATTCACATAATTCCTATATTTTTGTAGTGAAATCCTCACCTTCTACACTTCTTTTCTCATGATTTCCCAAGTTCCTCAGCTCATAGACTCTTCTCAGATTTATTCCATATAAAAATTTGAATGGGATGTAACCTATACTTATGTTTGAATAATCTTTATATGAAAATTCTACCCAAGCTATCAATTGATTCCATTCTTTTTGGTGATCACTTACCAAACTTCTAAGTATGTTTCCAAGACTCATATTGACCACTTCAGTTTGAACATCAATCTAAGGATGGTAAGATGAACTAAATATTAAATTGGTCCCTAATTTATTAAAAATATTCCTCAAAAAATGTCCCAATTTTTTTGTATCACTATCTAAAACAATACTTCTAGAAAGCCCATGTAATCTCACTACCTCTTTAAAGAATAGGTTAACAATATTGGTTGCATCACTTGTTTTTATACAAGCTATGAAATGTGACATTTTATAAAATATATCAACCAAAATAAATAAATATTCATTACATTTTTGTGTCTTTGGCAGCCCAAGTACAAAATCCATGCTAACAACATCCCATGGTCTATTAGGAATAGGATATGATTGGTATAGGCCCACATTCTAACTTTTACCTTTAGCATGTTGGCATGCACATTTATATGAACCTATTAAAATCTTATTACATCCATAACTGATAATAATATGCACTTAATTGAGCAAGGGTCTTTGTTTGCCCAAAATGCCTTCCTAAACTGCCATTATGTTTTTCCTTTAGTAAATTTTCTCTCATGGATCCTCTAGGTATGCATAATTGGTTACCTCTAAATAATAATTTCTCTTGTATCATATAGTCCATACATGGACTCATATACCTTATTATTATGTTCTCATATGATTTATATGCCTCCTTAAAATAAAAATATTCTCTATACAAGTATTTCAATGAATCAAATCCTAAGACATTCACTTGAGACTCCTACATAATCAGATTTATTCTACTTAATGCATATAATACCTTTTTATCCTACCCAATCTTATGTTTGATAAAAAAAATAAAAAATCTAAAAAAAATCAGCCCACTTCATAAGCCTTTGAATCAATTTAGTATGGTTGTTAATAAATTATAAGGCATGGTTGTATGTATAAATCATGAACTCTTTAGGCATCAAATAGTGACTCCATTTATTCAAGGCTTGTACAATGGCATACAAATCCTAATCATAAATTTATTATTTATTCTTTACCTCATTGAGTTTCTAACTAAAGTAGGTAAATGGTTTGCCTTCTTGCTAAAAAAAGCTCCTATGGCAGTCCCACTAGCATCACACTTGGAATAACTTGTTAAAATTAGGAAATAGTTAGGATAGGTTGCTTTGTGATTTTCTTATTTAAGAACTAAATTTTTTTATCATCTGCCTTAGTTCATTTAATTTTTTTAATCCCTTTGATAGTTTGAACTATTGGAACATATATTCCACTATAATTTTTAATGAAATTTCTATAAAATCTAGCCAAACCATGAAAGCTCCTTACTTCAAATGTGATTCTTGGAGTAGGCCATTATACTATGGCATTAACCTTATCTTTATTAAATTTCAAGCCCTCTTTGGAAATGACAAACCCAAAATAGACCAACTCTATATTAATGAAACTACACTTCTTGAGATTGATTAACAAATTTTCTTCTTGCAACTTGTTTAAGACCATTATAAGATGCTCAAGATGCTTCTCTCTTGATTGAATGTAAATCATAATATCATCTAAGTAAATAATGAAAAAATTACCTATTAAATTCTTGAGTACTTCATTTATAAGCCTCATGAAGATACTTTGAGAGTTATTCAACCCAATAACATCACAAACCATTCATACAATCCAACATTAGTCTTAAAAAAATTCTTCCATTCACCTCCCTCTCTGATCTTTATATGATGATAACCACTTTTCAAGTCTATCTCTGAAAAGTAATATTGATGCTTCTAAATGTACCATATGTGATCTTCAGTGTTGTTGAACACTTTTCATTTTAAGATTTGAAAAATCCAAGGCATGAGTTGTTGTTTGTGACAATTTGGTGATGTCTATGGTGGAATAGAAGTAGAGTATGGGAACTGTCCACAATATTTATTTAAGTTTTATGGTTGGGAGCCACCAAAGTCTGAATCTTTACATCTTTGTGAATTTGATGATTTCAAGACTAATCTAAATGAGTATTAATAATGTTCTTTAAACTAAAATGAGTCTTGATAAAAATAAGAAAAAGGAAGGGTAAAGTAGAAAGGAAATGTGATTGCAAACTCTCATCTCAAATATTATGACAAAATTCTAATTACTTTGAGCACACATGAACCAATTTATGTTATAATATATCATGAACTTATATTACATCATAAATCAATAAAAATTCAAAGGAAATGTATAAACCATAAGTAAGAACCAAGTTTACTTTAAATGTTTGCTACTGTAGTTTGAATAGCCTAAGCACATCCAAATGTAGAGCAAAATAAAACAATGTATACTTGAGATATTTGTAGTTAATCTAGCATTAACATAAATCAATAACCCTATGATAGAGGATTTGACTCAAAGTATGAATAATCCTTCAAACTTAAGATGACAACTTGCAATTGAGAGACAACATTGACATTTAACAAACTATAAAGACAATCTTTTTAGAATTCCTTAGTTATATTAAATGTTCTTAGTATACAATTGCTCAAAATCTCTCTCTTTAGAAAATGGTAATCCCTACCTATTTATAGGAAACATAGGTGGTTCATCAATTAAATTTCTCAAAATATCCACATGCAAGATAAGGACAGTTGTCCTTAATACAAATATTACAATGTATATGACCTACTATGTCAAAATTGACAAAAGGAAACCATATATTCTAACAAGCTAGCATATATTTGTTGCAAAAGGATATTATTTTACAAATTACATTGGTAGTGGGCCCATCGATTAGCCTTGTTTGAGGAATTCCTTCATCTTGATGTATTTGTCTTTGATTAGCTCAAAATCCACTATAGGCTTCATTAGAAAATCCTCCTCTTGACTTGCCAGTGTGTCAAATTCCTTGTCACTCTTGGTCATGAGTTCCTTGATACATTTGGCTTCAATGATTTGCTTCCCTGAATTAAGGATGGTGTCAAGGATATGTTGGCCCTTTTTTGGCCCACATGTCAAATTTTACCTAAGTATGAAAAGGTAGCTTTTAGGCAAGGAAATGGTAGGTCCCTGGGAGGACTTCAAGTTTTTCAACAATGATAACTTTAGGTTTTTTAAAGGCACAGTGTAAATCAAGTTTACAATAATTATTAGCTTCTAAAGTATAATTAATTCAAGTTTACAAACCCAAATTACTCATAGACAGTGTATTTCAGGTTCTCCAAGGGACACTACTTGGTTACTTCAAAAGTTGTGAGTAGTCAGAAACCTGAAATAAGTAAAGGGGCGTGATAAACCCAATTTGGTCTTGAAAAATGGTGCTTCTCAAGTTATTCAAGAGATGAGTCTTTTTGAAAAAAATCCAAAGGGTATTTTCAAAATACTAAAGGGTATTTTTAGGGAAAAAGGGACTAGTCAACTTTTTGAAGGTACACTTCAAATTTTCCAAAGGGATTTTTCTTCTCCAAGTAGATAGTTTTAATTTTCCCAAAGGGTATGTTACCCTTCGACGGGACCATTTAAAAATTCATAAAGGGTATGTTACCCTTTAGGAGGATTAGTTGTGGAAATTTGAAGGGTATCTTAGAGAAATTTCATTATGAAAACTTGAAGGGTAGTTTCCAAAGATAGACGTGGACAAAAAGTTTGAAGGAATTCCTTTGGACAAATTATCTGAAGGAATTCCTTTGGGAGACTTTCTCAAAATAAATAAGTTGAGGGGGAAGCTCAATATCAAGTGTTCAAAGGAAATAATGGGATAATGGATGTCAAAATTATGATAAGAAACTAGCGATTGGAAGTAACTAGGTTTGAAAATCCTGAAGTCTTAAGGCTTGGGAAGTAGCAAAGTGAGAAGACTTCAAGATGGACAAGCCCGAAGTAAGTAGTCTTAGAGAACCCAAATTAATCTCCATAGAGTAAATCAGGTTTTTGAAAGTACTTTACTTAAAAGGATTTATAAGTGAAGGATTTGAGAATGTCCAAAGTTAGAGAGGCCAAAGAACCTGAATTAATCTGCATAGAGTAAATCAGGATTCTCCAAAGGCTCAACTTAGGCTTGGTTTAGAAATGCTAGAAGCATGATGCAATGAATGGAAGTATACCACATGGTGTAATTAGAGAAAAAAGGGCCAATAGTAAAGGACAAGTGGAGCAAGGATGTCAAATAAACATGGGAGAGTCTGAGTGGTTAGTAGTTAGAAGTTATGAAGGCTCCCTTCCATCATGGTTCACTGCTCATAATCACCATTCGATGCTTAAATGTATCACGTCAAGAAGAAAAATTCTAGTTGCTCATAACATGTTTTAGATGTGCCAAATAAAGTCTTAAAGATGAGATAGGCTCAAGAGTATTGGGTGGTGATCTGTAATGGTCCATTTATGAACATCAGGGAAGGATAATGGGAGGTGCCAACCATTTGTGACTTCTTCTTTGCTTCCTTTTTCTCTTCCCTCTTCTCTTTATAAATAGAGGCCTTGGATCCCATAATGTATCCCTAGATTAGTGATAAAATCACTTTGTAAAAATTGTTGTGTAATGGACTTTTGAAGCAATAAAGATTGTTTTTACCTATATCTTTGTCTAAAAATTGTGTTGAGTTAGCTTGTGCACTAATACCATTATGAATAAGCATCCTTACAACCTTGTTGCCCTTATTTTTTGTTTATTTTTAGGTACTTTCAATTAATTTCAAGTCTAAACTCATTATTCTCATCCATTAATGGATGCTTGGTGTGAATTTTGAAATTCCTTTTTACCTCATGTGTGGTTTAATAAGCCTAGCTTAATAAATACTTATGCAAGTTAGTTGGTTAGGAGGTTGTGTAAGCTAACTTGTCTTATGTTGAATTAGTGTCTTTCCTAGGCTAGGTGGATCACTTAATTTCAGTACATCACCTCCCTTAGCTTAGTTTTATTTTCAATTAATCTCTCCCCCCTTTATCTTGACCATTAGTAAAATTTAGCATAGAAACCCAAAGAGATAAAGTGAAGCACCTAAGGAACTAGACTCATAGAAAAATCTAGAGGTTCAACCTCATCATAAGACACCCACATCCTGAGGTTGTTCCCATGCTTATAACTAGAAGTGAGAGAGCCTAAAAAACTCTCACAAGGGTGAAAATCTAGTTTATAACAGTTCTAGCATGCCTAGTGGGAAAACTACCATTTCACTTCCATTTTTATGGAAGATTGGTCAAATTTTATGCTATTTTGATCAGTTTGTAGTAGTGGTATCTTTCATCCTTCAGTATCTAGTGACTCTAAAGAATATCCAACTAGCTGATGGTAGAGTAACAACTATATTTCATGTTAAAGGTGACTACAAGATTGAATTTTGTAGGTATTAATTTTGAGTTTGTTGAATTACCTTTAAACTTAAAAAGAAGGTTAAGGTTCACTCATACTCACCCTTACATAAGAAGCTATCCTTCTAAATTAGTCAGAAGGTACACCTATGCAAGAAGATCTTTATCAGCTCCTCTTACTGCTATGATTCCCCAAAGAACTTTTGTGGGATTTAGTAGCTAAAGCCCTTTAAACTTACCATAATATGATCCTATTCTAGTAGAATCTCTCAAAATTTTCCCTTATTACTCAGGAGACCAAGTTGTAACTCCTACTGAGCACATAATAGACATAGAAAAAATTTGCAACATTCATAATATCATAGTGGAAAATGTGGCTATTAGGATATTGGTTGTGTCCTTTAAAGTAAAGGCATTAGACTGGTATAGGGGCCTTGTTCCTAATTCTATACCTTCATTAGATGAGTTGGTAGGAGCCTTATGTAAAATATTTGTAGATAAGAGTGACCACCTGTCACTTGCAGAGCAACTAACCACCATCAAGAGAGCTCCTCATGAAGTCATGCAAGACTTCAATACAATATTTTAGAAGGCATGGGATATAATCCTAGTAGCTATTAGACCATCTCTAAAATTTTATTTCTTATATTACTTGAAGGCTCTCAATAGTGACATAGTTGTAATGATCTAGTCTATGGGAGGTGACATTCTGTCAGATGCATACAAGGTGGCCATCAAGGCAGATAATTGCCTAGTTTAAGCTGGTAAGCTTACTCTAAGAACTCTAATGCCTCTTTTTATAGAGATAAAACCACTTCTTATAGTCATTCCTCCACTTGATGTTATACTTAAAATGACAACAATTGTTATTATACCTTCACCTAAGCAAGAGAAGGCCTCTACTAGCAGATCCAATGGCTCCCAAGAGTAGAAGAAGTACTTGGAGTTGAAGAGCAGGCTCCAATCCTTAGGAAATGATTTGGTCAATATTAAGAGGCAAGATTAAAATAAGCCTTATCAAGCTCCATATCAACCTCAGCAGTAACCTTTTTAAACAAATAGGCCACCCTAAAAAGGAGGTTTCTAAGGACAAGGGTAGCCTAACTATGCTAGATAGGATAATTACAATCTGAATGCCACAAGCCCTTCCAAATCCTTGGTCCCAATTCAAAATAATGTGGCTCAAGAAGTTGAGGGGATAATTCCATAGAATCATTCTTTTAGGAAATCCATTGTCTCACCTAATGGCTCCAATCAATCATTTAATGATCAATGGCAGAAGGTTGTTGCTTATGGATACAACCAGGGTCTTATGGCCAAAAACATGGAGGCATCCATAATGACAAGATAAGAGTATCCTCCATAAGAGAAAGGCTTAGATCAAGGATTAAACCAACTAGAAGCCTCAATGGTCATTAGTGAGTAACAGGAGTGCTATGCATCCAATCAGGAGGCCACTCCCAATCTAGCTCACACCCCATCTCAGAAAATAAAAGGTTTAAGAGAAAGAATATGGGTGACAATCAAGAATATTTCAAATAACTTATTATCACTAATCTTTAATTGACAAAGATAATAGTAGTATCTCCCAAGGTTTAATTAAAAGTAAGTGGTATGTTAATCAACATTGTGGAGCAAATGAATAAATCCAATATGAGTGTGTCGATGTGGGACATGTTTTCCCTGCCTGGCCAAGTAGACATTCTACAAGAAGGATTATCCAAGATGGGTGTTACTATATATATAATTAAGTAACCAATCAAGGTAGTTGAAGCACTCACTAATGCAACCAAGATTCATGTAGGGGAAGGGTCAAGTATTGTGACCAAGCCCCCCTTTCTACGTCTCTTTGATCATTGGTGATTTCTAGTGCATAAATACTTGGTGGATAGTGGGGCCAACACCTCAGTCATGCCAAAGTCTATTGTTGACCAACTAAACCTCAAGTATGAGCCTCACACTAAAGGAGTCCTATAACTTGATGGTTCTTCCATAAAGCCATCATGCATCATCAAGAATTTTAGCCTAACCTTGCATGCTTATCCTATCATATCCATGGTACAATACATGTTGATTTTAGATATCACTCTTCACTTTGCCTTGTGTCTTTCCATAGAGTTCATAGCTAATATTGGGGGATACTTTGTAATAGATTGGTTTTACATGGAGTTTAAAATAAGATATGGGACTAAGGTCTCAATCAAGGCTAAACCTATGGCACAATTCCATATTGAACCCCATCAACCATATAATATAAGCCTCAATTGTACCATCCTTGATGAGGATGAGTTTACAATTGGCCAAGAGCTAAAAATTCAACCTGATGAAGTTTTAGACTTGTTCTTGGATGAGTTATGGGGAGATAGCCAAAATTTCAACCCGTTGGAAGGCGTTGAGGAAAGAGACATGGGTGTTTACCTACTACATGAAGAGAATCAATCCATGTTGTCACTCATTAGACTTTAAGAAGACCCTAATGGTTTATGGAAGTTATTTTTTGATGGCTTAAGGAGAAAGAATGGTATAAGAGCTAGGGCAATGTTGATTTTACCCTTAGATAACAAGCTTTTCTCTTCTTTCAGGTTTCATTTTAGCTGCTCTTCAAATGTAGTAGAATATGAAGGCTTGATCTATGGCCTTCAATGGGCCATCAAGAGAGGAATCAAACTAATGAAAGATTAAGGAGATAGTTAGCTCATAGTTAACCAAGTTAGAGGATTGAATGTCACCAAGAATGCTTTGATGAGGTCCTACAAAAATAGAGTGTGGGACCTGATTGAAGATTTTGAAGCCTTTAACATTCAAGCTATCCCAAGAGATCAAAACTAACATGATAATAGATTGGTAACTGTGGGAGATTAGTTTTAAATTTTAAGTGAGATAAATGAAACCAAGGTTCAACCAGATGTCAAGGTGGTGGTGATACTGTTAGTTCTAGATAATGAATCCCATTGGAAAGTTTTTGAGAGTGGCAGGCAAATTATTTATTTATTGTAATAGGAAGCTGAATTTTCCTCTTCTAACTAAGATAAATTATAGCATCAATATGAGGATCAGATTATTTAGCTGAAGTCAAGAAAACTTATTAAGAGGCTAGTTACACTTGAGGGCCTTTTTCATGAAGGATATCATATGAGGAATGAGAAGGTAGTAATGTTTACTAAGGAGGAAAACTATGAGAGAGTCCTCATCTTCAAGGATAAACATCTCAAGTTGGAGAAGGTAATAAAAAACAATGAGAGGCTTACTTTCATAGCACTTTTCTAAGAGTATGTAAATATTTTTCCTTGGGAGTATAATGACCTAAAAGGTTTTGATCCTAAACTAGCCCAACACACCATAGATTTGGAGGCTAATTCCAAGCATGTAAGACAAAAGGAAAGGCCAATTAACCCCAAGATTAAGGAGCTAATGAGGAAGGAGATAACCAAGTTGATTGAGTCTAGGATCATATTTCCCATCAAGCACTCATCATAGGTAGCTAAATTGGTGCCTATAAGGAAAAAGAGTGGGAATATTAGGCTTTTCATGGATTTTAAAGATTTGAACAAAGTCTCCTTGAAAGATCACTATCCCCTATCATCCATGGATTATTTCCTTCAATTATTTGTTGTTTTAGAACACTTTTTTTTGTTGGATGTTTTTTTTGGCTACACCCAAGTCTGGGTGAAGGATGAGGATCGGTACAAGACTAGATTCACCATAAAATGGGGTATGTATGCATACCAAAAGATGTATTTTAGTATGTCAAATACTAGCGCTACCTTCCAAAGAGCCATGGACATGCTTTCTAAGGGTTGATGAACCAAATGGTGTTGGTATATGTGGATGAAATCACAATTTTCTCCAAGAATGCCAAAAAACACATGGAACACCTAAGGCCGATTTTTGAAAGGTGTAAAGAGTATGGGAATTCATTAAATCCCAAGAAGTGCATGTTTTCCATGCATGAAGGCAAACTGTTGGGCCACATCATATCAAAGGAAGGGTTATCCATTGATCTTGAGAGAATAAGTTCCATCTTGGTCTTATCCTTTCCCTATCATAAGAAGGGGCTCCAAATTTTCCTTGGAAAGATAAACTTTGTGACAAGATTTATCCCTGGTTTTGCCAGTTTAGTCAATCCCATCACTGCTATGCTAAAGACAAACCAAGTGTTCACTTGGTCAAATGAAGGCAATTCAGCATTCAAAGCTATTGCTTAATCACCCACACTTATGAATCCTAATTTCTCAAGGTATTTCATTTTATATTCTTTTTCCAATATTGATAATATATCAGCTATGTTGTTGCAAAGAAATGGTGAAGGACTCGAGCAACCATTAGATTTTTTCAACTAGGGGCTTGAAGGGTATGAGGTGAGATACACTTTTGTAGAAAATCAAGTCCTTACAATAGTAAGGAGCCTCAAGAAGTTTAGGGCAATATTATCCAATAGTATAATCCACCTTATGTTATCTCATCCTTGAGTAAGAGACCTCCTTCTTAACAAGGATTTGAGCAAAAAAAGAGCTAGTTGGATTACTAAAGTCATGGAGTATGACATGGAGATCAAGGTCACTAAGCTAGTAAGAGGTAAAGGCTTATGTGAGAATATGGTTGAGGTTCTCATGAAGACAAAGAGGTCATCTTGGTGACACAAGATAACCTACAAGCAGATGCACCTCCATATCACACTAGCTGGATCCATATATGACTCACTTTCTACTAACAGGTGAGTGCCCTCAAGGTATGGACAAAGAAAAAAGAAGGTATTTTAGAATTTAATCCATATTTTATGTTTTATTTGATAGGGTTTTGTTTTAAAAAGACCTCAATGGATTGATCTTGAGGTGCGTAGATGATGATCAAGTTGTTAAGATTTTGGAGCATTTCTATGATGGGCCTGTAGTAGGTCATTTTGCCCCAAAGACTACTATAACAAAGATCATGAAGGTTGGTTACTACTGGAAAAAAAATCTTCAAAGATGCTTACATATGGTTAAGGAAGTGTCATGAATGTGCTCTCTTCATAGGAAAGCAAAGGTTAGTAGATTTTCCTCTCAACCCAATTCAAGTGAAGCAACCATTCATGCAGTGGGGTTTGGATTTCATTGGTATAATCAACCCCCCTTCAAATGTAGGGAATAAGTGGATGCTTATTGCAACTGATTACTTCACCAAGTGGGTGGAACCCATTAAATTAAAATAAGATAATGAAAGTGTAGTATTAGACTTCTATGATAGCATTATGACTAGGTTTGGTGTTCTATCCACTATCATATCTGATAATGCATTGGCTTTTCTTGGTTTGAGAACAATTGAATGGGATCTCAAAATGGGCATCTACCTTGGCACTTCCTCAAACTATTATCTATAAGGCAATGGACTATTTGAGTCCATAAATAAATATTTTTTGAGGATCATTAGGAGGACTATGGAGGAGAACTAGAGGATGTGGTACACCAAGTTAAAGACAACCTTGTGGGTTGATCGGGTAACTCCTAAAGATATTGTTAAAAATTCTCCATATGTTATAGTATATGGAAAGGAGGCCATGTTACCCATTTATCTTGAGCTACCTGTATTAGAGTTAGCCCATCAATTGGAGCTACTAAAAGATGAACTTATGAATGTGAGATTGATAAAACTCATAGAGCTTGAGGAGACAAGGGACCTTACAATGAAAACATTGGAGGCACATCAAGCTTAGGTCAAGAATGCTTTTGACAAGAGAGATACAACAAATAATTTTAAGGAAGGAGACCTGGTTCTCAAATGGGACTTAAACAAGGACAAACCAGGCAACCGAACCAAGTTTAATAACTTGTGGAGTGGTCCTTACTTGATCTATGGATGCAAATAGCATAACACATTCCAGCTTGCCTAATTAGATGGAGAGATATTACCAATACTAGTCAATGGGATTCATCTAAAGCCTTTTTATTGAGAGTTTCTATCCATTGTATATATTTATGTGCACTTATTTTAGTTTTCTTCTGTGTTTTCCTCTAAGTGCCTAGTGTACATCTTTTTTAGTTATGTGTTTTCCCTTCCCTAAGTTCTATGGGCATAGTTTGTTTCAATTTGGTTGTCTTTGTTGCTTCAAGGGAGATTTTTATAAATAGCTAGATTCATGCAAAAGTAGTGACTCCACACCCAATGGATTGAATAAAGCAAATGAGTTGGGTTCTCAGGCATAACATGCATGCTTACCTATGAATCACTAGAAATGTTGGCCCTTTTTTTTGGCCCACATGTCAAAGTTTACCTAAGTATGAAAAGGTAGATTTAAGGAAAGAAAATGGTAGGTCTTTAGGAGGAATTTCGGTTTTCCAGCAGTGACAACTTTGGGGTTTTTGAAGGCACAGTGCAAATCAAGTTTCTAGCAATGCTTAGCTTCTAAATGTTTCATAAGTATAAGTAATTTAGGTTTAAAAACCTAAATTACTCATATAAAGTGTATTTTAGGTTCTCCAAGGGGCACTACTTGGTTACTTCATAAGTTGTGAGTAGTTAGAAACCCTGAATAAGTAAAGGGGCATGACAAACCTAATTTGGTCTTGAAAAATGGTGCTTTTTGGGTTCTTCAAGAGACAAGTCTTTTTTAAAAAAATACAAAGAGCATTTTCAAAATGTTGAAGGGACATTTTAAGGAAAAAAGGACCAGTCAACTTTTCCAAATGTACACTTCAAATTTTCTGAAGGATTTTTCTTCTCCAAGTGGATAGTTGTAATTTTCCCAAAGGGTATGTTACCTTTTGGGATGACCACTTCAAAATTATTGAAGGGTATGTTACCCTTCGAGAGGATCATTTATGGAAATTTTAAGGGTCTCTTACCCTTTGGGAAAGTCCATTATGAAAATCTTGAAGGGTAGTTTTCAAAGATAGACACAGGCAAAAAGTCTGAAGGAATTCCTTCAAACAAATTATTTGAAGAAATTCCTTCGAGGGATTTTCTCAAAAGCAAAAAGCTAAGATAGAAGCTCGAGACCAAGTGTTTAAAGGAAATGATAGGCCAATGTTTGTCAAAATTAGGATAAGCAACTAGCTGTTAGAAGTAACTAGGTTTGAAAAGCCTGAAGTCTTAAGGCTTGAGAAGCAGTAAAGTGAGAAGACTTCAAGATAAAAAAGCTTAAAGTAAGTAGGCTTAGAGAACCCAAATTACTCTGCATAGAGTAAATCAGGTTTCTTAAAGTACTCTACTTAAAAGTATTTATAAGTGAAAGATCTGATAAATTCCAAAGTTGGATAGGCTAAAGAACTCGAATAACTCTACATATGGTAAATTAGGATTCTCCAAAGGCTTGACTTAAGCTTGGTCTGGTAATGCTAGAATCATGGTGCAATGAATGGAAGGCTACCACATGGCACAATTAGAGTAGAAAGGGACAATAAATAAAGTAAAAGTGGCACAAGGATGTTCAATAAACATGGGAGAGTCCAAGTGGTTGGTAGTTGGAAGTTATGAAGGCTCCCATCTACCATGGTTCATTGCCTGTAATCACTGTTCGATGCTTAAATGCATCACACCAAGAAGAAATATTCCAGATACTCATAGCATAAATTTTTAGATGCACCATATAAATTCTTAAATATGGGAGGGGCTCAAGAATTTTGGGTGGTGATCTATAAAGGCACATTTATTAACATCAGGGAAGGATAATGGGAGGTGCTAGCCATGTACGACTTCTTCTTTGTTCCCTTTCTCTCTTCCCCCTTCTCTTTATAAATAGAGCCTTAGAGCCCAAAAATGTATCCTTAGATTGGTGATAAAATCACTTTATGAAAATCATTGTGTAATGGACCTTTGAAGCAATAAAGATTGTTTTTACCTATTTCTTTGTCTAAAAATTGTGTTGAGTTAGCTTGTGCACTAATAACATTATGAATAAGCATCCTTCCAACCTTATTTCCCTTGTTTCTTGCTTATTTTTAGGTCTTTCAGTTACTTTTAGGTCTAAACTCATGCTTCTCGACCATTAATGGATTCTTGGTGTGAATTTTGAAATTCCTCTTTGCCTCATGTGTGGTTCAATAAGCCTAGCTTAAGAAATACTTATGCAAGTTAGTTAGTTAGGAGGTTGTGTAAGCCAACTTATCTTATGCTGAATTAGTATCTTTATCAGGCTAGGTGGATCACTTACTTTTAATGCATCACCTCCCTTAGCTTAGTTTTTTTTCAAGTAATCTCTCTTCCTTTTTCCTTGGCCATCAGTAGAATTTAACGTAGAAACCCAAAGAGCTAAAGTGAAGCACCTGAGGACCTAGCCTCATAAAAAAGTATAGAGGTTCAAATTCATCATAGGAAACCCACATCTTGAGGTTATTCCCATGATTATAGCTAGAAGTGAGAGAGCTTGAAGAAATCTCTCACAAGGGTGAAAATATAATCTATAACAGGATCTTTTGATTATCCTTGGCAGACTGGCCCTGATTGTCCTTAATGCCTTGGATGTGGAGACTAAATCTCTGCTTGAATTCTCTATTACTAATCAAGTCCATAGAAGTGGTTTGAGAATAGTTATCCAATAGACTCCCCAAAAATTTATCCATTCTAGCTACCAGGTCTTTGTCTTCCTTGATGAAGTTATCGACATTATTACACCAAGTGATCAAATCTTCTTGCTTATCCATAAAAACTACCATGAGGATATCTAAATGTCTAAGCTTGATGATCTTGAAGTCTAGGGCTTGCTTTGTCCTATGCATCTTGATGAGTTTTATCATCTAAGCTTGAGAATCCTACCATTGGGTGATTAAGGCTTGTGCCATCTCAACTTGATGGTTTAAAGCACTTAATCTAAGCTTGATGTTCTTTAAATTCTCAAATGTATCTATCAAATATTTATTCAACACTTATAATATGTCTTTATAAATTGAGAGTAGGACTTGAGCCTCCAAATCTTACTTCTCCTTCTCCAATTTTAGGATACTTTATTTCATTCCTTGGATTTTGACCAAGGTCATTGTTGATTGTGCCACCACTAAACTAGCCACATCCTCCTGATGGATGGGATGTTCTCCTACTACCTTTCCTTGAATAGGAGTTAAGCCCACAAAAGGTTTCACCTTTAGAAAATTGAATTAAACAGCGATAATGGTGGCTTTCTTTGTTACTATTCTCTCAAACCCTGATGTGTTTGGATTAAATTGGACCTTTATGTCAGACTTCTTGAATTGTGGTTTCTCAATAACTTCTACATTTTAACTCCTAGAGGCCCCTGAGGTGCCAATCCCCTGGCTCTCTTTGTTATAAAGGATTTGGATCCTTCTCTCTAATTATCTATTTATAATGTCCTAGATCCATGGCCTGACATTATCTTTTACATCTACGCTACCTCAGGTTAAGGCTAATGATGGAGAGAGAGATGGGATTTTTTATAATTTCCCATAAATAAATTAGTCAAGAATGGTTGGTCCATAAATTGAAGAGGTTAACTTCATTGGTAGGGTGAGTGAAGGTTAACCTAGGCTTATTATTAGGTGCTAAGGGCACTAAGGCCAATTCTAATTATCTCTTTCCTCCATCCATTGGGGTCAAATCCTTGCTTTTTTTATCAGAGGGATCCTCCTCCCTATTAGAACCATAGGCAATTGTAATGTCAACAAGGGAACTTTCAACTATTTCTCTTACCTCCAGGGTAATCATGATAATGATTTCCATTGGGGAAGGAGGCCTCTATGGGGATGCCTAGGGTTGAGGAACTTTTCTAGGTCTATGCTCTATCCTTGGCTCCTTAATCACAACTTTACCCTTTCCTTTTATATCCCCAAGTTTCCCAACCTAGGGTGGCTTTGTTAATTCTACTCATTGAGGCTCATAATATTGTCCTCCAATAGGTGGCTACTAATGAACAATCCTAGATGGTCCTTGTAATAAATGATAATTCAAGGGATGCAATTTCCATCTCTCTCCTGAGGGCTTATTGTCTTTGACTAGTCTATGCTCTAATTTGATGTTGTAGCCCTTGATCCTAGATAAGACCTCTTCAAAGTTCTTTGCCTTTGTATATATACCATCTCCCACACCAAGTTGATGTTTGCATTCAATATTTGGGACCTTTTTATCTTATATGTGGTTGGTCACTCTATTATTGGGGTCCCACATATTAACGTCATCTAGCTAGAAATAAAAAGAATTTTTTTAGATCACGATAATTTCCAATTCTTTCCAATCCTTGATCACGATCTTGCCATTGTCTAGTGGAAAGGGGTGGAGCTGAACTTTTTATTTTTCATGCATATACCATCTACACCTTGGATGATTTTATTATCAATATCTTGTTCTAAAATTTTACTAGGGACATGAATGGGCAATTGGTAGGGTTGAGTCATGATTCCTTCTATTCTTATTATAGTGCAATCTTTATAGAACCACACAACCCTCATGGCTTCTACTTGCCTTTTGATTAGAGGGTAGAGTCTTGGAATAGGGATAATAGTGATTGATTCAATTATATATGGGAAAAAAACATCATAGATAAATTTCATGTGGTTCTTGTATTTGAATATATGCAATTTAGAGTAGTGATGATAAATAGTGGTTTTACAATTAGGGGACCAGTTTCTGATGCTAGGGAAATCTATAGAGGCCAAGAGTGAATCCAAGAGGTAGGATATCATAAAGAATTTCTTGAAGGTCCTTCTCTTTATGGATATGAATTTCTTGGCCAAGAAAAATCTTATTAGGTCTCCAATGGGAGGGGTTATGTTCTGCTCCAACATGTAGAGAACATAAGATACCTAGACCTTACTTACATAAGTAGTGGAAGGAGCACCAAAGGCTCTATTCAGTAATGTCATAAATATCCCAACACCCTTCCTAAATTTGAAAATAGGAATCCCACCATCAAGGGACTTGAAAACATGGGAGCCTAGGATTAACCAAGGTGTGAGGACTGGATCTAGGTCTTAGGTGTTTGTCCACTCTCTCAAGGATGGGAGATCAATATGAGGCAAGGGGAGCTTATAATAATTTTGAGGGCCATTGGGGTGATGCATCAAACCTTATTAGTGCTTCCCTCTTGAATGATCCATTATTTATCTATTCTATAATCAACAAAAATGGGAATAAGGATGTCAATACAATGCATTACCTCTAGTTTGGCTATAGTATGGTGGAGGCTTGCTAGCTGAATTAAGACTAGGTCATTATATCCATAATGCGCAAATACATTCTTATTTTCCTCTTGGGAAATTAGTTGCAATTCCTCCATAAGGAAGAATAACTCAGACTAGTTCCTAATTCCATGCATGTTTAGGGTTGTTAGGTCCATATATGTCTTTGAAGATCCTTCCCTCACTATCTGAAGTTAGATAAAGTTTTTCTTCCATTATCATCTATTGCTTTCCTACTACCATTGATGACATTGAATTATACTTTCAAGGTAACCAAATGTTTCATTAGGGTACTTTATTTAAGGTTCATTTATACTATTCTAATTACTTTGTGACTAATTTAGCTGACTTGGGTATTCTTTATAAAGGGTTTAGGGTTTTTGAGTTTTAATGGTGGTAATTTCTAGTTTCTTAATCTTATATGTGCCTTAGATTTGATGAGACCTTATTCTCATTCCCTTTGCTCTTTCAAGCTTAGGATATCTTTGATTTTGATTCTCCATGCTTATGTGGATGATCTGGAGTTCATTTCAAAAAAAAATCTAAATCATGATGAAACTGATTTCATAGCATAGAGCTTGTCGAGAGCTTTCCAGTGCTTTTTGTGGTTTGCAAAATGGACACCGTATGCAAAAGATATGGTTTTTTGAAGTTCTGATGCCACAGGGAAAAATGTGGTGTCGTAAGATGACGTGGCACAATGTGGACATTCCAAGTGGACCAATCAGATGGTGACACATGGTAGTTAATGGGTGTCCAAAAACTTTGGGTTATTTTTGTCTTTGACAACATGCACGGATAAATGCATTGTATTTGGCAAGTCCATAGAAAAATCTCATTGTATTTGAATTTGCAAAGTCTAGGATAATTGGTTTAACGCTTTGTAATGCCAAGTCATTGTCCACATGCCACATCCCAAACATGCCAAGTTTGGGGGAACATGAGAATAGACATGCTAAGTTTGGTGTGGAGATCCCACCAAAAGGGGGGCATTGACAATGTAAAAGGGAGCTGCCATTCTTTATTTAAACCTGGAGAACCGTTCTCATTACTAATGTGGGATAAAGGAATAAGTCTAAGTGCCCAAAAAGGTTGGTCAAAGACTTGAACCGCTGACCTCCCATGAAAAAGAGATAAGCTTGGACCACTTATTCTATAGACTTACAAGTATTTTGAGAGGAGCGAACTTGTATTTAAAGGTAAACTTCTGGCCAACTGTGTATTGGAGAATATAGACCATTTACAGTATTTGGTCATTTTGGAGCCCTTAGAGGCTGAATCAGAGCTCAGACTAAACTACAAATTTGTTTATAATTATGATACACTCTGTGAAGTATATTCATTTTCCCATTTTTGAAGAATTGGTGATGTCATTTTGAGCTATAGAAGTTGCTAATTTTGATTTGGAGAAGCCTTTGCTTGTGATTCAGGAAGGTGAAGGATGTGCTGAGTCAACCAAGGTCTTTCAAAGGTCTGAAACACTATTTTTTTAGAGAGATATGATCTTTTGTTGTTTTTAAGTATTATTTTATCTTGCAAATTTTAGCAACATTAATGGATCAGTTTAATAAGAACCCGAGGACAAAGGAATTCCAAACCCCGTAAACAATTTCTGTGTTTTGATCTTAGAATTCATTTTTGCATTTTAGTTTCAGTTAACTTGAAGATTATAATTCAGATTTATATTAGAATGCAAAATATAATCATTTGATCATTTACGAGAAATTGGATAAAATAAAGAATTTGAAAAATCTGACGGTTTCAATGGATAATTGATGTGATCTATCAATTCACCTTTATTTCAATTTTGAAACTTGATTTAGATCAAATTTTCATCATTTTTATGTCATTTCTACATCTTATAAGTTGAGAAATCTAGAATTCATACTTTTAAAATTTCACTTTGAGTTTATCAGTGGTGTTTACGGATCAGTGGAGCCTATGTGGTGTGGCTCTGTGCCTTTTATGACAATTTTCATAAATGCTAGTTGGAGACTAGCTGTTGGATTTCAAAAGATTTCTTTATTTTGCTTTGATAATCCAAATCCAAGTTCCTATGTTATTATTAGTCCCTTTATCTTTAAGTTCATGGCTATGCCACTTGGCACCCTCGTAAATCTTCCCCATGCTACTTACTCTTACTAGTTGTTATCCCTACCATGCGTTAGCTACGTGTCAAGCTCATGGGGCCTTTGAAATGTCTTCAGGCTCATCACATCATTAGATAAAATTTAGAGAGTGAGTGATCACTTTTTATTTTTACAAGGTCTAAGTCATTTAATTGAGTGCCTTTATTAAATGGGTCCCATCATATTTTTGTCCTTTAAATGGCAAACTACCATGCATCCTCCTCACATGGTTCTGTGTACCTCTATTAGTTACCTTGGCCATGGGTAGGCCATATGTCAAGCTTGTGAAGCCTTTGAAAATTATTCAGGCTTGATGCACCATTGGATCAAATCTAGCAGGAGAGTGATCACTGTTAGATCCTACAAGATACACACCTTTTAATCAATTCCATGACTATATAAACTTACACTTAAAACTATGTTCCTAAAGTCCTTTTATTTTAAGAAACACAAATCAACTTAGGTTAAGGCCTTTTATGCTAAGGATTTCTACGTGAAAATACTAAGAATTCCTTTTAAAAGGTCTTTAGAAATTCCCCTTTTCCTTACGCTTTGAAAAATTTTCTAGGTTAAATTTGGCAGGCTCGATAACATCAACTACATCCTCATAGATGTTAAATGATAGGAGTGAGCTTGTCAAATTTAAGATAATAGAATTGCTTCAGTCTAATGACTAAGTGCAACACATCGGGATATCAATAATTCTTGTGGCTTTGGGGTTAATGTGTGCCATCAAATTAAGGACCTTGAGGTAGCGAGGACCATTGGATAATAATCTAAGTTCTTGATAGTGATTGGTCTCCCTTTTGGTGTCAACTTTGGTTTGTGTCGTTAGATCAAAATCTTTGATTGAATGTGATGCATCGGATCTACAAAAGTGCATGATTTTTAAGTTAAGGACTGATATGTATAAAGGTTTCGACTAAGATTTTGACCTTTAAAAGTTTGTTCATGCTTGCAAACACCAAGATATTTAAACCTTAATAAAAACCTAGTTAATCCAAAAGGGCTCTCAAGTTATAAAGGGGAAAATAAAATGTCCAAGTCTTTATTTTATATTAATGTTTGGTCATGTTTTGTTTCTCATGGGTGTTTGAATTCAAACCCCTAGGGTTTACTACTTAAGAACCCTATCTTTCTCCATATAAACTGCAACTAATCACCTCAAAGACAATCATTAGCAACATTAGTTCATAAAACATAATCACAACCAGATACACTAAGGCTCATATCTTTTAATTGAATTGCCTTTAAATTTCAAGAGAGAATAACCCTTTCACATTCAATCTAGAACACATATGTTTTGAAACATTCACAAGGGTCCCCTTTCAACAAAATAACAAAAATGGGGGTATGTTGGTCTCAACAAATGGAGACTCACAGGGGAACATAGCAATATGTTGGAACCTAGGGCTCTGGGTTAGACTTGTACATAAGTTTTTTAATCCCATTTTGACATATACCATCTCTTGAGTTGATTCTCAGTTAAAACAAGCCTCTTATGTGTAAAATTTGAACCTAGATATTAAAACAAAAACATTTAGTGTGTGCTTTGATTCCACTTACTATTTGCCATGAGACTTCAAGAAACAACATCTAAGTTCATATCCTTTTTGCCATTGCATTTGAATTTGAGCATATTTAAATATTCTCTTAGGAATAATTTCTCTTAATTTAGGGGAGACTTGGGCATTGCTCTACTTCTATCCAAGCATCTATAGCCCCGACAAAGATACCTTTGGCTCCACTCATGGCCTTGCTCCATTTCTAGCCAAGCATCCATAACCCCAGTGGAGATTTCTTGAATCCTCTAACTTTGCATCTTTTGATTTAACATTAAGTATTTTTTTTTGTTTATAACAAAGGTTGGGATCTAGGATAGCTAGGTTTAAGGATTTGGTCAAATGTTCTAGCCTTAAGATACTCTCCTTTAGTTGAAACTTTAATCCTAGACAAGGATGTGTTTTAAGTGTAAGCATGAATGTGAATTAACAAACTAAATTCACATTATACACATATGATTCTTCTTAAAACCAAGCTTTGATTTAGAATAAGGTTTGAATCTTTGTGGGACATTTAGCTCTTATACCTATCTATGTCAATGCCCTTGGTTTCATCATGATGCTTTATTGCCACCTCATGTTCACTTTTTTTAAATTCATACTCACATGTTTTGATCAATTCTAAAAAAATATAATCTATGAGAATTTACTAAAACCAAGAAACACTACCAAGTAGAAAAGATGAAACACAAACAAATAACAAAAATAGACAAACACAAGAAAACAAATATATACAAGCCTGACAAGAAAAAACAAAGCAAGAAATGAAACTAATTATCCTACCTACTCTAACCTTAACAATCTTACAAATTTATTCCATGAAGACCTATGGTGGGGCAACAACAAAGTACTGCTTGATGTATTACCCATTGGTGGGAAAATTAAACTCTACTCCTTGAAGATCCTTCATCTTGAAAGTGTTGTTGCCTAAGATTTCTACAATCTGGTATAGACCAATCCAAAAGGGGGTGAACTTGCCATGTTTTCCTTTAGGCTCTAATGCCTTGTACCAGAGGAGGACTAGATCTCCCTACCTAAACACTTTCACTTTGGACCTTTTATCAAACCATATTTTCATGGTTAATTGGTGCCTACTAAAGTTTGAAAATGCCTTTTCCCTAGCATCTTCCATTTGAATGATGTCTAATAGCCTAAAATTAGCAAGTTCCTGGCTATCCTCCATGTATTCTTGCATAAATGTGTATGTATGAAAATTTAAGGTGATGGGAAAGATATGCTCCTAACCATATACTAAAAAAAATGGTGAAGGCCTTGAGGGATTGTTTGATCTTAATTTTGTCTACCCATAATGCATATTTAAGGAGTTTATGCCATGTCCTAGGTTTCTCTATTACTAACTTTTTGATGGCCTTCATCAGGTTCTTGTTTGTGGATTCAAAAACATCATTTCCCTGAAGATATTGATTAGAGGAAAACTTGAGTATAATACCTTGGTCATAAGCCCATTCCATCATTTCAATGGATATGAAGGCAAATCCATTATCACAAACTAAGGAAACTAGGGTTCCAAATCTGGTGCAAATATTTTTCTCTAAGAAAATAATCACCTCTTTTGTTCTACATTAATTAGTGGCTACTACCTCAGTCCACCTAGTGCAATAGTCTATAGTAGTTAGGATATATTTTTGACCTTTAGAAGAATTGGGGTTGATCACTCTTATGAAGTCTAATCCCCATTGCATGAAAGGCTTCTCCACCATCACAGGTTGTAAAGGCATGACTACCTTTGGCTCTTTTATGCTAAAGATCTAGCATGAATGACACTCCCTCACATGTTTGTGTGCATATTTAAAAAGGGTGGGCCAATAATACCCATCCCTAAGAATATTATGGGTTGTGGTTTTCCCTGAAGGATGTCCACTACCCAACTTTTCATGGAAAGTAGACATTATTTGAGAGGCCTCTTCTTTCGATACACATCTTAAGTAGAGCCATTCAATGTTTTTTCTATAAAGGATTCCATCTTTGATGAGGTAATGGGATGCTTTGAGCCTTAAAGATCTCTTCTATTCTCTGGTGAGTCATAGGGGACAACTACCTCTAATAAGAAGATGCATTAAATAATCATACCATTCATTGGGTTAGAAGTTTTGTTGATCCACTTGCATGACATGGAGCTTGGGGTCAATATTGGTAATCGTCTGAACTAAGCCTTGACATTTCACTAATTTGGCAATTTTCATTTCTATATCATACTCTTGTAGGATTTCCATCCACTTGCCTCTTATTTCCCCAAGCTCATTCTAAATCAACATAAGCTTTGTGGCTGGGTCAGGTAAAATGGCATGCACCTTATTTCTAAGCAGGTAATGTCTAATCTTTTTTATTGCCTTTACCAAGGCATAGGATTGCTTATCAACAATGGAATAGTTCACCTATATATTTTTGAATTTGGTGCTCATTAAGGCTATAGGGTGGTCATTCCCATCAACCTTTTGCATTAAGACAATAGTCATGGTGTGGTTAAAAACAAATGAATACAAGAAAAAGTCTTCTAAAAAGTTAGGACTTATTAATACTAGGGCTTGACTAATTGCTCTTTTAATGTCATCAAATTTTTTCTTGGATTATTAATTCCAAGAAATTTGCACATATTTCTTAAGTATATCATTCAAAAGTTTTACAATCTCAACAAAACCTAAAATAAACTTCCTCATGAAGTTAATATTGCCAAAGAATGACTTTAGTTATTTTCGGCTATTGGGTAGCCCAATTTTAGAAATGGCCTCCACTCTATTAGGACCTTCAAAGATCCCATCTTTGGTAATGACATGATCCAAAAAAATTTCTTTAGTGACACAAAATATGTTTTTCTTGGGGTTAAGAGATACACCATACTTCTTACATCTGTCAAATACTTGTCTCAAATGCACAAAATGTTCTCCATTTTTAGAGAATACTATGAGATCATCCATATATATGATGATGAATTTACCCAGTAAACCTTGGAAAGCATGGTCCATGGCCCTCTAAAAAGATTCCCCTACATTAATTAATCTAAAATGCATTCTCTTGTAAGCATATGTTCCCCATTTAGTAGTAAAAGTTATTTTCATCCTATCTTCTGGAGCAATAACCACCTAGTTATATCCAAAAAATCCATCCAAAAAAGACATCATGGTAGATCCTAAAAAAACTTGGTAACTTGGTCTAGAGAAGGCAAGGGGTAATTATCCTTTTTAGATGCTCTATTCAAATTTTTGAAATTTATGCATAATCTTATTTCCCCATTCTTTTTTTTGACTGGGACCAAGTTTACAACCCAAGTGGAATGCCTAATAGGAAACATGATCCTTACATCCAATAGTTTCTTGACCTCCTTAAAGATCATGGGTTCTAAAATAGGTTTAACTAGTCTTTGATTATATCTACAGGATTTGTAACCCTCTTGGAGAGGTATAGGATGAGTAATAACCCTTGGGTCAAATATTTTTAGATCTTCATAAGACCAAGCGATTACATTTTTGTATTTTGTAAGCATGTCTCTAGCTTTTCTATTTTCTATTTCAGTGCAAGCCTTCCCTATATTCACCATTTGGGGTTGATCATGTGGCCAAGGTTTATTGCATGATAGTATTTATCACTTTCCTTGGGTTGCTTAGGTGCTTCAAAAATCTTGTCAAGATCAAATAGCCTTTCTAATGAAATCATCCCTTTAGGTATCTTATTGTCACTTAGTTGGATGATTTTACCATTAAGTTCACTCTCAAGAAACATTTCATCAGCGTCATCAATAATGTGAGCTTTAAAGGCTCTAGAATTAGTCAAGAAATCCATAATTTATTGATCATCATTGAAAAATTAGAAGTGATTTATGTTATCAAGGACTGAGGGACATGGTATAAGCTCAATACTAAGGTTTTGAGAATCATGATTAGGCATGAGGTTAGCTATAGTAGAGGAAATCTCAACAAAAACTTTGTTTTCTTCCCTAGGGACATACAAGATATTGAAGACATTAAGAAATTCCACCCAAGTCCCAAACTCTAAATTTGTACCTCTTAAGGTAATATATCTTGCATTGGTACTTGCTCCTTATTTGATTAACTACAAGTTCAAAATATCCATAAACAAGGAGTTCCTTAACTTTATGCTTGATGGCAATTTGTAATCCTAGGATGAGAGCCTCATACTCAACCAAATTATTGGTGTAGGGGAATCGTAACCTATAAGATGCATGGAATCTTTTTCTATAGGGTCTATCAATACAATACCAACCACTAATCCTAATTTGCATTTGACACCATCAACATATAACTTCCACATGATAGGCATTGGAGGAGAGCTCTTAAAACTAGGTTCCTTTGTAGTTTCTAAATTGAAAACTACTAAATCAAAATCTAGGAAGTCTACCCTTTCATTGATAACATTATATTATGTTATCATGTGTTTCATTATGGGTTCCCTTTCTACTATTCTCTAATTTAGCACACTTTCCAAGGTAGCCATAAGTGTGAGAAATTAGTAGACATGTAACCATTTAAGGCCTTAGTCCATTCTCTACTCAAGAGGAATCCATAAACATTTATAATATCCACCACTTGTATGCCAATAAATTGCTAAACCCTAGTTTCACTAGATAGTTGCATATGCACATTTAATAGTTCCTTAATGACCTTGAATCTAGATTTATCCAATTGATTAACCACCCTATTAGACTTTATTGGTGTTAACCTAAGTTGTTCACATATCCCATTAGTCATAATGTTGGTTGAGGCTTTAGAATCTAAAAGATAATTATGGAGATTCTTCCCAAATATCCTAACTGTAAGCAAGAAGGGCGGGGACCCTGATTTGGTTACTTGCATAATTACATTAGCACTATCACTCTTAAGGGGATTCCTAGGTTTCTTGGACAATGATTCCAAGAGTAAATCTCTTTGTTCTATAATTTGAGTTAGCTCATGTAGAGTGATGTTGGATTTAATCTTTTTCATATCTTCTATAATATTGTAACCAATCTTGTTTAAAGATTATACAGTAGGTTTAAAAGAGCTTCCTTTGGGAGGTTCATGATTATTCTTTGATACAGTGTCTGGAGGGGTCCCATAGTTGTTAGGTGGGGTAGAAGTGGTTAATGGCTATTTTTTCTCCCTATTTCTTAGAGGATATGTCTTCAAGAACTAATGGAATGCTTGAATCTCTTCAAGAATATTATCAAGCTCATTATCTTCTTGAAAGGGGAATTAAAAGGCTTCTACCATTTCACTTGGTCAGATGGTTTAGATTCAAAAATACTTGCATCAACATCTTTGTTTGGAACCACTTCAAATGTGTCAAGTTCTTCTTGGAAAGCTTTACAGGTTTTGAAAAATTTAATGCAGTCAATCTCACCATGCTTGGAGGTAGCATGCACCCTATAATAGTCTATTTAGGCAATATCAATGAGGTTAATATCCATAGTCCTTTTTCGAGAAGAAGGCTCATTAGCTTTATTATTATAGAAACTATCATTCTAAAATTTAACTCTAGGCATGTTAAACTTTTGAAAAGTGAAGTTCCTTCTAGGGTTATCATTAGTGTTACCAACTTACTTTTGTAATTGCAAGAAGTTTGTACTAAACTTCTGGACCATTTTTAATATAGATTCATTCTCATTATTTGGAGTCTCAAAATTTTGACCCTAGATATTGTTAATGCCATTGATAGGCACTAAATCCTTCTAGTCATTGATATGAGATCCATTGGTAGCTTGATGGCTTAAGAAACCTAGGTTCTAAATAGGGGCAACATGGCTAGTAGGTAATACATTAAATGTAGGGAAATGGTTTAATGCTAGAGTATTTTAGTTATATTGGGAAAAGGTTTAATTCAGGCATTTGAGGATTAACATTTGAGATAGAACAAGCCATCTATCCTTGGGGTTGCATTTGGTCATTAATAACCACTACTTCAAAATAATCTTGAGCCAATGTGATGATAATTGGGATAGCTCTTTTAAGAAATACAAAAGTCATGGCTTCAATAACATCTTTGTAAACCTCTATAGCTAAAGCTTCATTAGGTTTATATGGATCCATGGTCTGACTAAACATCTTTTGGAACCTAGCATTGAAGGACCTAACAGGTTCACTTGCATCTCTCTTAATAGTTGTGAATTGATAATAGATTACACAGGGGCTTATGATCTTTCCAAATTGATCAATAAAAATAGTGTCAAATTTATTCCATGAGGTAATATAATTGTCAAGGAAAATAAAGAACCATTCATATGTAACATCTTTGAATGTAAATGGAAATAACCTACATGCTACATCTTCATGAATAACATTTAACAATCTTAATACAAATTTGAAAGATTTAACATGTTCCTTTGTAGTTGTAATATTAGTTGGACTAAATATTAGCAAATATTTTTTAGTATTACATGGTAAATCATGAACCACACCTGGTATATTGATTGGGGAACTTCTAATCCATGCCATATTTGAATGAAGATCGAACATATGAATCCCTTGCAAGGGTGAAGATGGTAGAGATTTAAAATGCCTACACCTTCCTCTATCTTTCCTAGTTCTTCTATGGATTTTTAGCTCGAGTAAGGGTTCTCTAGTCTCTGAATGTGATCTAGTCCTAATCCTTGGCAATTCTAGCTTGAGGATTAAGGATCTTGTTTCAAATATGATGAGTAAAGTTAGATCCTCATAGATAATCAATAATCAACTTGTATATTAAGATTATTTTACAAGGATTTGCTCAGAAGAGGACAAAGGACATCAATCTTTGACTAAACAAGCTCAAAGATGTGTTGAATCATGCAAAAATGACCATTCTTTACAACTTATGACTCAAATAAACTTCTTATTGACAAATAATTGTCAATTTTAACCAAAATAAGCCATTCTAATTTCACATACTAATAAATTCTTAGCACTAAAATATGTATTTACTAGAATTAAGCATATGTATTCAAATAATATCAATATTTTCCTGAGTAAACCCAAAGACTGGTATAAAACCATGAAGGTCACCAATATTTACACAATTTATGCTAAAATAAATAGATACATGTAAAATATAGACTGATCTTTGACCAAATACGAAAAAACCAACAAAGATCTTTAAAGATGCATGGTCCTCCTTCTAGCACCAGTGGAAATTCCTCATATTGATGCTTCTAAATGTACCACAGGTGCTCTTTAATTTTGATAAACACTTCTCATTTTAGGATTTGAAAAATCCAAGGCATGAGTTGTAGTTTGTGATAATACAGTGATGTCTATGGTGGAATAGAAGTAGAGTATGGGAGTTGTCCACAATATTTATTTAAGTTTAGTGGTTGAGAGCCACCAGGGTCTAAATATTTGGATCTTTGTGAATTTGATGATTTCGAGACTAATCTAAATGAATATTAACAATGATATTTAAACTAAAGTGAGTCTTGATAAAAATAAGAAAAAGGAAGGGTAAGGTAGAAAGGAAACATGATTGCAAAATCTCATCTCAAATATTATGACAAAATTCTAATTACTTTGAGCACACATGAACCAGTTTATGTTATAAAATAACATGAACTCAGATTACATCACAAATTAGGAAAAATTTGGAGGAAATGTAGAAACTATAAGTAAGAACCAAGTTTACTTTAAATGCTTGTTATTGTGGTCTGAATAGCCTAAGCACATCCAAATGTAAAGAAAAATAAAAATAAGTATACTTGAGATACTTATGGTTAATATAGCATTAGCATACATCAACAACCCTATGATAGAGGATGTGAATCAAAGTATAGATAATCCTTCAAACTTAAGATGATAACCTACAATTAAGAGACAACATTGACATTTAACAAACTATAAAGACAATCTTTTTATAATTCCTTAGTTATATTAAATGCTCCTAGTATATAATTGCTCAAAATCTCTCTCTTTTACAAAATAGTAATCCATACCTATTTATAGGAAACATAGGTGGTTCACTATTTAACTTTCTCAAAATATCCACATGAAGGATAAGGACAATTGTCATTAATACAAATATTACAATGTATATAACCTACTATGTCAAAATTGACAAAAGGAAACCATATATGCTAACATGATAGCATATATTTGTTCCAAAAGGATATTCTTTTAAAAATTACATTAGTAGTGGGCCCCTTGATTAGCCCTATCTAAGGAAGTCCTTCACTTTGGTGTATTTATCTTTAATTAGCTCAAAATCCACTGCAAGCTTCAGTGGACAATCCTCCTCTTAACTTGTCAGTGTGTCAAATTCCTTTTCACTCTTGGTCATGAGTTCCTTGATACATTTGCTTCCATTATTTGCTTCCCTAAAGTAAGGATATTATCAAGGATATTTTGATTATCCTTAGCAGAATGGCCCTGATTATCCTTAATAACCTAGATGTGGACACCAACTCCCTGCTTAACTGATTAGGTCCATATTAGTGGTTTGAGAAGGGTTATCCAATAGACTCCCCAAAAGTTTCTCCATTTTGGTTATTAGGTCCTTGTCTTCCTTGATGAATTTGTCAACATTGCTACATGAGGTGATCAAATATTCTTGTTTATCCATCAAAACTGCCATGAGGATATCTAAATGTCTAAGCTTGATGATCTTGAAGTCCAAGGCTTGTTTTGTCCTATACATCTTGATGAGTTCTATCATCTAAGCTTGAGAATCCTACCATTGGGTGATTAAGACTTGTGTCATCTTAACTTGATGGTTTAAAGCACTTAATATAAGATTTATTTTCTTTAAATTCTCAAATATATCCAACCAAGATTTATTTAGCACTTGTAATATGTTCTCAAGAATTGAGAGTAGGACTTGAGCCTCCAAATCCTACTTCTCCTTCTCCAAGTTGAGGATCCTTTGCTTCATTCTTTGTATTATAGCCAAGTTCATTGTTGATTATGCCACCACTAAACTAGCCACATCCTCCTGATGGATGGGATGTTCTCTTGCTACCTGCCCTTGTATACGCGTTAATCCCACAAAAGGTTTCACCTTTTGAAAAGTGAATTCCTCAGTGCTAATGGTGGGTTTCTTTGTTACTAATCTCTCAAACCCTGATATGTCTAGATTTAATTGGACCTTTGTGTCAGACTCCTTGAATTATGGTTACTTAGGAACTTCTACATTTTAAATTCCAGAGGCCACTGAGGTGCTAATCCCCTAACTCTCTTTGTTATGAAGGATTTGGATCCTTCTCTCTACTTGTCTATTTACAATGTCCTAGATCCATAGCTTGACATTATATTGTACATCTATGCCAACTTAGGTTAAGGCTAATGATGGATAGAGAGATGGGATTTTTTGTAATTTCCCATAAACAAACCAGTCAAGAATGGTTGGTCCATAAATAGGGTTCTCATCACTGAAGAGGTTAACTTCACTAGTAGGGTGAGTGAAAGTTAACTTAGGCTTATTTTTAGGTGCTAGGGGCACCAAGGACAATTTTTCTTGTCTCTTTCCTCCATCTAATGGGGTCAAATCCTTGCTTACTATATCAGAGGGATCCTCCTCCCTATCAGAACCATAGGCAATTGTAATGTCAACAAGGGCACTCTCTACTATTTCTCCTACCTCTAGGATAATCATGCTAATGATTTCCAATAGGGAAGGAGGTGTTTATGAGGATTCCTAGGGTTGAGGACCTTCACCAAGTCTATGATCTATCCTTGGATCCTCAATCACAACTTCACCCTTTCCTTTTATATCCTTAGGTTGCCCAACTTAGGGTGGCTTTGTCAATTCTACTCAGAGAGGCTCAGAAGATTATCCTCCAATAGGTGGCTCCTAATGAGTAGTACCAAATGGTCCTGACAATAAATGATAATAAAAGGAATGCAGTTTCCATCTCTCTCATAAGGGATTATTATCTTTGACTAGCTTATGCTCTAATTTGATGTTGTAGCCCTTGATTCTAGATAGGACCTCTTCAAAGTTCTTTGCCTTTGTATAGATACCATCTCCCACACTTGGTTGATGTTTTTATTCAATCTTTGGGACCTTTTTATCTTGGATTTGGTTTGTCACTCTATTATTGGGGTCCTACATCTTAAGGTCATCTAGCTATAAATCAAAATAATTTCTCTAGATAGAAATCAAAAGAATGTCTATAGATCACCATAATTTCTAGTTGCTTCCAATCCTTGATCACAATCTTGTTAATGTCCAATGGAAAGGGATGGATTTGAGCCTTCTTATTTTTATTACATATCCTATCCACACCTTGGATGATTTGATAGGCAATATCTTATTCTTAAATCTTACTAGGGACATGAATGGGAAATCAGTAGGGCTGAATCATGATTCCTTATATTCTTATTACAGTGTAATCTGAATAGAACCACACATCCCCCATGGCTTTTACTTGCCTTTTGATTAGAGGGTGCAGTCTTGGCATAGGGACACTAGTGATTACTTCATAGATAGCTAGGAAAACACCCTTATAGATTAATTACATGTGGTTCCTATATTTGAATATATGTAATTTAGAGTAATGATGAGAAATAGTGGTTTTAACATTAGGGGACCAATTTCAAATTCCAGGGAAATCTACAGAAGCTAAGAGTGAATCCAAGAGGTAGGACATCATAAAGAATTTCTTAGAGGTCCTCTTGATGGTTATGAACTACTTGTCCAAGAAAAATATTATTAGGTCTCTAATGGAAGGGGTTAATTTCCACTCCAACATGCAATGAATAGAAAATACCTAGACCTTGCTTACATAAATAGTGGAAGGGGTACCAAAGACGCTATTCAGTAAGGTCACAGCTATCCTAATGCCCTCCCTAAATTGGACAATAGGAATCCCACCATAAGGGGACTTAAAAACATGGAATCCTTGGATTAACCAAGGTGTGAGGATTGAATCTAGGTCCTAGGTGTTTGTCCACTCTCTCAAGGATGGGAGATCAATATGAGGCAAGGGGAGCTTATAATAAGTTTTGAATGCCATGGGGGCAATGCATGAAACCTTCTTAGTGATTCCCTCTTGAATGATCCATTATTTATCTATTCTACAATCAATGAAAATGGGAGCAAGGAGGTCAATATAATGCATTACCTTTAGTTTGGCTATAGTATGGTAGAGGCCTACCAACTGAATTTATACTAGGTCATTATAACTCTAATGCACAAAGGCATTCCTCTTTTCTTCCTAGGAAATTGGTTATAATTCCTTCATAAGGAAGAATAACTTAGACTAGTTCCTCATTCTATGTATGTTTAGGGCTTTTAGGTCTAGTTCTATGTCTTTGAAGATCCTTCCCTCACTGTATAAAGTTAGATAAAGTTATACCTCCATCTTCATCTATTACATACCCACTATCATTGATGACATTGAATTATACTTTCAAGGTCACCAAAGGTTTCAGTAGGGCACTTACTTCAAGGTTCATTTACACTATTCTGATTGCTTTATGACCAATTGAGCCAACTCAGGTCTTTTTTATGGAGGTTTTAAGGTTTTTGAGCTTTAATGGTGGAAATATCTAATTTTTTATTCTTAAACATGCCTTAAATTTGATGGGACCTTATTCTCATTCCCTTGATCTTTCAAGCTTAGGAGGTCTTTGATTTTGATTTTCCATGCTTACATGGAGCCTATGTGGCATGGCTCTATGCCTTTCATGGAAATTCTCATAAAGGCTAGTTGTAGACTAGCCATTGGCTTTTAAAATCTTTCTTTATTTCACTCTGATAATCCAAATCTAAGTTCCTATGTTCTTATTGGTCCCTTGATCTTTAAGTTCATGGCTATGCCACTTGACACCCCATCAAATATTTCTCATGATGCTTACTCTTACAAGTTGCTATCCCTGTCATGCATTAGCCATGTGTTGAGCTCGTGGGGCCTTTAAAAAGTCTTTAGGCTTGATGCCTTTTTGGATCAATTCTAGTGAATGAGTGATTTCCATTGATTTTTACAAGGTCTAAATCATTTAATTGAGTTCCTTCATTAAATGGGTTCTATCAAATTTTTGTCCTTCAAAAGGAAAACTACCACATATCTTCCTCATGGAGCTCTATGTACCTCTATCAATTACCCTATCTATGGATAAGCCATGTGTCAAGCTTATGAAGCATTTGAAAATTCTTCAAGCTTGATGCACTATTGGATCAAATCTAACAGGTGAGAGACCACTGTTGGATCTTGTAAGATGCACACCTTTTAATCAGTTCCATGAATATATAAACTTAAACTTAAAATGATGTTCCTAAAGTCATTTTATGTTAAGAAAAACAAATTAACTTAGGTTAAGGACTTTTATGCTAAGTCTTTCTACATAAAAATACTAGGAATTCCTTTGAAAGGATCTTTAGAAATTCCCCCTTTGCTTAGGCTTTGAAAAATTGTCTAGGTTAAATTTGGTAGGCTCAATAACATCAACTACATCCTCATAGATGCTAAATGATGGGAGAAAGCTTATCAAATTTAAGATAATGGAATTACTTTGGTTTAATGACTGAGTACATCAGGCTCTCGAGAATTCTTAGGGCTTTAGGGTCAATGCATGCCATCGAATTAAGGCCACTGAGGTAGCGAGGATTGTCAGATCATAATCTAAGTGCTTGATAATGATTGGTCTCCCTTTCAGTGTTGGCATTGGTTCACACCATTGGATCAATATCTTTGATTGAACATGAGGTTTCAGATCTAAAAAAGTGCATAAGCTTTAAGTTAAGGCCTGATATGTATAAAGGTTTAGACTAAGGTTTCAACCTTTAAAAGCTTTTTCATGCTTGCAAACACCAAGATATTTAAACCTTAATAAAAAACTAGTTAATCCAAAATTGCTCTCAGTTTTAAATGGGAAAATAAAAGGTCCAAGTCTTGATTTTATATTAATGTTCGGTCATTTTTTAAAACATAATCAAAGCTTAATATAAAGTCAAACTTAGGGTTTTTATAACCAAAATGAAATATAATTTCCCACCAAACTTTTCCCTTGGACATTTAAATTTAAACCCTTAGGTTTTACTACTTAGGAACCCTAGCTTTCTCTATATGAAACTAATCACCTCAAAGACAATCATTAGCAACATTAGTCCATAAATTATAATCATATCTAGATACACTGAGGCTCATGTATTTAAATTGAATTGCCTTTAAATTTGAAAAGAGAATAACCCTTTCACATTCAATCTAGAACATAGATGTTTTGAAATATTCACAAGGGTCCCCTTTTAGCAAATGCATGAAAATGGGGGTATGTTGGTCTCAATAAGTACCTTGCACCACTTAAATAATACATGCAATTAGTAATTCTAGGTAATGGAATCTATAACTAATTGTAATCTTGTTTATAGCTTTGAAATATGTGCACATTCTCCATCATCCATCCTTTTTATGGGTTATTAATGTTGGAATAACACAAGTACTTAAGCTTTCTCTAATCAGGCCTTTGTCTAGAAAATCTTGCACTTACATTTTTATCTTCTCATTGTCTTTTGGTGTCATCCTATAAGCTACCTTGTTTGGTAGATTGGCTCCTAGAATCAAAATTATATGGGGATTGATGCTTCTCATTAGATACAGTTCATTCGGTAAATAATCCACAACTATATCAACAAATTCTAAGTCTCTAGAGGTAAAAAAATTAGTTTAATAGTTGTAATAATTATTTTAGGTTTACCAACTAATGCATATATTACCTCTTATTCTTTAGTTAGGTTCAAGAACTCTTTCCCAGTTGTTAACAACACCTTAGAGTTGAATTTTACTATTGCATTCTCCTCTTTTAATTGTATGAGTGTGTGATTCTTTCCATCTTTTTCAAAAGTGTAAGTATTACTTCTCCCATCATGTATGGCTCTCTTATCAAATTGCCAAGGTATGCCCAATACATGGTAGACATCCATGGGCAAGATATCATATAACACCTCATCTTTATAGATTCATATTTGAAACTCCACTTTACATTACTCATTTACCAATACTTGGTGTCTTTTTTATAGCCATGACACCTTGTAAGGAGTGGGATGTGTTAAATTTTTCAATCCTAACCTATCAACCATTTCTAAAGATACTAGATTATCCATACTAACACTATCTATAATTACCTTACAACACTTACCTTTGGACTTAAAATTAGTGATAAATAACAATTTACTTTGTGTTGGTTCTTTGATCTCCTTATTGGGTTTGATAAATACCCTCCTCATAAGCCAATACTCTCCTACTTTAGGTGCATCCTCATGAAAATGTTATCCCATACTCTCTTCCTTAGCCTGAACAACTTGATTACTACCTTCAGTTATTACGTGGTTTGTTTGTGGATTCTTAGGGCATTCATATAACCTATGTCCAATATTCCTTTTACACTATAAGCATTTTCTCCAAAATTCTCTTCCTCTACCTCTTGTGTATGGTCTCCTACATATATAGGAATATCCACCTCTTGTAGATTGAATTTGACTTTGTGAACTACTTGTCTCTTCATTAGGAACCTGTAGCTAATTTATACCACCTTGATGTCCCCTACCTCTAAAATTTTTACCTCTACCCCTAGAATGTTAAATCTACTTCCTAGATAGTTTCTCCTATAATGGAAAATTGATATGCTTACTCCACTAATCTTGGTGATATAAGACTAATTTCATCATGGATGTTGAACTTTAATCCATTAAAGTATCTATCCACCTTTTCCACATCTTCCTCTATGTGACCTAACCTGATTGTTAATCTTTATAACTCATCTATATAATCTTTCATTGTCATGTCATTTTGAGTTAGGTTTTGAAGCTTATTGAATAGATTAGTCTGGTAATATTTTGGCATGAATTTTTATTTCAATTTGACTACCATTCTATCCCAATTCTTGATCTTCTCTTTGTTTCTTTTATTTCTTTCATAGTGGGTACTATCCCATCAAAGAGATGCATGTCCTTTCAACCTTGTATAGGAAAATTTAACCCTATTGTCTTCAACTATTCCTTCAAAATAAAAATACTTATACATTTTAGCTATCCAATCTACCAATTCTTAAACATTTAGGCTATTTTTATATACTAGAACATCTAATTTGGGCTTTGATCATATTCCTATGATTGCTTTTAGGAGTCTTTCTTCCAATCTCTCTTCATCTTCTTCTTTTGAAACTTAATTTTGTGGTTCTTCCTCTTATTCAATTAAATCAACTATCAAAACACCTTTTATTTAAGTAAATTATATTTCCTCCATATATGTCTACAAGTTTCTTATCTCCTCTAGCAATACATTTCTTGGTTGTCTTCTTTGACATGCTCTAGCACCACCTCTGGCTACTCCTCTAAATGCCATTCTTGCACTTTCTTGAAAAGTTTATTTTTTACAACCTACTCTTAAATTATTTCAATGAAATATTTATCCTTAGGTAACCTATTAATTACAACCAAATCCATGATCTAATACCCAAAATGATGGTGATGGGTTAAAAGAAGAATTAAATTTATAATTTTTACTTATACGAAAGACTAGGCCTACAAGCCTTATTGATAATATTTATGGTTATTTGAGACAAAAAAGGAATATTATTTATATAAAAACGTTTATCACATTTATTTAATTTTATTTCAACCATTATTATTTATATTTACCTTTGTCTTAACTTGAAAATTCAAGATATTCAAAAACATGGGTTTCTAGCCTTTACAATTAGGCCAATCGACCGCAAATCAATATTATGTTATTATTTAGATGATAAAAAAGATTTAAAGTGATTAAATACATTAAAATATAACCTCTTTCATCTTTCTACATAGTTTCATTAATTTTAGAGGGTTAAATTTCAAGTTATAGTGATTTGGCCTATACATAGGCCGAGAGTACTAAAAAAGAGACCATTTGAATTTTATGATAGTTTTTTGAAAAAATTCAATTGTATATGGTCTAACCCACCATTTTAATACTCGTTAAATATTTTTTACACTTTGAACAATCCTAAATCATGAATAAAACACACTTTTCTTAACTATAGTTGTGCCTTTCTTGACTATGTACAAGTAATAAGCTAAGTTGTAATGAAATTTCAATGATTAAGATCTATTTTTTTAAATATTTATTCTTTTAAAATAATTTTAAACATGTAACTTATCCTATCACTTGAAATTTACCTTCAAACAATCTCAAAACAAGATAAAAAGGAACTTTATTAGACTATAGATGACTTTTTTTTTTTTACTACAATAGTGTCTTTTCAAACCTACAACGTGCTAAAATACCTTAAAAAGAAATGATGATATTATAAAAAAATAAAATCATGCACTTACATATGTTATAACTTTAAATGGAATAAATGATCTCAATAAGACAATCTTTCTATTTATTTTTGAATATAAACATTACATAGTCATATTCACAATTGTGTCTTTTCAAAATTCTTCTTCTTTTTCATAAGCTTGATGCTTCTTGTCTCCTTTCCAAGATTATCTCTTTGTTTTATCCTTCCCAAAAGTTATCTTCTCAACCTCCTCTCTCTTAAGCATTCTAAAACTCCTAAAATTACTCAAACTATCCAACTAATTCCATGTAACCCTAGTTAAGGCTAAACTCTTAAGTGAGGTTAGCATAGACATAATATGTTTAGGACATTTGAATTATTATATATCATGCCTAGGACATAATTTTACCCCATTCATATAGGATCAAGACAAAAAAAACATTATAATTAAGAAAAAAGCTCTTGAGACACCCAAAATACATTAAAAAATTCAAATTTTAGTTTTGGTGGGAAAACTAAAATCAAGCCAAAATGACCAAGATAAGATAGAAGAAGCATGAAAAATTATTTTTATTAAATAAAATTGATTATCTATACCTATATAAGACCAAAAATAATTAAAATTCACTATTATATACATTCACCTACATCACCTTCAATCCCAAACCTTTGGCTTTAATGATAAACAAAAAAAATATTTTGGACACTCTTAAATAACTGAGTGGATACAATTCGTAAACTAGGTTGAGACAAAATTATGAGCACGACTCAATTTTAGGGAGAATGACCCATATTTCCAAACTATATTTTCCTAAATTTTATGGCAAACATTCCACTAGTTGGATCTACAAGGCAGAGCAATTTTTCTAGTTGCATGACACCCCATCTCAAAACAAGGACCCTATAGCCTCTTTCAAATTTGAGAAATTTTTTATCTAGTGTATTTAGTGGTACAAAAAAATATAATGGTCTACTAACATGTTCCACATTTTAATAGGTCGTATTGGATTTCTTTAGCCAAATTTCATATGAGGATTTCATAGGAGCCTTAAGAAAATTATGACAGATTAGTTTTGTTCAAGAATATCAAACACAATTTGAAAATATTTCCAATATAATGGAAGATTTGACAAATGACTTATTAAAATTTTATTTTTTAGTGGCTTAAAAGAGGACATTTGATAAGTATAATTTTCCAAACCATTAGACATGATGGTAACCATTAAGCTAGCTAAATGGATTGAAGAAAAATTCATAGTTTAACATAAGTATTTTAAATATCATGTATTCAAGAATTCCTTTCCATCATGATAAAAAACACTTCCAAACCCAAAAAATACACCCATAAAATTCCTTACAGAGGTTAATATGTAGGTTTTACATTAAAATGGATTGTGATATAACTATGATGATAAATCGCTACTAGGTCACTGATGTGTGAAATAAAAACTATATCTCCTTGATGTTGAATCACCTCCAGAATATAACGAATGGGAATATGCACTAGATCATGTTATTGGGGAGGAACCTATGCAAAAAAAGTTATAAGACATGGTTATTGTCACCACTACTCAAACAATTAATATCAATGGGTTCTTTAAAAAACACCCCCTCACAGTCCTCATTGACTCTGGCAGTACACACAACTTCATTGATCCTAGGCTAGCCAAACACATTGAATGCATATCCCTATTTAAGTTATGAATTCATGATAACCAATGAATAAACCTTACCTTGTAATGGAAAATGGTGTAATTCACACATTTCAATGGGGGGTTGTGATTTGAAATCAAATATGTTTGCTCAATGTCTAGAAGGTTGAGGCATAGTTTTAGGATCATAGTGGCTTCAGAAAATAGGCCATTTCATATGGGAATTTTTAGATTTGTGGATAAAATTCACTAATAAGGACTAGAAACACACATTAAGAGGCCTCACACTAGGACCTTAATCTATCATTATCTCTCAACACATGGAGAAGTTTAAAGAAAAAGGATCTCATGGGATTGTTCCCCAATTATGTTCCATCCAATTCAATGAATCCTTTGATTATAACCATAAAACAAATTTATAGAAACTCTTGTTAAAGCATGAATTTTTTTTGACTAATCTAAAGGGTTCCCCCATAATACCTCAAAGATCATGTCATTCATCTAGTTCCAATTAGTGTATTTCCCAACATTCACCCTTAATAGTACCCATTTATAGAAGGGAATTAAATATAAAAAATTATACAATAACTATTGCAAGTTATAGTCATTAGGCCTAATATCAGTCCTTAATATTCTCTTGTATTTTTGGTACATACAAATTAGGGGTATTAGAAACTCTATATTGACTTTCAACCACTGAATAAAATCAAAATCAAGGACAAGTTTCTCATTCTAGTGATGGATGAGATTTTATACAAATTCCATGGAGATTTCTTCTTCTTAAAGCTCAACTTACACTTATGCTATTAAGATATCCACCTCAAGGAAGATGATATTCCCAAGACAATGCTTCAAACTCACAATGGCCATTATGAGTTTATTTTCATGCCTTTTGGCCTCGTTGATGCTCCATCAACCTTTCAAGGCTTAATGAACAAGATATTCAATCCATTTCTATGAAAATTCATCCTAGTGTTATTTCCTTGTCTATAGATTTACTTGGGAGGATCATCTAATAATATATACCACACCTTCTAATTCATTTCTAATAACCACTTATGTCCCAAATGGTCCAAGTGTATTTTTGGACAAAATTAAATTGAGTATATTGGACACATCATCTCTAAGGAAGGAATCAAAGTGGATCCCTAAATATTAAGGATGTGAAAATTGGCCTAAACCCACAACACTCAAGAGCCTTCATAATTTTTTGGGCCTAACTAGGTATTATAGATAGTTATTCTAAGTCTATGGGATTTTTTTTGATCCATTAACCACCATGTTAAAAAAAGATGCCTTTAAATGGTCTTAGGTAGTATAAAAAGAATTTAAAATGATCAAGCATGCAATGTGAATTACATGTATTTTGGCTATGCCTAAATTATCTAAATAATGTTTCATCAAAAGTAATTCCTTAGGAAATGGAATTGAAACTATTTTAGCATAGGAGGGTCAACCCATCACCTTCAATATTAAGGCACTTACAAGGAAAATATTTTATCATTTGAGATATAATAAAGAGATGATATTTATCCTTCATGTTGTCAAAAAGTGGCACAAATACCTATTCAAGAGGAAAATTTTCATCAAAACTAATCACCATAGCCTCAAGTAATTCTTGGATCAAAGAGTTTATTTATGTGAGAAATACAAGTGATAAATCAAATTGATGGGATATGACTATGAAATTTCCTGCAAGAAGGGTAAATATAATTTTATCACTGATTTGTTGTCTCAAAATTGTGAATAATAAAAAACCTTATGTGCACTATCATTCCCCATGTCAAATTGAGTTCATGATGCACGATAGAAATGATTCCATGACACCCAAATATAGTAACTCATTCAAGAGGTGATCACTAACCCTACCTCTTTGCCAAACTAATCTTAGGATGGTCACTATTTAAGGCATAAAGGACTTTTGGTAATGGTAACAAAATCAACATTGAGTCATATAATTCTATTAAAATTACATGCCTTTCCATTAGTCGACAACTTAGGTTTTTTAAGAACCTATGAAAGGATCCACTATAATTTACTTTGGGAAGGAATTAAATAAGACATTAAATAATTTGTGACAAAATGTGAAATTTTTTAGAACAACAAAGGGGAAACTCTCATGCCTTAGGCATGCTCCATCCCTTACCTTTCCCTATCCAGATTTGGTTAGATATTTCCATGGACTTTGTTAATGGGATACCCAAGTTGGGTGAAAATTATTAATTCTCATGGTGTTGGATTGGCTCTCTAAATTTTCACATTTTTACACCCTTGGTCATCCTTTTAGTGCCTCCACTATTTCTCAAACCTTTCTCAATCTAATATTTCACTTCTATGGGATACTTACCTCAATTTTGTGACTATGACTCCACTTTAACTAGTCACTTATAGAAGGAACATTTCCACTATTCTATTACCACACTTAAAATGAGTTCTACCTACCATCCAAAAAGTAATGGTTAAATATAAATTTTTGAGAAATGCTTGGAGACCTATCTACATTATTTTACATTTGATCAACATAATCACTAGGTTAAATGGTTACCACTTACTGAATGATGGTACAACTCTACATACCACACTACCACCAAGATGATCCCTATGAGGTTGTTTACAGTCAACCACCACCTTATCTTCTAACATACCTTCTAGGTAACTCCAAGGTACACAATATTGATGTCACACTCTACACACATGAAATTAACCTTCAAATTCTCTAGGTTAACCTCTATATAACATAAAATTACATGAATAAACAAGCTAATCAACAACATTTGGAATGGGATTTAGATATTGGTGATGTGGTTTTTCTTTGGCTCTAACCTTATAATTAATCCTCTTTGAAGATGAAGGGTCATCAAAAACTTACACCAAAATTTTATGTTCCTTATAAAGTGTTTTCCAAGATTGGTCCCATGGCATACAAGTTTGATATTCCCTCCTCCTCCCAGATCCATCTAGTTTTCCATGTTTCATGTTTGAATAAGATCATTAGTTAGAATATCTAGGCATAAAAGATAGTTTCAAATCTTGACACCAAAGGTTATATCCTCCTAGAACTTGATTTTATCCTCCCACGAGCTCTACAATCATACTATCATTGATATTTAGGTATAGTGTCATGACATGAAACTAGAATACATGACATGGGAACCCCCACTTATATTATAACAATATTTTCCTCATCTCAAGCTTTGAGGAAAAATATTTTTTAAGGGAGAGGGCATGTTATGACTCCTATGTCCTAAATTTTTTATTAGACATTAATGATAAAATCTCATATGTATATGTTTTGTAAGTCATCTTATTTTATATTTTTAATTATCCCACATAAATGGGAGGTAGTAGTTGTCTTGATTAGAGTAGCTTAAATGATGTAAGAGGAAAGATCATCTATTGAATATTGTGTATTGAGTCATGATTAAAGGAGGTTTCCCAATCAAAGAGGCCCATGATAATTTGTAGTAAGATTATCTCATTTCAATACAATATTTATATTCTCTTTATATTCTATTCCATGTAGGTTGCTAACAATGTGTTGCCTATATAAGCTCCCCACTTGATGAGTACATTTTGTAGTTATAACACATTGCACATTTAAGTTTCATCCATGTTGGTCAATTTTTGGGTTTGCTTCAGATTTTATTTGTTTTTATAAATGTTTCTCTATAAATAGAGTTTTGGTTGCATTTATTATTGAATTTAAGATGTGGTGGTCAGATTTTTATTTTCTATTAATTACTTGACATTACATATTTTATTTGGCATGTGCTTTTGACTACAAGTTATCGATTAATGTTGTATTTTATTTGAAAATCACATTAATCAAATTACTATTTTGTTCAATTTTTGGTATTTATTTTAATACCAATTAGGTCTTGGCATGGTTTTTTTGGTTCTATCAAGCTTTTTTACTTTAATTATTTTCATGGATGTATTTCATTTTAATGTTGAAGGGAATTGTGAAAGTGATTTTGTGTTATTATAATGTTCTATAAATGGAATTATGATGAGAGTTTAAGAAGGAAATGAAAATGTTAGACTTACTTTATAGCATGGTTATAAAATATTACACTTTATGTAGTTTGAAAATTGGCAGCATTGGTTGTGTTATATATAATATGGAAATAATTTCAATGTATAGTATTAAAAAGCTTTATGTATGTTGTAATATTAAAATTAATTTAAACTATAGTAAGGAATCATATGATTTAGTTTAAATTTTTTTAATTGGTTTCATTTAGTCTCATTACATTATGGAGGGAAAATGTGAAAATAATAGGCATTGGATAATTTGGTTTGTATGTGTTTGAATTACTCACCTACCATGCATTCAATAGACAATAAATTATGTTGGAAATTAAGATGTATTTACATTATAATTCTATTTTAAATTTGGTTAACAATATTTAACTCAAATAATTTAGGGTTCAAAAAAAAAATGGAAAGTTAGGTTTTTTAATTTTGTTTTATTTTTTAATTATATCAACGAATGAGATAAACAAATAGGAAAATCCATTCCTATTTGAAAATTTATTGTATGCATATATTTCATGCCATGAGTGGATTAATACGTGATTTTTGACATATCCATGTAATAATTTCTTATGGAATTTTTATTTGATTATTTAATGGGGATTGTTGTTAACACCTTATATAGAGTTTCTAAAGGTAAATGAGACTATATTGAATGATATTTTAATAATTTTTTTATGAGAGTGAACCATTATTGGGAAAGATAAATTAATAAGGAAAAAGGAGTGGAGAAAGGAAGAGGAACTAAGAAATGGTAGACAACAAAGAAAAAGATGATGTTTTGAGAACTTGTTACAAATGAGTACACAGTAGCAGGTTGAGTAAGTAAAAATACATATGTATTTTAACCAAAATTAAATGAAAGAATTCCTTTAGTTTGATTTTTTTCAAGATTCAACTTTATCCAAGAAACCTCCCAGAGCATCCTGTGCAACATAACCTGCAACATCTGCTTCTTCAGTTTCTTCATGCTGATCTGCTACCAACCAACAATATCCTTTTACCTGCTCTTTCTTTCCATCGGACCATGAGTAACCGTCTGTGCTTTTCAACTCCTCCATTCTTAGTTTACTTTCATCTGCCATTGCTCTACTCCCACTCGATCAGAAATCCCTGAGAGTGACCTGTTACCAAACACAACCCTGCTTCCTGCAACCTTAGCTCTGATACCACTTGTCAAGATGCAAAACACCGGAAGCATACAGTTGATTACTAAATACCAAGCAACTATAATATGCGGAAATAACCAGATTCACCAAGTAACTAGAATTTAGAATAACACAGCATATGAGAGACAATACACAACTTGTATTAACACTTTATACAGAAAAGAATATAATAGAGAATATCCCACATCTTCTCCACCACCTTACAGAGGTTTCCCACACCTCAAGTGAATAGTAATTCTTCTCCCCAAAGCTCTCCCTCTCACAGGTCCCAACACCCAACTCAAATACAGAGTTGGTGTTCACCTCCCGTGCTCCATGCACAACACAAGTGCTCCACGCACTCCACAAGCACTCCACGTGCTCCACAAGTACTCAAGGTACTTCAAGTAGATCTCCCATGAACCTGCAATAACCTGCACTTCAACAGACCATACTTATGGAAAGAACTCCCTTGCCTTCATGTCTTGCTCTATCCGAGTACACACCTGTACTCCAAGTAGATCCTACCTGATACTGTTCCCTGTTGTGTTGCTGTCTATATGATCTTGCACACCTACAAATCAAACAACGGTTCTGCTCACTTGTGAACCTCGACCTTGCACACACATACACCTGCAGATCAACGATCTTACTCACCATGTAGATCTCCTATATAGGCCATGCAATTGTGACCAAGATCCTACACTCCTGAAGAATCCAGCTGACTCTCCAAACCAGCACCAACACACCTGGTACTGCTGTGGAACTAGGAGGAACACACTTGCTCACCTCACACACAGAAGGAGCAAACTTTGCTCAACTCAAACTAGCCCACTTTTCCAATACAACCATGAGTCTATTATATAGATCTCATCCAAACAATAATTAGACATCTAATTACAATAATTAGATCCGCAGCTCTCAGTCTATAATTAGCCCTGATCATGCAAACACTTGGTTCGTTAGCTAACTGCCCGTAATTAACTCGCAGTCGAACCACACAGGTGACCGACACCGGTCCCTATCCACCTGGGGGTCGTCGACGCCGGCCGATCTCTGACCGACGTCGGTTGCCTTCCTGCCCTATCCTGTCGACGTCGATTGGCCTGACCGATGCCGGTGTCTCTGACACTCAGCAACTCTCCTGCAACCTCCTCTGTGTCTGCATCAGTGAAGCTTTTAGCTCCACAACCTAACAATAAAATAACTTCTATAAGTTTGGAATTTTTTTTATAAAATTTTTGAAATAAAAAGGAAAATTCAAAATACTTAATTTTTAGAAAAATATTACTGAATTTAATACTTCATCTATTGTGGATAATAAGATTTAGGTATAGAAAATATGACCCATTGGAGGTTATATGAATTATGGAAAGGAATTATATGAATGAAACTTTTAAGAACCAAAAAAGAACTAAGGGCATAAGCATCATATCTAGAAAGTCCTAGATAATAGTTTGATAGAAAAACATATTTTAGTTGAGTTGAGAGGTAACAGTTTTGGTAATAGTTTTTTTAGTTTTAATAGATTCAAGTGATTATAATAGATTTATATATCCTTCTATAATTTAAAAAATGTCAAATTCAAGTTTAAAAAATGAAAGAGAAAGGGGAATTAGAGCTTGATAGTAGTAAGAGTTTCCAAAATTATAAACTCATAAAATAAGATGAAATAGATTTTTTTGAGAATTTAGTTATTATATTAGATTAGATATTAAATTTTTGTGAGATTTTTATTTTTATATATTTTAATAATATACTCAAATAACCTTCATGGCTATTCATTTACCTAAATGATATTTTTTACTCATGAATTTTTGTTAATAATTATAAGATAAAAGGGATCCACTTTAACACAACCAACATAAGAATTTGTTAGTAAATGGGAGGACTAGTGAAATCCTTCATATTATAGTTATTATATTAAAAATTTAATTTATTAAACTTATATAAATGTATTAAATTAGGTTGTTAAATCTTATTTGTTAATTACTAACTATTATATCCTAAGAATGTTATGTAGAATATTGTTTGAGGTTGAGAGAATAGAGGGAATGATAAGTATTATTTATTAAATAGTAAGAACACAACATTGGATAAATATTTAATAATGGTTTAATTATAAGGATAAATTATGTTGTGTATTATGTTTTTGTAATATTTTATGTATTTCATTGTTTATCTCTAACCCAACTCTCGTATCTAGTATTAGAACAGGAGATCAGGATATCTTCTAATGAAAACTTAATATAGTGTTAAAAAGGTAATTGTAATGTGTTATTTATCCCATAAATGAGTTATAATAATTTTAATTTTATATTTAATTTAAATATTTTTTGATTATTTAGTTGTCTATGAGTTTAGACTATTTTGTCTTCAATGCAATTATAGCTTAGGAGACATTGGACTATTATCAAAAAGATTTTGAGGGAAAACAATGTTTAGTATTATTATTAAAAATAATATACATCTATTATTTATGGAGAATTTTTTCAAATCAATAATATATTTTATAGATAGAGGAAGATGATCCAAAAAAAATTAGGTAAGGAAGTTTACATTTTGCTTTTTAAGATGCAAAATAAAAGAAGAAATAAAAAATCTTCAAAAAAGAAAAGGCTTCACAAAGAGCTTATGAATTTTATTAGAGGAAAATATCCTTAGAAAGGGTATCAAAAGAGGAGTGCCATTTTTTAAAGGATAAATATTTAATAAAGGTACCACTAAGAGGCACACAGCTTGGGTAAAGGAGTTTTATCCCAAAAAACATGTTTTCTTCATAGGAGTGTCATTTTTATTAGTGGTAAATGTAGACACTTAATTTCAGCCACAACTAGCTTCTGACTGGACTTCAAACTGATTCCTACCAACCATTATAAATTAAACTTAGGAATCATTAAACGTCCCAAATTTATTAGTGCATCATTCATCAAATCTTAGAATCATATTGAGGCATCCCTATTTGGGATATTAGCCTATATGCAACAATAACCTCTCATAGATTCATCCCTAATAACCTTGCAACATAATAGCTATCAATTTGGCTTATAGACCCATTAAGCGAGATAATTGATCAAATTCTTAAAAGAGATAAAATGCTAATTAAATTAAATTAAAATGTAATTTGAGAGTCATGCCTAATAATTGAAAATCATAATTACATGACAACTATTAACTCAATTGGGGTTAGTCTCAACTCACTTAGGGTTAGTTTTAACCCATTCCATGTTTAAAATCAACCTTAACTCACCTTGGGTGAGAGTTAATTCTTAAGGCTATAAATACAAGGCCATGCCTATTGATTTTTAAGCTATTTTGGTACAAAGTTATTGTACACAAATATATTTAACAAGCTCTCTTGGTGGTGTTATAATGCCTAATTTTTTTGTAATTAGTATTACCATGCTCAAATCTTTATCCAAACAATCAAATCCAAGGTGCCAAGGAAAGGTGAAGCCAAAAAAATCCATTGATGAAGACTTATTGATGCACAAGCCAATCAAGCCACTTCAAAAATCCGTTTGGATATCCAAGGAAGGTAAAAGAGTATCTTATTTAATGTTTTAGTTATTTTTTCATATGCATGCTTGTTACCTATGCTCTCCCTTGTGTTTAGGCTAGAGGTGTTAAGATTTCAGTGTGTTATTTTGATTTGTTTTATTGGAATAACACAAGACTAACCTCCCCTTTACGTATTCCATATTCACATCATGGCATTCCTGATGGGACCCATACCCCACTAAGCTATTCCCAAGGACTTTTAGGACACCCTTATAATAATTCCCTTGTCAAAATCCAAACTTACTGATCAAAGAAAGTGAAAATTGAAGGCTTAAGGACATTTTTATGGAAATTATGAAGTTGTTCTATGTAGTCACATTTTTTATCTCTAAAATCATGATATTACACAATATCACTACTTTATAATTATAATATTATTGTAACTATCATGGTATTGTGTTAACCCATTATGGTTTTTTGACTAATAGTCTATTTTGTAGAGAAATCCATGATATTTTAATATTTTAACTCTACATTCATGGTATTACCTTCAAAATCATGATATTACAATATCACTACTTTGAAAATAGTGATATCACCATAATTTATGCAATTTTGTGTTTACTTTCATAGTATTGTGTTAAATCACTATGATTTATTCTTAACCATTTAATGCTACAAGGTGAATCATGGTATTTCTTGAATATTTGCATTATTGTTTAATTTTAGTAATATTACATTAATATTAGTGATATTGTAATAATACTCTATTTTTATAGGCAAATTGCAGTATTTTCCTAACAATTGTATTTTTACATAAAAAGTCATGATATTGCTCTATGTTTCTGTGATTTTTTACTCTATGTAAAAATTTTGAAACCTGAGAGCTAGATTTGAAAATCCATTTGTTCACTCACATTTTGATTATAAGAATAAGGACTCCCTAATATGTTTGGAAAAAACCAAAGGCTAAAAGAAGACATTTAAAACACTCTAAAGTTACAATATTCACATTTCAATTTGGTGTTTTAAAAATATTTTTGCTTAAGTCATTGTTATCTTTCAAAGTTTTCAACAACAAACCCCAAGGGGATCAAACTTCATTAAATACTTTGTTTTGGTGTTATAAAAATGAACTCTTAAATTAGTTCAATACTCATAAGAGTTTCATTTTTATGCTTGTTTATTGAAATTGTTTGTATAGCAAGATGAGTGTCATGTGTATGCTCTCCCCCTATACCCTTTACAGAACTTGGATGATAAAAAATGCTCACTCTTTGCATTTATCACTTTGGTCCAAAAGTGTGGAAGGAAAGTTGATAAGGCCCTCCCAAAATCCACATGATTTGGGTGACCCCAAAATGACCATAAAATCCTTCCACTTAACTTTATTATCATGCATTTTGGATTGTGGGTGGGAGTTCATTGCCTCCTCATAAGTTCTCTAGGGAAGTGTTGACCCAGGAATTCATCTCCTGACATCATTTCAACCCCACTCCATGGTGGGGTGTATAAATTAAGGGTGACCCACTAATATGATTATTTTGAGTAGTTAAAATAAGCTCCCTTAGTGTTAATCAAACTCAAAACATATGGGAAACTTAGACATCACACTACATTGAGTAATTAATGGATGTAGTTATTGTGAAAAGGACAATAATTTTTCATAACAAGCCAGTTGGTGTGGATCTAAATGGCATGATTATGCGCTAGTGTTTACCACACATATGAGACCATCATAAAATGCATAAAAAATGAGAGTTTAGATAACTCCACTTACCATGGATATACTGTTGATGTAGGGTGAGTAGCTCAAAGTTCCATGTCTCCATACAAACTCTTGAGAGAAGAGGGGGACTAAAAAACCTACTTTTATGTGCTTTTAATTTTTGGGATTAACAACTTAAAATCCTCTCAAGATCAAGTATATAGATGAAATTCAATAGTATGATGCAACCTTATCATTTTTAAGATTTAGGATGTTACACTTAGGTGTCTATCTCATTTTTATCCTTTTTACATACATGGTCTTGAGTTGAAAGCTATTTTTTTGTCATACCATGTCCAAAATGAGTCTTGTTTATACATCACTCCTTTGTTTGAAGAGGCATTACACCTCCCATTTGACATCTCACCTTTTCCTTAATCATTTATCAAACCTTTGTTTGTGTTTGTCACTTGTTGGAAAAGGGTGTCATTATACTGCCCAATTCATTTCAAGTCTTGTGCCTTAAAGTTATTTGAAACAAAAACATTTATCATACCTTTAGAGCATGATAGCATCATTATGTTTCTCAAGTCATTTCAAAGACTTTTTTCCTTGTGTCCAAAATTCAAATTTTGAAATTAAACCATGTGTGCTTTTTGAATCTGTACCTAGTGTCGTCATGCCATTCCTTCTTTTCTACATTGTTGTTAGTTTTAAGAAGCCTAGTATTATAAATTAAGTTTTAAATTAGCCTTGACAAGTTCAGATCCAAACATTGATTGGTTTATATCTCTGCCTTATGTAATTTTGGCTTAGGTATTCACCCTTCACTTTTGGGTTGTGTAACTTAGATTAGCTTTTTGCTTGATTTAAAGACCATTTTTATGCCTATGTTTGGGGAAGTAGTCTATATACCATATGCCTAATGTTCCATGATTTTTCCCAACTGATCAAGTTTTTATTTAAATTCAAATTCCTATTTTTCATCAAAGTGTTTAAAATTGTTTATATTAAATACCTTTCCTTATTTTGGTTAAAGTCTAGCTTTTGTGCCTTTTTCCAAAAGACCTAGAAATACATGTTTTGAGCCTATTTTTTGTGCCTTATTTTCCAAAAGACCTGGAATCCTTTGTTTATTTAGACCTATTTTAGACTTGTTTGAAGCACTTACTACCTAAGTTTGGCATTTTGGTTTTTATTCATCCATTTGACCTTTTGTGTAAGACATTTGACATTATAAATTTGATGTTAGACTATCCAAACCAAAATTTACCACATGTATTTTTAGATTTAGAACAATTTTGGACCATTTGTCCTTTGTAAATTATTTCTAAGAGTTTGTATAACTATAGGCATTTTTTGTGAAATGTCATAGCGAAGCCATTTACAATCCAGGTTATGATAATGTGGTCTCACAAAATGATTTTGTTCAAGACCCCTATAGTGATGATATTTTTTTTAAGATGGATCCTTATCCTCATTACACTATTCAATCTAGGGAATGAATCCAAGATCCCCTAGCCCACTATTTGGTTTAATGTGCCTCTATACTTAGAGCAGGACCAAGAATAAATCATATAATATATTGCTAGTGTACCATCGATTACAAAGCAATCTCAACATCAACCATATTATGTTACTATGACATCAATATTTGATCCTTAATTATTTGATCATCACTTGATTGAAAAAAAGGATGAAGTTTTAGTCAAATCCATAGAGGTAGGGGTCAAGTTTCCAATAGACTTTCTCTATGAAAATTTGCCTAGTCTAGTTAGAGTACCTTTAAAAATGCCTTATATCCAAAAAATTAAATATGCCTCTTATATCAATCCTCAAGCACTTGTGCCGATATCATGTCAAGACCCATGTATGTTTGTCATAGGAAAGGGCCTCATAGAGGATCAATTTATACAAATGTAAATAGTATATCAAACCTATTTGAATATAGTGCATAACTTTAATAACATGGCCATGTCAAACGCTCCACTCAAGGAGTTAACTCCTTCAATAGGGGTATTAATTGAATTTATAGGTTAATATAATTTGGGTATAGAAACATTTGGGTAAATCACTTCAATTGAAGATATTTTCAACATCCTAGCTATTGAAGAAGGGTCTACTACTTCTATGTAGAATAATGTGCCAAACATAGCGGATAACATGTAAGTGTCTTCCAATTTAGGCCAAAGTGGTTGAACTACACCAACAACTAATATATAAAAAGTGTCTTTAATTAACACCACAAGTGGTTCAAAATAATAGGGGGCAAGAACTTCTATATCTCAACCATAAAAAGCTACCTCTAATCCTCAACTAGCTACTTCATCAAGCACACAACTACAAGGATTAAGTAGTCAAACATCGACTAGTGTTTTGACTCAATAAAATGTGATGAATGATACTCCACCTCAATATGTGATGAATAACATTACAAAATAATAGGCATAGTATAATATACCAATGTAACAAAGGTAGAACATTCTACCACCTCAATAGGGGGATCAAATGTTCTACCTCACCAAGTAGTGACAAGTATACCTCAATAATCATAGAAAAACATACCTTTCTAACTAAAAATGTTGTCTAATCAATAATGTATGTACATTGGTCAAATAAAAATTCCAAACACTCCAAAATCATTTACTTCATAATAGGTGTTCACAAAACAAAGAGGTACTACTATCTAAGAAGGACCAATCAGGGAATAATTGCCTTTTATTCCAAATGTGCGATGAATTCAATGATAGGGATTTGTTTCACAACAATTTATTATTTATCTAGGTTTGACTAGTCAATAATATGTCCCTACTCAACCTCAGTAGGCACAATACTTTAATCTCTCATCCATATTTTTCCATCTCACTCATAATTCACTCAAAATCAGGCCTATATACCAAATCCAAACTAGAATATTACAACGTAATACATGCAATTCCAATAATCACATCCTAATCCCTAGATGCATATTCTTGGCTAGTTCACTCAAACCAATATTTCATAATAAACCATTCCTCCATTGTACCCTGATCAAGGGAATCCACATTTGATCTCTTAGCCTCCACCTCAGGCCAATGTTCCATCTAGTTTCTTGGCACAAGAACTACAACAAATGAAGGATGCAATTTATACCATTCAAGTAAGGAAACAAACCAAGAATTTTAATTTAGATGATGTGTATTTCTACCCATTCAACATGGAGTATCTATTGATACCATTTCTTCTAGGGTATGAACCATCAAAATTTTATAAATATAAGGGTAAAGGAGACTCTAAGGCCCATTGAATAGAATTCTTTGCTGCTTTCCATCTAGTAACTTACAATGACATTTATTTACTCCTCTTGTTTCCTTAGACTCTATCAGGATAGGCTTTGGAATGGTTCCTAAAACTTCTAAATAATTATGTATATGATTTTTATGACCTCTTAGACAAATTTGTGAAACATTACTCCTATAAGATTAAACATGATATTTCATTGGTAGATTTGTCTCAAGCTAAGCAAAAATTCAATGAAATATTCACAAGATATCTATAGCGATGGAGAGTAAGTGTTATCCATTTCACCCATAGTTTACCAGATAAAAAATTAACCATTATGTTTACTAAAAACTTGCACAATGAGATATCCTATCATATAGAGCTTTAGTGTGTACATACCTTCAAAGAGATCATCAACAAAGGCTTGTTAATTAAAAAGGACCTTATTAACAAAGGGATTATTAATCTAACCTAGTCTGACTAAAACCATAACCAAACCCAAAGTACAGGCCAAAATCATAACCAAAACCAAGTCCAAGTGCAAGCATCAATACTAGCCTAAGCCAATAACTATGAAAAATCCAAGCAATTCAACCATAAAAATAATGTTGTTGGAAATGGAGCAACTAAATCACATTGTGTCTAAATAGTTTAAACACCTTGTACTCAATCCACACTATAAATGTAACATACTCCTCATCATCAACCCATTTAGTAAGAATAGCCTTTGCATTAACCTAGACCATCTCAACAAAAACAACAACCATTATCTTTCCAAACCCATCCTCCAAGGAGAAATGTGCCTACTTGTCAAGTTTTCAACAACCTCAGAGAACCTATTAAATCCATGTTTCACAAACTAGTTATAACTAATCTGATTAGTTGGCTAATTATAATTCACTATCCTGAGGTATTATATATCTAGATTTGTATAGATAAAATGAGTTCTATGAATACCATCATTTTCATGACATAATTTACATAATTATGCACATATCAAACATCTCATTGAAAATATGTTGGAAAATGGGGAGATTACATTGGATAATAGATCATCTACATCCAATCAAAACCTGGGCATCTACCAAAACCCTTTTCGACAACATAATAATAGCAATCAACAATAATAACAATAAAGGCCAAAAAGATATCGACTATGATATCAATAGTCACAATAATAATAATAAAAAAAAAAAATATTAATGTCAACCAAATGGGAGGAACCAAGGCCAAAATGATTCTAATATCTAGTAGACTTACCACATAGTTGCACATGATTACAATAAAGTTTAGGTCATATTATGGAAGGTCACATTTACACCATCACCATTAATCCAAGACCAAGTACTAATAGAACAAGAATATTGCTAACCAATTCCAATCAACCCATCTATGCCAGTGATCTTTCCTTAATTTGGGACCGTATATAGGTGCATCAACAAGTAGGGATTACTAATTTTGGACCTTATACCAATAACTTGTATTTGCTTTGTGTTCATTTAAAAGTGTACTAGTAAATGAGACTTATCTTATATGTCCCTCTTCCACCATCATTTTCTAGTAACAATGGTCCTATAGCTACTCCTAATTGTGCAATCATAACTCAAAGATCAAATATTTCCATTCCTAGCCCACAACCCCCTTCCAACAAACCCATCCAACCCACTGTCTTGGCTAAGAAAAAACCATATATTATTGTAAAGGAAAATTCATTTGACATTGTAAAATAACTTCAGAAGACACTTGTAAAAATATCCATTTTGGATTTGTTGCATATGTCTACTACCCATAAGAACATCTTACCAAAATTCTTAACCCAATCCCAAGTTATACACAACATAAGCCCCAATAAATTCCAACCTTTGGTTGGACATCTAGCCCCAAGACAATAGCTGACCTTCGACCAAAGTGATATGTCATCCCTCAATTCTCTATGTAATAATCTATTTTACATTGATGTTGTCATTACATAACACAAAGTGAAACATGTCCTCATAGACAATGGATCAGACCTAAATATTATGTCTCTAAAGCTCATCAAGCATATTAGATACATAATAGCTGATCTACAACTAGAAATAATCACTATTAAGGCCTATGATAATAAAGAGTGGGAATCACAAAGAGCCATAAGCTTGTAAGTTATCATTGGGTTCTTGAACCATGATACACTATGCCATGTGTTAGACTTAAATTCATCACACAATTTGATTTTTTGTAGAACTTGGATACATGAAATTCATGCAATCCCTTCAACATTGCACCAGTGTCTCAAGTTCTCTCATTTAGGCATGGAGGTCACTATCAATAGAGATTTGCATCCCTATAAACATTGCAAATATTTGGAGGCTAGGTATGAAAGCTATAAATACCATTTTAGCCTAGATCCAGTTACCAAAAAAGATAAAGGAAAGGAAATACTTGTTGACTTGTTAGAGGCCAATTACATAGACCCAGATAACCTTGATTCATCTTCACATATGTCACCTCCTGAATTGTCTAATCATTTTACCATCTCGGCCAATGGCCCAAGAGAGCATTTGAATCATGACACATTTCACATTACCAAGATTTCATAGAACCCCAAGTCCTACTGAAGACCTACAACCAATCCACCTTGCATAAAATGGCAACAAAAGGGAAAAATCAAACTTCAGAGTCCACCTCCTATCATTTTCAAATTGACCACTAGACAAGAAGATGACCCACTTGTAAATGATAAAACTTGGTTATTTAATGACAGACTAGAAAATTATTACAAAAATGCCAAATACCCTATTCTTAGTAGGATCATGAAAAATCAAGCCTATGAAGGAGGAGATCTTAAGCTAAATCAATAGGGTACACTAGATCCAATTTCTATAACCCGATACAAAGGAACCTATGGTCTTAGATTTAAACCACTTGGGGTTAACCCCATGTACCTTATTCATGTTCCAACATTGAAAATTAGTGATAATGATGTTAACAATGACTCAAAGTTTGATCATAACATTTATTAAGACCTTGTTGATACCAATTTATTTGACATCCATGCCATTTGTATCCTTACCCCAGTTACTCATAATAATCCACATCCATGCCTAGGACCAATAAGAATCCCCAGTGCCTATATATAAGTTTCAAAATGATGAGGGTTTTTGAAAATTTCTAGGCCTAATAGATAATGTTCTATTGGGAGACCACAAACAAGGGTTCTCTATCAAACTAGATCTTGCAACCTATTTTGGAGAATGGGTGAACACCCTTAGCCAAAAATAAATCAATAAAACATTGAGGTCCCAAAGTGAAAACCTATTTGAGGTGCTTTTGGACCAGGGTAAAAGTAAAGACAAAGGCCAATCTTTAGGTGAAAACCTATTTCAGGTACCATTAGATGAGGATGTTCACCTTTCCTCAAACATAGTGTAATAGACCACCAAATATGAACTTACTTTTGGGTTTGAGTTCAGTTTTGAATAAAAACATACCTTTGACTAAATTATCCAAGATTTTACAATAGTGTTTATAACATGTCCATCCCTACCATTGACAAATTTTGATTCATCTTGTCTAAGAGAGCTTGAAGAGCCAATATAAATATATGACTTTATATTTATAGGCCAATTCAAATCATTTCCAACTATTTTGAAGGATGGTTTGACTCTCCTTATATAAGACACTATGAAATTCAACATTGGGACCCCAAATGACCTAAAATGGATCAAATTAGATGCATCTCTCATTGAGGAAGAATGTGACATCTTTATAACCCTTCTGAGGGAATTTATTGACATCTTTGCTTGGGCCTATTCAAACATGCTAGGTTTGGACCCCACCTTGGTTATACACCACCTTGTTTTGCATCTTGATTCCAAACCTATGAAGAAAAAATTATGTAAGATGCATCCTCAAATTATTGTATTAGTAAATAAAGAGTTGAAAAAACTCTTTGAAGCAAGATGTATTTGACCAATAGACTACTCATATTAGATATCAAATATTATACTAGTTAGTAAGAAGCTAAAAAGAATTAAAATCTACATTGATATCAAAGATATAAACAAATACTACCCCAAGGATTACTTTCCTCTACCAAACATTGACATGATAGTTGTCTCTATAGTGGGGTATGAAATGCTTCACATATAGATGGATTTTTAGGATACAACTAGATTTGGATTACACTAGAAGACCAATATAAGACAACATTCATCACTCCATGGGGAATGTTTTGTTATCAAGTTATGCCATTTGGTCTTAAGAATGTTGGGGCCACATACCAAATAGTCATGACCATCATATTTCATGATATGATGCATGGCATTATTGAAGACTATGTCGATGATATATTGGCTAAATCAAAGACCCATGCCAATCATCTAGCTACACTAAGGAAAATATTTGAGAGGATTCATGAATATAAGGTCAGACTAAATTTTAAGGAGTGTATATTTGGTGTTACTTTAGAGAAATTGATAGGATTAATTATCTCTTGCAAGGGCATTAAAGTTGATTCTACCAAAGTATAAGCCATTATTGAGATGCTACCACCTTATAATTTAAAGCAATTCTATAATTTATAGGGAAAGATTCAATCTATCAGGTGATTCATCTCAAAATTATTTGATAAATTCCATCCATTTACACACTAAAAAAGGGTGTCACATTTCATTACGATGAAGAATGCCAAAAATTATTTTAGCACATAAAGGAATATCTTGCCAAAACACCTATTTTGTTACCACCTATGCTAGGAAAGTTATTCCTACTATATCTGTCTACCACAGACAAATCATTGGGGGTAATTCTAGATCAACATGATGATAATTAAAAATAACATGTCATGTACTATCTAAGGCACACACTGGTCATGTATAAACATAACTATATGCCTATAGAAAAATCCTATTTAGTTATGGTCTTTGTAGCATAGAAACTACAATACTACATGCTTAACCACAAGACCATAGTTATTTCCAAATTAGATCCACTCAAGTATATACTATCCAAAATAACTTTACAAGGTTTCATGGCTAAATGGATCATTCTTTTTAGCAAGTTTGATATAGAATATGTCAACCAAAAATACATCAAAGGACAAGTACTTGTAGATCAACTTGTTGAAGCTCCCTTTGCAAATGTCAAACCTCTAGCTTTCTAATTACCATATGAATCCATCATGACCATCAATGAAACACCTTCTTAGGATCAAAAATAGAAGCTATATTTTGATGTTTCATTCACATCACATAGATTGAGGGTAGGCCTATTATTTATTACACCACAAAATGGATCTCATCCCTAAATCATTTTATATCAACATTCCTTGTATTAACAACATGGTTGAATATAAAGCACTATTTTAGGGCTTTGTCAAGTAGTAAAATGAAATAGTCAACATCTAAAGGTTAATGGTGACTCTTAGTTAATCATCAATCAAGTTACAAACCACTTTTAGACCAAGGATGATAATCTAGTACCATACAAGGCCATGATTGATGTTATCAAATAACATATCACTAACATATAGTTTGAACACATACCTAGGACTAGTAACAAAACAATGGATGCCATGTCCACCATTGTTTCTTTGATCCATCACATAAATAAGGAAAAATAATATCAATTCCTCATTGAAAATCTTTTAGCAGCTACTCATGAACCTTCAACTATCACAATGATCTATGATATTGTTGGTCCCAAATCTATATGGTATTCAGACCTCTTTAATTACCTTCATGACCATATCATGCCACCAAACCTATCATACAAACAATAAAAGGCATTTACCCACCAAGCCTCATAATATACTTTACTTGGACCAACCCTTTACTATCATAACTTTGATGGAAATTTGATTCATTGTTTAAATTTGATAGAATAAACATTAGCATTATAGGAAGTTCATAAAGGAGTATGTGGAGCCTACACTACTGGGGCCATCCTAGCCAAAAATATCCCACATACTAGTTGCTATTGGCCAACTATAGATGTTGATGTAGCTACTCATGTCAAAAGGTGTGATAAATGTTAAATGTATGCCAATTTGATTCATGCCTTGACTAAAACACTAAAACCAATGCTTATACCATGGTCATTTTCCACATGAGGACTTGATCTCATTAGGAAGATTATCCCAACCTCATCTAATGGCCATAAACACATCCTTACCACTATTGAATATTTCATTAAGTGGGTTGAAAATAGACACCTCACTTACGTGTTTGGAAAACAAATTTCCAATTTCATCTTTAATCATCTTATCTACTGCTATGGTGTCTCATCTGACATTATTTATGATAGTGGTAGATCATTTAAAAAAAGATGTCAAAATGTTTTGTGTTGAGTATAAAATTACTCAACATTTTCTACCTCTTATGAAACTCAAGGTATTGGCCAGGCACAAGCATCTAATAAAACCATTGTCAATATCTTTAAAAAGATTATCAATTATGCTAGTCATGATTAACACCTCTAATTTTTTTGTGCCCTCTAGGCATACTGCACTAATTACCATACCCCAACAAGATCCACTTCATATTCCCTATTTTATGGAATTGAGGTCATTCTTCCCATTGAGTTTGAGTTACCTTATCTATGTATTTCATTGAAACATGTCCTGGATGATGAATACTACCATGTAGCTTGCCTACAAGAGCTAGAATTAATTGATAAAAAATGTATGGACACTATCAACAACCTTCAAGCATACCAATATAGACTCTATGGTCACTATAACTAGTGTGTTAAACATCAAGAGTTCAAACTTATGGATCTTATGCTCAAAGAAAACCAAAAGAAAACTACATCCGAGAAGAAAAAGAAGGTCAAGTTCAAACCCAATTAGATAGGCCCATATATCATTATTTTAAATTATCATTTCAGAGCATACAGGCTCACTACACCATATGGAGATGAACTTGATGAGATGATGAACATTATACACCTCAAACATTATCTCTCTTGAGAGACTTGAATTATTATCTATGAGGCTCATTTTCATTGTACCATATCATCATCTTCTATGTACCATACCCTATACCATTCTACCATACCTTTGCTATTAACAAAAAATTGTTTTGACCCTCCCTACCCAACCCTTTTAACCTTGGTTTCATTCTACTTGTTCTTCAGGCACCTTCAACAAGAGGATTCAGATCAAGTTTCAATTATTGATTCAATATTCTAGACACAGGCTATATTTTAGACTAGTATGACAATGGTTTGGTAGTTTTATCCTTCATTTTTTATTTCATTTTATTTTATGTGTTCCTAATTATAACCACCTTTGGGAAAATTAGTGTTTCACTATGTGCTACTAATTATAATTGCCTTTGGGAAAATTAGTATCATTTACCTATGCCATTATTTATTAATTATAACTACCTATAGGAAAATTAATAAAAATACCTTTATCATGCCTTGAAGTCCCACCTTGCCATTCCTATGACATTTACCTACTTTGAGAACTTGTTGCTACCTAGTCGGGTTTTTTTGTTGTAAGGCAGAACTATAATGACATGAGATCCCATCTTAGGACTATGTAGGTAGTGTTCGATTCACATTGAGGTTAGTTCATTCACCCTTTACCACACCCTCACCATTTTGAAAAAAAATTCAAGTTTGAACACTCTTTCCATTTTATGAGTTGGACCATTTAGTATCTCATCATTCTTATAAAAAGCCCAAAACATTTGAAAATGATCTATAAAATCTTTAAAAATTCACCCAATTAACCACTTCTATACCTTAAGGATTATGGTAACCCTAGATAATTCACAAGAAACCACTTGTCCTTTAGTTTCCCCATACTTTTGGATACCAAAGCCTTATGATCTTGCCATTTTGCAAGTTTTCATATTTTGTATTATTTATTCAACTTTGATACATTAATGACTGTTAGGCTTCATCTCATTCTCTCATTGTTTTTTTAGACCATTCCCATATTCCTCTACCTTATCAATCATGTTTTTTTATCATCATTTTTCTTCTATCCCATCTCTTAGGAGAATAGTATTTAGCCTAAATTTTATGTTGGATCTTGTGTCCATGGAACTATGTAGGCAACATCTACTTACATAGTTCATTTGGAGTCAGTTTGGCTACCCCTTCCTTTTATTCTCTTCCCCCATTTTGTTTGCTTGTTTCATTTTACCTTATGATTAAGGGGACATCTTCATCACCTTGTTTATTCTTTATTTGTGTTAATATTTTTATTAACCATTGATGTGTTTATTTCCTTTTATTCTCATTGTTTTGTTTTGTGACCTTTGTTTCTTGGTGTTTGGTCTTCATGTTTATTTTATTTGTTTGCCTATTTATTTGATTTATTTGTTATGCCTTAACTTGGTATCTTTTCATTCACTAGGTGATTCCTTGTGCATTATACTTAAGTCCATCTATATTCATATGTCAACATTTCATCATGGTTTTTATCATTAGTACATTGTTTTTAATTGTTTATTAGACCATGTGTCAGTTCTTATGCATATTTTAGCTCAGTTATCATGGTGTTTTATATCATGATACATACCATCATGTGTTATAACAAAAATTATCTCAAGAAATATTATAAGTAATGATGCCATCATACTTCTCCTTGGCACTTAAAAAATTTCTTGATCTAACCAACTCATTTCCTAAATACAAAGTAATTAAATCATGAAAGAATTTTAATCCTTGCTAGTTAGGAAGATCATCTCCTTCCTATCGTATTTCCTAAATTCATCTTTATCTTCTATATCATCTTCCTCTTACTCTGTGAGTATGGATTCAGTATGTAATCCCCCTTGTCCAATTGGCCATATTATCCCACCCATAGTACCAATGATTATAACTACCTTTGGGAAAATCATTATGTTTTGATCCAAAATACCATGCTAATGATTATAACTACCTTTGGGAAAATCATCATCTTTATTCACCCAACTAGGGCATGTTTTAATTCTACCAATGATTATAATTACGTTTGGGCAAATCATTATTTTTATTTTTCCAATGATTATAACCACCTTTGGGTAAATCATTCTCTTGTTACCCTTTTCCTTTGGCTAATGATTATAACCACCTATGGGCGAATAATTATCTTTTTACCTCGTTATGTCAATGATTATTACCTTGTTTAGGCAAATCATCCTTTTTATCTTCCCAATTGGGGAAGCTCATTGTACCATTGTTTATAAATAACTATGGTAAAATCAATATTTTACCTCCCTTTTTTACCTTTTGGTCCCATCATTTCCTTCTTTTGAGGGACCAATCGCTAACCTTATTTATGAATCACTCCCTCAAGGGAACATATATAACTTATCCATCATCATTTGGGGAATTAGGCATATAATATATTTTCATTATTTAAGAATATGTTATTGTGACTATAGATTATAATGCCTTCCCAAATAGGGGCAAACTGTAGACACCTAATTCTGGCCACAACTAGCTTCTGACTGAGCTTTATATTGATTCCTACCAACCATTATAAATTAAGCGAATCACTAAACATCCCAAATTTATTTGTGCATCATTCATCAAAGTTCACAATCATGTTGAGGTATCCCTTTTTGGCATACTAGCCCGTATGCAATAATAACCTATCATAAATTCATCCCTAATCATCGTACGACATAACAACTATCAATTTAACCTCTAAACCCATTAAGTGGGGCACTTGATCAAATTATTAAAAGAGATAAAATTCTAATCAAATTAAATGATTAAACAAGATTAAATTCTTAGTTGAATTATCCATTTATAATTAATGAATATCTAAAAATGGAAATTCTAAAAATAAAAATATCAAGCCTTTCATCATTGCCTTTATGAGTTGTCAAACTCTTTGAAAATATCTCAAAATATCTAATTTAAGAGCCATGCTCAGTAATTGAAAATAATAATTACATGACAACTATTAACTCAATTGGAGTTAGTCTCAACTCACCTAGGGTTATTTTAAACCCATTCCATGTTTAAACTCAACCTTAATTCACCTTGGGTAAGAGTTGATTCTTAAGTCTATAAATACAATGTCATGCCTATTGATTTATAAGTTATTTTGGTGCAAAGTTATTATGCAAAAATATATTCAACAAGCTCTCTTGGTGTAGTGTTATAATGCCTAAATGCCTTACAAGTAGTGTCACCATTTTTAAATATAAAGGCATGCAATCAAAGACAAGGTGCCAAGGAAAGGTGAATCTAACAAAGCTCCATTGATGAATACTTCTTGATGCACAAGCCAAGAAAGACACTTTAATAAGCCATTTAGAGCTCTAAGGTAGGTTAAAGAATGTCTTATTTTATGGTTTAGTTGTGTTTTCATAAGCATACTTGTTACCTATGCTCTCCCTAGTGTCTAGGCTATAGGTGTTAGGATTTTAGTGTGTTATATTAATTTTTTTTTATTAGACTAACACAAGACTAACCTCCCCTCTACGTATTCCTTATTCACTATAAAAAATATGTGCAACCACATAAGGGTAATTTTTATTTATAACTTTGACATCATTTTTTTATTTGATATGGTAAAATCTAGGTTTTATAGGGACCTAAAACCACAAGAGTGCATTATAGAAATTTTAACAAGCCAATCAGGGTCAAGAAGTCAAAAAATAAAAAGTAGCATTACTTAGAATGAAATCATAAAATAGAAAACCATAATAGAACAAGGAGGAAGGTCCCTCCTGAGGGTCATCAACATCAATAGTGTCCTTCATTAGGATGGTTGATTTATCCTTTAAAAATTTAGCCTGAGTGTGGTTCTTGGGGCCTTCAGCCATTCACCAGGGAAGATCATTTTGGGGCACTTTTTTCCTTTTACCTACATGGGAGACTGCTGGGGGGGGGCTTGGGGGAGTCTTGAGGGGGGATTTCAAAAACCTTTGGAGATTTCATAGTAAGGGACTGTAGGGGCTGAGTAGACTAAATAAAGTCCTAAACTATTGCTTCAGCCTATCTATATAATGCATTCTAGTCCTGGATGAGTTTGGTCAAGCTAAACCCCACTTATTACATCTGTAAGTTAAAGTTTTCTTACAACTCTTTATTTCTTTCTAACTCCTCTATAGAAATGGCTTTCCTTTTGCAAGTTGATTTCATAGGGGTCCCTATTTCAATAGGTTTTAGTTTAGGGATAAACAATAATTTGAGAGGGAGGTCATCTGGGGGGGACTATGATAATTTTTTCTTGGGGGTACAGTCAGAAGATTGTTAGGATCCCTTGATAGGATCCTCCACTAGAGAGTACTCTTGGGAGTTTTCCCCAGAAGAGGAACCCTTGGGGGAACCTCCCAGCCTAAAAAGGCTTGGTCATGCTTAAAAATAAGGAGAATCAAACCTTGGTGAAGTATGGGATTGGTATCATTCACTTGGTAAAGTAAGATGGTACTCTCAAGGGACTTTATCAAGAAATAAGGAAGACTGATTTTGAACCCAATGAAATGATTAAGAAGTAGAAAATCATGGGAAAATGTTAGTGTATATTTACCTTCAAGCATCATGTATCACATGATCTAAAGGCAAATATCAAGTCAATAACATGAGAGATCAACCTGTGAGAATCCTTTTTTTTCCATTTTCACAAAATAATTTGTCCTAAAAAATATTGTAGGGACTCTTGCTTTTTTAACTGGTCCTTGAATTCCTTGGTGCCTTCGCATGACATTCCAGTGGCATCACTAAATAAATTTGACATTATTATATTATTAAAAATTGGGATATAAGTCTAAAATAAGGTCCTAAGAATAAGATAATGTGGTGGTAAATTGCTAAAATAATGAAATATTTTCATAATATTTTGATTGCACATATTTTACTTTTTTATACAAAATGATACCTCCCTATAGTTTTCTTAAGGGTGGATGATAAATGAATAAATAAAGGTATGTTATTCAATTAAAATATATGTATTATTGAATCATGCATTCTAAATCTCATTCCCATGATTTATATGCTTAGTTTCTCCCATATTATTTTCTCAATTGAAGAAAATTTTGCTAGGTTCATGCAAATAACACTAAAAAAATAGCACCGAAGAAATAGTGGCACCCAATTTAAAAATAAATTACATATAGTGAAGAGAATATTTTCAAATATACATTAGAGTGGTACAAAAAATAGTTGTACACACTGATGTAGGAGCATCATGCTTAAACATGTAAATCATGTAGATAAGATGAGTTGTGACTTAATAAGATCCTAGAGGTATATTAGAAGGATAATAAGAAGCTTAGATAACTTCATTTTATTGTGTAATAGGCTTAGTTATATGGCATATTTACCTATGTAAATACCTTATCACCTTCTAGATAGGTGATATCCTATGTTGAAGACCTATTTTAGCATAGATAGCTAAGTGGAGACTATCTTGGGGTGAAATACCAAATTAAACATGTCAAACCTTAAGATGGTTAAGTTTAATTGAAGGAACATGAGTTCAAGTTAGTAAAATTTTAAGATCAAATCATGGAAGCAACTTAATAAAGCAAAGAACATGTATAAGATCAAATTTAAGTAGCCTTGAGGTAAGTTAGTTGTGAAAGAGTAGGAGACGAAAGTATGAGAGAGATCTTTATATTTTTGTATAATTTTTAAATACACTCTATGACAATATTGATGTGGATGTATTTTAAAGATACAAGGAATAAATAGAATCTATTATAATCTTTGTTGAAGATCAGGCCGTCTTAATGAGTAAGTTCTTATTGTAATTATTCTTAATTTTCATGTTCCTGTATTGAGACATTTTTGAGAAGATAAAAGTCTGCAAACCCTAATTCTTCAAGGTTTTAATCCACATGAAAGAAGTCTTTAATCATTAATGACTATCCATATTCTCTCAAATCTTAAGTCTCATGTCTACATCTTCTAACTATATAAAAATCTTATTTTCTTGACCATATTGTGAAAATTTTTGGGTTGAGAAAAGATTGTAAAGTAATAACAAGATATGGGAATGTTCTCTTAATTAAGGAGATGGATTAATAGGTTTTGGAATTGAACTTATTCATTAGAATTAATATCTATTAGTATATAGTCTAATAAATCAAAAAAAGATCATTAAGAGTGTATGGAGGTGCTCTAGTTTGAATCTGGATGGTTTATAGAATGTGAAAAGTCATATTTTGGTATTTCTCAACTTTTCAAAAATGATTCTAAATTTTTATGCATAATAGAAATATAAACCTGACTATGTCTACACCTTTGAAGCACTTACACTCAGTTTTATTCACAAATGTTAAGTCATATAAGCTTGTAATGATGTTTTTGTTTTACTCAACATGATAAAATTGTTTAGTTTTATGATTGTTGAGTCTTAGGAAAAGTGTTATTGGGATCACATTTCACAAACTAGATAATGAACATAGAGTCTCCAATATACATTTATAACCAAAAAATCTGAATACCAATTTGGTTTTTGATAAATAAAAGGTTATCATAATATTTAGGTCAATTGTGTTACTTAAAAATTCAATTCCTAATAGTTCATGATAAATCTTGGAGTCTCCATCCTTTGTTAAAATTACACCATGTTATGTGAAAAATAAAATTAGATTAGATTGGGAAAGAATTTGCACATATCAATTTTATGTAATTTCCTAAACATTTTGGGATGTATGGTTATCAAGTATTTGTTTTAGATGTTGATTTAGGTTTTGAAGCCATATTTTATTATTGAATAATTGGGTTCTTTATATTACATGAAATATATTATTGGTGGACTCATCGATAGAGTGCATGAATATACATTGGATGAGAATAATTAACTACTAAAAGTTAAGATTAATACTGAAAAAGATGATTCTAGTACATGTATCATTAATGGTTCAAGTGAGTGTATTACTTTTGATTAAAGGTTCATGTAATGATGGTATATGAAATTATCTTGGTCTATGTAATAGTAGTGATGCTACCAATTTGTGAAAGAAGATTGAGAAACTCTAGTAGGTGTGTATAGTTTTATTTATGCTTTAAAGTTTAATGTGTCAGATTATGACATGATTTTATATTGAGTTCCACTAAGTGTTTATCAGTTGATAGTGTAAAGTATAAATAACTTCATTAGTCTTTAAAAGACCAATTTAAGATGATCACATCATTATTAAAAATTTAAATCATTGTACACCCATTAAAAGAAATATAAACAAAGGACAATAGATAAGTTTAAAAAAATCAAAGTTGTTCAATTGACATTGTATGAAGATAATAAAATTTGATAGTGTTGTTCAATATCCAAGAATACCAAGAAAGGTTTTAGTGAAATAGTGATCTCAAATCAGAGTAAAAAAAGAAACCAGACTAGTTTTCATTGAGATTTTATGAGTATTGAAGTGTTTTGAAAGAATTATAAGCAAGTTATTTGAATATCTTATTGATCACACAACAATATTGATTTTGGGTTGTGTATATTGAATATGGCATGAATTTTGGTATCAGAGCAAGGATCTCTCTGGAAAAGGCATAAAATTTTGAAATTATTTAAAAAATAATTAGATTACGAAAAGGTTATAGGTTAAATTCTTGATTTGATCTAATTATAGATGAAGAATTTAGTCAAAGAATATTCAATACACAAAGATCCTAGAAAAAGGTATGAGACTATTTGCAAGGAATTATTGAAAAGTATATATTTTAGTAATTATGATAAAATTTGTAAGGAAATAGTGATCTCAAGTAGAGAGGTGGAGTGAGAGGTTTTGAACACTTAAAAAGTAGAGGAAAGGTGTCAAAGAGAAGCCCTTGAAACCATTAATGCTTGAAAGAGTGAAAGAGAGCTAGTAGAAGCTCAGGAAAAATCTCAATGAAAGATTAAAAAAATAAGTTGAAAGGTCCAAGGGAAAGGTCTATTAAGTTACCAACAAACTATGGTGAAAAAGACCTAGGTGAAGTACTAGAGATAACAAGGTGAATAAACTTACTAAGAAGAGATAGGTCCAGTGGGGCCTAAGATAAAGGTAAGGTGAAAGAGTAAAGAGAAGAAATGATGAAGGAATTAGAAGAAATTAATTGCCACAGGAAGGTGAAATAATAAATGATGAGGAGAGAAAGAGACATGGAGAGAGATTGACGAGATGAGGATGATCTTAACATCCATGACACAAGTTTTGTAAGATTCAATACAAAATTTTGTTGTAATAATTAGAAAAAAGATTAAATGGCCTCTCAGAGAAATCCTTGAGAAAAGGAAATGGAGGAAATAAAAGAGATTGATAACAAAGCAATCCAAGGAGAAAAAGAAAGAGGCAAGAAAGCCCCATGATTTTAAATATAAGATTTTATTGTCATGTATGAATGCAAGTATAATTAGATGAAGGAGAAGCCCAAATTGAGGGAACTAAACTTGAAAGTATAAATGAAGGCAAGCATAAGAAGCATGCTTATTCTTATGAAGAAGTTGATTGGATAACAGAGTATGGTGATGCAAAAACTTATCACCATAAAAATGGAGAGATACTAGATGAAGATGAAGGATAATTTGAGTCTATTGTGGGATTATTCAAGGCACATATGAATAAAAATAAAAACTTATTTTTATTTCTAGCATTGTATTTGATAAATAAAATGTAAATGTTCATGAAGATGCTTTATATAATCAAACAATTGAATTGCTAGATAGGTTCATGAACAATGAATGAAAGTGTGAAGCACACATTGAAATGCATGAAGAACCTAATAAATAACAAGAAGAGGTGTCTCTAATGACAAAAATTGAGAACAAATCAGTTCTAGCTCAAGACATAGTAGAGCACAGTGAAGATGAAGACATTATTTAGCAACAAATCATGCTAGAGTCAGAAGATATAAGCCTCATAGGAGATGAAGAGGATATTAATGAAGTTTCAATAGAGATAATGAATATCTTAAGTGAAGAAGATGCTGGTGGAGAGGAAATAATGCCTCAAGTTTTAAAATCTAACTATGCCTTTAGTTTTTCATGTGTAGATCTTGAAGAAGAAGAAATGGAGTCTTATATACTATACTTAATTAAAGAAGCTGAAGTGAAGAATAAACCACTTGGGTTCATACATCATGAAAAAATAAGGAATAAGAATAAAGTTAAAAATAATTAGAAGAAAATAAAAATAAGATAGTAACTCATTTGAGTAGGAGCTCAAAACTTTTCCCTCCTGGGGAATTTGGTGCAGGAGCATCATGATTAAACTTGTAAATAAGATGAGTTATGATGTAATAAGATCCTATAGGTGTATTATAAGGATAATAATAATCTTAGATAGATTTATTTTCTTGTGTAATAGGCTTAATTATATGGATTATTTACTTATGTAAATACCTTACCACCTTCTAGATAGGTGATCTCCTATGTTGAAGCCCTATTTTAGCATAGAGAGTTAAGTGGAGAATATTTTGGGGTGAAATACCAAATTAAGCATGTAAAAACTTAAGATGGTTAAGTATAATTTTAGGAACATGAATTCAAGTTAGTAAAATGATAAACTCGAATCATGGAAGAAGCTTAATAAAGTAAAGAACATGTATAAGATTGAATTTAAGTAGCCTTGAGGGAAGAGAGTTGTGAAAGAGTAGGACAAGAAGGTGTGAGAGAGATATTTATATTTCTATATATTTTTAAAATACACTCTATGCTAATCTTGATGTGGATGTACTCTAAATATATAAGTAATAAAGAGATAATTTGTTGTAATCTTTGTTGAAGATCAGGCCATCTTAATGAGTAAGTTATTATTGTAGCTATTCTTTATTTTCATCTTCTTATTTTGAGACATTTTTGAGAAGATAAAGGTATATAGACCTTAATTAGATCAATACAGAGTCTTCAAGATTTTAATCTACATGAAAGAAGTATTTAATCATTAATGACTATTTAGAATCTCTCAAATCTTAAGTCTCATGTCTGCATCTTCTAATTATATAAAATCTTATTTGATTGACCATAATGTGAATATTTATGGGTTGAGAAAAGATTGTATAGTAAGAAAAATATATGGGAATGTTATCTTAATTAAGGAGATAGAGTAATAGGTTTTAGAATTGAACTTATTTGATAAAATTAATATTTGTTTGTATACAGTCTGAGAAATCCAAAAATAAGGTCATTAAGAGTGTATAGGGGCACTCTAGTTTGAATTCATGATGATTTATAAAATGTGAAAATTCATCTTTCAGTGTTGCCTGACTTTTCAAAATTGATTCAAAATTGCTTTGCACATTGAAAATATAAACCCAACTATATCTACAACTTTGAAGCACTTACACTCAATGTTATTCATGAATATTAAGTCATATGAGCCTATATTAATGTTTTTTTTACTCAAAAATATAAAATCATTTATTTTTTAGATTTCCAATCCTTAGGAAAAGTGTTATTTAGATCATGTTTCACAAAATGGATAATACACATAGAGTCTCCAATACATATTTGTAACTAAAAATCTAAATATCAATTTGATTACTGATAAAGAAAAGGTTATCATAATATTTACTTTGGTTTTTTTATTTAAATATTCATTTCCTAATAGTTTCTAATTAAGCTCAGAGTCTCCATCCTTTATTAAAATTACACCATGTTATGTGAAGAATAAAATTAGATTGGACTGGGAAAGAATTTGTACATATCAATTTTATGTACTTTCCTAAAAATTTTGGAATGGATGGTTTTAAAGTATCTATTTTGGATGTTGATTTAGGTTTTGAATTTGTCTTTTATTACCAAATTTATAGGTTCTTTGTATTACATGAAATATGTTGCTGGTGGGCTCATCGATAAAGTGCATGAATATTCAATGGATGAGAATAATTAGATACTGAAAGTTAAGATTAATAATGAAAAAGGTGATTATGGTACACCTATTGTTAATGGTTCAGGTGAGTGTATTTCTTTACATAGAGGTTCATGTAATGATGGTATATTAAATTATCTTAGTCTATGTAATAATAATGAGGCTACCAATTTGTGAACAAAATATTGAGAAACTCTAGTAGGTGTGTATAATTTTATCTATGCTTTGAAGTTTAATATGCTAGATTATGACATGATTTTCCATTGAGTTCCACTAAGTATTTATCAGTTGAAAGTGTAAAGTATAAACAACTTAATTGGTCTTTAAAATACCAATATAAGATGATCACATCATTATTGAAAATTTAAATAGTTGTACACCCATTAAAAAATTATAAATAAAGGACAATATAGAATTTTAAACAAATAAAAATTATTGAATTGACGTTGTATGAAGATAAGAAAATTTGACAATGTTACTCAATATTCAAGAATACCAAGAAAGGTTTTAGTGAAATAGTAATCTCAAATTGGAGTAAGAAAAATAGTTTGGTTTTCATTGAGCTTTTACGAGTATTGAAATGTTTTGAAATAACTTTAAGGAAGGTATTTGAATATCATATTGATCAAACAACAATATTGATTTTGGGTTCTGTATATTAAATATTGGCATCACACACTCACATATGATTTTTTTGTAGATACCTAATTTTGGCACAAGCTTATTAGTAAAATATTTTTAGTATCATTCTGTCCATATGGATCATTGATTCAAACTAGGTACTTATTGGTTTTTGCTCTTGTATTTTTATTTCTCCTTTTCTCTTAGTGTTTCCCTATTTTTATCTCTTTATTTTATTTTTTATATTTCCATAATTTTTATATGTTCTTTGGGATCCCATTCATCTATATTCATCTATTGTTTCTAGGCTTTGGGTTTTTAAGACTGGGTTAAAAAGTGGTTTAACCTATTTCAAAGTAGTATGAATGTGTATATTTTTATTTTTTGGCCCCTTTAGACATTGTTTTATTTTATATTATTGGTAAACTATGGTTTTTTAAAGGGACCAATCCCTTTTATAGAGAGAATAAAATATAAAGCATGGTAGAAACAATAAAACAAAATAAATAATAAACAGGCTTGACCTAAGCCAAAGAGGCCAAACTATAATAGAACATCAACAAAAGAAACATCACTGATCAATGAAATGTTAGAAAAGGTTCCAAAACTTATGAAGAATAAAAATAGTGGCCTAAGAGGTCACACAGGATCTCAATTACTTCCCAATCTTCCTTTAGTGTTTGGAACTAATATTTAAAATAAGCTTCTTCAGATACCTCTTCCTCCACTTCATGCTTCATTTTCTTTCCCTTCATCCTCTTATTAGGTCATTCCTAAATTTCCTTCTCCTTATTATTCTTGGGGTTATCCTAGAGGATTTTAATACTTAAAGTGAATTTTATGATGGTAGCTTTACTAATAGAAATAACTTGCTCCACTTTCACTTTAACAATCTACATATCCTCCTCCACTCTCCATATTTTTTTAATTATTTTACATATTTTATTTGATTTTTAAAATGTCTTTCAAAAGTTCCCAATCGAAAACATATTCTTTACTTTCCATTTTATTTTTGGTTTTCTACTAGTCCATCTGTGCTTGTATGTCTTTACACTCTTTTTTCAACTTTTATTTTCATTAAACAACCCTTTCATAATACCTGTTTGAATTTTGAGGGTTTTCTCTAGTTTTTAAATTATTTTAGTTTCACCTACCTCTCTCCCCTTATTATTTTTACCTTTAGGATTAGGGGTGGATTCTATAGACTCATAACTATCACCTTTCATATACAGGTCATTGAAGTGTGAAGAGTGAAGGTCCATTGGAGGGTTAGGAGAAACATCATCTACAACAATGGGCTCAATATAAAGAGGCCATATTTTCACAATACCTTTAATGTATTTTGACATAAGATTTAGAGTGGGAGTCACCATTGGTTTAGAAGTTTGGCCATGGTCTAAAGAGATAGGGTTGGTAAGGGCATCCTCATTTGGCTCAATGCTAGCAATAAAATCAATTTGAATGGTAATAGTCTTAGGAACCTAAAAATGGGGAGGGAATTTCTCCCAAAAAATGTTTAATTATGGCTTCACCATTCCCTTGTCTAATGAATTTGAAAGGGTAGGATTGGACTTGGGCATATTAAGGGTAATGGTTGGCTAGGAATGTTGGAACAACAAAAGGATTCAAGCTTAGTGAATGGTAGACTCAATTTTCCCCTCTTGAAACTCAAAGAATGAATTATCTAAGGATAATAATAGGAATAATGGAATAATAATAATTTTTTAATGCCTAAAATGATTAATAAATATAAAAATGGTAAAAATAAATATTTTTGAGCCTACCTTCCAAGGTCACATACTTCATGATATGATGGTATAATTCCCCCATGGAGCAATAAGTGAGGACCTAAGTATGTCATCCTTTAGTTTGTAAATCCTTTCATTATCATTAAATAAATAATTAACCTCCTCATTATCATGTATTATATCCTTAAATATTTTAAGGCCATCAATTCCCATATTTTAAGGCATTTTTAAAAATCTAGGCAACTCAAAAATAGGCATTCATCTATCTTATCTTATATCTTTCATTTCTATTGATCATTTATAGTTTGTGGTAATTTTATTTTCCCCTTAGATATAGGTATATCTGAATTTATTTTATTTTTTGTATTTAGTTATATTTAAATAGTGCCATTATTTTACCTAATTAGTATAGTGTTTTTAAAACTCGCATCCTTTTTGTAAAACATTTTTGTGAACCCATTATTTTCAATCATCAACCTTAATTTTTTATGCTCTTATTCCCTTTAGGGTTTTTTTTGGTGGATTTTTAAACTTTTATTTATAGGTATTAATTTATATCTTTCCCTCTTAATTTGTTTTCTTACTTTTTCCATGGATTGTGTTATTGATTGGCTTAATTGATGGTTTATGTTATAAAAATGGAATCATGCAATGTAAATATACATATTTGTTGAAATAAAATATGAATGGTTCCAATTATGGTTTTACATGTGATAAAAACTTTAGTGATGATATTATTGAAAATATTAAGAAACATTATGTAAAATCCTTCTTCCTTTTCCAAAGTTATGCAAATGATAAAATAAGTAGCTAGTATAAATCCTTGTTTTATGATTCATGATATTTCTATACTTTACAATGATTTTTGTCATCGTATTTCTACCTCTAGCCTCCTATTGTTCCTCAGTTTGAAATCAATAATAAAATTAGGTATTTGAATGAACCCATTCATTGTTACATTATAACCACCCATGAGGTTTTAGTATGATACATGCAATATATGAGTTATAAAGACAAGTGTAAGATTTATTTCTTGAGTATATTGCATATAATTCTTAAATTGATAAAAATGTTATATATGGCCAACTAATAATGGCCATAATATTATTTATTCTCATTTCCCATGTTGTTTTATTAGCCTAAGTTTTAATTTTATGATGGGAATGGAGATAATTATTTACATATTAAATAAATTTATATTTTTCTTGGGAAATATTATGTTAATGATAAAATATTTCTTAAGGTATTTCCTATAAGCCTAACTAGTCATGCTTTAATTGGGTTTCACTTTCTACCTAGTGTTCCTTACATACCTTCCTTAAATTGGAAGAGGATTTCCTAACAAACTTTATTAATATTAAGGGACCACATACTAATATTTTTTCTACTCCATTTATTCATCAAATTCAGTCTGAGCCTATACATGATTCTATTTTTATATTCAAATGATATTGTCCATTGTTTTATATATCAACCAATGGATCTAATAAAATAATATATTTTTAGTAAAAGCATCTTTCTTGATCTTGAGGATATATTTATCTTTCATTTTTTTAAACATTTTGATTATCTTTATTATGAGGCTATATCACTAGAGGATGAACTTTTATTATCACTATCCCTTATTTATGAGACTCATACTTCATATTTTTCTACTATTCATAATACTTTAAGAAATTATAATAGTCATGCACGTATTAATAAAAAATATAAATTATCTAATAGTAAAAAAGTGACACTCACACCTACAAGTCCCATGTCTTCCCTTATAGGATCATAATAATTTCACAAAATTAACAAAATTCAAAGTGAAATATTAAAATTGATGCTTAAAAAAAACACGATTTTATTACCTCTAATTATATGTCATGACACAAGACATGTATCTAGAGCATTTAATTCAAATTCATTCTTTGATTATCATCGTATTTGTGTGTGTATAATGAAAAAGTGATTTTCATTTAAACATAGGATCCATGATCTTATTGATAATGGTGACATTGAGATTGATTTACCTATCAAGAAACCATAATTCAAAATCACTCCTAATGTATAATGACCTATACACTTTGATCTTCCATATAAGGTTCAAAATTACACTTTGTTACCTCATATATCTCATACAAAACCTTTAATAATCCACACTTATATAAAATAGAAAGAAAGATAATAAATTATGATTGATGACAAATAAAAATACAAAATTTTCACAATGGATTTTCTTAAGACACTTGGATATGATTTAAATTCACACACACATGCATGCATGCACGCATGCGCACACACACGCACAAATGATACACACACACACACACACACACACACACACACACACACACACACACACACACACACACACACACACACACACACACACACACACACACACACACACACACACACACACAATTCCTTTGTATTACAATACCCATCATTGTTAGACCAAAAACATATATTATATTATTTTTTTTGATGTTTATTATGATACCATACAATGCTATACCTTGTATAAAATGGTTATAAGAAATGAAAATAAACCTAGATGGTAGATATGAGCATATTTAAAAGTGACATGGTTTCAATTCAATGCGATATAAAATTTGTAAATAAATATTTGAAGAATCCAAAAATGGATCTTGTTACAACTTTAAAATCACTTAAATTAGTTACTAAATTGAATTCAATCATCGGTTATATTTATATATAAAATATTGAACCCAAAGAACTAATTTTTAATACATGTCTAAAGAAATTAAACATTAATGAGGCATATCAATGCATTACATATATTTATTTTATAAATCAATGATTTGTTGGGAATATATTATACTATTGTTAAGAGTAAGCCAAGGTTTCCTCAATGCATTATCTATTTGATACGTTTATTCTTATTCATATCATTGGTTACTTATACTTACTATGAATTTTAATTGTAAACACAGTGAACAATGATAAAATTGAATGTATCTATCAAAAATATAGTTGTTTTCATACATCATAAGTTAAAAATTAGGTTGTATGACCTAGTTATAAATTTATGACATGTGACAATGATATGCCCTTAACCTATGGCATGTCTAGGGATATGTGTGGCTAACTTATGGCTTACATACCTCTTATATTATCTTGTTACATTTCTATATGCTCTTAGTAAGGTTGTCTTATGGAATAACCATGGATAAGTAGAGTATATATAGGAGGTAGTGGTTAGTATTTGGTCATCATATTGAAAATTTACTCGTATTTCATTATTATGGAGGTTGTCCCATCGAAGTGATTCAGTTATATTTATCAAGCATTCTACTCTTCTATCAATTATTGATGTGGATATATATATATTCTAATCTTATTTATATGATATAATATTTTATTGTGTGAAAATATAAGTAATTTCATTACAAATGGTATTAAATAGTTGATTTGGCCATGTTTTATGACAATTTTTTTAGATCTAATGTTGCATTTCTCCTGCAAGCTAAAGGATCAAAAAACATAACTTGTGATTCGAGAAGAATTTAATTTTTCCATTACTAAAATATTATTTGAAGTGTTTTAAACAATAAAATAAAAAAGTCTATAAAATGTTTAAATTTGTGCTAATTAATAGTCATTGGATTCGTTTCCAAAATATGATGACAATGGTGTATTCTATTAGTAAACTTTTTGGGCCAAAAAAATTCACCCTTATGCACATTATCGATCATTGGATTCATCTTGGTGAGGAGATTTCAACGGTCTCATCTGTGTATACACTTTTGTTTTGGGTATAAACCCTTATAGGGTTTATGCATAGCTGGTCCTAACACTCTTAAAATGCAAGAAAGGGAAAAAAACTCCTAAAAAACCTCACAAAGATGACATGGAATCTAGAACTTTTGATCTATGTATTTTATAGGTGGTTCAACAAATGTAATTAGAGTTAAATGGCATGTTAAAAAAGATGATCTAAATATGGTGAAAGGGGACATCACGGGTATGAGAGGGGACCTAAATGGCTTACAATATCAATTACAACAAATAACTAGTCTATTTTCCAAATTTACAACTCATTCTTTACAAAATAACCCTCCACCACTCTAGTTTGGTTCTCCTCCTCTAAATAAATGGTGTTGGATGACCATTCTATTATTTTTGGTGACATGATAAAATTACTTACACCAAGATGAGTGCATGATCATGCCATCAAACTACTTCTATAAATTACACCACCCAACATCAGACCCTCTAGGTATCCCTATGCCCAAAAGAGTGAAATTAAAAACATGGTACATGAGATGTTAGAGGCATGAATCATCTGACATAACCAAAGTGAATATTCTTCCCTAGTGGTTAGGGTATGAAATAAGGATGAAACTTGGAGGATGTGCCTGAATTACAAACAACTCAAAAAGCACACCATCAAGGATAACTTTCCTATTCTAGTAATTAATGATTTTATCAATGAATTGCATAGTGTTGTTAATTTTACCAAGTTAGATATTCACTTTAGATATCATCAGATTCAAATCTATGAAGAGGACATACCTAAAACATATTTTAGAACTCATGAAGGTTATTATGAGTTTATGGTCATGCCTTTTGGCCTTAAAGATGTATCATATGCATTTTAGAGTTTGATGAATACTATTTTTAGACCATTTTTGATAAATTTTGTTTTGATGTTTTTTATGGCATCCTTATTTATAGAAAAATTTGGGAAGACCACTCAAAGCATGTGAAACAGGTACTCTTGGTTTTGGAACAACATCATCTTTATGCCAAACCTTTAAAATGTGATTTTGGTTTCTAAGAGGTGGATTACTTGGTCATATTGTTTCACATGAAGGATTGAAATTTGATCCTAGAAATATCCAAGCAAGAATGGAGTGGAAGGTTCCCAAGACCCTCAAAAACCTCTATGGATTTCTTGGGCAAACTAGTTACTATCACAAGTTTTTTTAAAATTATGGAAGCATCGTAGCCACACTCACATAGTTTTTGAAGAATGACTCCTTCCAGTGGACTAATAAAACTACCAAGGAATTTGAACAGTTAAAAATGGTTATGTGCACCACTCCATATTTGGCTACTCTTGATTTTTCTAAAACTTTTGTTATGGAGTGTGATGCATCAAAATTTGGCATGGGGGTTGTACTCATGAAAGAAGGAAGACCACTTGAATTTGAGATTTTCAAATTGAAGGGAAAAAATAGGATCAATCCAATCAATGAGAAACTGATGATGTCTATTTTGCATGCAATCAAGTAATATAGACCTTATCTAATGGGTTGTCACTTTCGGGTAAACACTGATCATGATAGCCTCAAATATTTTTTGAAACAACAATTTTATTTTAAATAACAATAAAAATAGGTGATTAAAATGTTAATATATGAATTTTAAATAGTCTATAAGAAAGGAAAAGGGAATGTGGTGGAAGATGCACTATCTTAGAGGATGAATCAATTTAGGCATTAATATGCATAATGACCATACGGTAGGTAGATTGGCTAGAGGAAATAAGATCAAAATATAAGAATGATAGTTCTACCCATGATTTGATTAAAAATATTTAGTAGAGTTCTAGGGGTTCTAATTTTTTTTCATGGAATGGGAATTCATTAGGGTATAAATAATATTATACCTTTTTAAGAATTCTCTCCTCATCTATAAAATCCTTTAGAAACTTCATGCATCTCCAATAGGAGGTCACTCAAGATTTTTGAAAACATATCATAGACTCAAGAAATCATTATTTTGGGAAGGACTCAAGCAAGATGTCCAAAAATATGTGGTTAAGTACATGGTATGTCAATAAAACAAAGGTGAAACCATTAAGACCCAAGGTCTTTTGTATCCTTTATCCATCCCTATCTAGTGTTGGGAGGAGGTTTCTATGGATTTCATTATCGGGTTACCATGATCTAAAGTTAAAAAATTTATCATGGTAGTTATGGATTGACTCACCACATATCATCATTTTTTTTCTTCATCATAACCATTTATTTATAGTATAGTAGCTTCTGATTTTCTCAATATAGTTTAGAAATTGCATGGTACTCCAAAGATCATTGTAAGTGATTGTTAGACTTAATTATTTTCATGTTTGGGCATCCAATTGGCTCATATCTCATCCTATCATCCTCAATATAATGTAAAAATAGAGTTAGTAAACAAATTTCTTGAAGGGTATCTTCATTATTTTGTTTCTAACAAACATGATAAATGGGTTCATTTTCTACCACTTGTTGAATGGTGGTATAATATTTATTTTCACATTTCATCCCAAATGTGTCCCTTTTTTGTCCTCATATGGATATGATCCTTGTCCATCACTTTAAACTTGAAGGTCCATCCCAAGGTTTGATCTATTGAGGAACATATTCACCATCAATAAGAGATACTAGTCTTTAAGAAAATTTATCGATGACACATAATTGAATGAAGCAACAAGTGGATCAGCACCATAGTGAGTGGAATTTTAACATAGTTTATTGGTTTTTGTATGATTAAAACCATATAATAATATGTATTTGAAGCAACATAAAAAGGATAACAAGTTGTCACCTAAGTATTGTGGCCCTTATCAAATCTTGTAGAAAATTGGTAGTGTGGCCTACAAGTTAGAGTTTCCCTAGTCCACTCGCATACATTTGGTATTCCATGTATCTTTCATGAATAATATAATTAGAAAAAAAGTTTATAATAAAATTAAGTTACTTGAATTGGATGAAGAAATTAGGGTTATTATGGAGCTTGAAGAGATATTTCAAATGTGCACTAAACAACTATAGCCTGGATCAATTAAATAATATTTTATCAAATGGAAGAATCTATATTGTGAAGATGCAATATGGGAGGATGAAGTGTTCCTATAGTAACATCTAATGTTTATTCACTATTAATTAAAATTTTGTTTAGAAGGAGATGAGCATTATATGCCCTTAACCTATGGAATGTCTAGGGATATGTGTAGCTAACTTATGGTTTACATACCTCTTCTATTATCTTGTTACATTTCTCTTAGCCTATAGAATAACCATGGATAAGTAGATTTTATCTAGGAGGTAGTCATTAGTATATTATCATAATCTTACACATTCTAATATTATTACATTATTGTGGAGGTTGGCCCCTCGAAGTGGTTAAGTTATATTTATTTAGCATTCTACTTTTCTATCAATTATTATTGTAGATATATATATTTTGATCTTATTTCTATGATATAATATTCTATTGTATGATCATCTAAGTAATTTGATTATAAGTGGTATTAGAGATTCAATTTGGGCAAGTTTATGTGATGATTTTTTTAAAAATATATTGTTGCATATCTCGTATGAGCTAAAGGATCAAAAAACATAACTTGTGATCCAAGAAGAATTTAAATTTTCCATCACTGCAATATTTTTCAAAGTGTTTTTTGAAAAAAATATAAAAGTCTAGAAAATGTTTATCCTTGTGAAAATTAAAAATCATTTTACTCATCTATATGAGATTATCATAGTGGTATATTCTACTACTACACTTTTTGGGCCAAAAATTTTCACCCATGTGCACATTAGCAGTCTTTAGATTCATCTCGGTGAGGTAATCATAGTGGTCTTATTTGATGATTCATTTTTTTTAAGGTAGAAACTCTCCTAGGGTGTGTGCATGGTTGGTCCTAACACTCAAAAATGTGATAAAGGGAAATAAACTCATAAAACTCCTCACAAAGATTATATGGAGTCCAGAACTTTTGAACCATGTATTTCAGAGGTGGTTTAGCAAATTAGTTAGAGTTACATGGCATGGTACAAAAATATGATTCGATACAGTTAAATGGGACATCACAGGGATGAGAGGTGACATGAATGGATTGTGGGATCAATTACAACAAATATTTGGGAAAATTTTCAAATTTATAGCTCATTAGTTTAAAAATAACCCTCCACTACTACAGTTTGGTTCTCCTCCAAATAATCATGCCACCAATGTAGGTCTAAAACTGATGTTTCCAAACATGGACATACACAATTTTTATGGTATTGATCCACTCACATGGATCACTCAAATTGAAAATTTATTTTATCTACATCATGCTCCATGTTCTAAAAATGTGGTCATGGCCTCTCTATATCTAGAACCTAATTAGTTTATTTGGTATCGATGGTTGTGTGCTCAAAATAAAAATAATGGTCTCTCAGTTTCTTGGTCTATATTTTTTGAGATACAAATCAATTATCGCAATAATGTCTCAAAAAACTAATTTGGCCATCTATTTAAACTGCACCAAACAAGAAATGTAAAGGATAATATTCTTTAATTTTAGAATCTATCATTTAATGTGATAGACATCACTAAGGAAAATATGACTAACCTATTTTTGGGTGGCCTCAAAAATAACATCCAATATAATGTTCACATGTATATCCCTAATTTAGTATCTAAATCCATCCCAAAGGCACTCATGGCATAGGGAAAATATATGATCAAATGAAGAATTTTCACTAATTTCCATGAACATACTTTCCCAACACCATCAATTTCTTATCCTACCAAATTAACCCCTCAAAAAATTGAGGATAAGCATGTAAAAGGCTTGTGTTTTGGTTGTGATAAAAAATGGATCAAAAGACATTGTTATGATAGAAAAAATTATTTTAAATTGAATGTGCCAATGAGGATAATGAATATGATGAGGCCTCAAGTGTAGGTTTGGAGGAACCTAATGATGAATCTGAATATTCTCAACCTATTGTTTCATGTCATGCACTTTTAGGTATGATTAATCCTCAAACTCTTAAGGTGGTGGTTTTCCTCAAGAAATAGAAAGTGATTATATTTATTGATTTTAGGAGTATACACAACTTCATCATCAAATCTCATTTGCCTAGTTATAGAATTTTAGGTCATGATTTTAGATGGTGGTACTATCAACTATTATATAAAATGCCATAATATTAAGCTCCCTATTGGAGACTACCTATTATATTATCTTATGTTTTCTACTCCCATGGGAGGGGTTGACATTTTTTTGGGAGTGCATTGGCTCACCACTTTGGGAACTATTGATATGAATTTATAGGAACTATTGATGTGCTTCTATTTAGAAGGGAGGACATTTTAACTACATGGATTACGAACTAAATCTCTATAATTTATTAGCTCCCATTGGATTAAGAATATTATTAGAAAAGGTATTGAAGGAGTTTTGTTATGTTTATTTTCCATAGAGGTTCAACCAACCAAGGAGTCTACCCATCCTGATTTATAAATGGTGTTGGATGACCATTGTATTATTTTTGGTGACATGCCAAAAAGACTTCCACCAAGATGAGTAGATGGCCATGCCATCAGATTACTTCTTGTAAGTACACTACCCAACATCAAACCCTATAGGTATCTATATTACTAGAAGAGTGAAATTAAAAATATGGTATAGGAGATGTTGGAGGCAAGAATCATCTGACATAGCCAAAGTGAATATTTCTCCTCAATGGTTATGGTTTAAAAGAAGGATGACACTTGGAGTATGTGCCCAGACTATAGAGAACTCAATAATTACACAATCAAATATAAGTTTCTTATTCCAGTAATTGATGGATTTCTAGATGAATTATATGGTGTTGATTATTTTACCAACTTAGATCTTCACTTTGGATATCATTAGATTTTAATCCATGAAGAGGACATACCTAAACAACTTTTAAAACTCATGAAGGCCATTATGAGTTTATGGTCATACATTTTGGCTTCACAAATGTGCATATACATTTTAGAGTTTGATGAATACTATTTTTAGGTCATTTTTAATAAATTTTGTCTTGGTTTTTTTATGACATCCTCATTTTCAACAAAAAATAGGAAGACCATTTGAAGCATGTGAAACATGTACTCTTAGTTTTGGAACAACATCAACTTTATGCCAAACCTTATAAATGTGATTTTGACATTCAAGAGGTGGAGTAATTAGGTTATATTATTTTACATGAAGGAGTGAAATTTGATCCTAAAAATATCCAAGTGATGGAGTCATAAATTCCTAAGACCCTCAAGAATGTCCAAGAATTTTTGGGGCTAACTAGTTACTATCACAAATTTGTCAAAAACTATGGTAGCATTATGTCCCCAATCACATATTTGTTAAATATATACTTTTTCCAATGGAAATACATAAATACCAATACATTTAAATAGTTTAAAATGGTTTTGTGTAGACATCCAATTCTTAACACCATTTATGTTGAAATTGTCAATCTTACTTGAATTGCACTCAAATGCACATTTTAGGTGAAAATCCATAAAATGCCCTAAATGGTTCAAACTTGTCACTTACAAGTGCTAGTTTAGGTCAAAGTATCCCTAGATAGGGCAATGAATTTTATGGGCTATATAACTTTGATTAGATCATTTTGAGTCAAAATGACAATGTTGTCATTTAATGCTCTGGATCACTCTTTTCTTCTAATTCATTGGTACACATTACGTACCTTTGTTATTTGGTGTTGGAAACATCCTAAATGGGAATATAGCTCCAATGAATCTAACATCACCTTACAATTCCTCTCTAGTCAAATTATGATCTAGTATTATGACTTTCTAACCATTTTGATTAATTGAGGGCCAATTTTCAAATAATTACACAAATGTTGATTAACCTTGTTTAAGGCTAATTAATCTAAATCAAGAGCTTAAGTGGATTTTCCATGAGAATTGTTCAATATTTATTTTTTAAAACTGATTTCTATTAACTACATCATCAACAACTCTCAAGATAATGGGTCACCCATCCCTAAGCTATAAATGCCACAAATATCAAGATTATGGGTCACCCATGCCTAGTTAATGCCTCCCATGCCTCTTCAATGCCCCTTATTCCAAGGTCATGATGAAGATAATTATGGATTTGACTCCAAATATTAGGATTATCCATGGCCACAAATCTCAATCTTGGGATGGATGATCATGGTTGATCTTGACCAATCTCAAAACTATATAAATAGAGAGGCCATGGACATGAATTTAAAGCTAGAATATTGAAAAGTTATAATGTTAAATTGTCTCTACAATCCTTTGTATTTGAACATTGATTTTTTTTTAAATTTTCATTGATAAGCTAGTTTAGTGATTTGGAATCATGAGCCTAGGTTTTATGGGGTGTTATTAAGACATTGGAGGAGTTTACCACCTTTGTTGACAAAGGCAAGGGTGCTTGATCAAGGGAGAACATGATTTTGAACCACATGAGTATGGTGAATCCATTTGAGAAGGTAATATGATGTTACTTTCTTTCATTTGTCTCTTGATATACTTTGTAATTACCATAGGAATAGATAGGCTTATTTAGTTAGTTCTTTATGATTTTTTTATGATTTATGGACTAATGTTTGACTAACTTGATTTGTAATCCTCTCTACATCTTGGCACACCCAGCGGGACAAGATGCATCCCACACATGAAGAACATCATTTTATAGCTTTAAAATATTCATTTGGATCATTAAAACTCTTACAATTTGATTTCTAACTTTGTTTTACCATTTTTCTTTGTCATGAGTTTACACAATAACCGACGTCAGTTAGTAAAACTGTCATCAGTTAGATAGCTGTCATTGGTCACTATTAGTATAACTGATGTCGGTTAGATAACCATCATTAGTTAGGAATTATAACCATCATCGATTATATAATTGACGTTGGTCACTATGTTTTTCTTAAAACGTAAATATCAAAGCTCTTTTTTTGAAGTTCATTGCTTCAAACCCAAAATAGCTTCAAGGCTAAAGGGCATGTTAATGTTTTTGTTGTAAGAAACAAGCTTGAAATTTACTAAAAATATGTTTAAATCACCTTTTACATGCTTAAAAATGAATTAGGAACATTATTTTGGTGTTTAAATTAATATTTAGGTGTTTAAGTGAGTTTTTAGCATTAGTTTTCAAAGTTACAACTAAGACTAAGGGGTCAAATGAACACCACCTCATTTTCCATTTGGGCTTTAAAATGAACTCACCTTTCCAATTTTTTTGTATTTATTTAGTTGCTTAAGTTAGATTTTGTTTGGAAAAAAGAGGGATGCTATATGTATGCTCTTCCATTTGTCCCCTTTTCTAAGGCTTAGAAAGAATGTCATCTAAAGCTCTCCCCAAACACTCATTAAAGTTTAGGTGATCTTGAAAATGACCCTAAAGTCTTTCTATTTTATGCTTTCTTTATTTTTATGCAAACTTGGCTTGCGAGGGGGATGTCATTACCTCCCATGAGTTCTTTAGGGAAGCTTTGACCTAGAGTTTCATCTCCTAGAATTAAATTCACTTACTCCTTTAGAGTTGCACACAAGACGTATCTACATCAAAAAATAGGATGTAATGGTTTTTAAAAGGACTAAACCTTTTTACAACTAGCCAATGCCACATCCACCCAATTTTTGTGCTTATCTTTTGCATCATTTGATGTGAAATCCATTATGCAATTGATTCCCCTAGAATGATAGAAACCTTGCTAATTTAGTAGACCCCACTTTCCCATACCTTGTCAGTTTAGACTTAAGACATTTGTTTTCTGTCATTAGCTTACTTGGGCTTGATTTGTGTCTAAAAATTATTGTTAACTCAATACACTTAACCAAAACACATTGTCCTCAATTTTATTGGACAAGGGAGGAGTTACGTTATCCAATTGGAAAATTCACCTTTTCCTTGTTCAAATTATTATCAAAAGCTTTGTCTCATGTCATCCACTTTGGTGCAGTCATGCTCTCCAATTGAGTCTGGATCTTTTACCCAATTTGTTTAAATCCTTCATTTATAATCCACATTCAAAATTAAACCTTTTTTATTTCTAAGGGTTGGTGTGTCAAAGTGGGTTTGCCATTTGTGCACTAAGCTTATTCTAACTTGGGTACAATTTTCCATTTGGATTATAGGTCATTTATTAAGACTCAAAATCATATTATCATCTTGGTGGATTCAAGTCATCTTGTGTATCGCTCATGCTTTGAGTCTTAGAATATATTTTATCCTACCAAGACCATGTGGCGATGCTGTGCTACTTATTTTGTCTTAGCTTTATACTTAGTGATTTGTGTATTTTTTTACATCTTGAGTTGCTTAGTCCATTTTGTATTCTTTGTAATTCTAAGAGCTTTCCTCTAAAATTCTAAGCGTTAACTTGTTGAAGTTGAAACTAGATTTTATAGTATGGGCGTATCACAAAGATATAGGCTTTGGTGTACTAGTTTTTACCTTGGGTCTTTGAGTTACCTTAACCTCTTTTGATCTATATGATTTCAACTTTACCAAAGGTTGAGTAAACTCATGAACCAAATCTTCTTAATTGTGCATGGTTTCAAACCACCCTCCCTTATAGTCTCATTGGTACCTTGGTTATTCTTTTAAAACATAGCCAAAGCATAATTTGTTTGGTTGCCAAGCATTGGTCTAAAGTTATTCAAATAAATAGAAAAGCTCTTTTAGACATGACTCAAAGGTTCACTCATAGTGGGGCCTCTTATGGCCTTAGTTATGAAGATGAGCAATTTTATGATGGTCAAGATAACCCCATTATTTTTTTTGACATCCCCGCAATAGTAGGATCTGAAGATGATTATAATGAATATCAACCCCAAGAAGATCAAGATGAAGCCCTTATTAGATTGATAAAATTAGGTGCTAGACTACCTTCTAACTTTCTGATAGAATAATTACATACCTTAGTTAGAGAAGGATAACAATGATAGCAAGAGCAAGCTTTTGCATGAATAGACATACCTTCTACCTCTAATAGAGGAAAATAAATACAAACAGAGTTAAAACCCATAAATCTAGATCTTCTAGCTAAGATCAAGATAATAAGTCAATGAAATGCAGATCAACTTTTCATAGACTTAATTGACTCCATAGTTTCCACTTCAATTCATAATGATGCTTCAAAAGAACAAAGAAATGTAGTTGAAATTACACAATAAATATTGGATGAGGACATTGCCATAGTGGATCAAGGTAATCTAAATGAATAGTTAAAGTCAGAAAAGACCTTACAATGTGTTCCATTTGACATGGAACATACATTCTTCAATCATCAAGAACATCTTGTTACTTTACAAACTCAAAAACCCAAACATTTAGTTTGAATTGAGGAAATCCCTCAAGATAATTTGGCTAGTTCTTTTCAACCAACACAAAAATTGGTAAATAAAAATAGAAATTTCCAAAATCAATAAAGTACAAAACAACCAAATTTAGGGAATGTTTTAAAATCTAAGAATAAATTGCCTATGTTCTCAACACAAGGATAAAATCAAAACCACGTCATGAATCCAAAGGTATACACTCCCTATAGATCCACACAAAACTAGGGGCACATTCTACCCCAACAGTAACAAAACTAGGGCACATTCCACCCCAACATCTTATTCAATCCACAAATGCACCAAACATGCAAGAATGGAATTCTATAAAGGAAATCATTAAAATATTAGAGATGAATAATAGAGTCAAAAATTACAAATTTGATGAGATATGCCCATATCCATTTGATTTATCTATTCTCCAAAAACCCTTTCCACCTCATTTTGAGGCACCCAAATTAGACAAGTACAAAGCAAAAGGAGATCCATATAATCACATACAGGCATTCTTCATCTTATGTCAAGAGGTTTCTTATAGTAGTGAGTACTTACTATGACTATTTCCATGAAGTTTAGTGGGATAAGCTCTTGATTGGCTACTTAAACTACCTAAGGGATCAGTTACGGATTGGAACAACTTATCAAAAAAATGTTAACCATTTCTCATATAACATAAAACATGAATTAACCATTGTTGACTTATGCAAAGCCAAACAACATGATGGTGAAAGTTTTTCTACATATCTGCAAAGGTGGAGAGCATTAGCAAGCCACTTTCAACATAACTTGCTAGAAAAATAGTTGGCTGATATCTTTGCATAGAATTTACATCTTGAATTTACGTATAATATATGGTTAGCTTATGCTAACTCATTTGAAGAAATTATTTATAGAGTATAGATTAAGAATTCTCTTATTTCTAAGTGCCTTGTTAATATTTTTTCACAAGGTTAAACATCTAATTAAACTAAATCATCAGTTCAAACAATTATATAGGATAAGCCTAAAAGCTTTAGCAAAAATAAGAACATGGTTGGAAATGGGGTGACTAAAACAAGACATGTACTACCTACATGAAGGACAACCTCTAAATCCACTACCTACTTTGTAAATACAACCTCCATGAAGGACATTTCATAACAATTTTAGATTCTTTAGCAAGTTAGGAGAATTGGTTGAAACAATGTTACAAAAGTTCATTGTAGCTAATTTAATTATATGACTAGTATCAAGGCCATTTCCTCAAGATCAACCAAAACTAGATTGGTAAAAAGATAATGAATGGTGTAAATTTCATCATGTTTTTGGTCATGGTGTATATTGTTATGTTTAATTACAACATATTATTGAGGGCTTTATTGAAAGTGGTGAACTAGAAATTAAGTTGGCCCCTAATCAGGACACAAAGTAGGATATGGGAATCTACAAAGACCCCTTTCTTTGACATGATCCACCACCACCAATAAATAATCAAAATGGTCACAATAAAGGATAAAGTTAGAATCAAAACCAATAACAAGGTCAGAATCATAATGAGCATAATCAAGATCATAATGCTCATACTAACAATGTGGCTTATAACAACATATCTTATGATTATAATAATACTATGGGATGCATTTCTATATCCCATATTTCCATTATTATTGTAAAATTACATAGCTAATCTCATGTTCCTCACAACACAAGACCCATCATTATAGGGTCAACACCCTCTCCCCCTAGTAATACCATGTCAGGTTTGCATCATCGTGTTGTGACTCCCTTTTTATGAGTTAATAATCCTGAACAACAAAAACTTTGTTCTAATTATAAAGGCTCCTCCTTAAACCAAAATTATAGAAATATAGTTATTCAATCATGATTCACCATCTAAGGTCCTTTGCCTTCCTCTTATAATTATAATACTCCTTGCCACCTTTAGGTTGTGCATTCGTAACTAGATGCCCATGAGTTACCATCTAGGACCCTTTGCCCACTTTTTCCATAAACCCCAATGAAAACATTGTGCCAATGGTTCCAAAGCTGAATATTATCCAACAAAGAATAAAATTGTTCAATCCATAATTCAAAGGCCTTATAGTCTAATAGATGAATTAGATAAAACCCCTACACAAATTTCCATATTAGAACTCTTGTGGATATTTGATGTCCATAAAACCATCTTCAATAAAATTTTGCAAGAGTATATTATTCCTAATGATATAAACTTTGATCATTTCTAGAACCTAGTTGGACACTTATCTTCATTTTGGCAAATCACATTTGATAAAAAAGACATGTCCACCCTCGACCCAAACCATAATAACCCACTATACATTGAGATAATCATTACAGATCACAAGATCAAGTGGGTTATTATAGATAATGGTTCAAGGTTGAACATCATATATCTTAAATTGGTATGATGATTGGGCTAGATGGATAAAGACATTCAGCCAAAAACTATTACAATCAAGGCTTACAATAATGCCAAGAGGGAGCCATCTAGTATAATTTGGTTACTAGTCATGGTTGGGTCTATTTATCATCACACATTATTCCATATTATGGATATTGATCTTCCTTATAACATAATTATTGGTCATCCTTGGATCCATGAAGTATAAGAAGTTTCATCTACTCTTCACCAATGCCTTAAGTTTCCCCATGACGGGATCGACCTTACTATTTTTGTTGATCAGTAGCCATATCAATACTACAAACATCTTGAAGTAGAGTTTCATAATTATAACTATTACCTAGGTTCTAAATTCATTTCAAATAAGAACAAAACCATCATTTCTCATCCATCTCCATCTAATTATATAGACCCTAGTGATCTAGCCTCCACTTAGGCTAATCCATTTCCTATAGCTCTGGCCAAGTAGGTTATTATTAAAGATGTAGGCATTTCCACATACCATCTGAAGGATGTCCTCCATGTTGAAAAATTACCAAAATCCCCTAAAACATTTGGTAAGCCTAAAACTTCCTAGACTCCTAATAGACCTGACCAGATTTGGCAACCAAAGAAGAAATAACCAAAACCTCCTATGGTTTTTATACCTACAATCACACCAAATAAATATCAAGAGGCTTTTACCGAGGGAGATTGGTTATGTTCTGAAGGCCTTGCTAATTATTTTTAGAATCCAAGTATCCTATCCCTAACAAGAAAATGGATCATCTTGACTATACAAGGAAAGGCCTTGGGCCATAGGCACAAGGAATTTTAGAATCCTTATCAACTGGAGTTATCAATTGGAATCATGGTCTCAGATTTAAACCACCAGAGGATGACCTTATGAAATTTGATAGTGACTCATCTAAATTGATTAGTAATGAGACTCCTAGTAGCAACACAATGTCTCATTATAGCCTTTTTAATGAGCTTGCTAACTCATATTTGTTTGTTTCAAATGCCATATTGACCATAGTGCCTATTAGCGCTTCCCATCCTAGTGGTGGTTCCCTTCCTAAAGCATGACATTATATATTTACCATTGACACTTCTCATCTTGAAGAAAATCCTTATTGTAACCTATACCTTTGTCATCCTGAACTCATAGATCAGGATCAAAAAAATTTGGTCATATGCCTCAATGAGTTTTGAAATGAAGAATCGATTGTAGAATACATGGGCCTATTTGATGCATTCCCCATTCGTGATCATAAGTAGGGTCTTGATTTTTCATTAGATCCTTCTACCTACTTTGGAGAGTAGGCAAAATTTCTTGGTCATAATAAATAAAAAGCATTGGGATCTTTAGGTGAAATCCTCTTTAAGGAACTTATTGATCAAGGAAAAAGTAAAGAAAAAGACAAGCCTTTGAGTGAGAACCTATTTCAGGCACTCCCAGGCATGAAAGTTTTCTCATCCCCTCAAGATGTAGAAAGTCCATCTATCCTAAGTTCCATATCTAGTAAAAGCATTTCTTTAGAACATCATCAAATATTTGAGCATCTTGCTCTTGAGTTTCTAGAGGTTTTAACCAATTGGCCTTTACCTGAGAAGGAAGATTCTAACTCTTCATATTATAAAAATCTTTGGGAAGAACAACAAGAAGATATAGTAGAGGAAAATGATCATGACCATACATTGCCTACAATTCTAGAAGATAGATCCACACTCCTTGTGGAGAACATAACAAAAGTGAATTTAGGAACCCACGAGGATCCCAAAATTGTTTATCTTAGAACTTCCCTTGCTAAATCATAATGTGAACATATTATATACATTCTTAATGATAATATAGACATCTTTGCATGGGCATATTCTTACATGTTATGCTTGGCCCTAGATTTAATTGTGCATCATCTTGTTGTTCACCTTGGTGTTAAACTAGTCAAGCAAAAATTAAGAAAGATGCATCCACACATTGCCCTTTTGGTTAAGGATGAATCGGAAAAGCGGTTAGGAGCTAATTTTATTAGACCACTAAAATACTCTAAATGTGTTTTTAACATAGTACCAGTGAGTAAAAATACCCCAAACATATGTATTTTTACTGATTTATATGATATCAACAAAACATGCCCCAAAGATGATTTTCCTTTACCCAACATCAACATGATCATTTACTCAAATGTTGGGTACGAGATGTTATCCTTAATGGATGGATTTTTTGGTTATAATTAGATCAAGATAGCCCCTAAAGATCAGCATAAGACCACATTCACCACTCTGTGGGGGACATTTTGTTACCAAGTCATGAAATTTGGTTAAAGAATGTTTTAGTCACATATTATCATGCAATGACTGTCATTTTCCATGACATGATGTATGACATTGTCAAGGACTATGTTGATGATATACTAGTAAAATCAAGAACAAGAGTTAGGTATCCTAACATTCTACAAAGAATATTTGAGAGGCTTCATGAATATATAGTCTATTTAAATCCTAAGAAATGTGTCTTTGGAGTCACATCAAGAAAATTACTAGGCTTCATTGTATCACAATGAGGGATTGAATTCAACCCTACAAAGGTCAATGATATTATGGAAATGCCTCCACCAAATAATATTAAATAGCTATGAGGTCTACAAGGAAAGATCTAGTCTATACGTAGGTTTATTTCTTCATTGGTAGATAAGTACCACCCATTTACCCATCTTTTAAAGAAATGGGTAACATTTCATTGGGATGAAGATTGTTAGATAGAATTTGTAAAGATTAAAACATACTTGGCCAATCCACCAATCGTATGACCTTCGACACAAGGAAAGCCATTACTTCTTTATATATCGACCATAGAACATGCACTAGGGGAACTTTTGGATCAACATAATGATCATGGTAAGGAACATGTTATTTATTATTTAAGCCACACATTGGTATCCTATGAACATAATTATATGCCTATTGAGAAGGCATGTTTAGCTATGGTGTTTGCCACTCAAAAATTGTAACATTATATGCTAAATAACAAAACTATTGTTATCACTAAGGTAGATCCTCTCAAGTTCCTCTTATCTAAATTAACTTCAAGGATGCATGGATAAATTTATTATGCTCCTCAATGAGTTTGATATTGAGTACTAGAATCAAAAGGTAATCAAAGGACAAGTTCTTGCTAACTAATTTGCAAAAGCTCTTATTAAGGCCACTCAACCTCTCAACTTTGACCTTCCAGATGATTTTATCATGATGATATAATAATCATCACAAGAACTTGAATAGCAAATGCTCTATTTTGATGGATCCTTCACATCTTGAAGGTTTGAAGCTGGCATATTATTGATCACGCCATAGGGGATATGATCACCAAAGCATTCAATATATAATTTCATTGTACAAGCAATATGGCTGAATATGAGGCATTAGTTTTAGGGATCCATCTTGCTATACAGTGGGATATTCAAAGCTTAAAGGTCTATGGAGATTCACAGCTAATCATAAATCAAACAATTGACTAGTATCAAACAAGGGATGATAAGCTTGTTCCTTATAATCAAATTGTTGATAACCTCAAAACGCATTTTAAATCTCTATAGTTTAAGCAAGTTCCATGAGTCAACAACAGAATCTATCAATGCCATGGCAACAATTGGTTCCATGATTCAAATGCATGACAACACTAAAGAGTATTAGTTCTTGATTAAAAATCTTATTCAGCCAACACACATGGTAACAGATTTAGAGAGGATATGCACCATTTTTAATCCTAATCCCTCACTTGAGCTACCATGGTACCAAGATTTTTATAACTATTTCCATAGTCATATATTTCCTACTGACCTTTCCAACAACCAAAAAAAACTATTCCTTCATCACTTAACATGTTATATCCTCCTTGGAAACATGCTTTTTCATAAAGGCTATGATGGAATGATTATTCATTATTTATCTTTGGGAGAATCTAACCTAGCACTAAAGGAGGTTCATGAAGGAATATGTGGAGCTCATACCAATGGTGTTGTCCTATCAAAGAAACTCCTCATAATAGGCTATTATTGGCCCAAAATGGAGATAGATGCTTGTAATTATGTAAATAATTGTGTTCCTTATCAGTAGCATGGAAACTTGATACATTCACCTTCCTTACCATTTCATCCGATCACAACACCATGGCCATTATCAACATGGGATCTTGATCTCATTGGGAAAATTAACCTGACATCTTCAAATGGCCATAAGCACATTTTGACTACAACTGAGTACTTTATCAAGTGTATTGAGGCCATTCCTCTCACTTATGTTACTGAGAAACAAATATCTAAATTCATTCATTACCATATCATCTATCGATATGGCATCCCATCTTGTATTATATCTGATAATGGTGGATCCTTTGTAAACCAAGATGTGAAATCTCTTTGCACAAAATTCAAGATCAAGCACAAGAAATCCACTCTATATGACCCGTAAGGAAATGGAAAAGTTGAGGCATCAAATAAAACCATTCTATGCATATTAAAGAAGATTTTAAATGATGTTGGTTGTAATTTGCACTTGTAACTCTTTCATGCCCTTTAGGATTATAAAACTAATCATCGCACCCCAACTGATGCTACTCCATACTCCCTTATTTTTGGCACTGAAGCTATCATCTCGGTCAATATTGAGATCCCATCATTAAGAATATCACTGGAGTACATTGAATATAATGAAGACTATATAGCCTCACAACTACACAAACTAGAGCTTCTTGATGGTAAGCATTTGGCTGCCCTAAAAAACTTGCAGGCCTATCAAAATATATTATGAAGAAGCTACAACAAACATATTCTCCTCTAAGAATTTGAGATTGGTGACTTTGTTTTGAAAGAGAACCAAAATAATATGAATGCTGGACCCAAAAAGAATGGCAAGTTTTAGCCTAATTGGTTAGGAACATATATTGTCACAACACACTATGGATCAGGAGCATATCGACTAGCTAAACCTAATGGTGAAAAAATTTTAGAGCCCATGAACATCATACACTTTAAGAGGTTATATGCATGAATAGATTTGAACCATTGTCTACATTACCCTTGACTTGGGGGAAACTTGTGCTAATGTAATTTTATCCCACCCTTTTATCTTATTTTGAACGTATTTTATACTACCTTTGTCCACTTTTCATGATTCCTAATAGTAAAGGCTTTGAATCCTTGGCACTCTAAACACATTCTTCATCCCATTCTAGATTGCTCTCTTCAAGAAGCATATTATTTCTTATGTCTAAGGCCTGTTATAATCTTGAACACTTTTTATCCCTTGACCAATTATGATCTTGATTATGTCTCATGAACATTATGAACATCCTCAATAGTAGTTTAGCTAGGACAATATTGTACAGCTTCAGACAAGTGAAGAAAAACATATTCTCAGCTCTAGACCATTACTACAATATTACAAATAGGTGAATTTAGATACTTCTTTTTTTACTTTAGGTTGCACATTATTTTATATCACATTTTTTACTCTTTATTATTTTATCAAAATACTCGCTCTCATCGATTTATGAGCATGGGCCATTGTAACTGGCTTAGCTATCTTATTGGAACTTCTACTCTCAGGACGTGTATCTCCTTGACTAGATGGTCCCACCTTGTACATATTTTATCCCAAAAACCAAAAACATTAGAAATACTTTTAAAACACCAAAACCATTAGAACATGATCCACAAAAGAACAAAAACATTGTCTCATGCTTCTATACATTTATACATTCTCATTCCACCATGCTACACTCTTGCCATTTTGTAAGCATAAAAACACTAGTTCATTTCATCTTGTCTCATGCACTTGCCATTTTATAAGATAATTCTTTCTCATATCACCAACTTCTTGTTTGCTAGACCATTTTCATTTGTTTGTCATATCTTCCATTTCTTCTCTAAATCATGTTGGTCTGATCATCATTTTTCTTTTATCTTATTTCTTGGGAGAACTACATTTGGCCTAAAGTTCATGTTGGAACATGCATCCATGGAACTATATAGGAAATGTACACTTGTCTTATACATCTAGAGTTAGCTCAGCCAACCCCTTCCTTTTCTTCTCTTCCCCTATTTCTTCTATCATTATTCCTCTTTAATTAGGAAACAATTGTCATGTCATTATTCTTTGTTATGATGTGGTGGAAAGTAACGCCTCTACCACACATGCATGAACATTTGTCTTTAAACTACACTAACTTGGTTTTGGTTTTTGTGTGTTTATTTGAGTTTTTTTGGTGTTTTGTTGTGATTTCACACCTCTCCTTTTATTTTTTCTTCTTTTTTTCATTTTATTACTTATTATCTCATCTTGGTCTTGTGTTTCCTTAATTATTTTTGCTTATCTCTTTTGTGTTTCAGAACATCTTGATGATTCACATGGCTCTCAATTTTTTATATCTTGATCCTATGTTATTACATTGTTCTTAGACCAGTTTGTTTATTTGATTGTTGTTGGTGTCTTTTTTTGTTTGATTTTGATTTTTCTCTTTTGTGTTCAAGAATGCCTTGATGGTCTACATAGATCTTGATTATTCATATATTGGTCTCATGTCGTTAAGACGTTCTTACCTTTTATTTTTAAAAATTTTTGTTTCTACTTAAGATCATTTATTGATTTTGAGATAGGTTCATTTATGTTTATATTTTTCTTTGTCTTTGCTTTTTTGTTTAAATGTAAGTCACTATATCTCTAGTTTTAGTCATTATTTTACCATTATCCTTAGTTATAGATATTCACATTTGAACTAGCTTAGTGCAATTGGAATCTTATATCATTTTAAGATATTTATACTTATGATGCCTAATTTATTTTGCTATAGCAATCACTTTGTGCTCAGGTCTCAAAGTCTTAAATGTCAACATCAGCTCTGATGAACGATTCTCAAGAACACTTTGAAAAACCTAGGCTCATGATATGAAATTAGGCATCTATGTAACATGAATTTTATCACTCAACCTTATGCTTATACATGCATATCTTTTCATACATTGTGAGTCTAATCAATTCTTGATCCATTTTCATCATTTCTCATTCCATTCTCTCCCAAACTTGGGTGAAGTACATTGGCCTAAAGTTCATGTTGGAACATGAGTCCATAAAACTATGTAGGCCATGCTCAATTTCTATTGAGGTCAACTCGGCTATCTCCATTCTTCTTTTAATCTCTCTCATCACTTTGTGCATTCTCATATGCTTGGTTTTATATGGCTTTCTAAGCCATTACACCATCATATGTCTGTTTGCACCTGCTTGCTTTAACCTATCTTTTGGGTCATATCCTTGAGATATTTTTCTTTATAATTGCCCATACTAGGGCATAACATCTGAAACACATCCAAATCAAATAATATCTACAAGGGAAAAATCATTATTTATTATTTATCAATGATCAAAATTTTCCCTACTAGGGCAAAACTATCTTATCATGATCAAATCTACTCTACTGGAGTACTTCTTATTATCTTCTCTTTAGAGACCTTGTTATAGTGGTGCTTCCCTTCCTGAAGTAGAACATGCTCTCTTTTCCTCTAATTATAAGCTCTCCACACTAATGCCCATGATGGCCATATTTTAGTGTACAACTTGTCTCAAGATTAATCAATATCGTAAGTGTGTAGCTTATACTCTCAAATTGGGTACATTTAAAGTGTGTCCCTTACATTTATGGATTGTATCTTTCCCATTCCCCCCATTTATAGGTCATATTATACCTCTAATTGTATTTTTATCATTGATGGTAATCACATGTGCAAATATTAGCTCATATGGATGTGATCTATTCTATGGGTTAATCTCTCGCTTTCTCTCTCTTTTTGAGAGTCTATCCTTTTCTTCCATCATAGTATGTCTCCTCTAGGGGGCATCATGGGTTTATTCTAATTTCTTCTTGACAAATATTTTTTTTGAAAATACATTTCTTTACCTAAATGTCTTGCTATGCCTTCTCAAATAGGGGTAAAATGTAGACATCCAATTCCTAACACCATTTGTGTTGAAATTGCTAATCTTACTCGAATTACACTCAAATGCACATTTTAGGTCAAAATATATAAAATTCCCTAAATGGTTCGAATTTGTGACTTAAAAATTTTAGTTTAGGTCAAAGTATCCCTAAATAGGGCAATACATTTTATGGTCCATCTAACTTTGATTAGATCATTTCAAGTCAAAATGACAATTTCACCATTTAGTGCTCTGGATCACTCTTTTCTTCTAATTCATTGGTACATGTCATGTACCTTTATTATTTGGTGTTAGAAACATCCTAAATGGGAATAAAACTCCAACACATCTAACATCACCTTCTATTTCCTCTCCAATCAAATTATGATCTAGTAATATGACTTTCTGACCATTTTGATTAATTAAGGGCCAATTTTCAAATAATTGCACAAATGTTGATTAACCTTATTTAAGGCTAATTAATCCAAATCAAGATCTTAAGTGAATTTTTCATGAGAGTTTTTAAATATTTATTTTTGGAAATTGATTTCTATTAACTCCATCATCAGGTGACAAAATTTCTTGGGAAGACATCCCTAGGCCATAACTGCCAAAAATATCAGGATTATGGGTCACCCATGCCTAGTTAATGCCTTTCATGCCTCTTCAATTCCCCTTCTTCCAAGGTCATGATGAAGATAAATATGGATTTAATTCCAAATATTAGTATTATCCATGGTCACACATCTCAATCTTGAGATGGATGGTCATGGTTGATCTTGACCAATCTCAATAATCTATAAATAGAGAGGCCATGGACATGAATTTAAAGATGGAATATTGAAAATTTATAATGTTAAATTGTCTCCATAATCCTTTTCATTTGATCATTTATTTTGTTTACAAGCTTCATTGATAGGCTAGTTTAGTGATTTAGAATCATGAGCCTAGGTTTTATGGGGCATTCTTGAGACATTGGAGGAGTTTTCCACCTTTGTTGACAAAGACAAGGATGCTTGATCAAGGGAGAACATGATTTTAAGCCATATGAGTACGGTGAATCCATTTGGGAAGGTAATATGATGTTACTTTCTTTCATTATTTTCTTGTTATCCTTTGTAATTCTCATAGGAATGAATAGGCTTAGTTAGTTATTTATGCATTTTTCATGATTTATGGACTAATGTTTGACAAACTTGCTTTGTAATCCTCTCTACATATTGGAATAAAAGAGTGATCTAGAGAACTAAATAGAAAAATTATAATTTTGACTTAAAATGATCTGATCAAAGTTAGCTAGCCCATAAAATGCATTTCCCTATTTAGGGATACTTTGACCTAAACTAACACTTGTAAGTGACAAGTTTGAACCATTTAGGTTGTTTTATGGATTTTAACCTAAAATGTGCATTTGAGTGAAATTTGATTAAGATTGGAAATTTTAACACAAATAGTGTTAGGAATTGGATGTCTACAATGTGCATACCTCCATATTTGGATACTCCTAATTTTTTTAGTAACATTTATGTGGAATGTGATTCATCATGATATGGCATGGGGTTTGTACTCATGCAAGAAGATATACCACTTAAATTTGAGAGTCAAAAATTAAAGGAAAAAATAGGTTCATGCTAATATTTAAGAAATAAATGATAGTTAATTTTCATGCAATCAAGCAATGAATACCTTATCTAATGGGTCATCACTTTCAGGTAAATATTGATCATGATAGCCTCAAATTATTTTTGGAACAATGATTGTCTTCTTAAAAAAATAAAAATGAGTGACTAAAATGTTAGGCTATGATTTTTAAAAATTCTATAAGAAAGGTGTTATCAAAACCTACACCGTAAAAGGAGGTTGTTCAATCCTACCTTCAAGGATAGACTAACATGGGAATATCCCAAGGTTGTGGGTTACCTATGACTAGGTTAGACCTCTAGATTATAGGGTTAGCTCCCCTGGTGCATCTGTTTAGGCTTAGTTCACTAAGACCTACTAATTTTGGGGTAAAAATGGATAGGGATTGCATTAAAAACATATTATAAGGGTGGTGATGCACCAATATAGGCATCCACTATGTTTGAACTCCTAAAAACACTAATGAACTAACCATGAACTAAAGCACTAGCTCCAAATATCCTATACAATAGTGTTTTACATGAAAGTCATGGAAAATTGATCCAACTTGGAGGTGATGGGTGTGAGGTCTATCTTGAGGCACTTCCAACCAGGTTACACTCCAAACATGATCACCAACCTTTGACACATCATATAATCTGCATAAGATAACTTATTAGCATGTAGGTGTGGCAAGGACATGCCAATGGAGAATTTATACCTCTTTTTTACATCAAAACAAGAATATACACACTAGAGGCCAATCATGGAAAATCTATAATAGTCCATTAATAATCCAATAGGTTCATCAAGTACAAAACTAGGTAGAGTTTCCTTATTCCTAGGTGAGGGATACAAATCAAGGCCTTAAAGCCTAAATATATAGTAGAATTAGAAGGGAAAGAGAGGGATAATGGTGTAAAGGTTAGAGGTAGAAGTCATAATGACCATAGTCAACACCATCATTAGTTACATTAACCATAACAGTCCTCATAATTCTCTCTTTATGTATTACTCTCTTGATTGGCAGTCTTCAATAGGCCCTTAGATATTAATGTAGAGTGGTGAAGGATTTTTCATAACTATTTGAATTATTTAAAGGCATGGATATTCATAAGAAAGGTCAATAAATCATTTTTTGGTAGTTATATAGTGCATTTGAGGTATAATTAGCCTCCATGAGGCGTTAAGTAGCCCACCATCTCTTATGCACATTGACCTAATTTGAAACTCCCTCCAACCTTCAAAATGATCATGAAATGCATTTGCACACATTTAATGTATCAGTTACAAGGCATAATAACTTTTTATGACCCACTTTAGCATCACTCCTACACCACTAGTCTTCTTATTGACCCAAGTGCGCCTAGTAGGTCACTAGGCCAAGTGCTTTGGGTGTTTGTGATTGGTGACCATGAAACACTGAATTAAGCCTCAAGAATAGGTAAATAATCATGTTATATGCATAAATAAGTGTTCCACATCATGACTTAACCTTTCAAGGCACTACACACCTACAACCTTGTCTCATTTAGGTAACTAACCATCTTCTACTTGAATTTAGAGACTAGCTATTTTACATAGACTTTTAGGAGACTTTTTATGGAAAAATATGAGTGGTTGGTGATTTGAAGAGGTGAAATAATTATGAAACCACCCCTTCAATGATTTTCAACTTTATAAACAATTATGTACCCTATTTTTTGCTAAAAACCTTTAAAATGTACCATTTTATGAAAATTTCATACAGTGTTTGTACATACCAGTACCATGATTAGGTTATCTTATGAATGGGATAGGTGACCCAAGTGTTGATTAAATCAATTTGGAGTGTTTGATTTCCAAAATCTCTATTTTTCCCAAGTCAGGTCTATCTTAGGGTTTAAGTAGGGTTTTTGAGGTCTATTATCTTAATAAACATTCATAAAGATAAGAACTCCAATGTCAAACTTTTGGCCATGGATGTTTATCCCATATACCCCCTTAAAACTCATGAAAAGCTTTAGGTCCAATGAAATTGGCACAAAGAGATATGAATGCAAGTTGGTGAACCTCGAGCTCTTTATAGGCCTTCTAGACATGGTGTAAGTATTGCCATTCAATCATAGAGTTGGGATCCTAAATATAACTCACTCTTTCATGGATATTGAGTCTATATGGGTTCCCAAAATCCCCTAGGAGCCTTGACCATGAGTCCCTTTGTAATTAAATATATGTTCATTTAAAGGTACAACTTGAGTTGGAAAGCTAGTATGTTATATCTAAAACTAGGAGTTGAGACTAGACTAACTTTTCCTTTACATTATCCTATCTAAAACAAATCTTTTATGGTATGTACCATCCTTCTATACCTTTTATGGGCTTTGGTTTTACTTGGAGAAGGTCTGAGTATGCCTTAATGTGGTGTGGGTTTTTTAGGCCTTAAGAATGGCTTTAGGCCTAATACTGAGTTTGAAGGCTTTGAGGTACCGAAGGTGTTTGGGACTTCAAGATCATCATGACACCCTCTTTCTCACCTATTCATAACATTCTACAACTATCTCCAACTACTTGAACTGTTAGCTTGAGCATGCTTTGACAATAGTATGGGGGGTCTAAGTAGGCTCTAGTTTCATTTTCATTAAGTTAATGAGGATATGAAATCATTAAACATTTCCTTAAATGTTGGTGATGTTCCCTAGACTATCTTCCTTTACTTTATTCTTTGTATCCCTTCATCTCCTACCATAGGGTTTATATGCAGTCATGTTTGTGTAACCCTGATGGTTGAGCTAAGCGACTCGATCTTCTGAGACTCTTAGTCCTTTTTAAAATATTTTTATGGTCCTCATACTTTTTTACATGGTAGTTTCAACTTCAATCAAGCACCAAAACACATAGGTGGCTTCAATTCAAGCATAGGCTTATACATACCAGTTTTAGGCCTAATAGGCCATTAGGCTTTCCTTACCATTTTGAGCCTCCTATTACTTAGATAATTTTACTACATCTTCTAACCTTTTTTTCATATGTTTTAAATCCTTATACAATCCCAAAATCATGCATCCATCTCTAATTTCTCGTTACAGACTTGTTTTAGGCCTATTTAGACTTGATCAACATGTTTAGGCCATTAGGATTCTATTATCTCCTAGGGCTAGGCCAATTTAATGGAGATATTTGAATACTTGGAAAATGAAAGGATGATTTTTCTTCATCTCTAAATCTCACTTGTATGTAGGGTTTAGACATGCCTTAATCTTCCTTGAGCATTCTTTTTATAGGTAGAAGCTAAGCCTTTGACTATGTTATAGATGTAAGGGGTGAGATTTATTTGCTTTCTAGAGATATTCTCCTCATGGGGAATAGTGAATAATTATTCTCCCCATGATGTTTTTTAGTCTCAATGTACTCTCCTTTACCTAATGATACCCCAAAATAAGGTTGGTGTTCAAATTACTCCTTACCTATAGTTAGAACTATATGTGGTATGATTAGCTGACTGCAAATCCTTTAACTAACTCTTTGGGTTAATCCATTGTAATTTGTGGTTCTTGAAACCATATGTATAAGGTTATCTATCATATAAATTTATATGAGTTTCCTAACCAAACTACCCTCTAATTACCATCTTTCCTTCTCACAACTGGCCTCTGACTGTCTACCTAGGTCTACTAGGCCTAATGGTTTGTCAAGGTGGTTCACTTAGTTTTAGAGGTTAAAACATCCAAATAAATTTTTTGACCCTTAAATACAAGTTTTTATTGTCCCCTCTTTATTCTTACTTCACCATTATGCAAGTTTCTACACACCTTGGTCTCCTCCTCATGACATTGACTATACTATATATTTAGGCTTAACCAAGTCTAATCTTATCTCAAAGAGTTAAACAATAAAATAAGAATGGGACATCCTTGAATATAATATGGATCCTTCCAACCCTATGAAAAATTATTAAATCTTCAAAACCATTAACATCTCTCAATGTTCCTCAAATCTATTATCGTAGTCCTGAGTGTGTTCAAAAGAGTTTTGACTAAGTTTATCTGCCCTTAGAGTGAGTTTGGCGTGTTTAGACTTTATTTAAACCTGGTTCTCCTTCCCATACTTATTATATTTCCTCATATATCTTCATTTAGGTCATTCAACATTTTTTATCTCACACTAACAATGACCATCCTACTTGCTTGATTTGCTTTGAAAGGCCTACATTGACTGTGAGAGTGTTTAATCATTATTGGAATTGTTTACGTCATATGCCATATCAAACCATAGGTTATTATGACTCAAGTAGGTTTATCCATTTACTCAAGTCCTCATTACAATATTGATTCATTTGATTATTTTTCCTAAAGCCTGTAGGTACCTTAATCTAGGTTAGCCTAGACTAAAAAAAGTGCATAGCCTAATATTTTGCCTAAAGCCTATAGGTACCTTAATATAGGTTATCTCAGACTAAAAAAGTACATAGCCTAATAGGTTGAGGGTGGGGATGGTGTTTGAGGGGGAATAAAAAACATGACTTATGGATGAGTTACACATATGCTTTGAAATAATTTGATGATATATTCACACCTACCCTGTTTCTACTTTACAAATGAGATAGTAATACACATATGGCAATTACATTAGATATGGGACTATGAAGAGGTTATTCAGTCTGAGGGTGGAATAAATTGGGTTCTTGGGAAGGTAGAGGATAATTTAAAAGTCTTCAATAAACCTATTAATAACTTAAAACATCATCAACACTTCAATCATATTAACCAAAGACCTTGCAACTTGAGAAAATCAATCTACAATCTACAAATAGGAATAACATGAAGATTTTATTGATCCAACACCCCCACACATTTGAAATAAGGGTTGAGGGTGATGGATATGGTATATTAGGACCTAGGTAACATACACCAAGTGTTTATTTATAAAAAAATCCTAAAAAATACACCAAAACTATTGTACTTCTAACCCCTACACAGATGAAGAAGGTCATTGGAGTGACCAGAATGTTAACTATTATTCATAGATTATATATCCTAAATATGTAGAAAAATTACATGAATGAGTATTTCAAGATACCCCCTTCCTTTCCCCAAATTCTCAGATCTTAATTTTCTCTCTCCTATATGTAATGAGAGAAAACATGAAAGCTTGTCTAGATTGTCAAGGAGCTCAGTGGAGAGAGAGGAATAGTTTTGGCCTAATTTCACATATTTTTTAATTTAAATTCCTGTAAGGAATCTGACATGATATTCCACCTATAATATATGACTCCCCTCTATACAAACTTGACCATACAAATCTATACAACCTACTCAAACACCTAAAAGCTCTATTTTCTACATTTCTTTAAGTTTCTGGAACTTGGGATGCCATTGAAAGATAGAGGGAGGGAAAAAACCAAATCAAATATCATTTAAAACTTTGTATTATGATAAGGGTATTTTAAGAGGCACACTTTTCCTATGTGTGGGGCCTATTTGTTGAGTGGGGAGTGAAAATGAGTCTTAAAATGGACCTTTTATGATATGAATGCCTAGAAAGTGACAATATGGTTGAAATGGGACTCTTTAGGACCCCTTTAGGAAAATTTACATCAAAATATTTCCCCCTTTTCAAAGTTTTATAAGGAAAAATATACTCATGTGAGGTATTTAAGGGTCATTTGGTGGCTTTTAAGGGTGGATTAAGGTTTGAATTGGGCTTGGACAAGTGTATCATGAATAATGACCTTAAACACATCATTTAACTAATTTCATGACTTCACACAAGGTTTATACACCCTTAGATCACATTGGAAAACCTCTCCCTTATTTAAATGGCTTAGATAGGCCTAACACTATAAGAATCAGAAACCTTAAACTTTCTAAACTACCTTAACTTTGTCAAAAGATCCTTAATATTATAAAATAATGTTTAAACCATCTTCAAGACCTCAAAATTACTTGACATTATTTTTCTCACTCAAGGCTCACCATGAGGACCTAGTACATCAACTAAAGGGATCAAAGAAACTAGGATATATGATGATATCTATAAGTTCTAACACAAATGTGACACTTTTAACAAGACTAAAGACTTCCAAGAGACATTCATAAGACCAAGACAATTTTAGACAATATAGATAAGCTTAGAGGGGTTATCATGAAATTTTTTTATTCTAAGGGTTGAAATTTAACCTATGAGGCCAAAATTCAACATTTTTTAATGACTCTCAGGGGTGACCAACCTACTGATCAAGAGAACCCACTCACTCTCTATGACAGTGATGACTCTCACATAGTAATAAGACTTGATGACCACTCTTGGACTACAAATACAAATCAAAATCACACACAAAGGTCACCAAATCATAAAACACCTAAACCTAAGAATAAACAAGGAAAAATACCAAAGCAACAAGGTAACAAACTAAACTTGTGTTGACCACTTATTGAAACAAGACAACAAACACTATAAACAACTAACCTAGGTTAAAACTCTTTCCTCTAAGATCAAATGGAAAACTTATTTGATCACTATGGAACCATGATGTCCAATTTTTGTGTCTTTATTTGAGTCTAATTAGACATTGGTCACTATGTGAGGACTCCCACTTATAGCTAGAGGCATTGGCATATTCATTGTTTCTTAGGAGAGTAGCTAGACCTTCTAGCTCCAACCTCAGGTGCATGAGTTGGTAATGTGAATATAACACCCAATCATAATCATCCCAAACTTTTCTTCCTTGCATGATAAATTTCAATTCTACCTCAATCATGACCTGCTCTTGATTTTTCATGCTCTCATACAATGATTACTTTGACAAATTAACTAGTAGGCCTTGATTAGTGTCTTCATTATGATCTATTTGAGATGGTTATTTTCATGTACTTCAACCTCTTGGTATGTTTCAAATCATGAATTTCACATGTCATTAGGTTGTCCATGATTCTACTTATGAGCCTTAAAATGATCATTTGCCATAGTGTTCCTTCTCAGACCCTTCTCATGTTCCTCATGGGGTAGAGGTGGATTATCTAAACTCAAAAAAAATCTCCCCAAGTCCTCTTGAAATATCATATCTTCATGATCAATTGAAAATTCATGGATTTCAATATCATTCTTACCATTCACCTATGAAAGACTATGCTAATCAAGTATCTCCAACTCTCCCACCTAGTCATAACAAGACTCATGTTTTACTACAACTTGGTCATCCTCATCTTCTATGGAAAATGGGAGTTATTTAATCCATTTAAGCTCCATCACATCTTGTCTCTCTATTTTTAAACCTAAAATTATTTATTTAATCTCCAAAGCATTAGTGGTACCTTCTTTTGAAACCTCAATATGTTGTCCTATTCTACCATTCCAAGTTGTCTTGATGAGTTCTTTAATTTCACCTAAGATTCATAGTATAGCTACTACCAAGGATAATCTAACTTAATTGTAATGATATTGTATTAAATAATGGGATCATGTAGGGTGTTTCCATGACTATCTCCTAGAGGAGAGACTTTTTATGATTCATCTTCACCAACTTCACCATCATGCGATTTGGCTGCTCTACATCATCAAAAGTTCCTTCATGCTCAAAGTTTGATTTGTTTGGATGAATGGGGCACCAATAGTGATTTATTCATCATAAGTGCTTGAAGTTTCCCCTTCAAAGTGATCTTAAAACTTAGCTACAACTGTACCATGATCTAACTCTTGAAGGACTACCACCTCATTGATTAGTCTTGGTAAATTATTCCTATACCTAGATGCTCAAATTTTTCTTTAAATGCACTTAGTTCCTATTCACAAGAGGAGAGATTGGGAGGGGGAAGTAATTCGTTAGCTTGCTTGATATTTTCTAGGTTGATTTTACAACTTGAATCCTTAAGAGTATTAAACTTGGATAGTACATTCTTCTTCTTCCATTCTCTAATTACCTAGTCAAACTTGGATGTACTTTGATCCTCATGAAGAGTTGCAGTATGGAGGGATAATGAGGAACTTCAAAAACTTGAGACATATCCTAAACTAGACTCCATATATTTCTCCTCGTATTGACTCTAAATATGCATAAGAAAGGCTCTCTATCAAAGATAGGCATAACATAATCTAGGGTTATAGTCTATAAAGTCCTCTAAGCTAAAGTTGTTATAAACTCTTGAGAAGGCATGGGTGGATTTTGAAGTGAAAATAAAACACAAGGAGGCTAACTAGGAGTAGGAGGTGTATTAAAATTTACAATTTAGGTGTTTAGTGTGTAAGTCTCAAGGTGAAACTTGGAGAGTGGTCTAGATCTGATATTCACTCCTACATCATACCTAATCCTATAGACCATATAAAACAAGTTAAAGGACAAGTACCCACCAATATTTGTAATAAAGTGATCAAACAAGCATAGAGCAAAATAAGGTAGCATATATGCAACAATTATGTCTTGTAAAATTGAGAGCTTGGGGTAAGCATGAAGGGTAAGTTGTAGGTTTTTGATGAGGCCAAATGTCCTTTAACCTAACCCATTCCATTGCAATTCAAAGTTGGAAGTAGGTTCATACATCAAATTCAATCTATCAATCACTAGCTTAGGGATAAATAAATTGCCTATTCTATCATAAAATAAGCAATTATTGACCAATAAGTCTCCAATGATCATAGAGGTAAGGAAATTAAAAGCAGTGATTACATTGTCTAGTTGATCTTGGTTTCCAAGGACATTTTGCTGATGAAAAAAGGATTGGTGTTCAAACTTCCTTTTGTTGCCTAAGACATTCCATCATTCTATCTCTTTCATCCCTTAACTTCTCAATTTCTAAGCTCAAATCACTATTAATTTGCTTGGGATGATTATTAGGTACATCATGATATTGCTATGATTGATTAAGAGGGTAAGAGGGCTGCCAAGGAGGTGAATATGACTCATAAGGGGGTAAGGTTCAAGATGTTATTGGTGATAAGCATTATAAGGATGACATAGGTGGTAGGGATAATGATAAGGAGGTGTATGATAGAAGTCTGTCTCATATGCAACCATAAATCTTCATGGAACATATACACAATAATGTGAATTATGAACAAGAACCTTTCTTACCCCTATAATGATGACTTTGTGATGCCTTACAAAATGAAATTTGACTGTAAATCAATTTCTCAAGTTATTTAATCTCTCTAAGATGATTACAAGGCTACAAATTAGTACTCCAATGATTGAATCTCATCCTACCAAGTATGTCAAAACTATTAGCACTCCAACCTACACATTATAAAGAGGTTTTGTAGGCCTACCTTCAAGGCTAGACTAACATGGGAATATCCCAAGGTTGTGGGTGACCTATGACTGGGATAAACCTCTAGATTATGGGGCTAGCTCTCCTAGTGCATCTATTTAGTCTAAGTTCACCAAGACCTACTAATTTTAGGGTGAAAAGGGATAGGGATTACATAAAATAAACCTATTATAGGGGTGGTGATGCACCAATATAGATTATCCAATCTATTTGAACTCTTAACAACACTAATGAACTAACCATGAACTAAAGTACTAGTTCCAAAGCTCCTATGTAATAGTGTTTTGCATGAAGGTCATGGTGAATGGATCCAACTTGGAGGTGATGGGTGGGAGGTCTATCTTGAGGAAATTTCAACTAGGTTACACTCTAAATATGATCACCAACCTTTGACACATCATATAACCTACATAAGATAACTTATGAATATGTAGGTGTGTCAAGGACATGCCAAGGGAGAATTTATACATCTTATGCACATCAAAACAAGCATATACACACTAGAGACCAATCATGGAGAAGATAAAATGGTTTATTAATAGTCTAATAGGTTCATCAAGTATAAAACTAGGGAGATTTTCCTCTTACCTAAGTGAGGGATACAAATCAAAGCCTTAAGGCATGAATATATATCAAAATAAGAAGGGAAAGAGAGGGATAATGGCATGGAGGTGAGAGGTATAGGTCATAATAACCATATTGAACTCCATCAATAGCTAAATTAACCATAACAATCCTCATAAGTCTATCTTTATACATTACTCTCTTGATTGACAGTCTTTAATGGGCCCTTAGGCATTGAAGTAGAGTGGTGAACACTAGGTCAAACATGTTTGACTTATTTCAAGTCATGGATATTCCTAATAAAGTTTAATCACTCCTTTTATGGTAGTTACATAGTGAAATTGAGGTGTAATTAACCTCCATGAGGCATTGAGTATCCCACTATCTCTTATGCATGTTGACCATATTTGAAACTCCGTCCAGCCTTCCAAATGGATCATGAAGTGAATTTACTCACCTTTAATGTATCATTTACAAGGTTTAATAAATATGTATGACCCACTTCATCACCCTTCCTATGCTAGTAGTCTTCTTCTTACTGACCCAAGTAGGCCTAGTAGGTCACTAGGCCTAGTGCCTTGGCTATTTGTGTTTGGTGGCCATGAAACATTGAATTGAGCCTCAATAATAGGTAAAAAATCATGTTACAAGGATTAATAAGTGTTCTAAACCATGAATTAACCCTCCAAGGCATTGCATACCTACAACCTTATCTCACATAGGTATTTAGACCACGATTTACTTACACTTATAGACTGGATGTTCTGCATAGACCTGTAGGAAACTTTCTAGGGAAAACTATGAGTGGTTGGTGATTTGAAGAGGTGAAATAAGTCACAAACCACCCCCTATAATGATTTTACACTTTCTAAACAACTTTTTACCATATTTTCTAATCAAAACCTTGAAACATTACCACTTTATGATAAGTTCATATAGATTTTATACATACCAGTACCATGATAAGGTTCTTCTCTAAGTGGGCTAGGTGAACCAAGTGTTAATTAGGTCAATTTAGAGTGTTTTATTAACAAAATCTCTAGTTTTACCAAGTTGGATTTGTCTTAGGGTTTAATTAGGGTTTTAGAGGTCTATCATCTTAATAATGATTTATAAAGATCAAACCTCCAATCTCAAACTTATGGCCATAGATGTTTAACCCATAGACCCCCCAAAAACTCATGAAAATATGTGAGTCCCATGTAACTAGTACGAAGAGATATGAATTTAAGTTGGTGAACTTCAAACTTTGTGTAGGCCTTCTAAACATGGTGGTAGTCTTAACATTCATTCATAGAGTTGAGATCTTGAATCCAACTCAATCCTTCATAGATATTAATTCCATAGGGGTGATTAAATTCCCCTAGGATCCTTAGCCTTGAGTCCCTTTGTAATGAAAGATATGAGCATTTAAAGGTACAACTCAAGGTGGTAGGCTAGTATGTTGTACGTCCAACTAGGAGTTGAGACTAAACTAACATTTCTTTTGCATTGTTCTATCTAAAACAACTCTTTCAAGGTTTATACTATCCTTCTATAACTTTTATGGGCCCTGGTTTTGCTTGGATAAGGTTTAAGCATGCCTCAATGTGGTGTGGTGTTTCTAGGACTTAAGAATGGATTTAGGCCTAATAGGCCTAATACTAAGTCTAAAGGCTCTAAGGTACATGAAAATGTTTAGGAATTCAATATCATCATAACACCCTATTTATCACCTATTCCCAACCTTCTACAACTATCTCCATTTACTTAAACTCCAATTTTATTATCAGCCTGAGCATGCTTTGACAGTAGTATAGGGGGTCTGAGTAGGCTATTGTTTCCTTTACAGAAAGTTAATGAGGCTATGAACTCATTCAACATGTCTTCATATGTTGGTGATGTTCCCTAAAGTGTGTCTTCCTTTACTTTATCTCTACATCTCTTCATCTCCTACCCTAGGGTTTATACATAGTCAGGTTTACATAACCCTGATGGATGAACTTAATGTCTTATTGCCCATCTAATACTCTTAGTCCTTTTTAAAATCTTGTGATGGTCATCACAATTATTTACATGGGAGTTTCAAATTCAATTAGTCACCAAAATCCATAGGTGGATTTAATTCAAGCATAGGCTTATCCATACCAATTTTGGGAGCTACCTATTACTTAAAGACTTTTACTAAATATTATGACCTTTTTTTAGATATTTTCAATTCTTAGACAATTCGTAAGGCAATCATCCATCTCTAATTTCTAGTGACAGACAGGTTTTAGGCCTATTTAGACTTGGTCAACCTGTTTAGGTCATTAGGCTTCCATTGTCTCCTAGAACTATGACAATTTAATGGAGATTATTTAACACTTGGAAAATTAAATCATGATTTTTATTCATCTCTAAATCTCACTTATATTCATGGTTTATACCTACCTTAATCTTCCTTGAGCATTATGCCTATAGGTGGTAGTTAATCCGTTGATTGTGTTATAGGTGTAAGGGGTGAGATTTATTCACTTTCTAGAACCATTCTCCTCACTAGGCCTAGTGAATAATTATCCTTCCCATGATTTTATTTAGTCTCAATTCATTCTCCTTACCTAATGATACCTTAAAATAAGGTTGGTGTTCAAACTTATCCTTACCTATAATCAGACATGTAGGTGGTCTGATTAGTTGTCTATAAATCCTTTAAAAAACTCTTTGGATTGGTCCCTTGTCATTTATGTTTCTTGAAACCATATATATAAGGATATCTCTCATCTAATTTTTTCTAATTTTCTTGACCAAACTACCCTTTACTTACCATCTTGCCTTCTCACAACTACCTATGAATGCCTACCTAGGTCTACTAGGCTTGATGATTTGTCAAGGTGTTTCACTTGGTTGAAGAGGTTAGAGTGTCCAAATAAAATTGATGACCCTTGAAGAAAATTTGAGATACTCCCCTCTTTCCTCTCCCTTCACCATTATGCAGGTTTCTACACACCTTAGTCTCTTCCTCATGACATTAACTGTAACTATATATTTAGGTTTAACAAAGTCTAATCTTGTCTCAAAGATTCATATCATCAAATAAGCATGGGACATATTTAATAAAATATGGATCCTTCCAACCCTATGAAACATTCTTAAATATTCAAAACCATTAGCATCTCTCAATGTTCATCAAATTTTTTATCACAGTCCTAAGTGTGTTGAAAAGAGTTTTAACTGAGTTTGTATACCCTTGGAGTGAGTTTGGTGTGTTTAGACTCTGTCTGACCATGATTCTCCTTCTCATACTTCTTATATGTCCTCATAACTCCTCACTGAGGTCTTCTAACCTTCTGCATCTCAGACTAACAATGACCATCTTACTTGCTTGATTTGCTCTTAAATGTCTGCATTGACTATGAGAGTGATGAAAATTATTGGACTTATTTATCTAATTTTCCATATCAAACCATAGTTTCTTATGACTCAACTAGCTTTATCATGTCCTTAAGGCCTCATTCTAATATTCATTCATTTGATTGATCTACCTAAAGCCTATAGGTACCTAAATATAGGTTAGCCTAGACTAAAAAAGTGCATAGCCTAATAAGCTAAGGGTGGGGATGGTCTTTGAGGGGGAATCAAAATCATGACTTAGGGATGAGGTACACATATGTTTTGAAATAATCTGATGATATATTCACACTTACCCTATTTCCACTTTGCAAATGAGATAATAATACACATATGCTAGTTACATTGGAGATAAGACTATGAAGAGGCTATTTAGTCTAAAGGTGGTTCTATTGGGTGCTTGGGAAGGTAGAGGATGATTGAAAAGGCTTAAAAAACCTATACATAAATTAAAACATCATCAACACTTCAATCATATGAACCAAAGACCCTCCAACCCAAGAAACTCAATCTATAGCCTAAAAATAAAGATAACATGAAGATTTTATTTATCTCACACCCCCATAGATGTGATCTAGGGGTGGAGGGTGATGTATAAGGTATATTAGGACATCAATACACACATACTAAACATTTAATTACAAAAAAATCCTAAAAATACACCAAAACCATTGCACTTATAACCCCTACACAGATGAAGAAGGTCATTAGAGTGATCAAACTATTATTTATTGTTCATAGAGTATAAATCCTTAATATGTAGACAAATACCATTAATGAGAAGGTCAAGATACCCCCCTCCTTTCACCAAAGTCTCAAATCTTAATTTTATCTCTCCTATATAGAATGGGAGAAAACCTGAAAGATTGCCTAGACTGACAAAGAGCTCAGTGGAGAGAGAGGAATAGTTTTGGCCTATTTTTGCATAATTTTGACCTAAAATTATTGATACATCTCAAATGAGTCCACCTATAATGTGTGACTCCCCTCTATATGGACCTGACCATATAAGTTCATACAACCTACTCAAACACCTAAAAACTCTCTCTTTTCTACATTTCTTCAAATTTTTTGATCTTAGGACACCATTGGAGGGTAGAGGGAGGGAAAACACAAGTCAAATGTCATTTAAAACTTGGTGGAATGGTATGGGGAGCTGAAGAAGCATGCTTTTTTCACATGTGGGACCAATTTTTTGAGTGGGAAGTGAAAATGAGTCTTAAAATGGATCTTTTATGAAATGAAACACCTAGAAAGTGACAATATGGTTAAAATGGAACTCTTTGGGACCCCTTTAGGCAAATTTACATCAAAATATTCCCCCCATTTCAAAGGTTTATAAATAAAAATAGACTCATGTGAGGTATTTAAGGGTCATTTGGTGGCTTTTAAGGGTGGATTAAAGTTTGAATTGGGATTAGATAAGTGTATCAATAATAATGACCTTAAACACATAATTTACCTCATGTAATGACTTCACACAAGGTTTAGACACCCTTAAATCCCATTATAAAAAATCTCCCTTGTTTAAATGGCTTAAACAGGCCTAAAACCATAATAATCAAAAACCTTAAACTTTACAAACTACCTTAACTTTGTCAAAATATCCTTAATCTTATAAAATAATGTTTAAACCATCTTCAAGACCTCAAAAGCACTTGACACTCTTTTTCTCACTCAAGGGTCACCATGAGGACCTAGTACATCAATTAAAGGGCTCCAAGTAGATAGGGCATATGATGATCTCTATAAGTTATAACACAAATGTGACACTCTTAATAAGACTAAAGACTTCCAAGAGACATTCATAAGACCATGACAAGTTTAGACACTATAGATAAGCTTAGAGGCGTTCTCATGCAAGTTTTTGATTGTAGGGGTTGACATTTGGCTTATGAGTCCAAAATGTCAAAAAAAGGAAAATATAATGTGGTGTTGTATGCACTATCTTAGATGGATGAATCAATTGAGGAATTGCTATGAACAATGACCATTTGGCAGATAAATTGGCTAGAGGAAGCAAGATTAGAATGAGAGAATGACAATGCTACCCATGATATGATTAAAAATATTCAACATAGTTATAGAGGTTCTAAAAATTTTACATGTAACATTAACACATTATGGTATAAAGATATATTATACCTCTATAATAAGTCTCTCATCAAACATAAAATTCTTCAAGAACTTCATGCATCCCAAAAAGGAGGTCACTTAGGATTTTTAAAAACATATCATAAAATTAAGAAAGATTTATTTTGGGAAGGAATCAATGAGGATGTCTATAAATATGTGGCAAAATACATGGTATGTCAATAGAAAAAGGTAAAACCATTAATACCCGAGGTATTTTATATACTTTATCCATCCCTAGCCAGTGGCGAGAGGAGGTTTCTATGGATTTCATTACTAGGTTATCGTTATCTGAAGGTAAAAATGTTATCATGTTATTTATGAATCAAATCACTAAATATGATCATTTTTTTATCCTTTTCACATCTATTTATTACCAATATAGTATCTTTTTTCTAATATAGTTCATAAATTACATGGTACTCCAAATATCATTGTAAGCAATCAAGATCCCATATTTACTAATAATTTTTAGACTAAATTATATGCATGTTTGGGAACCCAATTAGCTCATAGATCATCCTATCATCCTCAATATGATTAATAAATATAATTATTTAACAAATGGCTATAAGGGTATCTTCATTGTTTTATTTCTAACAAATAGGATAAATATGTTCATTTATTACCACTTGTTGAATGGTGGTATAATACTTATATTCATAGTTCATCCCAAATGTCTCCCTTTGTGGCCTTTTATGAATATCACCCCTCATCCATCACTTAAAACTTGAAGGTCCATCCTAAGCTTCTATCTATTAAGGAACACATTTACCATCAACATTATATACTCGCTAGTTTATGAGAAAATCTAGACATGGCACATAATTGAATTAACTAGCAAGTAGATTAGCACTGTAGTCAGTATAATTTTCACATAGGTAATTGATTATTTATATTATTAAAACCATATAATTATATGCCTATGAATCAACAAAAAAAGGATAAATTTTTTTCTCCTAATTATTATGGCCCTTATTAGATCTTACAGAGTGTGGCATACAATCTGAAATACCCCTAGTCCACTCACATACATCTGGTATTCCATATATCTTGCTTGAAGAAGGTAATTGGACATAGAGTTTATAATCAAATTGAGTTACCTAAATTTTATGAGTAATTTATGGTTATTCTAAAGCCTAAAGAGATCCTTCAAATTGTACTAGGCAACTACAGACCAAAGTGATTGAATATTTGATCGAATGAAAGAATCTACATTATGAATATGCAACATGGAAGAATGAATCATTCTTGTAAAAACATCTGGGGCTGATTAAACATTGAGGACAACATTTTTTTGAATCGGAGGGGCATGATACTTCCTTAACATTTGGCATGTATAGGGATATGTGTGGTTGACTTATGGCTTACATACTTCTTATATTGTCTTGTCACATTTATCTATGTTCTTAGGAAGGTTATCTTATAAAATATCCATGGCTAAGTAGATTATATATAGGAGGTAACGGTTAGTATTTTATAATAATATTTTGAATTTTTATCTTATTACATTATTTTTAGGTTGACCCCTCGAAGTGGCTCAGTTATATTTATCAAGAATTTTGCTCTTATGTCAATTATTATTGTGGATCTATATATTATACTCTTATTTGTGTGATATAATATTTTATTATGTGAACATCTAAGTAATTTAATAACATATGAGGTGGTGAGTATTCATTATACACACACACACACACACATCTCTAATACTATATATATATATATATATATATATATACATACATACATACATACATACATACATACACACATCTCTACTACTATCTCTACCCCTAACATGAATATTTTATGGATCCTTGAATGTTTTTGATCTAGCTCTATTATAAGATCTCTATCTACTATGAGCAAGCTCTATACACTCATTTTCCTAGTACTACCCAAGCACAACCAATATCTATAAATGAGTTTCCTACAATGTTTTCAACAAAGAAAAAATATTATGTTTGATATCTCCTTGTCCACTTGGTGGTTCCATGTATCCTAAATCTACACTATTTTCACCTCCCAATGGTCCCAATCCTCCTCTTTTTTAGACATCTAGTCATGCTAGTGAATCCTCCAATTTTATAACCCAATCATCTAAGACATTGGATGTACAAGCCTATACAAAATACACCACTCTTATCTAGATAAAATGAGTAAAATAAACATATTTACCCACCTTAAAATTAACTCTCACCAACATACCTATCACATCATCTACATCACAAGAAAAATACTTTAATTCCATACCAATCATTATGATCCACTATCTCAACATTACAAATATCAATCAAGATGAAAAATTTAATATATAATTAGCAAAGGATATATGAGACATATTTACTATTATCTATGGGATCCTCATCTACCATTGGATTTGCTTGTACTTAGGAGCCACATTGGTCATCTCTTCATCTCCACCACCTTGTTTTATTATTACTACCAATGGGTATACATTTTATAGCATAGATCCCACCCATAATACTATTCACATATATATCAATAAGACATCATCTACTAATGGATATATGATGGGAGCATATAGCACATCATCATATTTATCTACTATCTCAGCAAGCCTCATCATACACAACTCATGAGTTGTTTGGGGTGTCTCTTGGATTTCCTCCATAATAATTTCACTAGAAACCTATCCTACCTCACTTAAAACTATCAAGTGACCTACTAATAATAAAAATTCTCAAGTGATCCATGTTGATGCCAAAACCATTGGCTTACTTGAATCTTCCTTGTCTCCCTAGCATCCTTGTGTCATCCTAGGTGTTTTTTATATGGCCTCCATATGATATCACCCTCATGAATATGATCTAACTTTTTATTATATCTAGTAATGTATAATAGATCATTCCTCCTTAAATTCAAGGTTATCTTTTGTGTTTCATATGGAATATTTCATCTCCAACCATTTTATAGTAACCTAATGGACATGGTATCTGATATATGCTCATAAGTCCACACCTTTACAAGTGTGTTATATACTATACCACCACATTGTGTTTCTTATGTAAAATGATAAAAGTCTTTATATACATGAAAAAATATACACTTCCCTAGGTATGGATCATGTGGTGCTCCTCCAAGGCATATATATTGGGCCATAAAGTATAAGATATATCAACTTAGCTAGTTTTTGGTGATATAAAGGTTTTTATATTAATAATTAGATACTTATAAAACCATGATGCATCTCATTTAAATATAACCCAAATTACTATATTATGATATACATGAGCTTAATCTAATCAAACTCCTATATAATACCTCATAGATTAATCCCTCTCAGTTTAATGGAGATCCTAAATCAACACTGATGAGTCTATTTTATGACTCATTAGATCCACATATTGACCCTTTTACACCTATTAACCTACCTTTTTAGATTGGAAATTGTGTGCATTTTATGACTTATGGCTAGTCTAAACTAGAATATATGTACTTATATCTTAGTTAGTATGTATGAGTCTATGTTTCTCAATTTTACCATTATGTTCTAACATTTGGCATGGTTAGTTCTCCAGTTTTATATGTACATAAGAGATACTATAATATAATCGAATGCTAAGAGTTTTGTCAAAGTAAATTGATCATTAAAGGCAATTCAAGAGTGTGATGAATCTTCCCAATAAATATTTAGAGTTTGACAACAAAACTCTAAAGTGCTACAGGTAGGTTCCAACATGTATCACAAAGTTATAGATTACATCATCAAAGTTTTAGAATCATTACAACCATCATTAAAATCTTTTCAAAGGTATTTTTGATGAAATTAAAACATTCCAAAGATTTATATGGGTCATTTATCTGAGTCATGGATACATTTACTTTTTATAACATTTTATTTATAGTCTTTCCTCTTATAGACATATCTATAAAACAATATTGTAATTGTAAAGGATTTTAGGTTACTAGATATGAAACAAATAAAAAATGATGTAACCAACTTGCATCTATGCATGTAATTACACCTCCCTTCCTTTCTAACATTTCTCCTTAGAATGTGTGGAGTTTTAATGCCTTTTCCTATATCGTGTAAGTTGGATCACAACTATGATCATGTTAGGTTGTTAGGTTGTTTAAGTATTTTGGGATAGTAGTTGGAAAGAATTATGAGAATAAAATAATGTATTCATACTATTCTAAAGGAGAGAGAATAATTTATAAATTAGTGAATGTCAGCCATAGAAGTATTGTAATAACAACGTATCTATGTTTTTTAATCTTTCATAAATTAATGAAGCTTTGTAAGTTCCTTAAAGATTGAGTTGATTAAAATCCTATCAAAAGGAGAGTAAGGACACACTTACCCAAGGATCTAGGATTAATGTTGGTATTTACTTGTGCTTGTGTCATTTGTTATTTAAATTATGTTAATGGTATTTATATTGCAAAGTGTGGTATGTTTAACATACAAGTCTATTTTGAGTTGTGTATGCATTTAATTTACTATTTATGACTTTGTTATCATTTTCCTTTTCAAATGTAATTCCATATTCAATTAAATTTAATTCTATAATTAGATTTAAGTGTGTTTTCTTTTAATTAGTAAGTGTGTTTGATTATCAACATTTTTTAGAATACAAAGGTGTTATTTTAGGTATTCTTATTCATAAGTATGTTTCTTTAAGTATTTAGATAGATTCAATTCTAGTTGATTAGATTAGAGACTTATAATTAGTTGATCCATCTAACCCCTCCCCCCACCAAAAAAAACAAAAACAAAACCATTAGCAATTAGCTCACACCTTATTTTATACAAACTTTGGACATTAGCCCTAGTTTTAATGACATCAACCAAGGAATTGATTAAATGAAAGGATTAACGACACTAGTCATTTTTGGCACCATTTATAGGGGAAAATTTAGGTGTTATTAAGGTGCAAATCAAAATCTAACAAAGAAATAACTTCCCTAAATTCAATAAAAATATGTGAGCAGACCTATAAATTCATAAGGAAGATTTATTCCAAAGAATTCTCAATAGGATACCACAAGTTCTCAAATAAAATCTCACATAGAGAAAGTGGAAAAATTAAAACAAGAGATTAAAGAGTCTTTTAAAGTTCTTAGAAGGGGTAAAGAATTTATTCCACCTAAGCCTTCAAATCATTCCTAAAAGTTAGGTGTCTATCTCCAAATAAAATTAAAGCTAAAAAATGGTGTGAACCAAAGTAGTGAGTCTTAATCAATTATCCTTACAACCACCTCTGATAACTCACCACCCCCCAGGAAACCCTCTATAATAATTGTTGGTAAGAAATGGGAGAAAAGATAGGGAATGTATTCAATCTTGATGAAAATGCACAAAATAGGGTTAATCCATCCAAAAGGACCTTCACTTATCCCATTGTACTAGAAGATGATGATAGGACTATCGTGAAAAATATTTATCCATCTATCCGACCCACATTTTGGGGGAAACTAATGAATATCCTGATCAATTCCTCTTTAAATTTAAAGTCTTATGTCAAACTTATGACTATAGAACTAATAGTCAAAATTTAAATTTATTTTCATCTACACTCAAGGAATCAACCATGAGATGGTTTATGGGCTTGAATTCAAACTCCATATCATCATAGAATGAGATGGAAACTAAATTCTTAGATAAATACCAAGACTATTGTTGGGGAAGGGACATAAAAATAAGAATTTTTAGAATAAAATAAAATGAGGATGAAAACTTAGAAGATTACCTTGACCATTTATAATTCATTCAAAGGAAATGTGGATATCAATTAAGTGAGGAAGTATAAAGAATCATTTTATTAAAAAGTGTTTATGATGATGCTAAGGAATCTCTAATTATTATGTGGAAAGGAGACATAAAAAAGATTGATCTCAATGGCATAGCTAAGATGTGTATGAATTACTCAAAAACTAGGAGTGTTAAGAAGTTGGAATTAGGAAAGACTGGTAACAATGTAGGAGAACTCATGGAATAATTATCCAACCTCAAGACATAAATTTTACTATAATTAAACACTATTCTAGATGGCCTACAATCCAAATCCAAAGCTACTATAGAACCACTAGCCATGTATTACCCTAAGTGTAGGTTATATTAGAATGAGCTCCAAGAATATTGATTTGAGTGAATACACTGATTCAATATGCTATGTGAGACATGTATTATACAAGACAATACTGAACAAACATAAACACACAACTACAAGAATAATCTAAAGATAAATAAGATAGGAATGATCCACACAATATTCATTAATAAATATGAAAGGGAATAGGTACATATATAGGTTTTAGGAGGAAAGATATAACCCATTCTATTGAATGTGGTATTAAACTTTCCAAATACCCAACATGACACTAAAGCCCCTAAGCAAGCAATATACAACCATGTAGCCAAAACCCATGAGAAAAAAGGCATACACCAACACCCCCCATAAGCACAACTTTGGTAGGCGATGATACAAAAAAATATAAAGAAATGGGTCCCAATAACAAGGCTTGATGAGGTATCCATGTACAATGTAATCTCTCATAAAGTAGAGAAAGGGATAAAACCTAGTGGGAAAAACTTCCCCCAAAAGAGAAATAAAGAAGAGAAGAGGCTAGAAGCCCCCCTAAATATGATGAAGTTGCTAAAGTAGACCACACCCCAAGAAGATCTTATAGATGAATGAACTTACTCTCAGTGAAAGGTTTGGTGAAGATATCAATAACTTACTCTAAAGACTGGTCAAATACTAAGTCAATGACCTGCTCATGAATTAGCTTCTAAATAAAATGCATTTAAATCTCAATGTGTTTGGTCCTCTGATGAAGGACTGAATTCCTAAAAATTTGAATGGTGCTCTGGTTGTCATAAAATATGACTGTAGGCTGCCTAATCTGGATACCAAGCTCAAAAAGAATATCCCAAAGCTAAATAACCTCAGTAGATGTGTTAACAACTCCCCTATACTCTGTCTCTATGGAAGATAGAGCAATAGCATTCAGCTTCTTGCTCAACCAACTAATGGGGCCAGAACCCAATGAGAAACTATAACTTGGAATGGACTTATGACTCTTAGTGTCACCATCCCAATCTGAGTTTATGTAGCTAATTAAGTCAAAATCTGAACCAACACTATAGTGTATCCCATACCTATGTAAACCTTGAATGTAGTGTAAGATCTTCTTAGTTGCTTTCCAGTGTAGCTAATGGGGTTTTTGCATGAATCTCAAAATAATGCATACAACATAAGAGATGTCTAGTCTAGTGTGAGTCAAGTAAACAAGGCTACCAACAAGTTGTCGATACAAGGTAGCATTGACCAATACAATGGAGCAATCTACCTCAAACTTGAATCTAGATAGGAATGGAGTTAGAGATGGCTTACAATCAGCCATATAAAACTATGCCAATATATCAAGAGAGTACTTGGGCTGTGAAAGTGAAATCCCTAAATCTATTTGAGAGATCTCAATGCTAATGAAGTAGTGTAGTAAGCCCAAGTATATCATGGTAAATCTATCCTAAAGAGTTTTCTTCACTAGTGAGATATTTGAAAAAGAACTCCCTATGATTAAAATGTCATCAAAATATAAAACCAATATCAACATTGAATCATTCTACTACAATAAGTACACTTTAGGATCTGAGTGACATCTAGTGAAACCTAAAGTGAGAAGGAAGGAATCCATTTTGGCATACCAAGTCTGAGGGGCCTATTTGAGGCCATAAATTGATTTTCTAATTCTACACACTAAAGAATAATCCTAAATAAAACCAAGTGGTTGCTCTATGTAGATCTCCTCCTATAGGTCTCCATGAAGAAATGCACTCTTCACATCCATTTGATGGACACTCCATCCATGTGTTGTGGCTACAACAAGTGTGAGTCTAATCACAGTCATCTTAGCCATGGGTGTAAAGGTCTCTATGTAGTTGATACCAAATACCTATGAAAATCGCTTAGATACTAATCTATCCTTATACTTATCTATAAACCCATCTATACTTGGTTTGATATATCTAATGACATCAAGCCATTTTTCTTCCTTTAGGAAGAGAAGTCAAATCCCAAGTGTGATTGTTAATCAAGGAATAATATTCCTCATCCATGGCTCTATCCCACTCAGGTATGCCTAAAGCCTCTCTAAAAGTCTATGGATCTAATGCGAAAGCAAAAAAGGCATGTGGTCTACCCTAAAAGTCTACCTAAGTACATCTATGATTATCTGGATCCCCTATCCAAGTGCTTGCACTCTCAAGTGTCTATTGAGCCCAAAGTGGGTCTGAAATGGGTGAGTTAGGTGTTGAATCCTCATCCTAAGAAGAATGACTAGAATTGGATGAGGATGACTCCCATCACTTTGATCGCTCTTAGAACTTGAAGAAGTGACCTCTACCTCAAAAACCTACTGTGAATGATGTGAATCCTCAAACCGCTCATCCAAACTAAGTGAAACCAATTAAGAGGGGGAAGTGTCAAGTAAAGAGTTAGAGGGACTCTTCTAAAACCTAACACTCCTTGTAATGAACAACTGATGAGTCATAGGGTAGAGAAGTCTATAACCCTTGACCCCATCTAGATACCCCACAAAGATGCAAATTTTGTATTAAACCTCCATTGCCTTACATTTCTTTTTAGGAATACATGCTATTACTTGTGATCTAAAGACTCTAAAATGTTACACCTCTAGTTTCCTATTATGCCAAGATTTATAAGAAGTGATGCCCTTTAAAGCTTTGTGAGGAACCTAATTTTGGATGTAACATGCATAATTGATGGATTCTACCTAAAACTATGGAGCCAATGATCTAGAGTGAATCATATAGTTGGCCATCTCCTTCAAGGACCAATTTTTGTGCTCTACTACACCATTATATTGAGGAGTGTACGGAACTACCCATTGAAGATCAATCCCTTACGTGGTACAAAATTACTCAAATCTATGGTTGATGTACTCCCCCCATTATCTGATCATAAAATTTTGATGAATTTTCAAGATTGCTTCTCAGTTAAAGCCTTGAAATCTCAAAAATTATCAAAAACTTTAAACTTTTGTCTAATAAAGTAGACCCATGTGTATCTGTAAAAATCATCAATGAAGGTGAGGACATATCTAGACCTAGTAAAATAAGGATGGGGAAACTACCCCATGACATCACTATGAATCAACTCAAGAGGTACTATAGCTCTCCTAGCTTTGCCTTTGTCAATTTTCTCTTTAGTATGTTTTCCAAGGACACAATCCTCACATAATCTGTTAGAGAATTTAACGCTAGGCAAGCTTATAACCATATCTTATTGACTTAGCTACTCAAGATAGTGGTAGTTAAGGTGGCCAAATTGCTCATACCATAGTTTGCTAACTCCATCTAAATGGGTAAGCAATGCAGTAGGAGGATCATTTGGAGAAAAATAGGATAAGGTATATAGCCTAAAATGGTGATTATCCCTCCTTAATGAAACTGTAGAGTCACTGTGTAGCTCTTTGATCTCAACTAAATCTGGTGTGAACTTGACTCTCATGCCTTACCCTATGTGAGTAATCTGATACACTGAAAGAAGATTAGTTGATAGTGAAGGTACACTTAGAAAATTTGTAAATGTTCCACATTTGAACTCAATAGTCCCTCTTTCTACAACCTCTGTTGGAGTGTCATCACCCAAAGTGATGGAGGACATGTTATAGGGCTCTAAGTCAAGAAACTTAACTTTTGATGAACCCTTATGGTGTGAAGCACCAGAATTAATAACCCAAGATGAAGAAGATGCAAAATTTACTAAAACTAAAGCTTTACCCTTAGGTTTATCCTTCCCCTTTTCCTTTACCTTAGAAGATTCTTTAGCTGATGATGACTATTTGATAGACTCAAGAACCCCTATATTATTTTTCTCTAGAAGATGTGTAAGGTGGTCAATCTATTTCTTCATACACTTGTGCTCATCATGCCTAGACTTCTTGTAATAGGATCACTTAACCTTTTCTCTTTTAGGTTTCCCTTTAGAGTATGAGGCTTTATCACTAATTTTAGTAGTGGTTTTCTATTCTTTCTTCTTCTCAGGATCTTTACTCTTCTGTTTCTTATCCTTATTTCTAGAGGCTCTCAATTTTTCATTCTCATCAATAAGGGCTAAAAGTTTGGAAGACTTGAGGGTTACCATCTAGATTAATTTGTCTTATTCCTTAGTTAAATCAGTAAAAATTCATCTAAGGATGGCATTGACCAGTTGGCTCCCATGGCACTCTTAGTTGCATAAAAGGTAGAGACAAACATAGAATAATTAGGTCCTAGTTTTGCAATTATATAAAGAACTAACTGCTCATCTTTCTTCTCAGTTATACACCCTTTTAACTATAATCTAAGTTACTTAAGATTGGTGAATAATTCTTATAGTGAATCAAAGTTGCTAGGACTCAAACTAATTAGCTCAATCTCAAGCTCATGACCCCTCATAGTGTCGATTTTCCTAAATAATTTTTCTAGGATGTCTCATGCTTCTTTGGGATATTTGGTTGACTCTATGTGAAATAAGAGATCAGGTGATACTGAAAGACATAATAACCCAAATTCTTCATCACATTTATTAAACAATTTTATCTTATCTGCTTCAGATGTTGGCTCAAGTTTTACCCCCATAGTTATGCAAAACAACCTTTTACTTCTAAGAACCATAGTGATTTTACTTTTCCATTCCTAGTAGTTGAAAGGTGTGAGTGCATTAATAGAGCTAAGATCCATTGCATAATTAAGATTTAATGTGTTTTTTATTGTTTCAAAAATCAAATGTGCAAAAAATGAGATAATTGTAAGACATAATCATAACCACAGTGTAAGCCCCCTAAAACTATGTCAAGTACGCCCCCCCCAGCCCCAACTTTGGAACATTATAATTTAGTGCATTTTACAACTACCACTTATCAATGAATTGGTTTTGATCTCAGTGAATACAGATGCCAAAAAAGGCTACAAAAACAAAGTATAATTTTTTGATAGAAATAGATCACACCACTAAAAATTAAAAGAAAAATCATGCACTTTCAAAAAAAATTGCACCAAAAAATATTGATTTATGTGACCAAACGAATCCCTGGAAGGGTAAATAATAAAGATTACTCAAAAAAATCTATGAAAATCTATAATTTTTGCTAAAACAAAACATCAAAAATAAAAAAATTTACACCAATGTGAAGAGCATGAAATTATACCCCAAATCAAAAAAATTGCTTTGAAAAATAAACTCATATGACCAAGTTATGGTCCTCTGAAGTTGAATAATATAGGGTAGACTACACATCCGTGAGAGGGGAAAATTTGAAAAATGAAACCTCTGCTAAATTTGGCATGATGTCACCAAATTTATAGATGTTAACAAATCTAGAGGACTGCTAAAAAATTCCATCAAATTTGGTGAACCTCCAGCCAAATGTAAAACCCAGCTAAATCTGGTAGAACTACCAAATTTGATGGCAAAGTTGGTAGAATATGCAGAGAATATTCTAGAAACTTCAATGGATTAAATTTGATAGTCAAATGGCTGTCACTACTACAATTTGATTTTCTCCAACTTCAAAACCTTGTCGAATGTGCCTCAGATATCAAAACTTGATGAAATGAAAGTTGATTTATGTAGATTTGGGCCTTTTGAATTCAATGGTATGGTTAGATTTGATTGAAAGTGGTCTAAAAATGTTGGTACCTCCTAGATTAGGTAACCTTCTCCAAACTTTAAACCCTCATAAAAAATGCTTCAAAAATCCAAATCTAATCAAACAAAAGTTGATATTAACTTTATTGAGCCTTTCAAACTCAATGGAAAGGTCCTTACTGACTCAAGATGTAGTTAGCTATCTCATATGCCAAAAATCACTCATTTTTTGTATTTTTTTTATTATATACGAATCTTTGATAAAAGAGGAATTGATTTTAAAATAGATCTAATTTCTACAATTCCACAAAAAAAAATTCTAGTGGCAAATCAAATAAAGCATCATATTAAATATAAATGCTAAGAAATATTATGATGCTAATATTCTTTAGTAAAATAGATCTAAAAAAAATCTAATCCCAGATCTAAAGTAGAAAAGGAGACAAATTAAATGAAAAATTTGCAGAATATACCCAACAATCCTCAGATCTAGAACAGCTCTAATACCATATCAGAATGAGCTCCAAGAATACTAATCTGAGTGAATTCATTTATTCAATATGCTATGTGAGACATGTATTTTACAATACAATACTGATAAAACACAAACACACAACTACAATAATGATCCAAAGAGAAATGAGACATGAATGATCCATAGAATATTCATTAAGAAATATGAAAGGGAACAGGTACATATATAGGTTTTAGGAGGAAATATATAACCCATTCCAATGAATGTGGTATTAAACTTTCCAAATAACCAACATGACACTAAAGCCCCTAAGCAAGCAATATACAACCATGTAGCCAAACACCATGGGAAAAAAGGCATACACCAACAGGTTGAAGCATGTCCTCAGAGATTTCCCTCTAGATAGGACTGATATGTGTGGGATATATGATTCAAATGATCATGATAATAAATTTTTTTCCATACTACCTACCCTTAAAAATAAATTAAAATAAACAACCCAACCAATAGAAGAGATCAATTACATATAAATTCAGGGAAACTAGTTTTCCCATAATCAAAATTAGAACCATTTTGGTCTTAGAGATCCTTCTAACCCATGGATGATTTCATGGGATATTAATCCACTTTGATAGACATGGGTACCTCCATCATGGGGTAAACAAGAGTGGACACCACAACCATGGATGCCTCAACCCCACTATCAACCTTAGATGCCCTAGCGTAATCCTCAACCATGGGAAAACCAATAATGGGTTCCCTAACATAAATTTTGTCAAAAAAGGAGGTTTCCAAAATAATAGGTGATAATTCCTCCACCTAACACTTAACCACCATAAATAAAATAAGTGGATCATCCTCAACTATATACACAAGCTATAGCAAATCCAAAGAATAGGCAAGTAGCTCATGTATATAGAATTAAGCAAGAAGGTACCTCAGGATCTGGTGCCATTAATTGTGGAAATGTATAGTTGAGATTAGGAAAGACATTTAACAATCCTCCAATCACCATAACATAAGTCCCAAGTGAGAAACCAAAACATCCTATTGAACCAAGTAAATAAAAAACTAATGAGGAAAAGGAAAGGCCTTGAAAAGCTACTACAATTCCTACAACCATATCATTTCTTGAAAGACTTAAAGAACTAGTAAATATATGTGAACTTGATTTAGTCCAAGAGATAATGAAGTTAAACATTGAAATTACATTTCTTTAATATATAAGGGATATTATAGAACTCAATAGAATCATTAAATAGATGTGTATAAAAAATCTAGGTAGAAAAATACACTATCCTAAAATAATATAGGTAGATGGAAAACTTGTTGATTTATTAGTAGGCAATATCCTTCTACTGAGTATGGATATCTTGGAATTCCTATCATTTCTATAATCATAGGATGAATGGAGATATCCAACATACTTATGGACTTAGGATCTGCCATCAATGTGATGACAATAGACATTCTAAAAGCGTTGTCCCTTATAAAGGTGCATCCTACTTCTATATTTATAAAAATGGAAAATCAATCTATTTCCAAACCTAAAAGAACCATAGAATATGTCTCTATGACATTAGAGTATTGGTAATATATCATATATTTCAAGATGCTCTAGCCCAAAATTAATAACATTGGATATTCATTAATCATGGAAAAAATTTAGTTAGCCATAGTTGTAACATTAATAAACTATAAGTCAGGAGATAGACCATTTTTAATGGAATAAAATAAAATAAATTTATTTTTATCCACCTATAAAACCATTTAAAAACATTTTAGACCACTTTTGGGTTGATGAACCTGAATAAAATAGTAATAGCCTCTCCTCATTTCCATGTAATTATTAAAGACCATGTGAATGATTTAAAAGGAAAATTAATGAGTTTAGAAAAAACTAGGCTAGCTCTAGAATTTGATAAAAAAGCTCTAGAGTTTGATAGTGAAGTTATATAATCTATCATAAAAATTCCAAAATTCATCAATAACACTTTGAAGTCTATCAAACCATCTCCAAAGCTTAGCAGTGAATCTCTAGAGCTTGTCAAACCAGTTCTAAAGTTTAATAGCTACGTTCTAGAGTTTGATAGAATAGCTCTAGATTTTAGTCTATCCTCATCTAAATACCATCCATCGATCTCAAACCCTCCTAACATTGCATATGACCATATACACATTCAATAAATCATTTCTATGTGGGCACAAAATAGTCAATGCTCATTTTTGACATCTTTTTGTTGTCCATTAGCAAAATCAATTTCACAAGGGGAAAATTTATTTAAGGACATCACCACATTCCATATATTATTACCACATACATGCCCTCTGAACTCTCTAATGAGTGGGTTTATAAAAATAAATTCCATATATCTAGAGACCAAGTGCATATTTATCCAACAAGGTAAAATGTTAGCTATAAATAGCTAGCTAAATGATGAACATGAAGTTAAGGTGTTCAAAATCCTAAGTAATCATAAAAACTTTATATATGATTATAGTGACATGAAATATATCCTCCCAAGTGTGTGTACTCATCACATATATACTAAAAATACTAGACCAGTTAGACAACCTCAAAGGAGGATTAATCCAACATCAAAGGATATAGTCAAAACTAAGATAGAGAAAATCTTAGAGGTGGGATTCATTTATCATATATCTGATAGTCAATGAGACTCACCATTTTTCATAGTCTCAAATAATAATGGCAAGTGAAGGATATACATATACTATACATAACTCAATAAATCCACCATGAGAAACTACTTTCCCTTGCCTTTCATAGATCAAGTGTTGGATAACTTAGCTGGGAAAATATATTTCTCCTTCTTATATGGATTTACATGGTTAAAATCACATAAGGGTATCCCTAGAAGATTGGATAAGATAACATTTACATTCCCTTACGGGAAATTTGACTATAGAGTGTTACCTTTTGGTCTTTGTAATACACATGCCACCTTTCAAAAATGTAGTTTTGGCCATCTTTGTTGATCTAACCAATGAATGTGTAGAGTTATATATGGATGACTTTATTATTCATGATGGATATTTTAATTAAGCTGTAAGAAATCTAGATAAGGTGGTAAAAAATTGTGAACAACATCAATTTTCCCTAATCTATGAGAAATTCATAATGATGATAGATCAAGGAATTGTTCCCTGTCATCACATTTCAACCCAAGGGATATAAATGGATCCAAAAAAGGAATAAATCAATGCTAAACTAACTGATCCTAAAATTATACTAATATCAAAATTTTATTAGGACATGTAGGTTATTATAGATGTTTCATATAAGACTTTAGTAATATATTTGCACCCATGTTCTCTTTGTTTAATAAGGATAATGAGTTTTTATAGACAAACTAATGCTAACATGCTTTTAGTAAATTAAAGCCAAGCTGATATCTACCCCAATATTGAGAGGACTTGATTGGAAACAACTATTCCAAAGTCATATAGATGCTTCTAACAATTCCATGGGGATAGTCTTGGGTCAAAAGGTAAAGAGGGAAGTATGTATGCTATTTATTACATCATCAAGAACCTTACCCCCACAGAAAGAAACTACACAACCATTGAAAATAATTCTTATATGTCATTTATTCAATGAAAAAAATTACGAATTATATCATTGGTTACAAAATCTTTGTCTATATAGATCACTCGACAATAAGGTACCTCACGAATAAACCAATGGTAGGAGGTAGGATCATTAGATGGTTACTAATTTTGTAAGAATTTGACATTACCATTATTGATAAACATGAGAAGTTTAATGTGGTTATTGACTTTCTATCTAGATTGAATGTTTTAGATGAAGAAGAGATAGTGGAGGACAATTTTCCTGATGAGCAAATACTCACAATATTATCACAATAACCATGGTTTGTTGATATGGAAAAATACTTGGATATAGGGAACTTTCTTTTTCATTTTAATTCTAAATAAATAAAACATCTAGTTAGAGATAGTTCCTATTTTAAATCGATTAATAGTATATTATTTAAGTGTGTACTTGACCATATCCTTCAAAGGTGTGTAAGGGAAGATGTGACTTATGATATCATAATATATTGTCATGATAAACTCAAAGGAAGCCATTATTTAGCCAAGAGGACTATCCATAAGATCCTTAGGGTTAGATACTATTAGCCCTGACTTCATAATAACGTGAATAAATATATATGGTAATGTGATACTTACCAAAGGATGGGTAAACCTACACTATCTAATGAGATACCTCTCCATCCTTAAGTGATTTTAAGACCTGTTATAGCATGGAATTACACCCTTGTGGGAGATTTTTTAGGCTCTCTCACTCCTATCTACAAAATTGGAGCAACCTCAGGCTATGGGTATCTTGTAGTGAGGTTGAACCTCTAGGATTTTTAATGAGGCTAGTTCCTCAGATGCTTCACTTTAGCTATTCCCACACGCTAAAAACTATTTTTGACCAAGGAAAAGGGAGAGAAAGGTAACATAAAAAGGGAAAACTAAACTAAGAAAGGCAAATGCACCAAATAGAGAGTGACCCACATGAGCATGAAATGAACACTAATTTAGCATAAGATAATTCTACTTACACAACCTCATAATTGGTTAATTTGTATCAGTTTCATAAACTAAGCTCACTAAGCCATATATGAAGCAAAGAAGAATTTTGAAATTCACACCAAGCATCCATTAATGATAGAAAATTTCAAGTTTAGACATGTATCTAACTAAAAAATACCTAAAAATAGGTAAGAAAAGAAGACAAGGGACATGAAAGAACACTTCTTCATAAGGCCATCATGCACAAGCTTGTTAAACATGATTTTGAGACAAGAGATAGGTAAAAATAATCTTTATTGCTTCAAAATGTCTTACAAATTTTTGATAGGGTTATTCCTTGTCAAAATGAGGATGTCTTCTTCTAAAAAGAACTGAGACATATATAGAAAAGGGGAAGACCCAAAGAGAAGAGGTGAGTAAACAAAAATTGAGCCCCAACCACCCTCCATGAATTCTCACCCACACTTGGGTTAATTAGAACTAATCCTTCTTAAATGAAATAACCACCATTAGTTCCAAAATTCTTTTAGCCCTCTTATTGGTCAAGAAATGCACTAGAAGACAAAAATTGCTGAGGACAATGATGTCATGGCCCACTAAGAAGGAAAAGTCTAGGAACATCTTAAATGCTTGAGCTATATTTTATAATTTCTTGATATTTATATTTCATCTACATGCCATCCTCCACTTGTCTACTTACATATGAGGACAAAATTCTTACACCTATAAACTTGACTGAGCCTTATTTCCTCTACACTTATCGACTATTGGTTGGAGATGATGGCCATGTCAAAGGATGAAAACCTTCATAAATTTATAGCTACCAGCTTACACCAGTCACTTGGACTCCCCCCCATGCTTTGATCATTCATCCTTATGCCACTTATCTTTTATTGATTGGTTTTTTCTACTCCAGCTTATGCCACGTGGCAGCCTCTCATTTATTTGATTGACTTCGAGATTTTATGGCTGCTAAAATTGCTTCAAGCTATCTGCACCTTAAGTATTCAAGATTTTAGAGTCTTAATTATTTGGAATTGTTTCTTCTCAACCCTTTTTGAGTGGGATTTTATAAGGTACCCCTCATATTTTTGGAAATGACCCTTCTCGAAGGGAAAGAGCGCTTTAGGTTTCTTGAAAAGGACTTTCCCAAAGAGGAAGAGACCCTTTGGGCTTTGTTAAATGGCACCTCTCAAAGGGTAACATACCATTTGGACTTTTTTCTTGAGACCTTTAGAAATATTGCAATGGTCCTTCTGAAAGGAACATACCCTTCAAAATCTTTGAAAGATACTCTCAGAACCTTTGAAATGGTTTTTTAGAAAAGTATTTGGCTTTTGTGGAGAGAAAAGTAACCCTTCAAAAATATTATTTTGGTCTACTTTCTTGAGAAAATAACCCTTTGGAAAAATTGTATAGGTCAACCTGTTTGACGAGTTCATTTCTTTGGAACCTTTCTTTCAGACAAATTATCCAAAAGAATTTCATTACTTAGCTGGAAATGAAAATCTTATAAAAAACACTTGGCCAAAAAGAAAAACATTCCTTCAGGAAATTATATGGACAATTTTTTTGAAGTAAAAACATGAATTTTAAACCAAAAAAAAGCTTGAGAGGAAGAAACATACTTAGTTCTTTCAAATCCCTGAAGAATGAACAAGGACTTAGCTAAATAAATGAACTTTGCACTTAGCCCTTTGGCTTGTAGGCTTGCTTTTAAACATTGTTATTAGATCCATTTCTAAGCCTTTGACCCAATGTTTTGTCAAACCATGCAAGAGATTCATATGTGGGCCAAAAATGGCTAACATCTTTGGTGGTTCATAGGGGTTACATGCTTGTTAATGCAAGAGAACTTAGACCATGTTGCCTTGTCAAACCCATCCATTGGGTATGGATTCTAGTCACTTTTTCATTGAATCAAAACCTCCCTTTGAAGTAATAAGGACAACTAAAATAAAACAAAACTATGCCCAAAGCATTTAGGGAAGGGAAAAACACAACTGAAAAGGATGTGCATAGAGCACTTAGATAAAAACATGATAAGTTATACAAAATATACAATATATACAATGGCTACAAAATCTTATAATAACACAACTTTAGATGAATCCCATTGACTAGGATGGGTAATACCTCTCCATACAATTGGGCTAGTTGGAAAGCATTATGGTGTTTGCATCCATGGATAAAATAAGGACCACTTCACATGCTATCAAATTTGGTATGATTTCCTGAATTGGCCTTATTTGAATCCCATTTAAGGACTAGATCCCCTTCTCTAAAACCCCTTGCTATGGTTCTCTTGTCAAAATATTTATTGACTTGGGCTTGATGTGATTCTAGTGTCTTTATTACAATGTCTCTTGTTTCTTCAAGCTCTATGAGTTTTACCAACCTCACATTCATGGGCTCATCTTCTAGCAGCTCTAATTGATGGACAAGCTCTAATACTAGAAGATCAAAAAAAATGGGAAACTTGGCCTCCCTTCCATATACTAAAACATATGGAGAATTTCCAACAATAGCTTTAGGAGTTACCCTGTCAGCCCACAATTTTGTCTTTAGTTTGGTGTATCACACTCTCTAGTTCTTCTCCATAGTCCTCTTGATGATTCTTAGTAAATAATTATTTGTGGACTCAACCAGTCCATTTCCTTGAGCATAATAGTTGGAATAGGTATTGAGGTATATTCCTATCTTGAGATCCCATTCACTCATTTTTAGACTAAGGAATGCTAGTGAATTATCAAAAATGATAGTGGATGGAACACCAAACCTAGTCACAATGTTGTCATAGAAGTCTAAGACTACACTTTCATTAGCTTCTTTCAATGCAATGGATTCTACCCACATGGTGAAGTAGTTGGTTGTAGTAATCACCAATTTATGCCCTACACTTGATGGAGGGTTGATCATTCTTATGAAATCTAGCCCCCATTGCATGAAGGGTTTCTCTACCTAAATTGGGTTGAGAGGAAGGGCTATCAATCTTTGCTTACCCATAAAGAAGGCACATTTTTGAAACTTTCTCACCCATGCTTAAGCATATTTAAATTTTTTTGGATATTAAATGGGTAAGCAATGCAGTAGGAGGATCATTTGGAGAAAAATAGGATAAGGTATATAGCCTAAAATGGTGATTATCCCTCCTTAATGAAACTGTAGAGTCACTGTGTAGCTCTTTGATCTCAACTAAATCTGGTGTGAACTTGACTCTCATGCCTTACCCTATGTGAGTAATCTGATACACTGAAAGAAGATTAGTTGATAGTGAAGGTACACTTAGAAAATTTGTAAATGTTCCACATTTGAACTCAATAGTCCCTCTTTCTACAACCTCTGTTGGAGTGTCATCACCCAAAGTGATGGAGGACATGTTATAGGGCTCTAAGTCAAGAAACTTAACTTTTGATGAACCCTTATGGTGTGAAGCACCAGAATTAATAACCCAAGATGAAGAAGATGCAAAATTTACTAAAACTAAAGCTTTACCCTTAGGTTTATCCTTCCCCTTTTCCTTTACCTTAGAAGATTCTTTAGCTGATGATGACTATTTGATAGACTCAAGAACCCCTATATTATTTTTCTCTAGAAGATGTGTAAGGTGGTCAATCTATTTCTTCATACACTTGTGCTCATCATGCCTAGACTTCTTGTAATAGGATCACTTAACCTTTTCTCTTTTAGGTTTCCCTTTAGAGTATGAGGCTTTATCACTAATTTTAGTAGTGGTTTTCTATTCTTTCTTCTTCTCAGGATCTTTACTCTTCTGTTTCTTATCCTTATTTCTAGAGGCTCTCAATTTTTCATTCTCATCAATAAGGGCTAAAAGTTTGGAAGACTTGAGGGTTACCATCTAGATTAATTTGTCTTATTCCTTAGTTAAATCAGTAAAAATTCATCTAAGGATGGCATTGACCAGTTGGCTCCCATGGCACTCTTAGTTGCATAAAAGGTAGAGACAAACATAGAATAATTAGGTCCTAGTTTTGCAATTATATAAAGAACTAACTGCTCATCTTTCTTCTCAGTTATACACCCTTTTAACTATAATCTAAGTTACTTAAGATTGGTGAATAATTCTTATAGTGAATCAAAGTTGCTAGGACTCAAACTAATTAGCTCAATCTCAAGCTCATGACCCCTCATAGTGTCGATTTTCCTAAATAATTTTTCTAGGATGTCTCATGCTTCTTTGGGATATTTGGTTGACTCTATGTGAAATAAGAGATCAGGTGATACTGAAAGACATAATAACCCAAATTCTTCATCACATTTATTAAACAATTTTATCTTATCTGCTTCAGATGTTGGCTCAAGTTTTACCCCCATAGTTATGCAAAACAACCTTTTACTTCTAAGAACCATAGTGATTTTACTTTTCCATTCCTAGTAGTTGAAAGGTGTGAGTGCATTAATAGAGCTAAGATCCATTGCATAATTAAGATTTAATGTGTTTTTTATTGTTTCAAAAATCAAATGTGCAAAAAATGAGATAATTGTAAGACATAATCATAACCACAGTGTAAGCCCCCTAAAACTATGTCAAGTACGCCCCCCCCAGCCCCAACTTTGGAACATTATAATTTAGTGCATTTTACAACTACCACTTATCAATGAATTGGTTTTGATCTCAGTGAATACAGATGCCAAAAAAGGCTACAAAAACAAAGTATAATTTTTTGATAGAAATAGATCACACCACTAAAAATTAAAAGAAAAATCATGCACTTTCAAAAAAAATTGCACCAAAAAATATTGATTTATGTGACCAAACGAATCCCTGGAAGGGTAAATAATAAAGATTACTCAAAAAAATCTATGAAAATCTATAATTTTTGCTAAAACAAAACATCAAAAATAAAAAAATTTACACCAATGTGAAGAGCATGAAATTATACCCCAAATCAAAAAAATTGCTTTGAAAAATAAACTCATATGACCAAGTTATGGTCCTCTGAAGTTGAATAATATAGGGTAGACTACACATCCGTGAGAGGGGAAAATTTGAAAAATGAAACCTCTGCTAAATTTGGCATGATGTCACCAAATTTATAGATGTTAACAAATCTAGAGGACTGCTAAAAAATTCCATCAAATTTGGTGAACCTCCAGCCAAATGTAAAACCCAGCTAAATCTGGTAGAACTACCAAATTTGATGGCAAAGTTGGTAGAATATGCAGAGAATATTCTAGAAACTTCAATGGATTAAATTTGATAGTCAAATGGCTGTCACTACTACAATTTGATTTTCTCCAACTTCAAAACCTTGTCGAATGTGCCTCAGATATCAAAACTTGATGAAATGAAAGTTGATTTATGTAGATTTGGGCCTTTTGAATTCAATGGTATGGTTAGATTTGATTGAAAGTGGTCTAAAAATGTTGGTACCTCCTAGATTAGGTAACCTTCTCCAAACTTTAAACCCTCATAAAAAATGCTTCAAAAATCCAAATCTAATCAAACAAAAGTTGATATTAACTTTATTGAGCCTTTCAAACTCAATGGAAAGGTCCTTACTGACTCAAGATGTAGTTAGCTATCTCATATGCCAAAAATCACTCATTTTTTGTATTTTTTTTATTATATACGAATCTTTGATAAAAGAGGAATTGATTTTAAAATAGATCTAATTTCTACAATTCCACAAAAAAAAATTCTAGTGGCAAATCAAATAAAGCATCATATTAAATATAAATGCTAAGAAATATTATGATGCTAATATTCTTTAGTAAAATAGATCTAAAAAAAATCTAATCCCAGATCTAAAGTAGAAAAGGAGACAAATTAAATGAAAAATTTGCAGAATATACCCAACAATCCTCAGATCTAGAACAGCTCTAATACCATATCAGAATGAGCTCCAAGAATACTAATCTGAGTGAATTCATTTATTCAATATGCTATGTGAGACATGTATTTTACAATACAATACTGATAAAACACAAACACACAACTACAATAATGATCCAAAGAGAAATGAGACATGAATGATCCATAGAATATTCATTAAGAAATATGAAAGGGAACAGGTACATATATAGGTTTTAGGAGGAAATATATAACCCATTCCAATGAATGTGGTATTAAACTTTCCAAATAACCAACATGACACTAAAGCCCCTAAGCAAGCAATATACAACCATGTAGCCAAACACCATGGGAAAAAAGGCATACACCAACAGGTTGAAGCATGTCCTCAGAGATTTCCCTCTAGATAGGACTGATATGTGTGGGATATATGATTCAAATGATCATGATAATAAATTTTTTTCCATACTACCTACCCTTAAAAATAAATTAAAATAAACAACCCAACCAATAGAAGAGATCAATTACATATAAATTCAGGGAAACTAGTTTTCCCATAATCAAAATTAGAACCATTTTGGTCTTAGAGATCCTTCTAACCCATGGATGATTTCATGGGATATTAATCCACTTTGATAGACATGGGTACCTCCATCATGGGGTAAACAAGAGTGGACACCACAACCATGGATGCCTCAACCCCACTATCAACCTTAGATGCCCTAGCGTAATCCTCAACCATGGGAAAACCAATAATGGGTTCCCTAACATAAATTTTGTCAAAAAAGGAGGTTTCCAAAATAATAGGTGATAATTCCTCCACCTAACACTTAACCACCATAAATAAAATAAGTGGATCATCCTCAACTATATACACAAGCTATAGCAAATCCAAAGAATAGGCAAGTAGCTCATGTATATAGAATTAAGCAAGAAGGTACCTCAGGATCTGGTGCCATTAATTGTGGAAATGTATAGTTGAGATTAGGAAAGACATTTAACAATCCTCCAATCACCATAACATAAGTCCCAAGTGAGAAACCAAAACATCCTATTGAACCAAGTAAATAAAAAACTAATGAGGAAAAGGAAAGGCCTTGAAAAGCTACTACAATTCCTACAACCATATCATTTCTTGAAAGACTTAAAGAACTAGTAAATATATGTGAACTTGATTTAGTCCAAGAGATAATGAAGTTAAACATTGAAATTACATTTCTTTAATATATAAGGGATATTATAGAACTCAATAGAATCATTAAATAGATGTGTATAAAAAATCTAGGTAGAAAAATACACTATCCTAAAATAATATAGGTAGATGGAAAACTTGTTGATTTATTAGTAGGCAATATCCTTCTACTGAGTATGGATATCTTGGAATTCCTATCATTTCTATAATCATAGGATGAATGGAGATATCCAACATACTTATGGACTTAGGATCTGCCATCAATGTGATGACAATAGACATTCTAAAAGCGTTGTCCCTTATAAAGGTGCATCCTACTTCTATATTTATAAAAATGGAAAATCAATCTATTTCCAAACCTAAAAGAACCATAGAATATGTCTCTATGACATTAGAGTATTGGTAATATATCATATATTTCAAGATGCTCTAGCCCAAAATTAATAACATTGGATATTCATTAATCATGGAAAAAATTTAGTTAGCCATAGTTGTAACATTAATAAACTATAAGTCAGGAGATAGACCATTTTTAATGGAATAAAATAAAATAAATTTATTTTTATCCACCTATAAAACCATTTAAAAACATTTTAGACCACTTTTGGGTTGATGAACCTGAATAAAATAGTAATAGCCTCTCCTCATTTCCATGTAATTATTAAAGACCATGTGAATGATTTAAAAGGAAAATTAATGAGTTTAGAAAAAACTAGGCTAGCTCTAGAATTTGATAAAAAAGCTCTAGAGTTTGATAGTGAAGTTATATAATCTATCATAAAAATTCCAAAATTCATCAATAACACTTTGAAGTCTATCAAACCATCTCCAAAGCTTAGCAGTGAATCTCTAGAGCTTGTCAAACCAGTTCTAAAGTTTAATAGCTACGTTCTAGAGTTTGATAGAATAGCTCTAGATTTTAGTCTATCCTCATCTAAATACCATCCATCGATCTCAAACCCTCCTAACATTGCATATGACCATATACACATTCAATAAATCATTTCTATGTGGGCACAAAATAGTCAATGCTCATTTTTGACATCTTTTTGTTGTCCATTAGCAAAATCAATTTCACAAGGGGAAAATTTATTTAAGGACATCACCACATTCCATATATTATTACCACATACATGCCCTCTGAACTCTCTAATGAGTGGGTTTATAAAAATAAATTCCATATATCTAGAGACCAAGTGCATATTTATCCAACAAGGTAAAATGTTAGCTATAAATAGCTAGCTAAATGATGAACATGAAGTTAAGGTGTTCAAAATCCTAAGTAATCATAAAAACTTTATATATGATTATAGTGACATGAAATATATCCTCCCAAGTGTGTGTACTCATCACATATATACTAAAAATACTAGACCAGTTAGACAACCTCAAAGGAGGATTAATCCAACATCAAAGGATATAGTCAAAACTAAGATAGAGAAAATCTTAGAGGTGGGATTCATTTATCATATATCTGATAGTCAATGAGACTCACCATTTTTCATAGTCTCAAATAATAATGGCAAGTGAAGGATATACATATACTATACATAACTCAATAAATCCACCATGAGAAACTACTTTCCCTTGCCTTTCATAGATCAAGTGTTGGATAACTTAGCTGGGAAAATATATTTCTCCTTCTTATATGGATTTACATGGTTAAAATCACATAAGGGTATCCCTAGAAGATTGGATAAGATAACATTTACATTCCCTTACGGGAAATTTGACTATAGAGTGTTACCTTTTGGTCTTTGTAATACACATGCCACCTTTCAAAAATGTAGTTTTGGCCATCTTTGTTGATCTAACCAATGAATGTGTAGAGTTATATATGGATGACTTTATTATTCATGATGGATATTTTAATTAAGCTGTAAGAAATCTAGATAAGGTGGTAAAAAATTGTGAACAACATCAATTTTCCCTAATCTATGAGAAATTCATAATGATGATAGATCAAGGAATTGTTCCCTGTCATCACATTTCAACCCAAGGGATATAAATGGATCCAAAAAAGGAATAAATCAATGCTAAACTAACTGATCCTAAAATTATACTAATATCAAAATTTTATTAGGACATGTAGGTTATTATAGATGTTTCATATAAGACTTTAGTAATATATTTGCACCCATGTTCTCTTTGTTTAATAAGGATAATGAGTTTTTATAGACAAACTAATGCTAACATGCTTTTAGTAAATTAAAGCCAAGCTGATATCTACCCCAATATTGAGAGGACTTGATTGGAAACAACTATTCCAAAGTCATATAGATGCTTCTAACAATTCCATGGGGATAGTCTTGGGTCAAAAGGTAAAGAGGGAAGTATGTATGCTATTTATTACATCATCAAGAACCTTACCCCCACAGAAAGAAACTACACAACCATTGAAAATAATTCTTATATGTCATTTATTCAATGAAAAAAATTACGAATTATATCATTGGTTACAAAATCTTTGTCTATATAGATCACTCGACAATAAGGTACCTCACGAATAAACCAATGGTAGGAGGTAGGATCATTAGATGGTTACTAATTTTGTAAGAATTTGACATTACCATTATTGATAAACATGAGAAGTTTAATGTGGTTATTGACTTTCTATCTAGATTGAATGTTTTAGATGAAGAAGAGATAGTGGAGGACAATTTTCCTGATGAGCAAATACTCACAATATTATCACAATAACCATGGTTTGTTGATATGGAAAAATACTTGGATATAGGGAACTTTCTTTTTCATTTTAATTCTAAATAAATAAAACATCTAGTTAGAGATAGTTCCTATTTTAAATCGATTAATAGTATATTATTTAAGTGTGTACTTGACCATATCCTTCAAAGGTGTGTAAGGGAAGATGTGACTTATGATATCATAATATATTGTCATGATAAACTCAAAGGAAGCCATTATTTAGCCAAGAGGACTATCCATAAGATCCTTAGGGTTAGATACTATTAGCCCTGACTTCATAATAACGTGAATAAATATATATGGTAATGTGATACTTACCAAAGGATGGGTAAACCTACACTATCTAATGAGATACCTCTCCATCCTTAAGTGATTTTAAGACCTGTTATAGCATGGAATTACACCCTTGTGGGAGATTTTTTAGGCTCTCTCACTCCTATCTACAAAATTGGAGCAACCTCAGGCTATGGGTATCTTGTAGTGAGGTTGAACCTCTAGGATTTTTAATGAGGCTAGTTCCTCAGATGCTTCACTTTAGCTATTCCCACACGCTAAAAACTATTTTTGACCAAGGAAAAGGGAGAGAAAGGTAACATAAAAAGGGAAAACTAAACTAAGAAAGGCAAATGCACCAAATAGAGAGTGACCCACATGAGCATGAAATGAACACTAATTTAGCATAAGATAATTCTACTTACACAACCTCATAATTGGTTAATTTGTATCAGTTTCATAAACTAAGCTCACTAAGCCATATATGAAGCAAAGAAGAATTTTGAAATTCACACCAAGCATCCATTAATGATAGAAAATTTCAAGTTTAGACATGTATCTAACTAAAAAATACCTAAAAATAGGTAAGAAAAGAAGACAAGGGACATGAAAGAACACTTCTTCATAAGGCCATCATGCACAAGCTTGTTAAACATGATTTTGAGACAAGAGATAGGTAAAAATAATCTTTATTGCTTCAAAATGTCTTACAAATTTTTGATAGGGTTATTCCTTGTCAAAATGAGGATGTCTTCTTCTAAAAAGAACTGAGACATATATAGAAAAGGGGAAGACCCAAAGAGAAGAGGTGAGTAAACAAAAATTGAGCCCCAACCACCCTCCATGAATTCTCACCCACACTTGGGTTAATTAGAACTAATCCTTCTTAAATGAAATAACCACCATTAGTTCCAAAATTCTTTTAGCCCTCTTATTGGTCAAGAAATGCACTAGAAGACAAAAATTGCTGAGGACAATGATGTCATGGCCCACTAAGAAGGAAAAGTCTAGGAACATCTTAAATGCTTGAGCTATATTTTATAATTTCTTGATATTTATATTTCATCTACATGCCATCCTCCACTTGTCTACTTACATATGAGGACAAAATTCTTACACCTATAAACTTGACTGAGCCTTATTTCCTCTACACTTATCGACTATTGGTTGGAGATGATGGCCATGTCAAAGGATGAAAACCTTCATAAATTTATAGCTACCAGCTTACACCAGTCACTTGGACTCCCCCCCATGCTTTGATCATTCATCCTTATGCCACTTATCTTTTATTGATTGGTTTTTTCTACTCCAGCTTATGCCACGTGGCAGCCTCTCATTTATTTGATTGACTTCGAGATTTTATGGCTGCTAAAATTGCTTCAAGCTATCTGCACCTTAAGTATTCAAGATTTTAGAGTCTTAATTATTTGGAATTGTTTCTTCTCAACCCTTTTTGAGTGGGATTTTATAAGGTACCCCTCATATTTTTGGAAATGACCCTTCTCGAAGGGAAAGAGCGCTTTAGGTTTCTTGAAAAGGACTTTCCCAAAGAGGAAGAGACCCTTTGGGCTTTGTTAAATGGCACCTCTCAAAGGGTAACATACCATTTGGACTTTTTTCTTGAGACCTTTAGAAATATTGCAATGGTCCTTCTGAAAGGAACATACCCTTCAAAATCTTTGAAAGATACTCTCAGAACCTTTGAAATGGTTTTTTAGAAAAGTATTTGGCTTTTGTGGAGAGAAAAGTAACCCTTCAAAAATATTATTTTGGTCTACTTTCTTGAGAAAATAACCCTTTGGAAAAATTGTATAGGTCAACCTGTTTGACGAGTTCATTTCTTTGGAACCTTTCTTTCAGACAAATTATCCAAAAGAATTTCATTACTTAGCTGGAAATGAAAATCTTATAAAAAACACTTGGCCAAAAAGAAAAACATTCCTTCAGGAAATTATATGGACAATTTTTTTGAAGTAAAAACATGAATTTTAAACCAAAAAAAAGCTTGAGAGGAAGAAACATACTTAGTTCTTTCAAATCCCTGAAGAATGAACAAGGACTTAGCTAAATAAATGAACTTTGCACTTAGCCCTTTGGCTTGTAGGCTTGCTTTTAAACATTGTTATTAGATCCATTTCTAAGCCTTTGACCCAATGTTTTGTCAAACCATGCAAGAGATTCATATGTGGGCCAAAAATGGCTAACATCTTTGGTGGTTCATAGGGGTTACATGCTTGTTAATGCAAGAGAACTTAGACCATGTTGCCTTGTCAAACCCATCCATTGGGTATGGATTCTAGTCACTTTTTCATTGAATCAAAACCTCCCTTTGAAGTAATAAGGACAACTAAAATAAAACAAAACTATGCCCAAAGCATTTAGGGAAGGGAAAAACACAACTGAAAAGGATGTGCATAGAGCACTTAGATAAAAACATGATAAGTTATACAAAATATACAATATATACAATGGCTACAAAATCTTATAATAACACAACTTTAGATGAATCCCATTGACTAGGATGGGTAATACCTCTCCATACAATTGGGCTAGTTGGAAAGCATTATGGTGTTTGCATCCATGGATAAAATAAGGACCACTTCACATGCTATCAAATTTGGTATGATTTCCTGAATTGGCCTTATTTGAATCCCATTTAAGGACTAGATCCCCTTCTCTAAAACCCCTTGCTATGGTTCTCTTGTCAAAATATTTATTGACTTGGGCTTGATGTGATTCTAGTGTCTTTATTACAATGTCTCTTGTTTCTTCAAGCTCTATGAGTTTTACCAACCTCACATTCATGGGCTCATCTTCTAGCAGCTCTAATTGATGGACAAGCTCTAATACTAGAAGATCAAAAAAAATGGGAAACTTGGCCTCCCTTCCATATACTAAAACATATGGAGAATTTCCAACAATAGCTTTAGGAGTTACCCTGTCAGCCCACAATTTTGTCTTTAGTTTGGTGTATCACACTCTCTAGTTCTTCTCCATAGTCCTCTTGATGATTCTTAGTAAATAATTATTTGTGGACTCAACCAGTCCATTTCCTTGAGCATAATAGTTGGAATAGGTATTGAGGTATATTCCTATCTTGAGATCCCATTCACTCATTTTTAGACTAAGGAATGCTAGTGAATTATCAAAAATGATAGTGGATGGAACACCAAACCTAGTCACAATGTTGTCATAGAAGTCTAAGACTACACTTTCATTAGCTTCTTTCAATGCAATGGATTCTACCCACATGGTGAAGTAGTTGGTTGTAGTAATCACCAATTTATGCCCTACACTTGATGGAGGGTTGATCATTCTTATGAAATCTAGCCCCCATTGCATGAAGGGTTTCTCTACCTAAATTGGGTTGAGAGGAAGGGCTATCAATCTTTGCTTACCCATAAAGAAGGCACATTTTTGAAACTTTCTCACCCATGCTTAAGCATATTTAAATTTTTTTGGATATTAATAATCTACCCTCATTATCTTTTTTACTATGGTCCTTGGAGTAAAATGACCTCCCATAGGTCCATCATAGAAATGCTTTAAAAGCTTGGTTACCTGGTTACCATCCATGCATCTTAGGAGCACTCTATTGAGGTCCTTTATGAATAGAACCTTATCAACCAATGCATAAGGTATGGATTGAAGTCTAAAATACCTTCTCTTTGCTCTATCCATACCTTTTGGGTACTCACCTATCATCAATAAACATGTCATATCCTGGAGCCAACTAGTGTGAGGTAGGAGTGCATCCATCTATGAGTTATCTTATGTTACTAAAATAACCTCTTTATTTTCATTAAGGTTATCAACCATGTGATCACACAAACCTTTGCCTCTAATTAGCTTATTGAACTTGATCTCTACATCATGCTCCATGACCTTGGTAATCCAACCAACCCTCTTTTCATTCAAGTCTTTATTAAGAAGGAAATCTCTTACTCCAAGATTAGACACCATGATATAGATTTTGCTATTGGATAGCATGGATCTAAACCTTTTAAGTCTTCTTACTACTATAAGAACTTGATTTTCTATGAAAGTATACCTCACCACATATCCTTCTAGCCCTTGATTGAAAAAAGTTATTAGCTATTCAAGTCCTCACCATTCTTCTACATCATCATAGTTGATATATTATAAATATTGGCAAAGGCATACAATAATAAATATCTTGATAAATTAGAGATCATGAGTGTGGGTGCTTGAGAAATGGCCTATTTGATAGCCTTGAATGCTAATTTACCTTTATTTGACCAAGTGAACGCTTGGTTATTCTTAAGCATAGTAGTGATGGGTTTGGCCAATTTTACAAAACCAAGTATAAACCTCCTCACAAAGTTTATTTTCCCAAGGAAAATTTGGATTCCCTTCTTATTCTTGGGTAAGGATAAGGCTAAGATGGCATTCATTATATCAAGATCAATAGATAATCTTTGTTTTGAATCAACATGGCCCAAAAACTTACCTTCAAGCACAATAAACACACATTTCTTGGGATTCAAAGAGATTTCATACTCTCTACATCTCTCAAAGATCAATCTCAAGTGGTCCATGTGCTCATTGGCATCCTTGGATAAAACTATGATGTCATCTAAGTAGACCAACACCCATTTAATTTAGAAGCCCCTAAAAATCCATGTCCATTACCCTTTGAAAAGTGGCCCCAACATTTAATAAGCCAAAAGGCATTTTATGATAAGCATATGTGCCCCACTCAGTGGTGAAGTTATTCTTGTATTGATATTCCTCCTTCACCAAAACCTAGTTATATCCTGAGTACCCATCTAAAAGAGAAAAATGTTTTGAATCTATAACCATTTAAATAAGCTACTCCATGGATGGTAGAGGGTAATGGTCCTTCAAGGAGACCCTATTCAAATATCTAAATTCAATAGACAAATGGATCTCACTATTCTTCTTCCTTACAGGTACCAAATTGGCTACCCATGATGAGTGTTTGATGGGAAAGATAATCTTGGATTCAATCAACTTGGTTAGATTTTTCCTCATAAGCTCTTCTATTTTGGGGTTGATGGGTCTCTATTTTTTCCTCAAAGGCTTAGTATTAGCCTCCAAATCTATAGTATGTTGGGCTAAATTTGGATCAAAACCTCTTAAATCACTATACTCCCAAGTAAAAATGTCTAAAATGTCTTTATAAATTTTAATAAAGACATGCCTTTCAGATTTGTTACTTACCTTCCCAAGCTTGAGAAGCTTATCCTTGAAGATGAGAGCTCTCTCATAGTTTTCTTTATCAGTTGACATTACTACCTTGTCTTTCCTCAAAAGGTCTCCCTCATGAAAAAGGCCTTCAAGGGTGACTATCCTTTTAGGGATTTTATTATATTTCAATTAAAAAATTTGATCATCATATTGGTGTTGAAACTTCTCTTGGTTGGTAGAGGAGAACTCAGCTTCTTACTATAAGAAACACAAAATTTATTTGTCATTTTCAAAAACCTACCAATGGGCCTCATTATTTGGCACTGATATCCTCACCACCACTTTGACATGCGGTTGAACCTTGGCTTATTTTAGCTTTCTTAGGATGTTAAACTAAGTTCCCACAGTTGCCAACCTGTCAGCATGCTAGTTCTAATTTCTAGGGACAACTTGAATGTCAAAGGCTTCAAAATATTCAATTAGGTCCCACACTCTATTCTTGTAGGACATCATCAAAGGATTCTTTGTAATGCTCAATCCCATGACTTGGTTTATGATAAGCTCACTATCCTCATATGTTTGCATCTACTTGATTCCTTTCTTATTGGCCCATTGAAGGCCATGGATTAAGCCTTCATATTCTACTGCATTTGAAGAGCAACTAAAATGGAACCTATAGGAAGAGAAAAGCTTATTACCTAAAGGGGAAACAACATTACCCCTATACCTAATCCATTATTTCTCCTTGAACCATTAAAAAACAACTTCCACATACCATTGAGGTCATCTTTACATCAAGTGAGGGAAGACATGAGTTGATTTTATTCATGTAGTAAATAGACACCCATGTCTCTTTATTCAACTCCTTCTAAAGGGTTGAGAAATTGATTATCCCCCCCATAGCTCATCCAAGAATAAATCTAGAATTTATTCAAGATAAGTGTTTATCTCTTGGCCAATTGTAAACTCATCCTCATCAAGGATAATATAGTTGAGGTTTATGCTATCTGGATGATGGGGTTAAATGTGAAAGTGTGACAGGGGTTTAGCCTTGATTGATACTTTAGTTCCATACCTAGTTTTAAATGCCATGTATGACCAATCTACTATGAGATAACCTCCTATATTTGTTATGAATTCTCTAGATAAGCATAGGGAAAAATGAGGAGGCACATCTAAAATCAACACATCTTGAGCCACTAAAACACTAAGACAAGCATGTAGGGTCAAACTAAGACCTTTCATAATACCAGCTAGTTTAGTGGAATATCCATCAAGTTGAAAAACTCCCTTAGATTAGGGTTCATACTTTAAACCAAGATGGTCTACTATTTATTTTCGTATTACTGAAGTGCTAGCCCCACTATCCACCAAGTAATTGTGCACTAAGGAATCATTGATAATTAATGAAATGTAGAACAAAGAAGGCTTGACCATTTTAATTGACCCTTCTCCCATAGGACCTTGGGTTTCATTAGTAAGGACCTTAGTTTCTTTGCTTGGTTATCTACCTGTAGTTTTTGTAACACTTATCTTAGACAAGCCTTCTTGAAGGATATCCACTTGATCGAGCTTGAAAATCATGCCCCACATTGTTACACTTACATTAGATTTCTTCATTTGTTTAAAAATGTTGATGGGTGAATTGCTAACCTTTTATTGTGCCTTAGGAGTCAATACTACTGGCTTGGTCAATGAAGGGTGACAAGAGGTTCTTTGAAAGCTTCCTAGTTATCACCCATATTCCTTCTTTTGAATATTGTGTTTGCTAAGATTGGGACATGATCCAGATTGGGGATTGCCTACTGATTGGATGCATAACACTCTTCCTACTCATTGATAATCATTGTAGATTCTGACTAGCTTGATACATGATCTGGTCCTTGTTCTTGTGAAGGTTTCTCCAACTTTGTCATCATGGGGATCTCCATGTTTTGATCCATAAGAGCTTGATTGTACCCATAAGTAATAACTTTTTACCATTGGTCATTTAAAGCCTGGTTAGAGCCATTAGTTGGGATAATGGATTGCCTAAAAGATTGATTCCAAGACATTGTCCTTTTAGCCTCTTAAGCCATATTATTTTGAACAATAACTAAGGAATTGGAAGGGCCTGTAGCATTTGGATTATAATTGTGTTATCTATCATAATTTGGCTACCGCTATCCTTGGAAACCTCCTTTGTAGGGTGGCCTATTTTCTTGATAAGGTTGCTACTGAGGCTGATATGGAGCTTGATATAGCTTGTTATAATCTTGATACCTCTTGACATTGACCACATCACTACCCAAGGATTGGAGCATGCTCTTAAGTTCTAAGTAGTTCTTTTGCTCTTGGAAGTCACTGAATCCATTAGTGGAAGCCTTCTCTTGCTTTGATGAAGGCACACTAGCAATAGTTAGAGTTGGAAGGATAAAATCAAGTGGAGGAACAACTTTAGGAGGTGGTTTGATCTTAAGGAAAAGGGAATTGGGGGTCTAAGAGTAAGCTTTCCAACTTGAACTAGGCAATTTTATGCTTTAATAGACACCTCATAAGTGTTTGTCAATGTGTCCCCTCCCATAGATTGGATCATTAAATTGATATCATTATTTAGAGCCTTTAAATAATATAATAAGGTGAAGTTTGGGGATGGTCTAACAATGGCTATAATTCTATCTCAAGCCTTTTTAAATCTCATATTGAAGTCTTGCATGACTTTATGGGGAACTCTCTTGATTATGGTCAACTGTTCTGCAAGTGAGAGATGATCACTCTTATCTACAAACCTCTTACACAAGGTTGTTCCTAGATGGTCTTATGATTGGATAGAGTTAAGAGCTAGACCCCTATACCAATATGATGTCTTTCCCTTGAAGGATACAGCTAATATCCTAATAGCTATGTTTTATACTATGACATTATGGATGTTGCAAAAATGGGTTGTCTATTATGTGTTCAGGTAGGAGTTATAGCTTGGTATCTTATGTAATATGGGACACTTTTAAGGGTTGATATTGGCATAGGGTCATATTATGGAAAATTAAAAGGACTTTAGCCACTAAAACCCACAAAATCCCTTTGGGGAATCATGGTAGAAAGAGGGGATAACAAGGATCTTCTCACATAGGTATGCCTTATGATTAGTTTAAGAAAGTAGTTTCTTATGTAAGGGTGAGTATGGGTGAACCTTAAACTTCTTGATTTGTTTAAAGGTAATTCAAAATTTTTAAAAGGAATACCTATAGAAGTTGATCTAGGTAGCCAACTTTGGCATGAAATATACTTACTGTTCTACCACCAGATTACTAAATGTTCTTTGGAGTCACCAGATCTAAAATATGAAAGCTATAACTACTGCAAATTGATCAAACCAACATTAAACTTAACCAATCTTTCTTAAAAAGGTCCCATCAGGTATGCCAAAAATTATTATAGCATGGAATTTCACCCTTGTAGGAGAGTTTTTTAGGCTCTCTCACTCCTAGCTACAAAATTAGAGCAACCTCAGGCTATGGGTATCCTTTAGTGAGGTTGAACCTCTAGGATTTTTAATAAGTATATCTCCTCAGATGCTTCACTTCAGCTATTCCCACACACTAAAACCTATTTTTGACCAAGGAAAAGGGAGAGAAAGGTAACATAAAAAGGGAAATTTGAAATAAGAAAGGTGATGCACCAAATAGAGATTGACCCACATGAGTATGAAATGAACACTAATTTGACATAAGATAATTTTGCTTACCCCCTCACAACTAATTAATTTGCATTAGTTTCATAAACAAGGCTCACTAAGCCATATATGAAGGAGAGAGGAATTTTGAAATTCACACCAAGCATCCATTAGAGGTAGGAAAGCTCAAGTTAAAACCTACAAATAACCAAAAAATACCTAAAAATAGGTAGGAAGAGAGGACAAGGGACATGGAAGAACACTTCTTCATAAGGCCATCAAGCACAAGCTTGCTAAACATGATTTTTAGACATGAGATAGGTAAAAATAATCTTTATTGATTCAAAAGGTCTTTCTTACAAATTTTTGATAGGGTTATTCCTTGTAAAAATGATAATGTCTTCTTCTAAAAATAACTAAGACATATTTATAAAAGGGGAAGACCCAAAGAGAAGAGGTGAACAAACATAAATCAATAAATGAGCCCCAACCACCCTTCATGAATTCTCACCCACACTTAAGTTAATTAGAACTAATCCTTTTTCAACAAAATAACCACTATTAGCTCCAAAAATCTTCCAACCCTCTCATTGGTCGAGAAATTCACTAGAAGATAAAACTTGTTGAGGATGATGATGTCATGCCCACTAAGAAGGAAAAGTCTAGGAACATCTTAAATTCCTGAGATATCTTTTCTAATTGCTTGATCTTTATCTTTCATCTCCATTCCATCCTCCACTTGTTTGTTTATGTATGAGGACAAAATTCTTACACTTATAAATCTAACTAAGCCATGCTACCTCTACACTTATTGGCTATTGGTCAGAGATGATGGCCATGTCAAAGGATGGAAACCTTCATAAATTTCCAACTACCAGCTTATGTCAGTTACTTAGACTCCCCTTGTGCTCTAATCAGTCATCTTTATGCCACTTATCTTTTATTGATTAGATTTTTTTCTCTAAATTATGCCACATGGTAGCCTCTCATTCATCTGATCATGACTTCAAGCTTTCATGGCTGCTCAAATTGATTCAAGTTCTCTACACCTTAAGTCTTCAAGATTTTGAATTCTTAAGTCTTTAGACTTATTTCTTCTCAACCCTTTTTTTGTGGGCTTTTGTAAGGTACCCCTCAGATTTTTGTAAATGACCCTTCCCAAAGGGAAAAATCCCTTCAATTTTATTGAAAAGGAATTTCTTGAAGGGCAAGAGACCCTTCAGGATTTGTTAAATAACACCTCCCAAAGGGTAATATACCCTTCAAACTTTTTGCTTGATACTTTCAAAAATATTGCAATGGTCCTTCTAATACTCTTGAAACCTCTAAAATGGTCTTTTGGAAAAGTGTTTAGCTTTTGTGAAGAAAAAAGTAACCCTTTATAAATATTGTTTTGGTCCACTTTCTTGAGAAAATAACCCTTTGATAAAGTTGTATAGGGAAACCTACTTGATGAGTTCATTTCTTCAGAACCTTTCTTTCAAAAAAATTATCCAAAATAATTTCATTACTTAGCTAGAAATAAAAATCCTGAAAAGAACACTTGGCCGAAAAGAAAAACATTCCTTCAAGAAATTATGTGTACAATTTTTCTAAAGGAAAACCATGAAGTTTAAACCAAAGAAAATCCTGAGACGAAGAAACACACTTAGTTCTTTCAAAGCCCTAAAGAATGAACAAGGACTTAGCCGAATAAATGAACATTGCACAAACTTTGCACTTAGCCCTTTGGCTTGTAGGCTTGCTTTCAAACATTGTTGTTGGATCCATTTCTAAGCCTTTGACCCAATGTTTTATCAAAAAATGCAAAAGCTTCATATGTGGGCCAAAAATGGCCAACAAGACAATTTGAGAAATGGGGAATGGATTTTGTTGGCCCTATTGATCCACCATTCAAAGGTAAGGAGTACTTATTTGTGTGCATAGACTATGTCACCAAATGGGCTAAGGTTCAAGCTTTCCCATTTGCAAGAGAAGAATTATTTGTTGATTTCTTATATTATAGGATTATTTAAAGGTTTGGATTACCAAGATAAATATTATTTGATCAAGGATCACAATTCATGTCCAACATGATAAAAAAATTCATAAAACATTACCAGATCAACCATAGGAAATCATCACCTTATCACCCACAATAAAATAGATAAGTATAGGTCATTAATAGAGTATTAGAGAACATATTAACCAATATAATCAATAACAACATGAAATATTGGGTAGACAAGCTACCTAAAACAATATGGGCATAAAACACCACATGGAAAACCACCACATGATTTTCACCATATGATTTGGTGTTTGGTAATAAGCCTATACTTCCTATTTAGTATGAATTTAAAACTTTAAGGAAAGCACTAGAGACAGGCATAAATATTGATCAGGCACAAAAGGAAATATTTTTGTAGCTTAATGAGTTAGATGAGAAGACAATGGAAGCCCTGCATTAGATAAAGCTTCTTTAACACCAAAGGAAGTAATGGCACGATACTTGATGAGACCATGAAATGGCTCATTATATCCTTGAAATACTATCCTTTTTGCTTACATAAGAAGTGGATCTAAGTGTAGTTTCTAAACTTATGATTTATTTAGAATGAAATAAAGAACTATATCTTGGTTATTTCTTTATAAATCATTGTCTTCTTGTTTGTTGATTCTTGTTACTAAATCTATGGAAAAAGTTGTTAATGTGTGTGTGTGTGTGTGTGTGTGTGTGTATACATATATATATATATATATATATATATATATATCCCATAATAATCTATATTAGACATGGGCATGAGGTACCAACAAAATATTAGCTTTAAGGTGAGATACAAGCACTCTAGACATAACTACAACTCACCTAATCTAGATATGGAATTGCCCATATTTAATATGGACTCACTCAGTTCATATCCATGGATTGAGCCAATATCTCTACATTCATGTAGTTCATTGATTAAAAACTAGTTCAAAGCATCAAACATCAAGGGAGCCATCATAGTCATCAATAGTTTGAAGAATACAACCTGAAATAAATCTATGGACTCTACAGGTTCTAAAATATATAATCTCTACAGGTCTAAAATATATGGATTCTACAAGTCTAAAATCTATGGAATCTATAGGTTCTAAAATATATAGACTCTACAAGTTTGAAATTTATGGACTCTGTAGGTTTTTAAATCTATAGGTTTTGAAATCTATAGACTCTATAAGTTCTAAAATCTATAGACTCTATAGTTTTGAAATATATGGACTCTGTAGGTTCTAAAATCTATGAACTCTACATGTATATCTACGAACTATGTAGGCATATCTATAGATTGTGTAGGTCTATTTATGGACTTGTTCAATATTGTATCTAAATTTATATTTTTATAATTTTATTCTATAAATAATTATCTTCATATTTCATGACGATTGAGCTTATGTTGTAAATAGATAATAACATCTCTCTCCATATTTTGCGGATGATTGAGATAAGCTAGAATATCTAAGTTGTTATATTTCTCTCCATATTTGGTAAAGAGAATATAGGATTATTATTCATAAATAAGGATTTGGTTGGAAGCATGAGATTATAAATGAAACCTCCCCCACCATTGTAATCAATCTTGGTTATCAATAATACATTCTAAAGCTTTGTGACATAAATCCAACGTTTTGATTAAAATCCTCTTTTGAGGAATGAGCTAGCCACTCATTCCAAGGAAGATGGATAAATTTATTTTTATTTATTTCTTTATTATGTAATTATATTTTTGAATTGTTATTATTTATTTTTCATGTAAACATTTATTTTATGTAAAGTTTGTTGTGAACCTGTAGGTGTTTTTTGTGTTTATCATTTATTTTCAATTTAGTAATTTACTTTCTTACAAGTGTGATTTACTTTCTTGCAAGTGTGATTTAATTTTTCAAAGTGTGATTTTTAATTTATGCAAGTGTGATTTAATTTTTTTCAAAGTGTGGTGTGATTTACTTTCCTATAAGTGTGGTAGAAGAGACTGGTTACTAGAGATCTCTTTCTCATATTGCATACAACCTTGGACACCAGCCCTAGATTGAAATTATTAAATTATGACTTAATGACTCATCAATACTCACATCAAAGGAAGAAGGTTCAAAGAAGGATACTAGGCACTATTGTTTGATTCTAAGTTTTAGCACCTTAAAGGAAAACTAAGAACCAAATGGTTGGGACCCTTTCAAATAGAAAAGATCTTTGATAATTGGTCAATATAGTTACTACCCATAGATGGAAATTATAAAACTTTTATGATCAATGGACATAGGTAGATACTTTACCAAAATCATCCAATTAAGGAGGAGTTCATTCAACAAATTTAGTCATAAAATGAGTTTAGCTACATGGAAGAACTCAGTTCTTCCATGATTAATAAAGGATGAGGTCTGAAGTTCAATAAAAGGGGAAGATTAAAGACCAATAAATGATAGTTCTCCTCCAAAAAAAAGTCATACATACATACATACATACATACATACATACATACATACATACATATATATATATATATATATATATATATATATATATATATATATATATATATATATAAAATAAAGTTTAAAACCAACAATGTTAGCTTCTCAAGGAACAAAACATTAAAAAATGGTGTTTGTACTCTTTGTGTATATGCTCTTCACTAACTAATGTTATCTAATCAAGGTAGTACAAGTGTTAGTCTAAGAATTAGGGGAAACACCATAACAATTAAGGTATTTTGTATTCTATTTTTCTATCTAGGATTATACGTAGGTTGCAAAAATGTATGTTTGTTCATCTTTGGAAGGAAGGTTACCCAAAAAAGGGAAGGTGTCCTAAAACAAAAGGAATGTGAAAAAAAGGGGTCAGTTAAAAAAAAGAAGTGTATTTTCCAAAAAATATACTATTTAATAAAAATTTAAAACACTATAAAATAAGACATGCTTTCAATAACATGATATAAGTGGTAATGAATGAAAAGAAAAGAATCCTTAGAAGTCATCATTACAGCTGTCAAACTTGATAGCTTTGAAAAATGAGTTTGTGGGTTGATGATTCAAGCTAGAGGAAAAAGGTACACCCCAAAACTAAAATACAAACATTTCACACCAATAATGTTCACTTATACCCAATAATAGTCACATCCTATGAAATTGTTGAGGTTCATCCAAATCTTAAAGATTGATGCAATTAATTTGGGGTATATGCTACATATGCCAAAATTGATTCAAATGATCTTTCCAAACTTTAAAACACTAATAGAGATATGAATTTTTCCTTCATCCTCTCCATAATATGTTCTTGCATCCAAAACACCTATGTAGTTTCTCACCATGGGTCAAAAGAAAAAATATGAGCCTGAGTCTATGGATTTATTACTCGAAGATGAAGCAGTAGCTTTCATGTTTGAAGAAGTAGTGTGGCTCAAATTATTGAATAAGTTTCATGTATATTATGAAATGATGGTGAAGTATTATATCACTAATTTCAAAGACAACTACACCACGGTGAATGGAATAAATATTGTAATGACTAGTGTTGTTAGTGAGTTATTAGACATTCCAGATGAAGGCATGAGAATTATAGGTAGCTCTAATTTTAATGACCTTATTAAGATATTTCATTAAGATGGATAACTAGCTCCCAAGGTGATTTTCAGTCCTCAAGGGGTGGCTAAAGGAATTATAAGGGAAATCTTACCTAAACCATGGAAAATAACTACATATTGGGTAATCAAATATCTAACATGTGGTGGGTAATATGGCTCATTGGATTATGATTCTATGAATTTTATCATCCATTTAAGGCATGAATTACACAAGCATAATCATAGAGTGAATTTACATATCTTTTTGGATCTATACAAGTTATGGCCTTGAAACACAAGAAATGAATAACCTTTATAATACATCATGGGCTCATTCAACTCATCTATAACCATTATTTCCTCAAATAGCCAAAGGTATAATATGCTTGGGTAGTATTATTGAAGAAAAAAATTAAGAATCCACCTAAGGAAAAAATAAGATCTTTATATGTGGCCATAACACCAAAGTCAACCTTAAAATAAGGAACTTCTATTGAAGGACCAACTCTAGAAACAATACATAAGAATAAATTAAGGCCAAAATTTTCACTCAATAATTTTGAGGTTACTCTAGAACCAAATGTGAAGATAATACAAAGGAGAAAATGTAGGCCTAGGGTTCCACAAGCCAAATCTATAGTTACCCTAGATCCATCTATTGATCAAGAACCCATAATCATATCTGAAGAAGAAGAGAGACAAGTTCTGGAGAATATTCTACCAAAAAAATTATGATCCTCTCAAAGAAAGAGAAATTCCACAAGAAGAACCTAGTCCTATATTACAACCAAGAAGGAAAAGGAGATTAATCCTATAGGAATATGATGACTTAGAGAGAGATACAACTAAGACATTAAGAATTTTGAGCCAAAACCCCTATAGGAATCCCAAATATAGAAGAAGAGCCTACATTTGAATAAGATGAAGTAGAAGATAAGATTGCAGACATAGGAAAAAAAATAATGCATGAAAAATTTGGGAAGACACTTTGGAAAGAATTGAAGAGTAGGCCATCATGGTAGAAGCCTTTGAAGAGGCTAAGTAAAATTTCCTCCACCTCAGTTTCCTTTTATTTCATCATTAAAGCCACTTATTGATAAAGGAAAAACTCTAATGGAAGAATAAGAAGAGGTCCATTCCTCGAATTCAAATGAATAAATGGAGATAAAACAATCCCTTCTTATTTCTAAAGTTGAATCTACTATGAAACAACAAGCAAAGGAATTTTCCTTCCTTAGACTATAATTACAAGGTAGGAAAAATGCTATTTCCTATTTACAAAAATAATTTAAAGAAGTCAAAATGCAGTCTATGGAAATAGATAATGAGATAAGGGTAATTAAATAAAATGTAGTTGAATTAAAAATAATATTGAATCAAAATGCTCAAACACATCCTAAATAATAAATAAATAGAGAAGTTCAAACCTTATTGCCTTCACAAGATGTCATGTCCATATGGGATAAGACATGCACAAAATTTAGAGAGATCAAGGTAGAAAATAAAACACTTAGAAAATAAAATGAGAAGTTAAAAGAGGAGTGTGAGGAAGCAAATCAATAAACTCAGAAAGCTAAGGCCACCCTTCAAATATCTTGTGAGATAGGTGAAAAAAATTTGGCCCATAGGAGACCCTCCTCTACCTACAACCTTTTTCTCCAAGAAAAATTCTATAGATGGATTTTTTTTTTAGAATCTCTTATGGTCAAAACCATGAAATAATAGATGAAAAAGAAGTTATGGAAATCTTTGAACATAGTACTCTATACCATCAAGATTTGTTATGTGAATTATATTTGTGTTATTTCATTCCAAGGAATATGTTTGGATTCTTAATCTATATTTTCATATGAGAGATTCAACTTAATGCTCTCCTTTTTACTTTTAGAAATTAATTTACATGTGAGAAAATAAATAATGAGTATTTTGATAAAGAAAGGACAATAAGAATCTATATGAGACCTAAAAGTGCTAGTGCACCTATATTTATGCAAGCATTCAAAGTTCAATACTTTCAATACATGCAAGATCACTACTTATTGACTTTACAATAAAAAATTGCATATTTTGAAAGATTCACTCAAAACCATTTTGAAAACACTATAGTGGCATGTAGAAAATATTGGGATACATTGAACATCCCTTTGAAAAGAAGAGAAGTGATCTCTCTCACCAATCTCCGATGGTGTCTTCATAGGGATAGAGATATTATACATATAATATCATAAGTCATCAATCAAAGAGGAAACATACCTTGGATTGGTATGAGATTTAGGCTACCACTCCTTCTCAGCCATATGTTACCTTGGAAAAATGCATCACTATACTCCACTAATTAGTTAAAAAGTTGGATGACATTTATTCTTCAAGATATGAGATTCATGCCTACAACTGAGGATAATTTGGGCATTCACTATGATATTTATGATCTCAACCAAATTTTGGAGCAAAGAGTATTCAACTATGAGGAAAGAGCGGTGTAGTTTGCAAGAGAACTTGAAAAATTTAAAGTGTAGGGGAAATGATGAGTCTATTTTATGACTCATTATATCCACATATTGACCCTATTACAACTATTAACCTACCTTCTTAGATTGGAAAGTGTAAAAATTTTATGACTTATGGCTAGTCTAAAGTAGAATATAGGTACTTATATCTTAGTTAATATTTATGAGTCTATGTTTCCCACTTATACCATTATGTTATAACTTTTGGCATGGTTAGTTCTCTAGTTTTATATGTATAAAAGAGATAATATACTATAAACTAATGATAATATTTTTGGAAAAGTAAATTGATCCTTAAAGGCAAGCCTTGAGTGTGATGAAGCTTCCCAACAAAGCTCCAAAGTTTGATAGTAAATATCAAAAGTTTGATAGTGAGATTTAGAGTTCAATAAAAAAGCTCTAGAGTGTTACACGTAGGTTCTATAATGTATCACAAAGTTCCAAAGTACATCAAAAAAGCTTCATAATCATTCCAGCCATCATTAAAATTTTATCAATTATATTTTTAATGAAATTACAACAATACAAAGATGTTGATGGGTCATTTATCTGAGTCATGGATATAATTAATTTTTATATCATTTTATCTATAGTATTTATTCTTATAGACATATCTATCAAACACCATTGTATTTATAAAATATTTTTAGGTTACTAGATCTAAAACAAAGACACAATTATGTCACCAACTTGTATCTATGCATTTAGTTACAACTCCCTTCCTTTCTAATGTTTTTCCTTGAAACGTGGGGAGTTGTAATGACTTTTCCTATCTTGTGAATAAGTTGGATCACATATATGATCTTGTTAGGTTTTTATTTGTTTGAGTATTTTGGGATATTAGTTATAAATAATTGCGAGAATAAAATAGTATATTCTTATTGTTATAAAGGAGAGAAGAATTTTGAAATTAGTGAATGTCAATAGAAAAAGTATTGAAATAGTAACAAATCTATGTTTTGTAATCTTTTCATAAATTAATGAAGCTTTTGAAGTTATTTAAAGACTAAGCTGATTAAAATCTTATCCAAAGGAAATCAAGGGCCCACTAATCTAAGGAGCCATGATTCATGTTGGTATTTATTTGTGTTCATGTCATTTGTTATTTAAATTTTGTTAATGGTATTTGGTGTGTTTAACCTATAGGTCTCTTTTGCATCATTTTTATTAAGTAAATTTAATTATTTAATCTTAAATTCAATTATATAATTAAATTTAAGTGTGTTTGATTATCAATATTTTCCTTAGATTAAGAGTGTTACTTGTAGTATTCTAATTCCACAAGTATGTTTCTTTGAGTATTTAGATAGATATAATTCTAGTTGATTAAATTAGAGACTTAGAATTATTTTATCCATCTTAAAACCCTCAAAAAACATAACTATTATAAATTGATTGCATGCCTTATTGCATACAACCTTTAGACATCAACCTTAGTTTTAATGACATCAACCAAGGAATTGATTAAATGAATGGATTAATGACACCATTCAAACACATGTTATCCTTTGATAAGAATGAGGAGTTCCTCCACACATCCTATAATGCCATATTCATATTACTAGTAGGTAAACAAAAGGTAAAAGTATCATAATCCCACTAGTTAGCTAATGCAATCAATAGATGAATATTATAAGGAAGAAAACCTAAATGAATTACATGTCCTAATATGATGGTATTAATATGTTCCCAATATGCATCACTCAATCCTAACTTGGTTATATTCTTCATTATCTTACTTTGATAGAGCTAAAAAATGTGTAGGTCACACTACAACCATAGAATGAATAAAAAACATTATAGATTTATTATATATATATATATATATAAGTACTAATGTATATTTCTCAAAACATGAAAAAAATGTTTGACTAATTTTTGGTCAAATATTATACTTTTGGAACCTTTTTTGAGCTAGATGTGCCATTAAGGCCACTTTATGACATGTTCAATCACTTTTATACAAGGATGAAATTTTTTGGAACACTTTAAAAATGAGCTTAAAAATCTTATATTTTCTTTCTACAAAATTCCTAAAAAATCAAAATTAATCAAAAATTGATGAAAATTATCAATTTCAATGCTCAGTAACTTATGTCCTACCTTGTGGCAACCCATGTGTAGACACATTAAAATTTAATAGGGATAGTAGGTCATCTAATAGCCATAAATTTTCTCTTAGAGCTTAAATGTACCAAATTAGTGATATAAAATGAACAAATGATTCTAATTTTAGATTGATTTGGATTTATATACCTCTTACATATTTTATAAATTTATTGTAACAATTATTTAATAAACAATATCCATTAAATATTTTCATGATTCAGTGATACAATTTCACCTATTGAGACACATATGGGTATTTATCACTTCCCTATTCACATTTGTTATAGGTGGATAATTTATCACATTTTTTTCATTCATTTAATAATCCTTAATTTCACTTTAACACTCATATCATATACTATCTATGAATACAAATTATGACATGATTATACTATTGATTCTAGAACATCTAAGGTATATAGGAAATCTTGCATCAAACAAAAATAGTTGTGTGTGTTCATGTGGTCTTATTGGTGTGTTATTATTTTTTCATGGTGAATATGATCCATGGTAATCATGAATACTCCTAAAATTTAGTAGATAAATAACATCATTTAAGTATTAATTTTAATATGCTACATAGTTCCAACAAAGTTGGTCAAGTTTCTCAACCATCAATACAATCTAAGAAGTGGTTGCATGCATTGAAGGGATAAAATGGATAGATTATGTGGAAAAGGAAAAAAGGATTAAAAAAATTAATTAAAACTTAATTTGATTACATATTTATATTTTTATTTAAAATTTATGTAATTTAAAAACAAACATCATTTCGAATCCATATGCAAAAGTTATGGCCTCTAGAAGTTGGTGAATTTTGACAGTGATAAGATCAATAATTTACATTGAGTGGTGGTTTAAAAAAATAATAAAACCCATATTTGAGGTTATAAAACTTATAATCTACATATAAGGTTGGTTTTGTAACATTGTGGTAGTGTCATAACTACCAGACTACATAAAGTGACTACTTCATTCATATGGAATGCAAAAAGAAAGAAACTACCCAAAATGATGAACATACAGAGCTTGAAAAATTATAAGAGGCTAAGGAAAGTGAATATACATTTAAAATTTTAAATAAACTACCCAAAATGATGAGCATACAGAGCTTGAAAAATTATAAGAGGCTAAGGAAAGTGAATATACATTTAAAAATTTAAATAATGTTAGATAATATTCAAATTATCAAGGGAAAGGGATAAGGAAATTGATAGATAAAAGAGGCTCTAGGGAGGGGGAGAGAGAGAGAGAGAGAGAGAGAGAGAGAGAGAGAGAGAGAGAGAGAGAGAGAGAGAGAGAGAGAGAGAGAGAGAGCACACAGCTCTCCATGAATAAAGAAAAGAAATGTTTCAAACTCATAAGGGGCTATGATATATTTTGTATATTATTCATGTCATTTAAAAATATTATAAATTGATATTTTGTATATTATTCATGTAATTTAAAAATACTAAAAATTAAAGTTTGGATTAAAATTTAATAGATGAATATGAATTTAATGAATATGTGTGTTATGTGTCAAGTCTAATAAAATGTGCTTGTAAGTGTGTCCATGGGAGAGTGTTTTATCCAAAAAACATATAGTTAAAGGCTAACCTTAATTTGAATAATTTATTTTATTTCATTAATTGGTATTGGATAAATGTCTTTCATTGATGGGTTGAGTGTGTGAGGTTTTTGTATGAGTCATTTACGGGCAATGAAATAGAAGTATACTTGAGTTAGTTTCAAGTTGTAAAAAATAAACTTACATTACGAGAGAAGATAAGTTTGTTGTAGGTGTCAGATAAGTATTAAAAGTGTTTATTAAGTGAGAGAGTATATTTTTCAATTTTTTTAATATGTTTTTAAAGATAATCTTTCTTTTTAAGGAGATATATCACAAAAAAATGAAAGAGCACTAGACATAGAAGATCTTACAGAGATGTAGAAGGAAAACCAAGTGAGATTGGATATGATGGAGGATCCAAAAAATTGAAGATGTTGCATCTATAAATAAATATGAATAAGAATAAATTTTATAGATGATTATATCACTATAATAAAAGTTATGTCTTAGAGATATGATAATTTATAAAGGAAAATAGACCAGTAGAGGTCAAGGTGAAGGAAAAAGGTAAGCCCACTAGTTTTTTTTGTGGTAAAGAGAGCCTAGATAATATCATGAGTTGGATAATGGATTTATAAGTGTATTTTGAATATAATTTTATTTAAGACCTCATGAGGGTAAATGTTATAAGTAATACACTATGTAGATTTTTAGTTGAGTATTGGAGAGTTCTCTAAGAAAGGAGACAAGACAGAGGAAAGAATAAAGTTAGGAGTTTGGAACATATGGCTTCCAAGTCAATTGGTCATGTTGTCCAACAAATAATTCAAGTAGAGCGGTTGAATAATATTCATGTCTTAATTATTAAGAGATAAGAAGAAGAATATTACCATGAAAGGAAATATGAGAGGGAAATTTCCATGTGAACAACTTACATATATTTTGAGAAGTAGCAAGGAGATGGATATGAGTGAAGAGAATAAAGTTGTCTTACAATAAAATAAGAGAGTGAGGCTTCTCTGTGAGAATCTCAAATTTTATTTCAAAAATAGTGAGGAGGAAAGTTGTGAGCATCCCATAAAGGAAGGAAACCTCAAATAAGAGGACGTAGATGTGATAATTATTGAACCATAAGAAAGAGATCCATTATTTGATGATAAGTAGTTTGTGGTATCTCATAAGTGGGAAGAGATAAAACATTCCTTGGTTAATAAAGTCAATGAATTTTTATTTTTTATTTTTAAGAGAATAAGGGTTGAGGACAACCAAGTAAAGTTACATGTTTACTTCAAGGAAATAATAGAGGTGAAATAAGAAGATAGCCATGAGGAGTTGCATATTACCATGAAGAAAACAATAGATGTGTTTTAAGTGTAAGTTAATGCACAACAGGAAAGTAAAATTAAATATCATCCATGAAAATAAGAAGAAAATAGAAGGAAGAATGAAGAGAGGACAAACATTGAGGTTTTTGAGAATGGGCCTTTGGTATTCCATTATATGAGCACAAGTTTTTTGATAATGCAAATAGTGGATAAGAGTTAGAAAATGAGTATATGAGGAATCATGAATAGTTCAAAGAAGTGTTTGTATGAATTATTGAATCCCTTCATGTGTTTGTTCAATGTGAAGGTCCATAAATGTAAAAGATGGAAAAGAAAAGGAACAAATGTGGTTTATTCCAACCTGCGCATTTGTATGAGAAGAAAAGTGAATAGGTGGAATAAGAAGATAATATGATAGTGATAGTTAATCAAGTAGTTGTTAAGGAAATACCATTATTATAATATTGTCTCCATAATTGGAAAAATATGTGTAATATAATGTTATCATGAGAATATACAAGAGAAGGTTCATTTGAAACAAATAAAGGTGGGAGAGAAGACTCAAAATAAAGTGAACTATATTAGAAATAAGAAGGACTTCTCAATAGGACAATGATGGATAGAGAAGGAAATAAATCAAATGTCCATCTTGAGAGATAAATAGAGAGTAGAATGGTGGATTAAAAATTTAATAACTTAGTGATAAAGGTTAATTTAAAGATAATTTGGTCAAGGAGAGATGAATATTTTCACTCATGTAGCATAGAGGCAAGAAAGGAGAAAGATATGGAGGACATGTTTCTACCAAGAGGAATAGAGGATTAAAGTGTCAGTAAACATATTGGAATAACCCATGTAGGTTTTAGAAAAGATAATCTTATGAGTTAAGGTATGAATTGTTCTCATATGAACAAGGAGAGGGAAAATTTATATTCACATGACATGGTTGTGGTGAATGAAGGAGAATACAATTAGCCTAGAGTTGGTATAAAGATATTGAAAATGAAATAAGAAAATAATGAAATGAAGTAGATGAGTTTGTTATCAGCCCAAGTATATGATGAAGAGTATGTTGTTGCATATGTAGAGATAGAGAGAAAGAAGACATTCAAATATTCCTTCCAAGGTAAAGAGATTGAACCAATTGAGTTCACATGTTTTGAATAAATGGAGAAATAAGAAGAGTCTTTTAAGACTTATAAAATAAGAATCCACAAGAAATATGATGGTAGAAAGAGAAGAGATAGAATCCATAAGAGAATATGAGTTGAAAATAGATAAGAGTGTAATGTGGAAGGATCAAAATATTGGATAGATAATGAATGAAAAATTCCCAGAAGAATCTTGGTGTATGTGGATGGATAATAGTATTGGGTACATGGCCAACAAAGAAATTAAAATGCAAGTAGAAGCATCTTGGTGGACGTGGTTAGATAAAGGTGGGTTTCATCCCACAAGAAGATAGAGAGATAATAAGAGAATCCTTTAGTATAGGAGGACGGTTTATTGTGGGTATAATCATAAAATGGGGAAATAAGGAGTAGAAAAGAGTAAAAGCAAATTTTTTTGAAGCTAACAAGAGGAAATTGGAAGTGAAAGTAAAAGAGTGACAATTACTTGAAATATTTAGTGTATTTGAATCAGATTCCATGGCCATCAAGATCCATGTTAAAAAGAGTGTTTTTAACACTTATTCCATCCATGTTATTATACTCTCACATTTAAAATACATTGGGTGTCTGATGCAAAAGCATCCAAGGTGTACATGCAATATTGCATCAACTAGAAATATTTGTTGTGTGTGTTCATGTGGTCTTATTGGTGTGTTATCATTTTGTAATGATGAGTATGAACCATGGGAATCACCCATAATCATATAATTTATTAACATCAATAACATCATATAAGTATTAGTTTCAAAAAGCTACATGGTTCTAACCAAGTTTGCTGAGTTTCTCAACCATCAATACAATTTGAAAAGTGGTTGTGTTCATTAAAGGGATAAAATGGATAGGTTATAGGGAAAATAAAAAAAGGGAATCAAGAAATTACATAAACTTAAATGTGATTGAATATTGTGATTCCTCTTGAAAAGTTATGCAATTTCAAAAAATCATCTCTTTTGAGCTTGTATGTAAAAGTTATGGCCTCCATAAGTTGGCAAATTTTCACAGTGATGAAACTACCATTTTGCCTTAAGTAGTGGTTTCATAACCTTTAATAATTGACCTGACATTTTATAAACTATCAGTCTACATATATGGCTATTTTTTCAATTACAGTGGTGATTTATTAACTACCAAATTGCATAAACCAATGGTTTCATCTGTATGCAATGCAAAAAGAAAATAATGACCCAAAATGATGAATGGTTGGAGCTTGAGAATTTATAAGAGGATAAATAATGTGAAGAGACACTCCAAAAGGTAGATAATGTTAGATAAGATTTTAATTGGCAAGGGAAAGGGCCAAAGATTAGGAAGTTAGGGGAAAAGAGAGATTTGGAGTAGGATTCTCCAAGAACAAAGTAGATCAATGTTTCAAGTGCATAATGGACTATGAGAGAGTTTGTATCTTCTTTATGCAATGTAATACTCCTATATATACAAGTGTGTATGTGAGAGTGAGTGAGTGTGAAATAAATTTTAAAATATGAATATGTGTGTTATGTGTCAATTCTAAGAAAGTGTGCTTGTAAGTGTCCATGGGAGAGTGTAATATCCAAGCAACACAGAGTTAAAGGCTGACCTTAATTGGTTTCCCTTGTTATGATTGTACCATAGCTTATATATAAACCTTTTTTCATCATGGGTGAATGATGTTATAATTTTTATATTGAATTTAATTTATTACATATCTTACTTGATGGGGCATGTTTTACATTGGAACCTACTTATTGAATATATCTTGTTCACACTAGGGGAAAGACATTTTATGCATTTGTATCACATATAAATATAGGTGCATATTCTACATGCATGCTTTTTATCATATCTCACCTAATATACCCATGTGTATAGATATAATAATTTTATTATATAAGGATATGTTTTCACCTCATTTCCTCTATCCATATTACTCAAATCTAGATCTACTATATCTAGTACATTTTTTTCTATATCATGTCCATATTGGGTTATGTTGTTACATTGGGGCATATCACTTGTCCTTTTTTTAGAGGTATCATCAGGGCATATCATTTGCCTCTACATTTATATTTCTCTTGATTATAATACTTCTACATTGACATATTAGTGTTGAGTTATTGGTTACCATTGAGGTTACATGATCATAATTTTATATATTTATAATTAAATATGTTATACGCAAGCTTTCATGATGGTTACAAGTTTTTTATTTTACATATGTTACACATGGGTGTGTGTGTGCTAGAGCATTACTCACCTCAAAGGGGGGAATAAAATCATCTTATTCTATCTTCAGTTATGTATTATAAATAGTTATGTTTTTCATGTTACAAGCTATAATCTACGTGTACCATATGTTTTATTTTGCAATACTATTTTTTCCCATGGTATGTATTAGTAACATTTAGTTTTTTAGTTTCAATTTCTAATTTCCATATTATTTATCACTGGATAGAGGAAATTGAGGCTTAGTTTCAATTTTAATTTCAATTTTATATATTTATTGTTGTAGATTGGGGAAATTGAGTTTTAGTTTCAATTTTATTTTTAGTTTGATTTTATTTGTTTCTAAATTGGGGTAATTGAGACTTAATTTTAACTCTAGAGTTTTAGAGATGGATACATGGATCACATACTGCCAGTTGTATTTGTTCCTTTGCTCATTTTTAAATATAATGTATTTCATGTGGTTACATTGTTATTAATTTATCATGACATTGATAAGCTTATACATATTCATTTTTATTTCACGCACACTTGAGTTTTTAACATTAGATTATGGGTGATTCATTCAAATATATACAAATTTTACTTCTTTAAACCTTCTTAGGTATCACTTTTTAATTTTTACTTTGTTATGTCAAAGTTATTAGATTGCTCAAGGCACTCACCCAGGGTACGTAAGAGTGTATTACCATATAAGAAAACATGAACACATTTATCACACAAAGTTATGAACTATCTATAATAGAAATATCTTAATATAAGGAGAAGTCATCACAATTACATCTCCCTTTCTCTCTCATAGAATGCACTACAAATGTGCATCATTTATAAGAAAATTAAGGTGAGTGGAGGACACACAGGTGTCCCTCTCACTAGGTGAGTGGGTTCACCATTGTCACCCACTAGGTACTAAGTGGAAAGGCAATTATCCCCCATTGAGGGGTGGCAATGGCCCATGTGTACTAAGTACATGTGCATACATTATTAGTATTAATAAATATATAATTGAATTTAATTAGACCAATATAACACCCTCCCTTAATCAAATATTAGGAAGTGAAAATAAAACACAAATGGGTCATAATTTCAAGGCATAATAAGGTACACATGCATAAAAAATAATGTAGTAAAGTTAAATGTCCCTATGGATGCCAATCAATTTTGTTGGAATACATGGATGTCGATTCACTGTAACTTAACATATCTAAAAATGAGGATTACTTAACATGCACACTACTCTCCAAAATATTGGGTAGGATGATGAACCCATGCCTAAAACACCCTCCTAAATTACTAAATTGGGAGAACATGGGTAGAAGTATCTGAATAAATTGGCTAAAAAATGGTGAGATGTGATCATAAAGACTAGTGGGGATGCCAAAATGGTGTCACTACACAAAAATTCACCAAAAATTCTATTGAGACAAGTAACAATCCTCAAATGGGTTCCTGTAAATATTTTTTTTATAAGATACCCATGTACTATGAAGAAAACTATAAAAAATGAGATAAGCTACAAGGGTCTCTCAAAAATTAGTAATAATATCTAAAGTTGAGAGAGAAAATCATATGATAAAAAGAATCATAAAAAAGCAAATGACTCAATACTTGAACACAATGTTGGAGAAGGTACACTAGATTGAACAAATGCCATCAAATATAAATGCACTTAGTGTACTCAAAAGTCTCAAAAAGGAACTCAATCTACATGAGTGGTCTAGATCCATTGCTTGATCACAAAAAAATAATTGACACTATATTCACTAGAATAGCTCTTACAAAAATAGATTGTCAGTTGTGTTGAAATGAAAAAACACCAATCTAGATTCAATCTACTACCGAAAGATGTAGTGTGTCAAGGTTTAACAAGGAACACAACACATAAAGAATCAGTATTTGCACCATACCCCCCATAGTACTGACAAGTGGAGTGACATAAAAACATTTGTGTGGAATAAATACACTACTCAAACATTGATAATACGATATTATATGCACTAGAATAGCTCAACATCAAGTTCAAGGAGACTTTTAAATTTTTGAAGAAAGAGTGTCAAAGATACAGATAAAATATATAAATATGATGGCCTTGGTGGTGATGGGAAATTTAATCAACTTAAGGATTGAAAAGGTGCTTATAATAGAGCACATATACACATGAAGGTAGGCATGGTTGAATCAATAAACCCCTCATGGCACTTTATAACTTAGTGTGAGTAAAAAAATAGCCCATACATAAAAAAACACCAGATGATGTAAGAAACACTAGAATGTTGTCAATATATAGAATATACCATAAAGAGTTATCAGATTTTATTCTAAAACAAGGGAGTTATGTGTGGATGAAGAAGTCAATAGTGGAGGAACCATACTAGTCAAATCCTTACAAAGTATGTTGATGCTGCCACCATAAAAAATCCATCTCAAATAAACATAGATGGTGGATGAATATGCCTACATATGAGTGGGTGAAAAGTTAACAATAAATGAATGTGAGGCAACATCCAAAAATGTGTCAGGTGATCAGTCCTAACACATCCTTAGGACTCTCATGTTTGATTAAAGGTGAAACATAACTCATGTGTTTCTCAACATCCTTGAAATGAGTGGAGCATACATAAATAGGAGTTATATCATCAAAATGTCCCAGTCAAGATGGAACACTTTTAAAATATCTAATGCCATAGCTAGTCCTTATATATGCTTAACAAAGCCCATAAGTCAAGTAGTGTGACCCATAGAACAAAATAGGTGAGAGCCAAAATTAGTTTATGCTTCTCAAAAGAAGCAAGCATAAATGCAGGTGAATTGGAGTGGGATGCATAGAGTGTTCAACAATAATAGACACATAAAAAAAAAGGCATAACAATAATAATGTGTTGTTTGGGGTATAACAAGGCACATTCTCTAATAGTGTTAGAAACAAGTGTGGAGCTCAAAATAGAGCATGTCTTTTTATGACTTAAGAGTGTGGAAAGTGGTGAAAAAAATCCATGGTGAATCCAAAAACACACCCAAAAGAATTAACTATCGAAAAATGACAACCTATAGGACTTAAGACTCTACTAAAAATGTATCTACATAATCCAATGTGGGCCCATCCTACTACACAAAAATGTTGACACCAGACTACACCAGACTAGCTACTCTTCAAAAGGAGAACAAGCTCCACTAAAATATGAAGGAGGCTATCAATAAATATATATAGATAAAAAATTTATCAAGAGGATATCCTTGGTGGAATGGGATAGTTAGGAAACAAAATAATAAATTTCACAACAAAAATCACACACATGAAGAAAAAACCTTATTAAATATCAATGTGACTATAAAATTGGTCCCACCAAACACCAATATCAAGTGATGTAAGAAAATCCACAATGTAATTAAGTTTTGGAAAATGTCATCTATGAAATGAGAGATGCATGATCCAAAAAACATATCTGCCTAATAAGACAACTAAGGAGCATAAAATGGTAGGAGGAAGAATGTGAAACAAAAACATGAGTGGCTCAAAAAAACATGCTCAATTAATGTAGGATGTCAAGCTCTACCAAAGATGCATCAGTAAGTGTATAAATAAATCAGTACAAGTGTAATAAAGTGTTTTAATAAGGGGATCTAACCACTTGTTAGATTGTACCTCTCTCTTTGGTATTTGACACTCAAAAAGAAGTACATCAAAAGTATTGCATAAGAGGTCAAGGTGTGGGGGTCTTGGGGAAATAGCCCACAGTGTTGTCAAAGAGCAATGCCCCTTTCAAGGTCTAGGGGAAGATCCCCAAGCATGTTCCCTATCATGATACAAGGTGAGGTTGAGGGGAAAATACCCCAATGCCAAATATAATTTACAAATTTCATGACCCTCTAAATGGCCAAAAAAGACCCAATTTCACCTTTAAAAATCCCCCTAAAATGGATGTCAAGCACTTCTAAAAATGCATCCAAATGAGTGGAAGTCGTACTAGTGGCATAAGTGGTACAATGCAAGCCAATAAGGAGAAAAAGAGAGTTGTTTACTTATGAGGGGGTTTGGCTACTTGGCAAACTGAGCCTCACCCTCTGGTCTTTGACAAATGAGATCAAAGTGTTACAAAACATGGGTAGTCTCCCTTTTTATAATACCCTCATTTCTTCTTACAATGCCCTTATATCTCCCACAAAATATTTTTTTTACAAAAAATTAATTAAAAAAAAACATGCCCCCACTAAGTAATGATCACTTAGTGAAAACATAAAGGATTCCCAATGGAATAAATCACCTTAATAAATGTATTCCACCACTAAAATGATATAATGCCTATCTATTCATAAATCACCCACTGTGAAATCCTACCTCAACAAAATATGTCTACAATAATGTCCCCAACCATCAATTTTCCCCCTCAAGTGATGTCCCCCACTTTTGACTTATTCACCCCCCTTAATTCAAAATGAAATTACCACCTTAATATTTACCCACCAATTTATAATTGTCTAAGGATTTTTAATAAGACAATGACATATTGAAAAGTAATTAAACTTATTAAAAATGCAAACCTTGACCAACAAAAATAGTTTTGCCAAAAACCATAGTTTTAACATCTAGTAATTTGACTGAGTGAAGAGGTAGTTTGAAAGGATGACCAAATAGCATGCCAAAAGATGAGTAGAGGATACCAAGCATGTGATGAGGCTTATAACTAGTGAGTATAGACATATAAGTAGTTTAGTTGGTTATAGATCCTCCTCAGGTATTTATATAGCCACCAAAAGTTACAAATGATCGAGTAACGGCCAATAAAAAATCATCAATTATGTGAGCATGCTAGGAAGTGAAAAATACTAGAAAGAATATCAAATACTAGGTGGGAGTGAGGTAATTTGACCTTACTTTGTTTTCTACTACTCTTATAATCTTTTGCACCATCATCAAGTCTTCCTAGTGGCTTTCAACAATAACGTCTTACAAAGAGTTAAAAAATGGCAAAAGTCATATCTAAGTTGGTAGTTCAAACACATGAAGGTTGAATGACATCCAGGCCATTGAAAATATCTAAGTGTAGATACCATGTGATTAGGAATGTAAAAGATATTCCATGGAGGAGGCTTCAATTAAGGCTCTCATAAAATCCAAACACATATGCAAAACCTTTCTTGCAGTGATAATGCTACCATGGAGATCTAAGAGCTTGAAAATAAATGTGGTTTGCCTTGAAGATGCCTCTGGTGACTCTATCAAACAAAATAACTCTCTTGTATTTCTAGGAATTTTCCACTCAAAACAACACTTGGATTAAACATCTCTAAGACCACACAATTGATTGAACTAGGTTCTCCAAAAAATAAACAAATACTTGGGAGGAGTATGGCCTATGAGAGTTTGGACAAAAAATGTGAAAAATCATATTGAGCAGTGGTAGTTGGAGACTAATATAATACCATATTGGAGTGGTCAAGGCACTCACCTAGGGTATCTCCAAGAATTCATTACCAAAAAAAAAAACATGAATACATTATTGAAATAAAGCTATGAACTATCTATAACAACAATAGCTTAATACAATGAGAAGTCTTCACAACTCCATATCCTTCTCTCATAGAATGCACTACAAAAGTGCATCATTTATAGGAGTAATGTAAATGAAGGATAATTTGGTGACCCTCCCATTAGGTGTGTGGGTTGGCCATTTTCCCCCACTAGGTATTGAGTGGAGAGGCCACTGTCCCCCACTGAGGGGTAATAATGGTCCATGTGCACTAAGTACATGTGCACACATAAATAGTCTTAATCAAGCCCTAATAAAGCTTAATTAGGTTATTCTAAAAAAATTGAGCATTTATGTAAACACCTAATTTTGGTAAAAATATTATTATTGAAATGTTTTTAGAATATTTTATGCATATGGATCATTGGTTTAGATTAGGTACATATTAGAAATTATTCTTGTGTTTTTGGTTTTTCTTTGTTCTCTATGTGGCCTTGTTCTTCTCTCTTTCTTATATTTTCTCTTTTATATTTTTTTGTCTATACTTGGGGATTCTATTCCTCTCCCTTATTATATTTTTTTAATTGGGTCAAAAAAAATTCTAACCTTTTTTTAGAGTGGTATGAACATGGTCAATTTTATTATGTGGGCCATTTAACCATTGTTCCATTTTAATTTTTAGGTGGGCCTATATAATTATATTTTATCTTTTTTGTGTGTGTTGACTTACATTATAATAGGTCACTAATTGAAATTTAATAAGTCTCTATATAAAAATCATTCTAATAAATTTCACTAACAATAATATGTTCTCATATGATTCTGATGTAAGGTTTTGTTGCTTACATCACACACCCTAATTTCATCAATGAAATCATAGAAACTATTTTTGTTTTGGAGTCTAGTCTTTTAATTATATCAAGTTTACATTTTAGGCTTATTTGATATTTAGATCTGACTTGAAAACATCCTTAGGATGCTATAATTTGTACTATAATCTTGCATTGCTATTCTAACCAAATTTAAACTTCAAATGTTCATTATTTGTACTTGGTCTCAAAATTTGTAGTTAGGACTTCACTTACAATTATTTGAATTTAATTAAATCTAATAAGTCTTGGTTTTTCTTCAATCATGTTTTGAAGTGCACTAAAATTTCATTTTTGATATCACATTATCTTACATTTATATAATTATTGCATCTTTTTCTCAAGTTAATTGGGTATAATCTACTTTATTTTGAGTTAAATGGACTAAGGGTTTGTATCATTTCAATTCTTGAATTAGTTGTTTCATTTACATTAGACTTAAACTGGTTATATTTTTGAGCATGTGGGACTATTTTATCCTTTAGATTTATCTCCATTTGATCCATTTTCCACTCTTATTCAATTGAAAATGGCTAAATATCTTCATAAATTCTCCTTTATACTTAGTCACTTTTAGTGCCTTGAGTTGAGATTGGTTTTAGGTTCTAAAAATGCCTTCCTTTATTCATTTAAATTTTCTTCCTTTTGCCCCTCTTTTGGTCTATTGCTTAGTCATTTTTAGATAAACTTCATATTCAAATTCTAATGACTATTATCATTTTTTCAAACTAATGGTCTCTTCTTCTCCCCCAAGCTTAGACAAGTGAGGTGATGTCATTTGTCACTTATTTCTTCCTCATAAGCCTTTAGGACTTGGTTAATTTTTAGTTTTAAAATAGTCCCTAGAGAATTGAGATGTTGTCACATGTTTCCATCATGTCATCTTGCTTCCCTAGGTCCTCTTGGTCTTCCATGTCAAGTATCCAACCTTTAGGATGAATGGGATATTAAATAATATCATGATATAAGATTCCCAATTTATCATAACTTTTATATTTATGAGTGCATACCAAGGATCCCCTGGGTGAATGATATCATGCCATATGGTGTACTCTCATTTCACCATAGCCCTAAGATAGTCTATGCACTTTTGGTCAACATCTAAGCTCCTAGATGCATATGATGTTACCATGTGGAAACATCCTATTTCCCTACTCGAGAGTATTTAGTATGTCATTAAGCCTCAAAAAAGGATCTAGGTGAGTGATATCTAGACAAGTGTCAATATCTCACCCACTAGGGCCATATAAGTAAACAATTCCAATTGGGACCCTAATCAAGCCCTAGATGAGTGGATGACTATCATGAGGAATGAACCTATCAAATAGAGGAAACATAGACATACTAATCAATAACATACTAGCCTAATTTGATGGTTGTCTTACCCATATTTCCCATTAAGAATTATAATGCATTCACTTTGGGCTAAAGTGTTTTAGTTTTATAGATTTTATTTATTTTTGTTCATTTCAAAACTTATTTTAACACTTTAAATATTTCTCTTTGGGCAAAGCTGACTTGGATCTTTCAATATTCCTAGCTAATTTCATGGCTAAACTTTACCTATTTATGATAAATTGAGCCAAGTATGAATGTTGTTTGGGTTAATCAGCTAGGATATTTCACTATCTAATTTTGAAACTCAGACATTTTTACCTTCAAGGTCTTAGTCTGCTAGCAGTTTGTATAATAGAGTTGGCTTAATTTACTAGTTTTGGGTCCATTTATTCTCTTAACTAGATTAAATTGATTGCATTTATATGCCTGTATCTTAAGACTTAGTAATTTATAATTTAAATGGAGTAATTTAGTCATGAATTTGTCAAAAATCCCCCTTTCATCTACCCAATTTTTACTAGAATAAATAAAGAACTACCACTTGTTTAGATCTTTCTTATCAGCTTATTCAAATCACCTAGAGAAAATAACCCACTAAAGGATCCTCCATATTCTTGGGGTGATGACACATGGCATGATCCTATCTCCCTAGGCCCCCAAGATGATTAGTGCAAAGTGAGAAGGTGGTATAATCTCCAAGTGAATGGGATGATGCCATGTGGAAACATCTTGTTTCCTTCTACCCCCACATTAATTATAATAGTACAACAAAGAAGAGATCCAACAAGTATCCAATATGTTGGCCACGTACGAACATCTTAGGGATACTTTGGTATTCAAGTCAATTTAAACATTGATATTGGGCTAGTGAGCATTAAATGAGTTAAATTATGCCATACAACAAGATCCTTCTATGTTGGAGTGAGAAGAAGGATCAAATGATTTATAATATTATCCAAGTAGTGAGTAAGTGAAATAATTCCATGCATCAAGGACCTAACATATAAAAAACACACTAGCTCCTTAAGCAATGAGAGGCAACCATGTAGTGTGAATTTCTTAATGAAGATATGTGAACCTCCATGAAAAGGATCAGAGCTTGACTTTGATGATTGTCTTGCCTGTCTAAGCTATCAAACTCCAAAAATTAGAATGTGAACCCAATTAGATTTATGAAATTAGGTAAAAATATTATTTTCTAGTGTAATAAGGATTATGGGATTCAAAGTCTGAGGTCAGTCAAATAGTGGGTGGTTAGGTGATGTCATGCATATAGGGACATAATAGGTCAAGACCATAAAAGACAAACAACTACCTTAATTAGACATGGTCATCACAATGTAAATCACAAACAAGAAGACATTATTATAAATCTCAATGAGCCTTGGCCACATATATTCAATTCAAGAGCATAAAAGACATAAATTTGTATCGATCTAACATTGGTACATATGGAAAAAAAGAGGTCTACGGATTATCCCATGGAGATTTCCTCAGCATTTAGTTTCCCAAAATTAAATTTAAAATCATTTGGCATGGTCTTGATCTTGATTTTCTCTATATTAGGCAAGATATTTAAGAATTTGAATTTTTAATGGCTTGATGTCATTAATTCTTGTAACCACTAGTTAGTGGGTGGATTAATGACCTTATGGTATTGCCTTACCTATAAAATAATAGATATCTGATTGAATAAGGGTTGGCTAATTTATTCAATTGATAAGATAGAGTAGTTAGGTAGGATATCAATTATCTTTGCCTCTTACCTTTATGTAATTTTCTACTTTCTAGGTAGTTTTCTTCTTTGAATGTGTTGATACTATTGATATTTAGTTCTGTATTCACCTTAAGTGTAAGATGGATCTTATTTGTGCTTCATGAACCATTTTTTTTTAAATTTTAAAGATATGTCATTTGATATTCTCAGTATGCACATGTATATGGTGACCTTGTTTCCCTCTTCTACGTATCTCATGATTATCCTCAAACTCTTGCATCATCTATATCTTCTAGTTGTGATTAGCTATCCAATGGAAGAAAAACTATTTTTCTATAGAATAGGATTATACTATATTTCTCCCTACACACACTCTCTCTTTATTTTTTTATAAAAATCATTAGATTAGTTTTTTAAATTATTTTATTTGTAATCCACTACTAACATTTTATCTATATTTCATGATATCTATTTTATTTATCATTATTGATGCATTGTTGAATTTAGTTGATGAATTAAGAGTAGTAGTCATTTGTGGGTTTCTTGAAGAATCTAAATTATTCAACCCTTTTAGTCTATTATATTTCTTATGAGTGTTAACTAATAAAAGCCCCTTCATCTGGAATAGATAGTAAAGAACAACTACGTGAGATCAATACCCTAAGACCCAATAGATAAAGACCTTAGGGAGGTTTGCAGAACCTCCTTTTAAGAGAGGCTATTCAAGTCCCCAATTGACCTGCATTTTGGTGTGTCAAAATGTACATCAACATACAACATACTAAATGTTTCTTACCAAATCTTTCAAGTGATTCTAATGTTTCCATTTTTACATACTTATACAAAAAAAGGTCCTAAGTGAAATATCATACTAGTTTCATTAATTATCATAAGGAGATATGATGGATGTTTTTATCACTCATTAGGAAGGAAACTCACACGCACTAGATCTAAATTAACCATGATTATCATCACTAATATGTAGTTCAACTTTAAATAAGGCTTGAACTAATAACCCTAAATATTTCCTTTTAACTTTGATTATTTTATAGGTGATGAGGATAAATTACGGTTACACAAAAAGAAATAATATTCTGACATCTGAATGTGTTTAGTCACAACTATGAGAGATGAATCTATATAAATTTTTCTGACAAAGAGTTTCAAGAAATTTCAAATTACAAGGATCAATAAAGCCATGTTCAGAGTAGGTTTCCCACTTTTGGTAGAGATTTTAAGTTTTGGAGTGGTTCAAAATTGGTCTGACCCTTTTTGGAGTAGTTTGAAACTAGTCACTACAACATAACACATTATTATTTTTGAAGTTCATTCTATATAAATCTTGGACCTTCATATCTACATTTTGATAGGATCTAAGTAAGTCAAAAATATGCATTCATTTATCTTATCCCACCTCTTTCATTTCTATTTCTTAATTATAATTTGAGGTACTTTTATTATCCCTTGGCCCTAGGTATATTTGATTTTTTTTATTATATTTAGTTAGATTTTGCTAGTGTCATCATTTTACCTGATTGACATAGTGTTTATAGCATTTGTGTATCTTTTTGTAAAACAATTTTATCAAATAATTTCTAAAAGTATTACAACTCAGAGGAAAATGTTATGATTTTTTAATGTTAATATTAATTAATATTATTTTGAATTTTTTATGATTTTATAAAATTCATAATAAAATTACATATTTACCTTTAATGTACCCAATAAATGTATTAATTGTATAACTTATACATGGTTGGTTATTTTTCCATGAAAAAATTCCAACCTGTGTCTAGAGTTATTCTAGAAAGCTTTGCTAAACCATTTTTCTCCAGCGTTCTTAATTTTTTTAATTTAATTGATTTATTATTCCCATAAAGTATTTTTTTCTTAAAAACTTTCCTATAAACTTGTATTACTTTCACAACTTTTTAAATAGGAAGAAGTTTCTTAAAAAAATCCAATAACTTGGTAACAAGGTTTAAGTCTAATATTTTATGGTTTGAAAGATAAGATATTTTTTCAGTAAAAATTCTATCATTTCATGTCTTTTTGAACCAAAAAAAATATTTATGTATATGGGTGTATTATAGGTAGTACATAACACCCAAAAAATATTTTATATTGGCATAGAATCCCATTCTCATGAAACATAAAAGTACCATGGAAAAAAAAATTCAAAATTATTGGTGCACTTCATGCAACTATATGTGGTCCATAGGACCATTAGGATCAACCTATCTATTTTATCCAAGTGAAAATGAGGCTGAAGGATACATGAGGATAAAATATAATTATTAGTCTTGAGCTCGCTACTAGTTCCAATACTAGTTTAGTGCATTTTTAGAAAATCCAAAGCCAAAAATTATAAATCTAAAGATGGTGATCGTCAGTGACAATGATGATATAGACCATGCTCTAGTTACTTACATGAAAATTATTAATTTTAGTTCCCATAGAAAAAACATAATGAGTATTTTAACCCCTAAATATTCTAATACATTTAGCGTCCCTTATATTGTGAACAAAATGTATATAATTAAATTATGTAATTATCACAAGTTCTCCTTGGTTTGGTTTCAAAGTAGGTGAATGATATTTTTGTATCTAAAAGAGCTATAAGACACCTTTAATAATTAGTTATCTCGTGTTGTGTTTCTTTGTGACATGTATAGGAGGTTAATTGATCAACCAATTAGTTATTGGAACCAAATACAAACCCATGACACAATGGTGCTCTCTTATAAATTGGATCCAAAAGTGGGGTTGTGAGTCCATGAGCTTGGGAGGTAACAAAGATATGAGGTTTATACAATTTGAACTTATGGCCCAAGTTTAAATTTAAGAAGAATCATAATAACGTTCATGTTACTTCTACTCTTGCATAGGTGGGATTTTTCATGTTTTTATAGGTATGGTTATGTTATTATCTCAATAACCCATACATATTATCAAAAGATTGAATCATGATAAGAAGAAATGAAATCATAATGGTGTTTCTATAATTTTTAAATGAAAGTTGAATCTTGATTTGATAGTAACCATATCTTCATGGTCATTATTATCATTTTTTAATACTTGGTTTCAAAGGGCTATTGGGTATAAGGTTTTATAGGAGACATTTGTATATAAGACTAGACCACACCCTATTATATGGTTAAGGTGAGTTGAACCTCCAATCCATGTGTCATTTTTAAGGACATAAAATTATGTGACTTTATATCCCATTTGAAGACTATAATTTAGGGAAATATATAAGCCTCATAATATATTAAATTCTTCATATTTAAATTATCGGTCATCCTTCTCAAAAATGCATTATAGGCATATATCTCATCCATATTTGAGGCTCTCAAAACCTTTTTTTATTGATACTATAGAGACAATTAATTTATTAAAAATAATTTTTAAAGGAGGTTGTCTTAGTTTAGGTTCATTTAGTGTTTAGATATTCATTAATGGCACAATCCATGTAGTAGCTTTAGCTATAATATGCAGTTTTCATCCTGACCATGTTAAATTTGGAGGTATAGACTAAATAAAGTGGGTTTTGGTTCATATGCTTTATATTATGGATAAGTGAAGGATCCTAAAATGGATATGACTAGTTATATGCTATATCGAATAGTTATTCTTAAATGTTTTCTTGGGAAGCGCCTAGGCTCATAAATGCAAAGAAAGAGATAAGTGGTTGTGCCTGGGTCATATGTTCACATATAAGACTTAAAATCAAATAATTATGTGCTTGTAAAAATTAAAAATAAAATGGTTCACCTTATATCATTTATGCGTGTGAAAATGGAAGACTTAATCCCTTAAGGGTGATAAGAAAAATAAGAAATAATTCTTTATTGACATCATGGAGAAGTATGTAAAAGAAACATGGTTAAGCCCATAAAGCCAAAATAAAGGAGTAAGTTGAAAGTTTATGTTTAGAATTCACTTGATGGGTCTAAATTAAGGTATAAAAAGGCCCTAACTTGTAAGAGTAAACTCAATGAACATTTGGAGGTATTTCAAATGGCATGCCATGGAAAAATAGTTGAAGGTGTAGTTGTTGAAATTTATTATGTAGTACTTAGGCATGATTCATATTTCACATTTTAAAAGACAATAATGCTAATAATTATTAAAATTACAAAGGTAATAATAGATGATAAGAAATTCAACAACAAAATATCCATGTCTCATTATCTTTTATCTTCCATTGGTTTAAGATGTTTTCAATTAATTATCTATCATGAATAATGCTTGAGACAAATTTTAAGAGTATGTTCTCTAAATAAAATGTTTAAAAATAAATGATGATAATCAATTTATATATATATATATATATATATATATATATATATATATATATATATATATAAAGTATTATATTGATATTTTGGATTACCATCCATTTCAGACAAATTTGAACATCATGAAGAAATGTTGAGAGCGTCCTCCTAATTTCATTCTCACATTTATAGTTGAGTATAAAAATTGATGTATATAAATAACCAATTTATCATCCTTATAAAAATTCATAAGTATTGAATATAGTTTGAAACATAAATAAAATAGATAGACCCGATAGTGATAGTTGTAATGTGATATATAATGAATATCTTGCAAGCATTTTTTCACTACTCCTCAGCTATCTTAAAAAGCTCATAACTTGAGATGTCATTATGGGTGTCAATAGTATGTATTTAATTCTTTATAAGGTCACATGTATATCATGGTTATATGGTATATCCAAAACCAACTCATGACCTACATTAATTTAGATTGAGCCTACAAATTGCTCATCAATAGGCACACAATTAATTTTCTAATTATATGGCGAGGATATTTCTTTTAGCCTAAGTGAGAAACCTAACTAGTTATAACTTTGACTTATTTATCATTTGAATCTTTTAATAATTTTAAACTTATAGACAAATGTTCTAGTAATGGGTTAGCATTGTATGTGTAGTAGTAACCTTTGTGATCCACTTAGTTATTAATTTCTAATATATTATGTATATGGAATTAAAACTCAAACTATCCCACACTTTCAATCAATTAAAAATCACTCTTACTAAATGGAAATAAACTTGTAATAAAAAAACCCCACGTCTAATAATAGTAAACACACACACTGAATGTAAATCATACTTGATGAAATTAAATTCTTGGAATTGAAATGTTAATCTAGATTGGAATATTTGTAAATAATGAAGTTAAAATTAATACACATGGAAGATCAAAAGGTATACACATGAAATTAAATTTATGTAAAGGAAATTAAATATGAAATGGAAATGAATTAAATAAATCTAAAATTAACTTTCAAATAATAAATGCACACATAAATAAAATAAAATAACTAATGGATGGAAGTCTTCACCATTGAATCTTCATGAGTGGGCCCTACCTTGGTTGTACTATAGCTTAAATCCCTTATTTTTTATGACATGGTCAACTTAATATAATTTCTATTAATATTCACAACAATATGAATAGAAAATTTTCCTTTCATAAAAAATATTAATTTAACTATGTTCTAGCTTAGCTTAACTTCTTATAAAACATGCAACTTTCTCTTTTTATAGAGATAAGGCAATAATTTTATTAGATGATATAGAATCCTAATGGGTATAATATAAAAAACCATACAGATATATGAATGGAAGGAATTAACACAAAATATATTTGATAGAAAAAACTAATAGTTACAACCATGCACATAGTTTGAACATCCATTTGACAACCTAATAAAAATGAATATGATAATCATTTCATAGCTTATTTCAAGGAACAATTTATTACTAACAACCATGGAATAGTTTTGGATTACTTTAAAAACTAACCATCATAGTTATAAATGTGCACCTATAATTGCTTCTACAAGTAAGAAATATTTAATGGCTATGAGTGCTCATAATTAGTTGGTATAGGTGTAACACTCAATGGATATATGTAAACTATGAAATTTGTGGTGAAAAAATGTATTGCCAATAGGTGGTTATGAGAGACTCATTAATATTATCTGCAAATGAAAATATTCCTTTAATAAAATATATATTCATGTGATAGAGTGGGCCACAATCAAGTATCTATCTAGATAGGATCAAATGCATGAAGTTGAACCTATATTAAGCAGTGAAATCTAAAGAAAAACTCAAAATAAAAGAATCATATCTTCACAACTAAAATTTTGTTTTATCATCTAATAATATTTGAAATTTATAAACCTTATGATCACACAAGATAGATCTAGATCTACAAGAATGAATTAGTAAAGACACAAATCAATGTTGACATGGGAATTTAATGTGGAAAACTTCAAAGAGGTAAAAAATTGCTAATTGATATATTCATATATTTGATAAATTCCTAGTGTACCCAATACAAAATCCTTCAACCTTCTACTTTTTCTCATACAATTATTCCAATAACTCTCTTTGTAATGATATTTTCTAGACACAAATATGTTACAATGTCATAATTTTGTATGTGTAATTTACCAAAGGGGTAAAACCCTTTTTATATTGGGATGTGGAGGTGGATCGTTGTAACCAATAGGTCAAACCTTTCCCTAAGAAAATTTTAAAAAATGGTAATACTTAATATGTTTTATTATTGTATTTACATGATGATTTAACTCATTTTAAATAATAATAAAACATTTATTATTTACCTATGTAAATGTGTTAAGGGCATAATAAAGGCATCACTTAAGAATTATATGTTCAAATACTTACCTTTAATGTTAAGTGGGGATATATTATATTATGTACAAATTTGAAGGATTTAAAAACCTTGATCATGCCAAAGTCATCTTTTGAAATAAAAGGAACTATAATCCAGAAATTACTTGAGGTAAGTATTAGGGTAGCATGATCGTGACACTGCATCTCATAGTTTCTCATGAATAATCAACCAAACATATTTGGAGTCTTTTGTAATATAATGAAATCTATTACAAATTATGATTTTATATATTGGTTACAAAATTAAAAAATATATACAAAGTTTACTTAAATCACATAACTTCCACACGAAGTATATAATGCTTTACAATGAGAAGAAGTATAGAGAAGAATAAGGAACACATGGCCATTAGTAAATGTCTTGTCATGTAAACTCCCCCTCAATAGAAACTCTGAGAGGCCCAACATTGCATGAAACTAACAAAACTTAGTAGCACCAAGTGGTTTTGTGAATATATATGTCGATTGTTCATCCATAAGATAAAACTACAAATCAATATTACCATTGATGCCTTTCTCTCAGATAAATTTCATGTGGACTTTAATATGTTTAGTTAATTGGTGTTGTACTATATTTTTTACTAGAACTATACAACTTTGGTTATCATAATGAAGGATGGTATTTTGAGAAACATCCAAATGAAGTTCTCCCTTCATAGTCACATGGCTTCTTTGGTAGCTTACATATCACTTTTATACTCTATTTTGATAGAAGAGATAGAGACAATAGGTCACTTTTTATTGCTCCAAGTGATAGCAACTACACCTAACCTAAACAAATATCTAGAATTAGACTTACAATCTATAGTATCACTAACATGGTCAGGATCACAATAACCATATAAATTAACATTATCAATGGAAGAATAAAATAAACCAAAATTAATTATTCCTTTGATATAACAAATAATACATTTAGCTAATTTACAATGACCCAAAGATGGGTCATGCATAAATATAGAAGCAACACCAATAACATATTAAATGTCTACCCTAGTAATGGTAAGATAAATCAAACTACCAACAAGTTGTCTCTATAAAGTAGGGTTAACTTTTTCACATACAGATTTTGGATCAAGTTTTACACCAAATTCAATAGGAGTAGATGTAGATTTACAATCAAGCATATTAAACTTATTAATAAGATTATGTGCATACTGAGATTGTGATACAACAATAGAATGTTTATCCTAGAATATAGCCATTCCTAAAAATTGATGCAGAATGCCTAAATTAGTCATGTCAAACATTTGACTTAGTTTATCCTTATATCTATGAATTAAACTAGTCATATCGCTAGTAATTAAAATATCATCAACATATAAAACAATTAAAATAACATGACCATTTTCAACTTTAAAAAAAAGATCATAATCAGAATAGTAGTTAGATAAACCTAGTTCTTTAAAAAAAGAAGTATTTTTAGAGTATCAAGCTCAAGGAGTTGTTTTAAACCATAAAAGGATTTATTTAACTTACACAAAATGTTATCTATTAGGATCAGTGAAACCTTTGGTCTCAGTCATGTATATTTCCTATTCTAAATCACCATTTATAAAAGCATTTTTGACATCCATTTGGTGGATAACCCAACCATTTTTGGCTATAAGAGCAATAAATAATCTAACAATACTCATTTTTTTTATATAAGAAAAGGTTTCAACATAGGCAATTATAGGTTTTTGATTAAACCCACAAGTGACTACTATTTATTTAAACTTGTCAATTTTATCAATTGAATTATACTTGATTTTATATATCCACCTAGAACTAACAATATGTCTTTTAAGTAGAGGAGGGACAAGATCCCAAGTCTAATTTTTAATTAAAGAATTTAAATAAAATTTCATAACAACATTCCATCTATCATGTTGAATGGCTTCCTCAAAATATTTAGGTTCACATTCATACATAGTCATTAAGACATGATAAGAATGTTGACTCCTAGTTAATTTATTAAGATTATCAATATTAGAATATTGGATAAGGGATTCTATCCAGTTTGGTCTTTTATATTAAACACAAAATTCAAGTGGTTCCTCAAACTCTAAGTTATCTAACGATGGATCAAATTCCTCTAAGGTATATGTTTCTTCATAAGGAGAAATACGAGAGCTAGGTTCATCAAAAGAACATTGAGGAGGTTCCCCAGAGGGATCACAAAAATATTTTTTGAGAATAAAGACATTCATATTCTCAATGATCTATCTTTTAGATGAATCATAGACTCTTATACCTTTAGTCTTACCTTCATAACCTATAAATATACAAGAACAGGAGGTAGTATCAAACTTATTTATTTTAATCTTAGGAACAAATATCGAAGCAGAGCTACCAAAGATCTAATATGATCCCAAAATAGGTTTATTTTTAGACCAAATTTATAAAGGAGTAGAAATATGTAAAGCTTTGTTAGGGAATCTATTTATAATATGCATAATAGTATTCATGGCTTCAAACCATAAGAACTTAGGAAAATTTTCAAAATGCAACATTATTCTAGCCATTTCTATAATGGTGCAGTTTTTCCTTTTAGAAATGCCATTTTTCTAAGGGGAATAGGGAGTTTTGAATTCCATTTGAATATCATAACTAATTCAAAAATAATAAAACTCTTTACTAATATATTCATGTTAGTTTCTTTTCCTATTATCCTTAGTTTTTCTTGACTATTATTAGTCACGTTCTTAAATGAAATGAGGAGGACAATGAGGTTTTTCATTGGCATATGATGTGAGTAGTGACCTCACATGCTCAACCAAAGCATATAGCCAAGACCAGTTCCCATCAATTCTATCATGCAATGGTGGATAAACTTAACTATCTAAACTTAAGCACTTGGGTTAGTTACATTTAGTTCTCATTACTAAAAACATCAGGTTGTGGTTATCTATGTCATTCACTCCATACATTATACATATTTATAATTAATACCATAAAAATAGATTAATTAAACTAAATTTTTAGGGTTTGTGGAGTGTAAACCCTAGGTTGTTAAAGGGTTTGAGTATAGTAAATCAAGGTATAAATATGCAATAAATAAAACCAATGATTTATGTAAGAACTAAGATTAATTGGTATTTATAATAATAGTAATGAAGGAGACAAATTAATAATTAGTTTTAAACTACCTAAGATAAAGGATACAGAAGTTAAAAATTGGTATAAGAGCTAGTTTGAGTGTCACAAATAGGATCCAAGTGTCAAAACCCCTCCTAGGCAATAACACCTTACCCTAGATAGTAGAATTATAGTGATGGTGTCCATTTATGTCACTAATTTATTTTATTTAGGAATTTTTTTGACCTTTTGGGAGGAGTTGTGTTTAAGTCTATCAAGCCTATTCCTATGCAGACAAACCCTGATTCATTGTTAATGACCTATTGTGATTGATTTTGTGTGTAAACCCTAGACCTCCATATGACTAGGTCATTTGAATTGGCACAAGTAGTATACATGTGGTGTTATTTGGGTAGGTTGGACATCCTCAATTCCCTACTATGATGAGAGTTGCCTACATATTAATAATCTAAGGAGGGATCAAGCTTGATGTGCAAATGCAAGTACAAGTGAAGCTAGTATGAATGATGGTTTGAGTGATTTAAGTGAATCTTGAGACTATAAATTTGAGTATTTTGAGCTTAAGAAGGTTTTAGATGATTGTATGTAGAAGTAGGGAAGAATAGGGATTAATAACCTTGATTATGCATAACTTGTTCTAAGTTTATTTGTCAGTATTTACATCTAATATCCATTTAGTGGATAAAGGGATAAAATTCATGTATATATATTGATTTGGTGCTTGTACATGGTTTTAAATAGGTCTATGCTAACCCTAGGTGCTTAAGGAATTGAAAATATATCCATTGGAGCTCAGAAGAGGGAAAAAGACAATATTGCCAAAATAGGACAATACCATTGTGGTATTATTGTCCACTTATGGCATTAGTGTCCAAGTGGAATAAATTGAGGCACTAGGGTCCTAGATGTCTAAGTAAGGGTCTAGGACTAATTTTGAAATGTCTAGGGAGGTGTGTGGCCCACACAAAAATTAGATAAGTGTCTAAAAAGGCTCTAAAATAGGTTTAGGGCTAAGCTAGGGATGGTTGGTCTCAAGTATCACTCTTGACACTCAAATCTCATTTTTATATGATTAAATTTTCCCCCCTTTATTCTATAAATATATCAAATTTAAATAAATAAGATAAAGTAAAAGGAAGCATACCTAGACTTACTTGTGAGGCCAATTCCATGAATTTGGATTTGAGTATGTAAAGCGTGTTCTATTACATGTCCTAAAAATGAAACATGCATAAGTCAGTCCTTACTTAAGAGATTTAAAAAGTAAAGATAAAACTAAGTAAATATATAAGAGAGATTAAAAGAATAAATACACCTCACTAGGTACATGAAACAATGCATAAACCTATTGACATACTATGTGTGTGCATGTAGCTAGTGATGAAATCAATAAATAGCTTAGATGAAGATGATGGCTTACTCAATCCTCATGTGTAGGTGGATCAACAACTCAATATGGCCTTGAATCCATCATTTTCCATCCCTACTTGGTGGATCGTGACCTATGAATAGATTTGATTGGACTAATGACTTGTCCAACCCTCTTATGTAAGTGACTTAAGAACTCAAGTAGACTATGAATCCATCATTTCCTACCCATGTGTAGTATATGCATCTATAACTAAATTTATTAATGTAACTAAAGATATATGATTATAATTAAAACTATATATAATATATCTATGGCCACTCAAGAACTCTGGAACGAAAATCTACCTAGGGGCCTCCTCAAGCACTCGGGTATATAGTTCAGGGACTATGCAATAATTCCAATTGCTACAGATAGAGTAAGGCATCAATATGGTTTATTAATTGGAACATGGTGTCTAGTATGTACAACATAAATTGACATGGATTTTTCCATTTCATCTAATTAATTGTTTCATAAGTGAGCATATAAAAATAATGTGCCACACAAATGCCCCCAAATTTGATATTTGAGCATATGGATTATGGACTAAGTTGTAATAATTTATATCTAATTATCTAAAACTAAAATAGGAGTGACCATTCAATGCATGATGCCCCTAATCTGATAAAATTGGTATGACTTTATGTAAAACTAAGCAAACATTAGTAATCTATAACCAAATCTATGCAAACCTAGACTATAATTGTCATGCCTTTCTAGAAAATCTAGATCTTTCTACTTCTGGGGCTAGTAGATATTAGTGTCATACATTAGAAAATAATGATATGGAACTAGTGTCCATTTTTGGTTCTAGTGTCCTACTATGTTGTTTTTATACCAATTGAGTTTGATTTATGTTTGACTATTTTTATACATTTTCCTAAAATTGAGCTCTGTATTCTATGCATGTGTGCTAAAAACTGTACTCTAAGTGCATTCAGATGGCCTGATATATATGAAAAACCTCTATTAATGCCTCCTCTTTTTAAGGGGATTTTTTAACTTGTGAAAAAATTATCCTCAAAATAAAAATCTTTGCATGATATGTGTTAGCCTGAGCATATATGATATCTGCATAATAAGCCAATATAATGTGTATACATGGCATCAAAATTTAATTTAATATAAGCATGGTTTTTTAATTTATTATGTATTTTAGATATATAATTCATAATGGTGTCAATATATATTTAATTATGTAAGCATGTGTATGAACAACAAATATGAGTAATAAACTAAGTAACTACCTAGGGGGATGGGGCATGATGTCCATCATGACACCTAGGGGGAAGGAGAAGATGCATGAGGTCCCTCATGGAATTTAAAATTGGAGTGTGTAAAAAGTAAGAGACAAGTGTCATGGCCATGATGCATACATGAAATCATATATACAACACATATGAGGTAAGCAAAGTAGGCCAAGGGGCCACAATACAAGTGACACGGGCATATACCATTAAATCTGAGAAAGAAAGACATGTAATGACATGTTCAAATGTCCACTATGTAAAATACAAGAAAATTGGCTTAGAGCAACATGGAAGGACATGTTCAAATGTAAGCATACATAATCAATAAAGCACACACAAGGACATGGGCACATGTCCAAAGCATATACAACAATGGAAGGAAGTGGCATAGAGCCATACATCAATGACATATTCAAATGCCCTCATATAAATGTAGAATCATAGAAGAACAATAAAGTTTAAATTAGTAAATCTATAAATGAAAGTATGCATGAACATGTAGTAAAAATATGTACAAGAGAAAGGATGAAATTAAACTAAGTCTATAGTAGTAGTAGTCAGATAAAAATCTGAGTAGTGTGGGATGATCAATATCAAGTTATAAAAATGTTAAATATGTGATGTATAGTTTAGAAATATGTAACCCAACAATCAGAACTATGTATAATATTCCCCCAAATGGGTGAATGTATCAATTGGGGAATCTGTGTATCTATATATATGTCCCCAATGGGTAAATAGTAACAAATATATTTGGATCTGTGTGGTGGACTTGGGTCTTGTAAGCATATTTAAACACTTAAATAATAATTAAAGCATGTATGTATGATAAAACTAGCTACACTAAGATAAATACCATATTTAGTACCTAACAAGTATAAGAAATTTAATCATGGAAATGCATAAAATCTATAATTTTTATTTTGAGTAAATATTTGAATTTTTTTGTGTTTTTGAGATATTATATTATTTTTGTGATTTTTGGATATAAGATATGTATAATAAACATTAAAATTAAACTATATATAATGAGAAAAAATGAATTAAATTGTGTACAAGCAAAGAGGAACATAGTAACTAATGAGTCTTTCAAGAGACTCACTATCAAGGTGTCTTGTATCAAACAAAGGAAGAATGATCATGCATGTTATGAGAAATGGTATCTATGGTCTAAGAATTGACTATACTAAGTGATTTATAGCTAACACTACTTGTGGAGTAGGGCTAAGAATCTGAGTAGCTGACTGAACTAGCCTTTGAACTATATTATGAACCTATGAAGTTGGTTGAACTAGCCTGTGAACTATGCTATGAACTTGTGAGCTAGTTGAACTAGACTATGAACTATAGGGTCTAAGGTACATGTTTGGTAAGATATGTTGTGGATTCTCTATGTTGATAACCCTAAGAACTCAATAAAACTATTCTTATAATGAAAGGGGTAGAGAGAGGCTCTCTATGATCTTTAACATGTCTCTAACATAGGAGTATCTCTAATAAAGGTCTTTGTGGGAGAGTATGTGTATGTGGTAACACTGTAAAATGATGGCACTCTTACCCTTTTATTATATTATTCTAGAAATGGTTTATTCTTAGCACTTATATCTGATACTATATCAAGACACAAACTGATTCAATTTCCTTTTACTTATGTTTCCTTGTCCTTATCTCTATAAACTTTTATGGGCAGTCATCCATATCTTGTGTTCTAGAGTTTATCAAGATATAAGACCTATGTATTTATCTTCACAAATATACTATTTTAATTTTCTTTGTTCCAAAATAAAATACATAGTCCAATCTTAATTCACCCTTTGCATACCTCATTTCATCCTTATTTAATCAGTTCATATGGCATTACTTTGAAGTATGCCTTTTGTGTTGAAATGTTACATTTGTTAACCCATAGCCCAATCATAAATGCACACATTTTTGTTGAAATTTAATCTTGTCCCTGCACCAAGGTATGTGAAATTTATCTAATGCCATCATGGAACAAATAGTATCTAAAATGGAAACTGATATAGAGCTAATGTGTTTTGCAATCAAATTCTCTATAACAAATCATGAATCAACTCAGTAATGTATACTCCCCTTCCCCAGGATTGAAAGAATTGAATAAAATAGATCTAGAATAAACTTGTATAAATAGAAGAATTTATCAAACACCCAAATGTTGAATTATGATGTAGTATAGGCATGCCACTAAAAATATCAAATTGAAAATAATATTACTCATTTCATGATTATACTTCAATCATAGATCTTAAGGCTTCCATTTTCTCCATATTTTGTTCACTGCACATGTAATATAGTGTAGGAAAGGTGTATATAGGGGCATTGACTTTTGTAACTTCAATACCCAAACCTCAATAATAACTGATGCATCTTCTTCATTTCCTTCATGTAATCCTTATTATCATCATGTCTAGGGTTTGAAACTTCCACAGTAGCCTTTCATTTAATAGCATTAACATTGTTTCCAAATCAAGTTTTATTCTTTTCTTTATTTAACTCAGCCCAAGAGATACACCACCACCATTATTTTTATCTTAACTATTTCAATTCAATCAAAACTACATTCCATTTCAGTCAAGGATTTAAACAGACTCAGAAAATCCCTCTGCACTTTCAACATACTACAAATATTTATTTATCTCCATGTCTAGATAAGACATATATAATGTATATTTACTATGGTTATGTTTCTTTATGGGATCTATTTCACGTCTATTACCTAAATGTTGAGACCCAATAAAATCAAATAAGATAGTTTTGATTAGTATATGACTTTTACTAGTTGTGTGCATGTTAGATCTATGGAAGTCATATCATTTCCTTCTTTTATATCAAATCTGACATGATGATGCTTCATATATGGATCTTAACACTATATATCAATGAAATTGTGTCAAAATTTGACTTCACAAAGAGATATAAATAGAATCACCAGCATCATAGGATCATGCACATGGAGTTATCTTAAATAAGAATGGCAAAGTAGTGATAGATTTGATGCAAATATGAATATATAATAAATCAAAGTACATCAAAAATTTAATGTAAACATACATGCAAACAATGACACATTTTAACTATAGCCCCAAACATTCTAATTGATAGATCCAAACACATGCATAATAGAGAGTTTCATTATCTAACAATATTCTAACACCTATAATAAAGGCTTATCTACCTCCTTTGATGTTTACCATCATGCAATTAATCCCATATAATGATTATCTCATGAAAGGAACCAATTATTCATGACTTTAATAGATTGTGTAAACTTTCTCTAATTTGAGAAGGGTTTTTTCTTGTATATTTATATTCTCGTGTATTTTAATCATGTTCTTATTTTCTATACATTCTTCTTACAAAGTCAAAAATATCAAATAGTTGTCATACCTTTATTATTTATAGACTCTACAATATCTTCTTTACAATCATACAGGACTAAAATGCCTTATTTACTCCTACACCACTCCTCCTTACCAATCTTCTCTCTCCCTTAAAATTATAAATGACTCATATTTTTCTCATGATAGGATCCAATCCTATCTTTTCTCAACCAACGCTTGAGTTTTGGCTTCTTGATAAAGAAGAAGTCATTAATAATCTCAATAACTTCCTTGACATGTCAAATAGGCTTAGTTTAGCCTTTTCTATCATTAAATCATCCTTCTAGATAGGTTGAGGTGGATTTACACTCTATACAAAAATAAAAGGACTTTTACATTAACTATTGACCTTCTACATTACAAATGACCTTATAAGTGAGAGGGGAAGCTTGAGAAGGATTCTTTATTTCTAGTACATCCTTAAAAACACAAAAATAACTTATGTACAACCTGAACATGATGCTCCTACATCATAGAAGCATACCTCATCTACACTGGTAGCACAACTTAAATATATGGTGTACTAATAAAAACTATACTTAGAACTATAACTAGTGGTTGTTGTGTAACTACTTGAGGGATAGGTAAAGGATACTCATATGGAAGGCCCTCAACTGTAACTACTTGATTAGATTGTATATACTTAATTCATCTCTGTATAATAGATGGAATGGCTTAGAGATATTATATCCATGGCCTACTAAATAACATGTCAAATTTGCCTACACTAGGTACCACTAAGAGCCTAATGGCCCCATGCACTAGACGAACCTTAATGGGAATATAATCTCCCCAATGGATATCTAAATGTGGCCACTAAAACCATGAATAATCGTATCAGTCTCATAAATGTCCCAATTTGAATAACCCAAATGTTTTATAAGTGTAATGGTATACATGTTGACACTTGATCCATTGTCAACCATGACACTCTTAATATGATTATATTTAATGTAGGCTCATACAAAGAGTGCATATAAATTTGAATCATCATCAACAATCTCTTGTTTTGATAAAGTGATGAGAGGTCTAGCTAGCACTATAGTATGATATACTCCAATAATATTATGTAGTGGTGAGTATCCTCTATATTAGTATGATAGGATGTTGGTGGTGGATGAGCTTGATATGTGTAGTGAACACATGAAGTGCCTCCTGCTTCATTAGCTATGTTTTTTGGAAATGGATCTAAAAAATATTTTCAATGCATTGGATTATATTTGTTGAACTTTAGTGCTTCTATAGGTGTACCCACATCAATTATATTTGCCTCTATCAAATCCTATATATTATGTCTCAAACTAATGAATCTATTTATAATATGGCTTGGTGCCCTATGATAGTCACATACTACATTATAATAATAGGTATTTAGAAGAGGCTTAGTCATATCAACCTCTTTTATGGAAGGGAGAGATATGACATTGAATTACAAGATATAATGTAAAACATGTGTTGGTTATTCTATAAGATTTGTGAAGACTCTCCATGGAGGAGCTGATAAAACCAAGCAAGGAGGTGGATCTGAAGCTGCATTAACTATGACCTTTTGATCATTATTTTTTTCACTAGGTTTCACCTTGTATGGAGGCTTATTAAAACTCTTATTAGTTAAATTTGATCCAGTTGTGTATTTTATTTTTCCCATAGAGATAAGGTTGACTTCCCTTTATTTCACCAAGTAGCATAAATCTATGAATGTTGGAAACTTCTTGAATAAGATAGCCTCATGTAATGCTGGTTGTAGACTTTGTTTGAATATGTCTTGGATCTCTCTATCTATCATGGGGCTAGTCATATTTGCCAATATATTTTTATATCACAAGACATATTCTTCTATAGGCTCATTGGATTTGTATTTAAGTTAAGCCACTTGAGCATATGAAACCTTATCATTGATGTTGATTGAAAAGTGTGTTAAAAACATATCTTTCAATGGATTGATTGCAATGATGGACTAATTTAGAATAGCATAGATCCAATGTAAGGCATATTCCTTTAGACTATGTGGGAAAAACTTAGTAGGGAGCCAATCATTAGACATAGTCTAAACATGATACGTATAAATCTTATAGATGGTGCTCTAGGTCACCCTTACCATCATACAAAGTAAGATTAGGTGCCATGAATATGGATGGAAAAGAAGTTGCCACTATGTGTTGTGTCAAAGGTGTATTTAAAAGATCATGAGAATCCAAGGCATGTGATGGACTAGTAGCACTCTATTGAAGATGTAACACCTTGGCTTGTATATCATGGATACCATGCACAAGGGATTGTACATATAGAGAGAAGAACTATTTATAGGAGGTTTTGCCATTGTTTAAGGTTGTTGAGTAAAAAAGGTTGTTGTACAAGTTGAGTTGCCCCTAAAGTAGATGTAACAATATTATTATCTGAGGGAATAGAATATTGACCATTATTTGATTTGTTATTTATTTTCATTATATATTACAAAATTTGTGCATGATCATGGGGCTATTTCCAAAGTCTATCTATGATATAAAATGTTCATTCTTAAGTGGGGAAAAGTGTCATGATTCCCATCTTGTGTATCAGTTTGATCTATATTATATTACTCATGCTTGAATGTATTATCATTGAAATCTACATAATCAAGATGTGAAGGATTAATGATGGGTGTTGTAACTGGTCCTTTTTATATATTATAAGCTCGAATGGAAGGAATCTGAGTATGTTCAATAGGATTACCACTGAGCCTAACACTTCTTATTAAAGAAAGAGATAAATTTTTGAGATGGCATATATAAAATAAAATGAAATAGTGATACTAAAATAGTATATGTATATGTATATGTATATATATATATATATATATATATATATATAATCTAAAAAGCCTAACACAACCAAGGGAAGTATGAAAAATAAGGGTACAAAACCTAACAGCATCTAGGACTAAGGTTTGGGTAGTAGTCAAAGTAAGTTGGGTTCATCAAATGAATTAATAGGGTTTATGGAGTGTAATACATAGGTTATTAAAGGTTTTGAGTACATTAAATTAGGGTAAAAATATGTAATAAATATAGCTAGTGATTTATGAAAGAACTAAGTTAAACTAATATTTCTAATAATAGTAATAAAGGAGAAAAATTAATATTTAGTTGGAAACTACCTGAGATGAAGGATATGGAGGATAAAAATAGGTACAAGAGATGGTTTGAGTGTCAAAAATATGATCCAAATGTCAAAACCCTCTTAGATAATAGATCCCTACCTTAGATGGTAGCATTGTGGCACTAGTGTCCACTTATGGCACAAGTGTCCTCTATGCAAGAACTATTCTAAGCTTTTGGGAGTACTTGTGTCTGATTCTAAGTCTACCAAGACTATTCCTATGAGAATTAACCCTTATTCATTGTCTATGACCTATTATGACTAATTTTTTATACAAATCCTCTACCTCTATATGACTATGGAATTTAAATTGGCACAAGTAATAAATGTTTGGTGTTAGTTGGGTAGGCTGGACATCTTCAATACCCCACTATGATGAGAGTTGACTACATACCAATACTCTGAGAAGGGATCAATCCTGATATATTTCTTCCCACCTAAGTTCTAGTGTAAGTGTAAGTGAAGGTAGTATGAATTCTAGTTTGAGTGCTTGGAGTGATGCTTGAGATTGTAAATCTAAGTACTTTGAGCTTAGGAAGGTTGTAGATGATTGTATGTATAAATAGGTAAGAATAGGGATTAATAACCTTAATTGTGAAAAAATTATTTTGAGCTTGATTGTGTGTATTTGCATTTGATTTCCATCTAGTGAATAATGTAATAAAGTCATGTATATATGTTGGTCTAGTGCATGTCCAAGGTTTGAAATAGGTCTAGGCTGACCCTAGGTACTTAAGGAATTAAAAAGATATTAGTCATAGCTCAAAAGAGGGAAAAGGAAAATAACATCCAAATAGGACAATAGCATTGTGGTGTTATTTTCCACTTTGCGCTAGTGTTCAAGTGGAAAAACTTGAGACACTAGGGGCCTAAATACCTAAGGAAAGGTTTGGGATTGAATTTGAAATGTTTAGGGAGGTATGTGGCCCACATGAAAGCTAGATAAGTATCTAAAAATTCCCTACAATAGGTCTAGTACTAAGATATGGATGGGTGGTCTCAAGTAACACTCTTGACATTGAAGTGTCATTTTTATATGATTGCATTAACACATATTACAATTCATAGATAAAATTTGTGATTCCATTGATTTCATTTGAAGAATATTAAAATGATATTTCAATAACATTTCCTCTCTAGTATTCTCTCTTTATCCATATATATATATATATATATATATATATATATATATATATATATATATATATATATATATATTTGTAAGCAAAACTAAGGGGTATTTATACATGACCTAACCCCTATCCTTAGGTTACATCGTTAATACAATAGAGATGACTAGCCAGTGACTATTTCAAAAAAAATTCATGGTGATTCATTACAATAAAGTCATTTTAAATTAATCTTAACAACCCCTATATACTTTCTTCATGATAGATATTCATTCTAATGCTCCTATTATCTTACAAACTGGTGTTAGATTCATGATTGGTTAGCCTTATCCAATGCTTATGTGAGTTGTTTCATAATTGTTTCCACTTCCTTCACCCTTTTCTAAGTCTTGCACTTTAGTTTGAGTCCTACATCTTTTATTTCTCCTTATTCTTTGTACCTTATCTCGCACAACTCATTGTTTCATGATAAGGTCCTCCTCTCCTTTGTCTTCCATGCCTCTTCCATGCCAAGGTATTTTGTGCCATTATCATGCCCTTGCTCTTCTTACTATGGTCCAAAACCCTTAGAATATATAAATACAACAATTAGGGTCTAACATCACCCCTACTAATATTATAGTCCATCCCAAACTATGTTTAATATTCTTTAGATACCAAAAATTTAGGTCTTGTTTGTTGCACTTGTGTTTGATCTCTTCCCATTGGTTGAGTGTAGTCTAAAGATTGGAAGTAATCACTAATACCTCACCACCTGTTCACTTCATCTCTTTAGGATGATTTAGGAAATCATCTTTTTGAGTCATCAAAATCTCAAGTTGAGAATTTATAGCTTTTTTGGCATCCTCAAATGACCTGACTTCCACCAAAACTTTCCCTTAAAGTGATGAAAATTAGAATAAGGTTTTTGGTGATGGGAACTTATTTTTTTCACCAATTCCTCCACATCTTATAAAACCATGGCATATTGGGTTATATCTCTGATTTTTAGTGCATTCTCAACCAACTATTGGCATCATTTCTCCTTAGGCTAAAGTCGTGCTTCCAAAATTTTATTTAGTTGTTCCAAGTTTACAAAATCCCCATTTGTAATGGGAGTAATGTCACCAAATTTGGTCAAAAAAAATTTGTAGACATCTATGGCCTCCATAAATTTCTCTATTGCCCACAACTATTCTTATATGGGTTTCATTTAGTTCTTGAATTTATTGAGGAAAAGGTCCACTAGTGTCTCCAATTTATCGATGGATTCATTGATGAGATAAATACCATCAATAAGTGCTAGATCATTTTTTAATATCATCTGACAAAGGCATAGCATCCTTAGTCGATATGACTCAGTTATATCATGTTGGTGTTTGAGTATCTCTAGTTCTTCTTCAATTTTGTGCCTTTTCTTATGATCCTCACTATACATCTAAATAACCTATCGATGTTTGTGAAAAATATGGATAACATCATTTATATGGAGAATATTTTGCCTATAGACCCCTAGGTAAAATTTTATAAGGGCTAAGCATGATTGAGATGTAGAACATTTAAAGGGATCCACCCAAAGTACATCTTGTATATATGTCCCCTTCAAGCTTAAATCTATATTGTCTTTAATAAGATCAAAAATACCTTCATTGTAGTATATATCTATAGAAAATGATAATCCATGCTGAGTTTTAATGGTGGATTTATTTTTAGGAAAATAATCTGACATATAAATTTGCTCATTTGGGATGCATTCATAGAATAGGGCATGACTAGGAAGGTCATCATTACCCTCATTTGTTTATTTTTGCTCTTCCACCTCTTCCATAGGATCCTTTCCCTTATGAGTTTTGTGATCTAGATCTATAATTTCAAGACTCTTTTACCATTAATTTCTTGTGATGACACCTTGATCCTATGTACAAGGAGTTTCCTCTCTTCCTCCTTCTTCCTTAAAAGGCTTTGGACTCTCAATGTTCATCTTTGGATCCTCAAAATCATGTTGTTATTTATTATAATCAATAGACACTTCTAAAAATGTTTCACCTAGTTTAGAGATCACCACTTTAGGCACCAAAATCTCTCACCCCAAATGGAGAATTGATTGTTGTGAGGTAGTGATTTCATACTTCATTTGTTTTATAGGTGACTCCTAGGATTTTTTTGGTGATGAGGCCTACCTTTGTCATTTGGGGTTAGCCCTAGGTTATTCTTCCTGTGACTTTATTAAACAAGTGGCTTCAGGTCTTGTAATTTTCTCTTTTTTGTATGCCCTTCCTTTTTCTCATTTTCTAGTTGAGGAGGGAGGGATTATTTATTTATCTCCTAGATTCTAAACATTTTCTTCCTAGGATTAAGAATATAGTAAAAAAAATCCATTACATGATTATCTTAAAATGATAAATATATGTTTTACCTAATTCATGCCCCTATGTGTATGCATCCTTTCCTAAATAGACATATAAATTATGAAGAGTGTTAACCTTGACATCAATCTTTTCAGCATCAATGTTTATCAGGTATGTACCTGGAATGTAGTTAATAGAATTAATGAAAAATTTTGTAGTGAAAGCATAGGGAAAATTGATCCATACTGACAAGTTATCAATGCTTTCCATCCATATCTATGTGAGTGAATAATGTTTCTTAATAATAAACTTAGCCTAGATTCCCAAATATATATAGGCAAATCTTTGGGTATGTGCCACTCATTCCAAAAATATTCCTTTATACCCAAAATCCAACCCTTCATCTTAATTTTGTAATAGGGTGTGATGGTGCCTAAATATGTAAACTATTTGAATCTTTTAGCATGGGACTTGCATTCTGGTCTGTAGACCCACTTAAGTTCTTTGCTGAAATACTCTAGAACACTAATCTCATAAAAATAAAGTAAAATCAAAATCACACCCTAGGGAAACTTATGGTTAGGGGGTCAATGGGTATTCTTTGTATATTCTTCAATTATCTTAGCAAAATACTAGAGTAATTATATGTAGTCCCCTTGGCCATTTGACTTGTGACATAGAGGTGGGCCATATCCACCTCCTTTCATCTATCCATAAACTCCTAACTTTGTCATGGACAAATATGCAACTACTCTAATAGTGAGATCTAAAAGACTTATAATGTACATGGCATGGACTTCTTTTTATACTTTAGCACCACTACTTGTTTTTCAATCATGTCTTGATCATTAATTTCCACACTAATATTAGCTCTCAAACATATTATCCCTATTAATTTGTTGATCTATTTGGAAGTAATCCTCATTCTGCATCCTAAATCATAAATGCAATCCTCATGGATGCATGAAATTAGAAACCAAATCACCTCTTGATGTTTCCTAAAGTATGGCAGTTGGAAAAGTTGAAGCACGCCTACATGCTCCAACAAATTTTGAACTATGAAATCATAGGTGTCCTCATTATTTTTATTTGGTGCTCAATCAAGTAATCTCCTTACAAGTCACCTTCATTCCTATATTGTCGATGATTCTATTTAAGGACCTGACAAGTGGAAACCTTATATTTTCAATTATCCTTATGTAAAACCATCTTTGATTACTATGTTTCCTCTATTAAAACTAAAGGTGGAGGTGGCCTTTTAGAAGCCTTATTCCATGCATGCATTATCTCTAATGCCTACATAACATATATATCTTCCACTAGCTCTGCCAAGTTTTTGCCTTGCATGTCATGTACACCAAAACCTTCTTCCTAGATGAAAGTATTACTTCTTTCCTCTACAACCTCGTTCTCCTCTACTTATTGGATTACAAGTAATGGGTCTCTTTTCCTGGTTAACTTTTGCTTTGGCCACATCACCAATTGGGGTGCCCAAAGGTTAACATATGACTAACCAATTATCCCAAGTGAATACATTTTTTTTTTCCAAATTCAAAATACTTTTTCCTTCCTTCTTTAACCTCCTTCAATGGTAAATGTAGCATCTATAACCTGAAACACACTCACACATACTCTTGCAGTCATGTTTTCACTCCTCTTTCTTCAAATGATCTTCACCTCAACCTCTAATTCAATTTTTCCATTTAAATTATGTAAATACACCTTATTTTCTCTATGTTTAAACACTTTTTCTAGATCTAAAATATTTTTAAGTATTCAATAGTAAAAATGAGAATGAGAACCCTCTAGGCCTTTTATAGATAGGATTTTTTTACATTAACTAACTCTCCACACCACCATCCATCACTTCAATAATTAATACTATAAAAAACATACCATGGAATCCATTTGAATTTATTTCCATTTATACCACAAATTCATAAATAAATGAACATCCCACCCTTCATTTGAAATTTATTGCACCTTTCTCGTAATGTATGCCAGTTGTCATAAAAAAAATCATGGGAATTGCCTTATCCATTTTATAATGGCATATCCTTTTCCATATTTGACCCACATTTCTAGGTCATGCACCACCTCATTCATGCCTTCATCATGCACCACCTCTTACATACCTCCTTCATGTGCCACTTCTTGCATGTCTCCTTCACGTGCCACCTCTTGGACACTTGTTATGTAAGATTTTCTTTAATCACTCATAATTCTTGCCAACATTTTATTTACACACTTTAACTTAATTTATTTATCTATATTCAAACTTAATCCACACTAAAATATGTGCATGGTCCACCCCAACATAAGCTAGTGAGATTCATGTGTCAATCAAATAATAGTGATAAATGGTAGAGTTATGAATACAAAAGAACACTAAATGTGCTAAAGGAAACCCAAAAAAAGATGTAAAACCAATGTGACACTTATTTGAAAACAAAACTAAGTCCTAAACTAAACTATTGGCATACGCCTTATTTACCAAGCTTAAAAGTGTTACATAGAATGGTAGGGCTAGAGTTGACTACCATTAAAATGGTTTGGAAGGAATTAGCCATCTAACCTTTTTAATTTCCAATCACTTGTTGGATGGATATAATTAATAATAAATATACCATTCCAATGGATCTACAATGTACCTAGATGGCATGTAAATTTTGAATCATAGATAAATGCATGCATACCAAGATGAAGAACTTTTATTTTGATATGTTGGTTATCATGCCATGCTTTTTATTTTTTCTTCTCAACCCCTTGAATCTAGTGTGAGAGAATGAATGTTTCATCTAATTGAATTAAAGCATCTAAGTGATCCTTTAGATATCCTTCTTCATCTAATATACCAATGCATTAAATATGCAAGGAAGGTACAAAGAATTCCATTGATAAGACTACTTCGATGCCAAAGACAAAGTCAAAGGGAATATTTTTGTTCAAAATTTTATATGTAGATCAGTAAGCCCATAATACCATTGAAACATAATCATCCCAATTAGTGAAACCAATACTAGAAATATTAGTCAATGTATTACCAAGGACCTTGTTGAAGGATTCATTTGTACCATTGGCTTGAGGGTGATATATGTGGTCTTATGGTGTGTAATCATAAATTTAGCTAAGAGGATGCACATTGTTGCATTGAGAAAGTGAGTTCAATGATCATTGGTTAGACTTAATGGGCATCCATATCATGTGATGATACATTCCCATATAAATCTAGTAGTGGTAGTAATAAAACAATCCCATGTGGGCACTGCTTCAACCTATCATGTGAGATAATTTATGATAGTAATGATATAACATGTGTCAGTCTATCTCATAAAAAGTTGAATGGGGAAAATAAAATTAATAATCACTGGATGAGGGGGCATGGCATCTCATTGTTTTGGTTTACCTATGCACTAATATATATATATATATATATCACATTGGCATGCATACTATTGTGTCCCAACATACCCCCATTCAAATTTTTAAATAGGGAACCACTTTTTCAAGTACCCTTACTTTTTTTGGGATCAATGGGGTGACCTAAGCTTGTTTTTTAAAAATTAAAATAACATACTAAAACTTCTATTATTTCAAACCAAAGCTATGCTTAGTCTTGTCTCAAGTTACATCTCCATCCTTTAGTTTATTTCATTCATGTCTATCTAAGGTTTTTTAAATTATAATGATTCATGAATTTCATTTGTTTAATTTAAAAAGATGTTGGTTTTTTCCTCTTTTAGACTAATTGACTTGTGTGTTTGTCAAAGTTTCATTGCTTTGTGTTCTATTTTATGTAGATAATTCTTTACTTAGATATCTTTCTAATTTTCACTCGGACACCTATCAAGTCACAAAATATTGCCACATGTCATTTAATCACTCTCTTAGAGATCTAAAGACAAGCCAAGTATGATTTATACTTCAATTTTCTAAAAGGTTTTATGTCATTCACATGCCACAATCCTTCTCACCTAATGACTAATAGACTAAAGTTTAGTGTATGAAAATCTTAGGGATAGAAAAGAAGTGATAGCCATCCACATGTGATGATCCCACTCACCCAGTGAATCATAGACTAAATTTTATTATGTGAAAGTCCTAGGGCTGGAGTAAAACCTATTTTAAATGTGTCATGATCCCATAGATCCATAACTATCAAAGTAATATGAGATGTTTCTAAGTCTCTCATGCGAGTGGAACATCAAGATGTAGTTGTGTATAATCATATTACTCACATGGAGCCTACACATTGATGTAAAAGAGTATGACACTCTTGGGGCCAATAGATAAACATAAACCATCCACATGCCATGATATTGTAAGCTTGAGACAATATGAAAATAAGTCAGCAAAGAACAAGCTTGAGTAGAGGAAGATAAATGTCACCAAGTGTCAAATAGAGGTGATAAAGCATTTAGATCAAAATTAAGAGAATCCATTTGGCATTGAGGACTAAAAAATGGGATGACACTTCACTAGGAAAATTTAGAATACAAAAATAGAAGAAATCAAAGAAAGCTAGGGTCGTTGGTGCCATTAATCCACATGAATTGGCTGAATAAGTGCATTCAATTTAGTAGATGTGAATAATCTAAAAACATTGTATTCAATTAGTGAAGTCAATAAAATATACATTTAAATCTAAAAAATAGCTACTAGTGTGAATTCAAGCTCTCCTATGACCAATAAATTCCATAGTTTTAGAGAACTAGAGCTTTGAAGTAAAAAAAAAATGTCTCTACTTTATAACTTTTACCACCCCCTCTGCATATTCCAAGGTAGGACTTGAGTAGTACATGGATACGAGGTTAAACAAATCTAACCTCAACTATGAATTCAAATATTATTGTTTATATGGGAAGAAGTCAAAGCAATAAAACCCTATGGCCCTAGAGATAAACTCTCAAATTTTATGTGAAGATATAGCGAGGACCTGATGGTAATAAAATCAATATGCCTACATAATGTTACAAAAAAACCTGAGATAATGCCCTACATTGAGCTAATATTTTATTTATTTGTAAATATTCACGTTTATGGCAAAATCCTATATTTTGGTCAATGTAGCACCCTAACAATGTATATTAGTGGACTTACCTTTGAAAAATACTATAGGCTTCCTCCATGAAATGGCCTATAATCAATCCCTAGTTAATTCATGGATGTATGTAAACAATGACACAAACAAGTTATGGGAATGGGGTAGCAACCTTAGTGCCTTCACATTCAAGAACCTTATTTATACTATTCCCATTTCCATCTTTAGGCCTAAAATCTAAATTGTTATGTTTTTTCTAAATTGAATTTATGGTTTCTCCAAAATAACCTATGTCAATGAGGATTGGATTCCCTTGTTGAAAACCATACTCACTTCAACCAAGGCCATGGATATTAGCAAGATATTTAGTGCCAATTTTATCATCCAAGTCCTCAATTTAGCAAATAAACTAGATGATAAATTTTATATGATGTTGTATTTGGTAGACACCATAGCAGGGAATATTCACTTAACTTTTGAGGAAACCTGGGAGTCATAAGTTGAGTATCCTAAGAATTGAATTTGCAAGGAATTAAATATTATTCATATACACAAATTTAGGAAGAATATAACTAGACTAACCTAGACATTCTACCAATGGCATACCAAGCCATTTATGGAAAAGGCATACCCAGATTGTCTAATCAAATTCAAAGAACCATAGAAAATAGTGATGACTATTAGATCTATCCATACTATATGGTCATTAGAATAGAGGAAACAAAGGTGGTAGAGAAAAAAAATATATCCCAACTAGTTGATTCTATGGATGTTAGACTAAGATGTTTCAAACAAGGATTTTCCCACCCACCTCCCATCAGCATTAGTAGGATCCATTACACCAGATAGGAGCATTTACCTCTAGTGGTCAAAATTAGAACACACTATGACTACAAGTGGGCACCCTAAAAGTAATGGGATCTAAGGCAAAAGGTCAAGAAGCACTTAAATATAGTTAGGGGAAAGGTGAATATTGATTATGGCCATGTATCATATCCATATGATGAAGTATTCATAAATGATTTTAATGATATAGATGTCCACATAAGAATTAATTAGGTAAATATGTCCATAATGGTAGCTACACACATGCAATATGATCTAAAAACCACTAAAGAAGAGGCCAAGAAAATTGAGGTAGAGCATTAGGTTTCAATACCCCCTTAAGGATCCTTCATATAAGTACCTAGGGACAAGAACAATTCAGTCCATTAGGACAAGCACCTATGGGAAGTGGATGGGAACACATCCAAGGATATCCCCAACATCCTATTTGAGTGGTCACAATTATAGAAACTACCCTGGTGTCCACCCTTCCTCAGTTAGTGGCCACTACTCTAGGTATAGAAATTATAACTCAATTTAGAGGACCATTCTCTATGTTTCCCTTTTTTCCACTCACAATAGAACAATAGGTGAGTCTACCATCTTTCCTCCCACCTATTTTTGGTTTTAATCCATTCATATCCCCAATCCAAACCATTGCACTACCACCTCCATCAATATCCCCTTCCCTTGGACAAGTATTCACTTCCCCAAGCTTACCCCCAATAGTCACTAGTGCTTTCACCTCATCACCATCCATTTCCCCATAATATGCACCTGATTCTATTTAAAACCTTCTAGCATCAACTTCTTGATAGAATTTAAATCACATCAACACATAAAATCTACCATAAGGTAAATTTTGTGTCTATAGTAGATAGACCACAAGTATTTTATTAATAATCAAAATAGGTACATAGAAAGGGTGCCAATATGTCATTAAACCTTTTACACCATCAAAAATGAATATATATGTTTTAACCTATGACTGATAAAACCCAATTACCCAAATAACCTATCTCTATGGGAATTAAACCTATAAGATGGTTTTATTATTAACATAAAACAAAAAACCAAACTAAGTAAATATGACTATGTTTATTTAAGGGGGTGTCTTTATAAATAAATATGCATGCCCCTTTACTATTTATTTATTATTAATGACATAAACTATAGTTAATACTTTGGAAAAAGTCCTAAAAAACCCCTCATGATCCAAATTCAGTTCTTTGGACACATGCCAAGCATTTTTTTGAATTTTTTGAATCTAATTATGTCAAGGGGTTTTGTGAAGATATTAGTTATTTGATCAATAGTTGGTCAATATATTGAATCAATAACTTTATTTGACACTATCATTCATATATAATGATATTTGACATCCATATGTTTTTTTTTGGCATGAAATAATGAATTTTTAGACATCTTGATTGCACTTTGATTATCAATGTACAACTATGTAGGAGTAATCTGAGAATTTTAAATATCATCAAGAATGCAACATAAATAAAAAATTTATCTAGAAAAATCCCATGTTATGATGTATTCTAATTATGATGATGAATTTTCCATTGTATCCTACTTATTACAACACCATGCAATGGTAGCTGAACCCATATGTATAGTATACCCTGTTGTGGAAATTCTATCATTCACACATCTGCCAAAATTTGTATCATGATACCCAACAAGTTTTAAGTTATTTTTATGGTCATACTCAAGGCCATATGTTTTAATTACTTGAAGGTAATTAAGTACTCTTTTTTTTTCATACCAATGAATTTATCTAGGCTTATGTATAAACCTAGACAAAATTCCAAATACAAAGGATATATCAGGCCTGGTAGTCATCAATTATATCAAACCTTCCACTAACTATCAATATTTGCTGCCATCAAAAAAGGCACTACCATCATCCTTAGACAATGTAAAGTTACTTTCCATGGGAGTGAGGGCAAGTTTGTAATCATTCATGCCAAACCTCTTTAATAACTTATAAATATACCTAGTTTGTGAAACGAAAATACTTTAATCTTTCTGAGTAACTTTTATGCCAAGGTAATAGTGAATAAGTCTAATATCTTTCATCTCAAACCCATCTTTCAGTTTCTTCTTCATAGAATTCTTGTGGTTTTCATCATTTCCTATGATAAAAAAGTCATCAATATAAAGAACAATAATTACCAATTTTTCTGTGCACTCAACTATAGAGTGTATCATCAGATTCACTACACGTAAAGCCAATTTTATACAAGTAGGAATCCATTTTTTTATACCAAGACCTAAGTGCCTATTTAAGCCCATAAAGATCTTTGATTAACTTACACACTTTGTGTTGTGCACGCACTTTCTCAAAACCTTGGGGTTATTTCATATATACTTCTTCCTATAAATCACCATTTAAAAAATCACTTTTAACATCCATTTGATGTATTTTACAACCATTTTATGATGCTAAGGCAAGTAACATACAAATAGTGTGCCATTTGGTATTTTGTGCAAACATTTCCTCATAGTCAATTCCTTTTTATTGTGCATAACCTTTCTCAAAAAGCCTTACCTTATATTTATCAATGAATCTATTTCATTTATACTTGACCCTATAAACCCATTTTCATCTAATGGGTTGAACATGTGGAGGAGGATCAAACAAAACCCAAGTATTATTGTTAAGAATGGCATCATACTCATTTTTCATTGCATTTTGCCAAACTTGTTCAGTAGAAGCTTCCTCAAAAGTGGATGGCTTAGTGGAAGAAGTAATAATAAATACTGCATCATTTGCCTATTTATGAGAACTCCTAGGAACTGTTATACCAAATTCATCTACTTTCAAGTTTAAAAAAGTACTTTGAGCCCATTTTGGATACTTGTCAAAATTGTTAAGATTAGGAATTCCAGAATTTTCTTCATGTGCACCATTTTAAGTAAGACTTAGATAATTTTCAAAATTTTCTAAGTCATTATTCTATGAAATACATGAGTAAGTAAAATAAATAGATCGGATACTTGTTTCATACCATAATTGATGAGATTTATCCTTGTTATTCAATCCCTTAATGCATTTTTTAATCTTTCTCTCTAACATGTCAAATTGTGAGTCAATAGCTACAACATTCATATTACCAAATTCCTCAAATATCATATCCGTACTCACTTTGAATTTACTTGTATCATGTGCAAGTAAATGATACCCCTTTTTATTTTTTGAATACCCAAGAAAGATGCATTTTATACTTCAAGGGTCCAACTTAGTTATGTGTTTAATAGGAACTAAAACAAAGCAAAGACATCCAAAAAAATTCAAGTGTTTAACTTTTATTTCAAACCCATGCCGAGGCTCATATGGAGTTTTACCTAAAAATGCAGCTATAAGGGACCTATTTTTTAAATAAACTATATTACCAATGGCTTCAACCCAAAACTTATCATCAATTTATTTATAGTGCAACATATCTTGAGTTGTGCCCACTAAATTTTTGTTCATTCATTCAAAAAATCCATTATGTTATTGAGTATAAGCATTATTTTATTATCACTAGATTCCATGTTCCAAATATTAATCTAAAAATTCATTTGAATTATACTCACGACTATTATTTGAATGAAGAGTAGTTAATTTTAAACCTATTTATTTTTCAACTAAGTGTAACCATTCAACAAACTTAGTGAAAATAATTGATTTGATTTTCATAAAAAATACCCAATTCATCCTATCAAAATCATTAATAAAGAACACAAAATATCTGCACCCTCCAATGGATGACTTCTTCTGTCACAATCATCTCTATGAAATAATTGCAAAAATCTGTTAGCTCAACAAGAAGAATTCTTAGGAAATTTTTCCCTATTCTATTTGCGTAAAACACATGATTCACAATGAATAATATCTTTGTAAAAAGTGGGAAAATCATTCACCATGCCATATCATTGTAATTCCACCAAAGAGTGAATATTCAAATGTCCATAGTAGAGATGCCACAAACATTGTGTAGACATTGTACTTATATCTCTATCAATAATTATTGCTAGTTTAACTATGAAAAGAAGAACTCTAAAATGTAAATGAACCAAATTTCCATCCTCATAACATGTATACATTATTATGTGTCCATATTTGACTAATTAACTATAAATGAGCCCATTTTCAATCACAATTTGATAACCCTTCTGACGAATAGTTACCAAAGAAATAAGATGTCTTTGTAATGTGGGAACATACCAAACATTCTCTAAGTATTGATAGAACCATTATGAATTATAATTTGAATAGACCCAAGTCCCTATGGAGTATGCATAGACTTATCTTCCAAGGATATTAGAGTGAGAGATGCTTCTTTGAAAGTCCAAAATAAGTCTCACCTGAATGTCATGTGTTTGGTTACACTTGTATCTAAAACCCACATATCTATGAACTCATCTCTAGCCTCATATTCCATATAAGCAATGTTCCTTATAACAATGAATGTAGATTCATGAGCAATATTACCTGATTCATCATATTCATGGTCAAAATATTGAGCAAAGTTAGACTTAGTCACTTTTTGTGGCATTTGTATTTTGTCAAAATGAATCATATACTACGAAGAAATGTGACCAAATTTTTCACATCTATGACATTGAATGTTTGATCTACCTCTACATCTACCTCTATATGAGTTGTGACCACGTCCTCTATCTCTCATCTCATTTGAATGAGAATGGATATAATGTTGATTAGAATGGTTTTTATGATTATATCCTCTACCTCTTTTTTGAAATCTTCCTCCTCTATAACCTCTACCCCCTCTATAGTTTTGTTAACTAGAAGAAGAATAACTAGGATTGGACTATGTAACATGGGCTTCTTTGGTTTTCTTGGATTTTTTATGTAGAGAAAGGTCATATTGAATAATCAATTTAGCTAGTTTATCAAAAGTTATGTTATTGATCTTGTTAGATACATGAAACATTTCCAAAAAAAAATTATAGTACACATGTATTCCTTTCAATGTAACAATCACAATGAGATCATCATCAAGTTTAACAAACATAATATTAATATACTCAGTATTAATATTCCAACTTAGACATGTACTCTCCTATACCCCCATCTTCCTCTAATGATAAAATAAACAACTACATATGTATATATATTCTTATGCTTTGGCTTTTTATCATACAAGTTAGATAAAATCTTCCATGTAATGTAACTATGGGGAGAGTTTTGAATATGAATGTAAGCATCTCTAGTGCAACAAAACGTTATTAAAGTTAGGGCTTTATAATCATGAATATTGAAAATATCAAGTTTAGGTTATTTTGTAGGCAACAAAGGATTTTCATTCTTCACAACATCTCATAATTCATTGAAAACTAATGAAACTTCCATTAAACATTTCTAATCAGTGTAATTGGAAATTGTTAAATGATCACTATCTGAAAGCAAATTTTGAATTTTTAACATTTTGAAATGAAATTAAATGCAAAAAATGAAATAAAAACACACTCATAATAATACTTGGCACAAAATAATGCTTCTACGAGGTGTTTCACATAACCTCCATGTAGAGAAAATGAAATATTTTTGATGGGTTTTGTACTTAAACTCACTAAAAAATAAAAATGTACGCCCTTATTTCACCAATTACACCCTTATTTCACTAATTTCACCCTTATTTCATTAATTAAACCCTTATTTCACCAAATAAACATACAATTATTCTTTTTACATTAACTATTTTCACTCTGTTATACACTTTACAATATACAAAACATGTAAAAGATTCCAAAAATGGAATGTTCCTCCAAAAAGCAAATTGACCAAAAGTGAGATTTGAACCCTAGACTTCCAACTTCAAAAGGTTTATACAAAATAAGCCTTTCCAATTTTTCTATGAGCCTTTTCAAGATATATAAAGAGAAATTTATATTTAAGCCTACCTTTTGTCTCTATGAAAAAAATTTAAAAATTACTTTGCCAAGTAAAATTATTCCATCCGTGAAAATTTTGGAAAGAGTTAAATATGATTGATATTTAGTGGACCTCCCAAACCCTAATATTTTATCAAAATACATCAAAATACTTTTAAAAATGAAAATTTATTTGCCCTATTTAATTCCAACACCATGCCTAGCCAAGGATACCATAGCTTCTCAAAAAATTATTGAAACTCTTCCACATCCATATAAGGCTATACAAATCTATATAGGGATGTACTACAATAGGTTTTGATTAGTTTTAGGTTGATAATGCAGGAATTTTCTACAAAATGATGATGGTTGGAGTGTTTGGATGTTATGGGTGTTGTACAAGTCAAAATATAGGTTGTACAAGCTCAAAAAAAAATCTAAAAACTTCTCAAGTTGTTTAATATCAAATTACTAGCATATAAAGTCTCAAAATGATAGAAATAACTAGTATATTCATCTCAAATTTACTCCACAAACTTATGGAGTTCATACCATATTGTTACAGGGGTTTTTATTCTTGAAAAAAGCTATACAAATAGTTTTTTTTGTTTATTTGGGTAGAATTTTAAGAATTTAAATTGAAAAACAAGCTTTTAGAGAAGGATCAGGCTCCAAAATGGAGGAAGATTATTTTGGCGCTTCTTGGGCATACATACAAACAAAATTAAATTTTCAATGTATTTAATTTATATATACTCCAATCACAAGCTTTAAAAAATGTATTTGAAAAAAATAATATTTGACTAATTTTTCAAATTTTAACATCAAAGTTGAATAAAGGGCATACCTTTTGTTGAATAAAATTATTAACTAAAAACTTGATTTCACATGAACCTTCCTTGCCCAATCACATGAATTTATCTTTCACCTCATCTTTTACCTGAAATCACCATGCTTTATTTTACCATGCTCTGATACCATTGATAGCATTTGAATCACATCAACATATAAAATTCACCATAGGGTAAATCACAAGAATTTTATTAATAACCAAAATAGGTATATATATAAAGGGTTTCAATATGTTCTTAACCCTTTTACACCATAAAAAATGAATATATAGGGTTTCACCTATGACTGATAAAAACTAACTACTCAAATAACCAACTCTCTATAGAAATTAAACCCGTAAGGTAGTTTTATTATTAACATAAAACATAAAACCAAACTAAGTAAATATGACTATATATAATTAAGGGGGTGTCTTTATAAATAAATATGCATTCCCCTTTATAATTTATTTATTATTAACAACCTAAACTATAGTTAAGACTTTGGAACAATTCTTAACACTTCTAATTCTATCGCCCCCCCCCCCTTGTATACAAGATGAAGTAGGGAGATCCTTCAGTTTCTCCTTAGATTACCCCCATCAAAGGAGACCTCATAGGAAAATTTAGATGGGAGATTGGAAAAAAGAAGAAGTTCTAAAGCATCATAACCTATAGAAATAATATATAATGAAAAGGAGTGGTTTATCAAGGAGGAATGGGATGATAAAATAGAGACATCATTGTCTGAAATCATTAGTTAGACCATAAAAAATGATCTTGATGATGAATGGTTATCAAAGGAGGCTTAGTTAGGTGACACTGAGATCCTAAAGACTAGTTCAATTCTAACTAAATTATTTTAGGACCTAGATGAAGATAAAGAAGATGAAGCAGAGTCTAAGCCCCTGACTTCTACACATGGGAAATTAATGAACCTATCTCTAGCCTTAGCACCTCTAAGTAAAATAATGAAACCTATAGAAATATTTCCCCTAATTTCTACTTCTCAATTGGTAAGTACATAGGATCTTCATTCTTTATCTATTGTTATAATTGCTTTTATAGTTAGTGCATCTACTGTAACACTATTCTGTAAGCCTCAATCCTATCACCAGTAACCAAGGTTATGGTGTTGATGTGGGTTTTATACACACATTCATATTTTATTATGACATTGCCTCTAATGTTTTAGGATTGGTGAATACAACCATGTTAAGGCACGAGTTCAGGGTATTCAATTTATAACAACCTATTGGTGGAATAGCAGTTGAATGACATAGATTATTTACCATGGGTGAGTTGGCCACAAGTGAACATAAATATACTTGGAGTAGGTGAAAGGATTATGATTTCTAACTAAGGTGGGTAGAAATTTAAAAGAAACATAAAAAGAGGGAAAAGTAAGTCAGAAAAGGAAGGTCTATGTAAGTTTTAAGGATAAAGTATTTCAAGTCTAATATTTTAACTCAATTAGGATAGGGCATCTAGACCAATACTTTTTTAAATTTTCTATAGCACACAAAACAATCAAATATAGTTAAATATTTAAAGGGAATAAAATATAGTATACTCAAACATGCATAAATAAAATGTTTCCTAATTTCCAAATTGCTATTACAAATCTATAAGAGGATTATAATAAGCATGAAAGAGATTCTCAAATCATCTATTACTAAAAATGAAAGAATATATTCAAAAATAAATAGCTCATACATAATTTTAGGAACTAATATACCAAAATGATAGAACATCTAATCAATTTACATAATTGGAGAAAAATAGAGATCTGCACATCAAGACCAAGTCAAGCATAACTTCCTTGAATTTATTATTAATCTTAATAGCCAAAATTATCCTCCCTTTGTGAATTGGAGGTTACATGTATATATAATTTTGGTATGGATAAGGCCTCATCTCTTCAAGCTTCACTAAATTTTACAAGTCTAAAAATAAAAGCTTAAGCTCAGAATTCATGCAAGAATACATGTTACAATAATAATAGTCAAAAATAGACATTATAGCTAAAAATAAATTATGAATGTACAATAATAGATGGTGAGATAAATTCCCACTTTGATAAGAATCATGTAAATACATAGTTGTTCCAAAATTATAATATTGATGCCATGCTACTTGAATTAGCTGATGAGGATACTATAGTTGAAACTATGGTGTAGAATAAGAGTTTTGTGAGGTTAGGAGCACCAAATTTTAGATACATATGTTGTGACTTTTGAGGCTACCTCCTTTGCATTCAATGCTTCACCTAGTGCATATGCATTATTAAACTCTTTATTAATAGCCTCAATATTCAAAAGTGATGGATTTAAAATCTTAATAGCTTATGCCATAAATTTATCTTGTATACCCATAAACTTTTAAACTAAACCACTAAGGCTTCAGCTCTTGTGACCCTATCTTTAGCAAAACTAACCAAATGTATTATTTCTTTCTTGGTCTTATATACTACACCTTCCACTTCTTGTTTGAATGATTCTACAACTAAGTGGAGTAGGTTATCAAAAGTGGGTCAATTCATTAGTTCCCCTACTTAGGTGATCACCTTAGGTACCCTCAAATCAGAAAAAAAATTGTAATTCTTTAGTTTTATGACTTATAAAAACACCCAACTTCTTCATTGATCTATGCCAATTCAGGGAGGAATCCCTTTTGAAAATCACATAGTTGAGACACTAAGAAGTGTCTGTGTTGGTCATCAAGTTTAGCTGATAAAATGCCCTTATTATAGAACATTGGACCAATAATTTCAAACTTATTTCCTTTTAATTCATCATATTCCATAGTGTGACTATCTATGTTCTATGGGTTTGACTAACTACCTTGGATATTGTAATGTTAAGTAAGATGTCTTATAACTTTACAACTACACTTTGTACCTCAACTATTACTTCTTAAGGTGCCTATATGATGTTCATCTATATACATCTCTTTAAGGCCTCTTTAGTACTTTGGTGTATTTCCTTCAGTGTTGGCCAAGTAGAATCAACAAGAGTATTAAATTACTCAATGTACTATATAGGGTCATTGGGGTTCCTCTTGGGTCTTTTGGCCAATTGAAACACATTATCCCTCTACTCAAGCTATATCTTCACCTTTGTCCTTGGACTTATTATTTTCCTCTTGCTCACTCTTTTTATGGTTAAAAAATCTTTATCAAACCTCATAAAAACTATGGGGAGCTCATCCATAACTATATTCTACCTTTTATCCTATAGATTATGAATGTCCTTTACCCATTGAGAAATTATCAATTCATATTTACCTTCTCCTTGGATAATTTTTGAAGATGTAGAGGGATGAGAGGTCATAGGAAGGGAAGTGTTTATTGGGATAGATATTTTTAGCATTGAAGCACTTATTTATATGGGCACTTGTGGAAGATTCTGGCCCACTACTTTCCACAAAGATTCTTCCTTTATTGGTGTAACCTCAACCAATAATTTGGTTAACCTAGGTGTTATTTCCATAGTCATAGTTGCTTTTGGAAAAGCCTGTGATTGGGTCATGGGAAGCTCAAGTTGGGTCAAATTTCTTCTATGGGTTGGAGGTTTACTGAAAAGGGACATAGTAACCAGATTCTAAGAATGGCCCATTTTTAGATCCCCTATTAAAATTAATTCATAATTTATACTAGTAACTTGAGAAGTGGAAGATGTAATAGAAGGCATTATTGGTGGAAAACTTACAATTTGACTTCATACAATACATATAAAAGAAACAATAGAATAAACTACCTTAGATACCTTTTTTGTTTATTTTGAGGTAATCCCAGTCAAAGTTTCTCTTTATTATGATGTTCCCAAACTCAAATCCTTTGCTTTTCAAGCTCTACTTCTTCATCATTTGGCTAGAATTTTCATGTATCCAAGTCTTCTTATTATGATGTGTAGTCAACTAGAGATATTAATTGTTCTATTTACTCCTCTTCTTCCAGGTCCATTGCATCCTTTATCTCATATTATTTTTCCTTAGTAGCTTATTTAATAATAAAGAGGCCAAGAGATGGACTCTCTTCCAACTTTATGCCTTGAAAAGAGTTAGGGGAATCCTTGGGCTTCTTGTGGTAGGTCAAAATTGGTGGAGTGGAGGGTGGATGAGATGGTTTAGGGGTTGTGGTAATAATTATGGTAGGAGGTGGATAGGTATGTGATGAAGTGGAGGGTATGTAAAGTCCATGGGTTCCCTAAGGAGACCTACGAGATTTAGGAGATCCCTAGGGATCTAGAATTGAATAAAAATAAGATTTAAAGAACTCAGGTAAACTTACTTTTGTAACCATGGTAAGTGGAGGCAAGTAGTCATTATAAATATGTTCTTTCTTTGGTTGGCTAGGGTGGCTGTTGGCTTTTCCACAATTTTAGCTATTCCTAGGACTTATTTTCCTAAAGTTGTGTAAGGAATATGAGGACTAGGAACTCCTCTCAAAATTTCTTTTCTTAGCTTGGGATTTGACTACCTTTGACTTCTAGGCTAATATCCCTCCTATTATGTGGCTTGAGATTATAGATATGGAGGTTGGTCTGGTTGCTGAGAACCTCTAAGTGGAGATGGAGGCCACTATTGGCTCTATGCATTTTGGGCTTCTTCCTCTGTGGCCTTAGGATTGTATTACAAATATTGAGCCAATATCATTGATATATTCTTATCCCTCATCCTGATCCATACCTGGGAGTCATTCAAGGCATTCAATAAAATATGGTCATGGTCATAGGTTTTATAACCATAATAAACATGAACCTTCTTCTTCCCAAGGATGGTCTTCAAATAACCCCTTTATCCTTTTCTTATGGTCCCATTACCTGAATGGTACCAGATGTAAATTTTAGGTTTCCCTAGGCTTACCAATTGCTATGAAATGTGACCTAGTCACGTATTGGTGTTTCCCAGTGTTGTAAAGTGTTTTAAAGTAATAAGCCAAGTGTTTTTAGATGATTTATTTTAAAGTGTTTTAAAGTAATAAGCCAAGTATTTATAGTCAAATTATTCATTAATACTATTCAAAACTTGATAAGCTATCTCTTGTTCTGTAATGTGGTTAGGAACATGGTGAGGTATCAATAAAGGGGTAGTCTTTATTCTATCTAATTGGATGATAATCACATCTGGGTAGATCTAGTAGTCACCCATTTTGGTGAGGGCCCTTATGATATTCTCAAATAATTTAGGAATTGTTCTTACCTGCATATTCTGGTAGATGTGAGGGTATACCTCATTGCTTATTCTCTTGATGCCATTTATGTATCTATGAATAAACATGAATGAGAAGTCTTATAAAACCTTATTCCCTAGAGACTCTATGGATGGATTCCATTCTTGACCATAGGGATTGTAAATAGTTGCCATGACTACATCTAGTAGATAATACATCATATAAAATTTCCCATCCTTAGGTCTCCTATCAGGGTAGAGATTTTGAGATTTTAATCTTGTACTTATAATTTCCCCAGGGCTTCCAATTTATCTATGTTAACAAAAGGCACCCATTTGACCTAGATGTATGCAATGCTCAAGAATCCATATAATCTATTATAGTGTCATTGTAATGTAAATTCTAGGTCTAAACTTGATAATATAGTTGGTGGAAATTACTCCTTTTAGATTAAATATTTGCCCCTTTTCCATGCATTGCTTCAGTTTCCCTTCCATTATATTATACTCAAGCCACACATTAGTCGAGACCTAATTATATATAGTTTTAGGGAGAGGGAGCCTAAGATATTATTATCAATCAAATTTACACCATTTCGAAGGTATTTAAAGCCTTAAAAAAATTATGTAACATGGAAACACCTTAAGTTTGTGGATACCCTATTATAGAGGTGAATATCTAAGTTAAATGGCCAGCTCCCCTTGATGAATCACTTAGGCTCAAATGCTAATCTACAACTTGCTAGAAAAAGGGAGATAAACCTACTAAAATGGAGGTGATGCACTAAATATGATTTGACCACTACCAACTAGCTGAAATTTCACTTCAAACAAGAGACTAACCTACACATGACACTACTTCAAATATGCCTCTCTACATCAATGTTTCTCATAAAGGTTGTGAAGAATGCATGAGCTAGGAGAACTAGTAAAAAGGTCATGACATGACACTCTTGAAAATACAACTAAATAAACACTAAAACCTCATGTATACACTTTAATGGACATGTAAAAATGATTCCAAACTAAACATGAATGTTAAATAAGGACAAACATGCCAATGAAGTAAGACTATCACTTAGTAAGATCAACTAGTCAAACATGCATATTGAAACCAGTCTATGAAGAAGGTAAAACTAGACTATTATCATTGATAAAAGGCTAAAAATGGGTATGGATTCACCATACCTAGGTGGAGGATACTAACTTATCCTATCAAGGCTTAATATAGAGATAAATGTGAGAGAAGGAGAAGTGCATAGGAGAGAGATAGAGACATGTGTCCAAAATAAAATTACAATAATAAAAGAGTTTGAAACTACCCCATCAGGTCTCAAGGATAATTTTTGGTCTCCTAAAGATTATTTTTTGCTCCAAGTGGCATGGATATTTTAAGCCTTGCTTGACACCTTACCTAGCTATCTAAAACTACCCTTTGCCTTGGTTTGTGGAATGATAAGTGGCTTTATTGATGGTAAATTCATGTTGATTTACATACTTTCTCTACTATTTACACCTTTCAATTAATCCTTGAAATTTCCCTTTGACACATCACTTCATTATTTTGTTAGGTGTATAGAAGTCTCTTTGTCTCATTAGGGCAATCTTGCTTACAAGTGTCAAAATTTGAGTTTATATTTTACAATGCATTATTTATCCATGGATGTCATATTAGCATAATATCAGACCTAAAAAAACTCACTTGGAGGTTTAAAACTAACCCCAAGAACTCTCTCTTCACCAAAATCTCTCATTTGGACTCATTCTTTATATCCCTGAAAACATGCAAACCTCCTTATGTATAATAATGTATGGAGGTTATTTAGAATATGAGCACATATTTGAGGACCCAATATGTCTTTACAGTTCCATGCCAATTTTCATTTTCTATTTCTCAATGTAAATGTTCCTATCACCTTCCTAGGTCTCTCATGTCACACATACAAACCATATTCCATCACACAAAGTCCACACACAGGGCTATATGCTTGGTCTAGGCTCAATTAGTCCTAAACAGGCCTGTCCACCTTTGAATAATTTGTTTACTCTAAATTTCATGTGTAAAAAGTATGTATTAGTTGGTTTAGGTCTTAAAAATAATCCCAAAACTCATAATTCTAAATAGAGGCCTCTTGAAGTGTTTTGTAGTCTTGCATATAGGCCATTTGGCTTGCAAAACCATGTTTTCTCCCTTTTTGGCTAACTTGGAAACTTGTATAACTCATGTACCATATGTATAAGATATAAATATATATTTTTAATTTCATATAACCTTTTTCAAGTATTTTTATGCCTCTAACCTTTATTTGGAATCCAATATACACTTTGTATACTCACAAACAAGCTTGTAACCTTATATTTTTTAGCAATCTATAAAGTTGTACCTTCAACTATACCATCAAGTAAATTATTCAAGTGTCCATGAGAGTTTTTAATATCATAAATTTCATTCTTAGGCTGATTAAAACCATTTTAATCCATTATATTCATGTTCTCTCTCATTGGGCCAAATTTGGTCTTCTAGCAACCTCAAACCAATTTACAGTCTTAGTAATGGTTCAAGAATACCAAAGCTTATTTATCTATCCTAATACCACAAAGTGGAAGTTATTTGAGACATAAAAAAACTCCAAAAACCATTTTCTAACATTCACCTTTTCATGAAATATCTAAGCATAATTTGGTAGCCTTTCAGGTGGTAAATTGTGCATTTGTTAAAGTTGAGAGAGATATGAGGCATGTAGGTGAGATGCTTAAAAATTAATTAAAGTTTAAAATGATTGTTTTTTATTTTATAAACCTCATGTGATATTTTTTAATTTATATAAATGGTCATTTCCCCTCCATAATCTCTACAACCTATGTTTTATACATTGAGGGTTTGAAGTCAAGTATATCACATTGACCCTAGTTACTATGTTTACCTCCTTAGTTGTTGCAGGAGTCCAAATCTTGTTTTAAATATTTTTGGAAGTTAATATCACATTATTTTGTCTCTCATGACCTAATTTCACACATAAAAACCATCTTGCATCACACAAATTACACGCATAGGGCTATATACTTGGTCTAGGCTCAATTAGTCCTAAACAATCTTATCCACCTTTGTACTATTTATTTACTCTAAAGTTCATGTGGAAAAATGATGGAATTATAAAATATATTAAAATTAGTTTATTTATCATTTATACTTATATGTATTTCAAATTAAATATACCCTTTCAATCCAAGCAAGGCTATAAATGTCACATCAGTTTTGTGTAAACAGGGTTTCATAAGTTTGCTTTGATTACCTTTCTCTGTTCCTCATTTAGGTCTATGATATCAAATGACCTAAGAAATTTGAATTATATATCTAAAATCCAACCCCCTATAAATATTTCAATCAAAATTCTCACATGATTTAAGACTTATCTAAAACATCAAGCAAACCTGATTGTGTGTCAATAATCCCTTGGTTGTAGGTGAATATTGAGGGAGTTCTTTTAAATATCAGGATTTGAACTTGAACTTTTCAAATAGTCCAATATTAATTTGATATAATTTGAACTTCACAAAGGTTACTTCTCATTTAGTTTATTCTTTCATGATAATCTAAGCATCTTACCATTGCAGGGCTTAAAAGACTATAGGTATCAATTAGGTGTCATTTTGAATTTTAAAGTCTTCAATAGAGACCACTAAGCATCTCAAAGAATTTTATACTATTTTATATTATGTAACTCTTGTTATTACCCAATAAATTTCACTTTTACAAACACATAACTATTTTAGACTACCTTCAAACCTTCTCAAGGTGTGGTTGTAGGTAGTCATTACATAAGTTTGACATGAGATTAAGATTAATATTCTTACTCCATCATGGCACCTTGAAATCATTCAAACCATCATTAAAGGTTCACTTCTAATATCCTACAAATTCTATTGACATTTTAATGTCTTTTTCAAACCCCTATTTTCTTGCCTTTATATGTAGACCTATGTAGGAACATTAAGTTTGTGAACTCAATCTTCTTAATTCTTATTTGACTCTCATTTGACCTTCAAAACACTCAAGTGATTTCATTATCATGTACCTTCTCATTTATTGCTTGAAACTAGTTCATAGTACACACTCTCTTCTTTGTATGAACAAGTATCTTTTGTCCAAAAAGAGGATGTATAGGCTTGTACCCTATAGGTATACCTATTACTTATATGGACTGTTAGGAACATTGTCTTAAGATGTTGACACTTTGAGGTTATATCTACTCATTGTTAATCCGTATCATCTACCTCAATATCTTGTAGATTTCCTACTAACACTATATAACTTCAAGTTTGCTTATTTTGACAATACATGCCTATATATATAATTGGTTGATGTACAAGGCTTTGTATGAGAGATGAAACTTATACCCTCATATATGATTATTGATAATACATTAGGTTCATTTAGTGTTAAAGGACTATCTATGAATCTCTGATACATATTCCCATTGTCAAAACATCTTAAACAAAAACCTAGACTCATGAATGCTCACTCATAAGTCTGTAGACTTGTGAGTGACTGAAACACTATATAAATTTTGTTTGAGAGTATAGATTGGGAATTTCACTCTCATTCTCTTAGACCTATAGTGTTCAAGTTATTCTCTCATGCATATAATTGGCTTCTCATTGTCATTCAGTCCAAACATTGGTACTCAAACTTGGAGAAGGTTGCTTATGAACATATACCATGCCTTAAAAGACCAAGACACTTGGAGACTATAGATAAAGATCACATTTCAATGGAATATCATATGAATCCTATGAAATTGAGAGATCATCCATGAAATTTGAGGCACTTGAAACTTCTTTGAAAGTGACAACTCAGACAAACAAAAACACTTGTAATAGGGTTAACATATTCCATGTACTTGAGACACCACTCTTCTTTTTGAAGACACCTAAAAAGGTTGATTTTCTTTATGAAAAACACATTATAATGACTCTTTTGACCTCTAAAATCATCCCATAAAACCATTCTTATCCATAGAATTTTGAAGTGGAGAAACATGAGCAAAATCAAATCCTTCTTGAATGGACAAGGCATAGTGACATGTTATCACTCTTAGCAATTGCTCATAAAGGAGGTGACACTGATATGCAAAATAATACCACTAAATTTAATCTCATTATGACCCACAATAATTTCCAAATTTTTATCTCCTAACTTTCTCTCTCTTGGCCATATCATGCATCTGATTTTTGCCTTTTTGAGCTTATGGAGTTAGTGATGGAGAGAAGAAAGAGTGGTTTGAAAATTTAGGAACTAAAACTTAATCCAAAGCTATAATATGACCTATGTAATCCAACTAGACACTTATGCAATGTTTTCATCTAAAAATGAGTTCTTGAAGTATGTAAAAGTGCATTAAACTTCCTCTTTGGCATTAAAAATCAAGATTCTAACCATTTTATGGCATCCTAACATAAAGGGAAGTTATATAAATTATCCAAGGACCTTGGAAAGAGTCTTTTAAGTATTATTAATTTGGTGGGATTTGGCATACATGTAAATTTATCAAAAATACTCATTTCCTTATAAAACACTACCTTAAAGTCTATAAAAGAACCTTAAACTTTCCAAATCAACATGAAACATTTGTATAAATTGATTAAGGAATGAAATGAACTTGAATGACACCTAAGGACATATAACACCACTTGACCAAGTTTCAACACTCCATGACATGATTAGGCTAGTATAATGCAAAAATAATCTATTACCCCGATTTCTCCAAATAAACCTTAAATAATAATATTAAGGTTTTATGAAGAGTTTTTTAATGTTATCAAGGCATGACAAATATATGAAAAAAATTTAAAATACATGAAAATAAATTATTTTCCTATAGGGGTTGACATTTTGACTTTAGGGGTAAAAATTGGTTAATAAATTGGCAATTCACAAGGGGTAGCATGCATGTTATGCTAAATAGACCAGTAGCCTTATCCTTCCATTAGGTAATGGAGTCATTTTCACTCAGATTCAAAACTCACAAAACCTTGACCATGAAAATACAAGTTTATTTGACTTCCAAACACATTAAAAAAATACAACACACACCAAGCAAAAGGAAAAAACACAAACATGTGCTAACTAAACACTTAGGGAATACAACAAACTAGAAAGAAGCTAAATATATACAATTAACCTAAAAACAAGGTCTTCCTCTTGGATCAAAGGGGAATCTTGTATTATGTCTTGATTTATGAGAAGAATAATTCCATGAATCAAGTTGCATTTTGATCCTTAGTCTTATTGTTTTCATCTTCTCTTTGAATCTCACTCCTCTTGACATGTTCTTAAGTGAAATGATAGTAGAAAACAAATCTCATATTAACACATAATCATCATATGCTTCAAGGTTCTTCTCATGATGCTCCTTAGTTGTGACCTCAATTAATGATGCTCTATCTAGGCATGATTACACTTATGAAAGCAATAAATGCAAAATTAAATTAGAATGATAAGTAACTAGAATGATATATAGCAAAGAACAAGAGATACAAGAAACCACCTTGAAAACTTCTATTAAACTCTTTACAGAAGGAATACAATTGAAGAAACTTATTTTCTTCCACACCTCTCTCAGATGTACAAGTCTCTCTCTAGATCTCTTTCCCTTAAGAGCTCTCTCTCTCTCAAGTACAATCAACTCCAACAACCTGGATTGATTCACATATACAATTTTGTGCTATTCTTCAACATTCTACAATACACTACAATAAGCTAAGAAGAATTATCTTATTAAATAATAATTAGGAAACTTTAGCATGCATTTAAAACCAATAGTTATGCCTCTTAAACAAGGGCTCTAAAACAGTCTTACTAATAATAGAGATGCAGACTTAAGACTATGACTTAATCCCATCATGCAAACACTCAGTTCTGTCCATGAAAATAGGTTTATGGATGCACAGGTAACCGACATCGATTCCTGCCTGTTTGCCTATGACTGATGTCAGTCGATTCCTGTCGACGTCGGCATCTCTTGAACTGCTCTTGACCAACATCAGTCGCTCCTGACCGACACCGGTGACTGTGTAAACTTGCAACTATTGCAAAGCGCTCCTTTGGTGAATCTTTTAGCTCCACACCTTAACAATCTCCCACTTGGAGATAAACAGATGCACCAGTACCTATACAAGAACATCTTCTAGCTCCTCCATCTTCAACTCAATCATGAAGACCAACAAAAGTTGAATGAAGATTCAACTTCTCCTTTGTAACCGGCTTGGTTAACATATCTGCAGGATTCTTATTTGTATGGATCTTCTCCAACTTCAACTCACCATCCTCCAATACCTATCTTATGAAGTGGTACCTAAGCTGTATGTGCTTTGTTCTTAAATGAAAGGCTGAATTCTTAGCCAAATGAATTACACTCTGACTATCACTATATAATCTACAACTCTCTTGCTCCTTTCCAAGCTCTTTCATGAACCGTGTCATCCATATCACCTCTTTGCTAACCTCTGTGACTGCAATATACTCTGCTTCTGTAGTTGACAAGGAAACAACCTTCTGCAACTTTGATATCCAGCTAACTGCCATTCCACCAATAGTGAAAACATATCCTGTGGTGCTCCTCCTGCCATCCAAATCACCTACCATATCTGAATCTACATAACCATGTAGAGAAGTATCTAAACCTCCATAGCATAAATGCCTACTGTTGGTTCCTCTGAGATATCTAAGGATCCACTGAACTGCTTTCCAGTGTTCCTTTCCTAGATTGGCCATATACTTACTTACAACTCCCACTGCTTGGGCAATATCCGATCTAGTACACACCATTACATACATTAAACTCCCTATTGTGGAAGAATATGGAACTCTACTCATGTACTCTACCTCATCATGTGAATTAGGACATTGTTCTTTACTCAACTTAAAATGTCCAGCCATAGGTGTGCTTACCGGTTTTACATCCTGCATATTGAACTGTTTCAACACCTTGTTCGCATAATCCTCTTGAGACAAAATCAGCCTGTGATTTTTCCTGTCTCTCTTAATGCTCATGCCAAGGATTTTCTTTGCTGCTCCCAAATCCTTCATGGCAAACATTTGAGCTAATTTCAGCTTAAGCTCAGAGATATCTTACATGTGTGATCCTGCAACCAGTATATCATCTACATACAACAATAGAATAATATATCTACCATTATCTAATCTCTTACAATACATACAATGGTTAGATTGACACCTACTATAGCCATGCTCAGTCATAAACCTGTCAAATCTCAAATACCACTGTCTAGGAGCTTGCTTGAGGCCATACAAGCTTTTCTTCAATCTGCACACTAGCTTCTCCTTACCTTTGACCTCAAATCCTTCAGGCTGTTCCATATATATTTCTTCATCCAAATCTCCATGAAGAAACACTATCTTAACATCAAGCTGCTCAAGATGCAAATCCTCAATAGCAACTAAAGACAATACAGTCCGTATAGAAGTCATTTTAACAATAGGAGAAAAAATCTCACCAAAATCAATACCTAGTTTTTATGCAAATCCTTTCACTACCAACCTGGCCTTATATCTCATCTGTCCATTCTCACCTTCCTTCAATCTATAGGTCCATCTGTTCTTCAGTGTCTTCTTACCAGTTGGCAACTCAACCAAATCCCATGTTTGGTTCTCTTTCAAGGACTCCATTTCCTCAACCATGCCACACTCCCACTGATTCTTGGATTCTACCTGTATTACTTCTTCAAAACTCTCTGGTTCTCCACCATCAATAAGTAATAAATAGAATAATGAAGGAGAATATCAAATTAGAGGTTTACTTACCCTTTCTGACCTCCTGATGTGAATTTGAGACTCATCCACAACACGATGTTCGCCCAAATTCTTTGACAGTGACCGACCTCGGTCACTTCCAAGCCTGCAACTAGCCAACATCAATTCTGCCTGATCGGTGTTGGTTCCTGTCCTGCCGACATCGGTCACTATGTGACCGACATCGGTTTCTATTCTACCGATGCCGGTTCCTGCTTGGCCGACATCGGTCTCTATGTTTTCCTTTTTGTGATTAATTTTTCCCGTGAGCTCATTTTGGACCGTCACCTCCTCCAATTCTCCATTGCTCTGCTCAGATTGATTCAGCTTCTTCAGCTGATCACTATACATCACTTTTTCATTGAAAACAACATCATGGCTCCTAATTATCTTGTTAGTTCTTAGATTCCAAAATCTAAAACCGAAATCATCAGAGCCATAGCCAATAAATGTGCACCTCATAGACTTAGCATCTAGCTTCTTTCTATTTTCCTTATCAACGTGCACAAAGGCTTCACAACCAAAAACTTTGAGAAATGAGAGATCTACCTTTTTACCTATCCATGCCTCTTCTGGAATTTCACCATCCAGAGCTATAGAGGGTCCTCTATTAATCAAGTACACTGTAGTGTCAACAGCTTCTGCCCAAAACTCTAAGGGCAAACTAACATGCAATCTCATACACCTTACACGCTCCATAATTGTTTTGTTCATCCTTTTAGCAACTCCATTTTTCTGAGGTGTCCTTGGTACCATCCTTTGCCTACGTATTCCATGCATATAACAATACTAGTTGAACTTATAGCTATAGAACTCACCACCATTGTCAGATCTCAAGCACTTTAATCTTCTGCTTGTTTCATTCTCAACCATAGCTTTCCAAATCTTAAAAGTCTCAAATACATCCAATTTCTTCTTAATACAATAGACCCATACCTTTCTTGTAGTATCATCTATGAACGAAACATAGTACTGTGATCCTCTAATAGAAGCAACTTGAGCCGGTCCCCACACGTCTGTGTGAACAAGCTGCAACTTATGCTTCTTCTTTGTTGACCTAGTCTTGAGAAAACTCACTCTCTTCTATTTTCCAAAAACATAGTGCCCACAAAAATCTTGATCTATGCTTTTCAAATCTGAAAGCTTACCTTTTGACTTAAGAATTGACATTCCCTTCTCACTCATGTGGCTGAGCCTAGAGTGCCACAATTTTGCATCCACATCTAAAGTAGATAATACAGAAGGAGAATTGTTAGTAACACAATTACATAAATAGAGAATACCTACTCTCTTACCTCTGGCCATTACAAGTGCACCCTTGATCACCTTCTAAGATTCGGCTATGAGAGTTATTGTACAACCCTCATCCCCTAACTTTCCTGCAGAAATCAAACTCTTCTTCAAGCTGGGAACATGCATAACATCTCTCAACACCCATGTGTTGCCATTCTGCATTTTCAGCTGCACTTTTCCTTTGCCAATAATTTTACAAGGCTCATCATCCCCTAAATACACTATTCCAAAATCTCTATAGATATAGTCACTAAAATATTCTCTATTAGGGGTAGCATGAAAAGATGCACCAGAATCTAAAACCCAAGATTCTATATTATTATGAAAAGAGAATATTAAAGCATCTTGTGCAATACCTGCAACCTTTGCTTCTTCTTTTCCTTCGTGCTAATTGTCCTCCTTAGGCTTTGACCAGCAATCTCTACTTATGTGCCCAATCTTTCCACAATTCCAGCATTGTGGCTTCCTGCCATTTCTGGATTTGGATCTACCTCTCACCTTTGACTTAGACCTTGATCTCCCTTTCTTGCTCTTCTCTTTTTGCCTTCCCTTGCTCTCAAAACTTAAAGCATTCTCTAATGTTTCTTCTATGCTTTTCCTGTGAATTTCTTCATTCAAGATCACACTAACAACATCCTCTACTTTTAAAATATTTAAAGCAGATGCAGTATTACTAACTGCCATTACCAAGCTATGCCAGCTTTCAGGCAAAGAACATAATATTAAAAGATCTTTAATTTCATCATCAAACACTATTTTGACTAAACTTAATTGATTTAGAATTCCATGGAAATCATTCAGATGATTAGATACAGATCCACCTTCCTGCATACGCAAATTAAATAACTGCTTCATAAGATATACCTTATTTGAAGCTGAGGGTTTTTCATACAAATTTGCTAAAGTAGTCATCAAATCTACCATTGTTTTTGCCTGTGATAAATTAGATATCACAGTAGATGCCAGACTCAGTCTTATAGACCCTAGAGCCTTTCTATCAAGAACTTCCCATTCTTCATCATCTATGTATGTGGGCTTCTTTACAATCCCACCTAACGGTAAGTATAGATCTTTCTGATACAGATAGTCCTCTATCTGCATTCTCCAATGTTGATAATTTTTGCCATTAAACTTCTCCATTCTCAGTTTACTTTCTTCTTCCATTGCTTCTCCCACTCAAATAGAAATCCCTACAGAAACCCTATGAGTACCCTGTAATCAATACACACTACACAGATCTGAACCACCTGTTAGTGAACCTGAGCTCTGATACCACTTGTTGGGGATCAACCAACAATATTGATTACACTTATGAAAGCAATAAATGTGGAATTAAATTAGAATGATAAGTAACTAGAATGATAAATAGCAAAGAACAAGAGATACAATAAACCACCCTGAAAACTTGTATTAAACTCTTTACAGAAGGAATACAATTGAAGAAACTTTTTTTCTTCCACACCTCTCTTAGATGTACAAATCTCTCTCTAGATCTCTTTCCCTCAAGAGCTCTCTCTCTCAGGTACAATCAACTCCAACAACCTAGATTGATTCACATATACAATTTTGTACTATTCTTCAACATTCTACAATACACTACAATAAGCTAAGAAGAATTATCCTATTATATAATAATTAGGAAACTTGAGCATGCATTTAAAACCAATAGTTATGCCTCTTAAACAAGGGCTCTAAAACAGTCTTACTAATAATAGAGATGCAGACTTAAGACTATGACTTAATCCCATCATGCAAACACTCAGTTCTATCCACAGAAATAAGTTTCTGGATACACAGGTAACTGATGTCAATCCCTGCTTGTTAGCCTGTGACCGACATCGGCTGATTCCTACCGATGCTAGCATCTCCTGAACTACTCCTGACCGACCCTGGTGACTGTGTAAACCTGCAACTGCTACAAAGCGCTCCTTTGGTGAAGAATTAGCTCCACACCTTAACAAATCTCACTCCTCTTGACATGTTCTTAAGTGAAATGATAGTAGAAAACAAATCTCATATTAACACATAATCATCATATGCTTCAAGGTTCTTCTCATGATGCTCCTTAGTTGTGACCTCAATTAATGATGCTCTATCTAGGCATGATTTTTGGGCTTCAATGGCATCTAGTGTGACACCACACTTCTTACCATTTGTTATAAGCTCATCGAGCTCTTCAAGGAGATTTGTATACTCACTCCAAGTTGAATCATTATCCTCAATGGGCATATCTTTTTCAATATCCTCATGATCATGATCTTAAATATTCAACATATATTTTCAAAGGCCTTCAATCTCTTTAAGGAGTTGAATATACTAATACCAATCAGCGTTATCCTCTTCTCTGTGATCAACATGAATAAGATCAACTAGAAGAACATCTTTATATTTCTCCTCAAGGGATATATGACTTATAAGAGTTTCAAATCCTTTTATGTAGTCATGATGTGGTTGCAAGGTAGCTTTTTTAAGTTCATTTTCTTTCTCAATGTGCACTATGTCAACCTCAACTTGTTTTCTTAGAGAGTCTTCAACATCAAGTCTAATTGTAACCTCACCAATATTGGATGAAATTAGATCTTATTTTTTCATCATGCCATCAAGACCTTCTAAAACATCATCTTTGAAAATTAAAGTGCCTATTTCTTCCCCAAGTGGGGTACCAATTAATATATCCTTATCAAATTCATTTGAAGTATATTCATTACATTCTCCTTGACATTCAATTGTAGTTGTAAATTCCTCCTCATTTACTTCCCATAAGATAGGTTCTTCTTCAAGAAGGGATGTGGTGGGAGGGTGATGAACATGCTTATGAGTTGGAGAAGGGGTATGGGGTATGATGGATGGATGGATGGATGGATCATGAATGGGCATGGGGATGGAAGGAGATTTCTTGCACCTTAAGACCATAGGAATATAATATTATTATATAACTCTTGGAGGGAAATCAAGTTGATTTGGGTAATGAACACTTCATTCTCTTCAATAATCAATTCACTCTTCTCATAGTCTTCTTGAGGCTCTTCAACAGCTATAAATTGATTTTCACACTTATCCACTAAGGCCTTATTCTTGATTTTAAAACCTTCTTGGATAGACCTCTAAGATTGAGTAGCTTGAGTTACTTGAAGAAAGGAAAATGGGGTTTGAATAAGCTCAATGTTTTTTTTAGCTTCAATCGCTTGAACTTGGATCTCTTTCTTGCTTCTCCCAAAACTTAATTACTTAGTTCCAAGTTGGTAATTTGACACTAGTAGGTTCTCTTGGATATTGGGTTGGCTCTATTGGAGGCTCTTATTGAGGATATTCAATGTTTTCATGAGCATAAGGAGTATATAAAGGCTAATACAAAACATAAAGGGGATCTTGAAACTCTTAATCAAGCTCTTTTTTTGACTTTGCCAAATAACTATCCTCTCCAATACAAAATCACATAATTCATTCCTCTCAATTGGGTCATTAGATACAACTACAAACCACATAATCACTTCCTCATATTAGTAATTTGAACCAATATTTCTTGACAATACTAGTACTTTACTCTCCATTTCATCTATTCCATCTTGAAAAGCTTGTGAAGCTAGTGGAGGAGGAAGAGGATAACATGGTTGAAAACAAGGCTATCTATATTAATTATCATAGCCATATGGGGATGATTTAGGCTGATTATAAGACTAATATGGCTCACAAGGAGGTCAAGAGTGATGTTTTTGGTAGTAAGGAAGATGACAAGATTCATAAAGCTATTGAGGTATGTAGTTGGGATACCAAAGAGGCTGGTAAAGAGTAATATAGGACTGATATGAACCATCATACTATTGTTAAGGTTCATTAAAGGATTGGTAAGGATTATGTTGAGGCTAATGGGGAGTTTTGTAGGCTTGATGAACTTCACTAAATTGCATGAAATTGAATCTACTTCAAACTCAGTCATAACAACCTCATCAAGACAATGAAATGAAGATAGAACATACTTTGAACAAGTGACTAGGTTTATAGAACTAGATGACTATGCATGGAGTCACCATTGATGTTTTGAATGCCTCCAAAGGTTGATATGTAGAAGAATAACACCAAGAATCCTTCCACAACTTTGGACCTTAGTCCCATTAGGAGAGCCAAAACTATTATCAATCAAATTTGCACCCTTTGAAAGTTATTTCAAGCCTTCCAAATTTTATGTAACATGGAAACACCTCAATGTTTTGGGTACCCTATTATAGAGGTGAATATTTAGGTTAAAGGGATATCTCCCCTTGATGTATCACTTAGGCTCAAACACTATTCTACCACTTGCTAGGAAAAGGGAGAGAAACCTAATCTAATGTGGGTGATGCACCAAATATTATTTTACCACTACCAACTAGTTACAATTACACTTCAAACAATAAACTAACCCACACATAACACTATTTCAAATCTGCCTCTCTACATTAATGTTTCTCATAAAGGTTATGAAGAATGTTTGGGCTAGGAGGAATAGTAAAGAGGTCATAACATGACACTATTTAAACTAAAACTCACTAAACACTTACACCTCACTTAGACACTTTAAGATACCTTCAAAAAATATTCCAAACTAAACATGAATGTTAAATAAGGACAAGCATGCCAAGGATGCAAGACTATCACCTGTACAAGATCAACTAGTCAAACATGCATATTGACACTAGTCCATGAAGAAGGCAAAACTAGGCTATTATCATTTATCAAAGTCCACAAATGGGTATTATTCACCATACCAAAGTGAAGGATACCTTCTTATCCTATCAAGGCTCAATCTATAGAAAAATGTGAGAGGATAAGGAGAAAGGCATAGGAGAGAGAGAGAGAGAGAGAGAGAGAGAGAGGCATGTGTCCCAAAAATATTTGAAATAATAAAGGATTTTGAAACTTACACATGATGTCTTAAAGGACAAGTTTTGGTCTCCTAAATATGTTATTTTTATCCAAGTGGCATGTAAGTTTCAAACATTGCTTGACACCTTACCTATCTCTCTAAAATTACCCTTTGCCTTGGATTTTGGAATGACAAGTGGTCCTAATAATGGTCAAGCCATGTTGAGTTATATCCTTGATCTGGTATTGAAACCTTTCAATTGATCCCTAAAATTTCCCTTTGAAACATCACTTCATTCTCTTTCTAAGAGTCTAGAAGTCTCTTTGTCTCACTAGGCCAATCTTGCTTACAAGTGTCAAAACTTGACTTTATCTTTTCCAATGCATTTTATCTCCATGGATGGCCTATTAAAATAATATAATACCTAAAACATCTCATTTTTAGGCTTCAAACTACCCCCAAGAACTCATTCTACATCAAAATCTCTCATTTGGCCTCATTCCTTGTAGCCCTAAAAATGTGTAAACATCATTGTGTAGAATAATTTTGAAGGTTATTGAAAAATTATAAAATATTTGAGGACCCATTATATATTTACATCTCTATGCCAAATTTCATGTTCTAAATTTGATTGGAAGTGTCCTTTTTAGCCCATTCTCTCTCCTTAATTAGGCCTCAATTGGGCCTCCTTGCCTAAAAACTGACACTTGGCCTAAAAACACTCCCACACATTTGAAACTTATAGGAAGTGTGTGATTCACTTTAACCATTCCAAAACCATCCTCCATCTCATTTTTTATCTCTTGAGACCCTGTATGGATGGATCAATCATGAAATGGCCAAAAACCCTAATTTAGTTATTTGGCAGGCATGAAAGATAGTTTGAGTGTTTTGCCAAGAAATTTCGGGTTTAAGTGTTTTTAAATTTTTTTTTAATTATAAAACATCATCTATAAACTCATCATGATAAAGAGAGGCCTCTTAAAATATTTTCTAGGCCTACATATAGGCCATTTGGCTTGTAAAACTATGCTTTCTCCCTTCTTGTCCAACTTGGCAACTTAAAAAAATCATGTACTATATATTTAAGACATAAATATATTTTTTTAATGTAATATAACCTATTTCAAGTCTCTTTATGTCTCTTAACTTTATCTTTAATCCAATCTACACTTTTTATACTCAGAATCAAACCTACAGCCTTGTATTTTTGAACAATCTGTATAGTTGTACCTTCAAGTGTACCATAAAGTAAATTTTTTAGGTTTATATGATAGTTTTTAAGGTCATAAAGTTCATTCAAATTTTTATTCAATCCATTTTAATCCATTATATTCATCTTCTCTCTCATCAGGACAAATTTGGTCTTTTAAGCAACCTAAAACCAATTTACAGTGTTAACAATGGTTCATAAAGACCAAAACTTATTTATCTCTCATAATGCCATAAATTTGAATTGAGGGGATCAATAAAACACATAAAAAAACATTTAATACCATTCACATTTTCATGAAACATCCAAGAAAAAGTTGGTAGCCTTTTGGGTGGTAGACTATGCATTTGTGAAGGTTGAGAGAGATATGAGGCCTATAGGTGATGCTTGACACTTAATTCAAGTTTATAATGATTGTTTTAGATATGATACACCTCATGTTAGGTTTTCCATTTTATATCAATGGTCAATTTCCCTCCATAATCTCTACAACTTATGTTTCATACATTGAGGGTTTGAAGTCAAGTATATCACATTGACCATAGCTAGTATGTCTACCTCCTTTCTTGGTTGTTGTAGGAGTCAAAATATTGTTGGAAGTTCATATCACCATTTTAGGTCTCTCATGTCTTCATGTAACCCAACTAAATTTTATCCCATCACACAGGGTTCTATGTTTGTTCTAGGCTCAATTAGTCCTAAATAGGCCTGCCCACCTTTGTATTGTTTGTTTACTCTGAAGTTCATATGGAAACATGATGACATTAGAAAATCTCTTAAAATTAGTTTTTTTCTCCTTTATAATTATATCTTTCAAACAAAATATACCCTTTAAATCTAATCAAGGCTATAGATATCACATCATTTGTATGTATACAGGGTTTGATAAGTTTACTTTGAATACCTTTCTCTATTCCTCCTTTAGGTATCTTTGATCTCAAATGACCTGAGCACTTTGAGTTCTCTATCTAAACTCCAACCCCTTATACATATTACAATAAAACTCCTCACATGCTTGAAGACTAATATGAAACCTCAAGTAAGCCTAATTATGTGTGTCAAGAGTCCCTTGGTTGTAGGTGAATATTGAGGGAGTTCTTTGAATTTCAAGATTTGAACTTGACCTTTTCAAATAGGTCACTGAAACTTTGATAGAAGTTGAACTTCATGAATTTTCCTTCTCATTTAGTTTATTATTTCATGATAATATAGGCATCTTACCACTTTAGGGCTGAGTACACTATAGGTATAAATTAGGTGTTTGAGTGTATTTTGAGTTTCAAAGTCTTCAATAGAGACCATTGAGCATCTTAAAGACTTTGTTACTATTTGAGAGTATGTAACTCTTATTAATTCCCAAAATATTTCACTTTGACAAACACATGATTATTTTAGACTACCTTGTGACTTTCTCAAGGTGTGGTTGTAGGTAGTCATTAGATAATTTTGACATAAGCTTAAGACTAATCTTCTCACTTCATCATGGCACCTTGAAAGCATTCAAACCATAATTAAAGGTTTGCTTCAACTTTCCTACAAATTTTATTGAATTTTAGTGGATTTTTCAAACCCCTACTTTATTACCTTCATATGCAGACCTATGTAGGAGCATTAGGCTTGTGAAATTAGTCTTATCAATTATTATTTGACTCTCATTTAACCTTAAAATCACTTAGGTGATTTCATTATCATGTACCTTATAATTTCATGCTTGAAACTAGTTCACATTACACACTCTCCTCTTTATATGAACAAGTGTATTTTGTCTAAAAATGGGACCTATAGGCCTATAACCAGTAGGTCCACCTCCTGATTATATGGACTATTAAGAATATTTTCTTAATATTTTGACACTTTTATTTTATATCTACTCATTGTTAATCCTTATCATCTACCTTAATAGCTTGTAGATTTCTTACTAACACTATATAACTTCAAGTTTGCTTATTTTGTTCGTACAGGCCTATATATATAGTTGGTTGATGTACAAGGCTTTATATGAAAGATGAAACATATACTATAATATATGATTATTTATGATAAAATGGGTTTATTTAATGTCAAATTAATGTCTATGAGTCTGTGATACATATTCCCATTATCAAAACATCTTAAACATAAACCTAGACTCATGAATGCTCACTCACAGGTCTGCAAACCTATGAGTGCTTGAAACACTTTATAGATTTTGTTTGAGAGTATATATTAGGACTTTAACTCTCAATTTTTTATACATCTAGTTTTTAATGTATTATCTCATGCATACAATTAACATCTCATTGCCATTCAAGCCAAGCATTGGTACTCAGACTTGGAGAAGGTTGCTTATGAATATAGATCATGCCTTCAAAGACTAAGACACTTGGAGACTAGAGATAAGTATAAAATTTCAAGGGAAGAAAACATGAATCATATGAAATTTAGATAACCTCCATGAAATCTTAGGCATTTGAAACTTCACTGAAAGTGACAACAAATCAAATAAACCAAAACACTTACAACAAGGTTAACATATTCCATGTATTTGATACACCATTCCTATTGTTGAATACACCTAAAAATGTATATTTTATTGATTAAAACCACATTTAAAGGACTATTTTTAACTTTTAAAATATCCTAAAAAACCATTAATCTCCATCGATTATTGAAGTGGAGAAATATGAGCAAAATTAGACCCTGCTTGAAAGGATAAGGCATAGTGACCTGCTATCACTCTTAGAGATTGTTCATAAAGGAGGGTCCATGAATATACAAAATAATGAACCAAATTGAAGCTCAATATGACCCCTAAAAATGGACTAAGTTTTAGCTCCAAAATTTCTCTTTCCTAGTTGAACCATGCATTTGATTTTTGTCTTTCTAAGCTTAGGAAGGCAATGATGGAGAGAAGGAAGAGTATTTTACAAATTTAGGACCTAAAAATTGATACAAATCTGGAATATTACCTATGTAGTCCAAAGAGACACCTATGAAACATTTTCACATAAAAATGAGTTCTTGAATCCCATACAAGTGTAGTAAACTCCCTCTTTGGCATTGAAAATCAAGATTTTAACCATTTTATGACATCCTGACATAAAGGGAAGTTTTATAACTTCTCTAAGGACCTTGGAAAGAGTATCGTATGGATTATTCACTTGGTTGTATTTTTAATACATGGAAATTTATCTAAAATGACCCTTTTCCTTATAAAACACTACCTTAAAGTCCATAAAATATCCTTAAACTTTCTAAATCAATGTGAAATGTTTGTATAAGTTGATTATGGCATGAAATGACCTTGAAGGACACCGAAGGACCTATGAAATTAGTATAATTAAAAGACAAACTATTACCTTAATTTCTCCAACTAAACCTTAAACAATGTTAATAAGGTTTTATGAAGACTTTGAAGGTTATTAAGGCATGTCAAAGCTATGAACAAAGTTGAAAAGACATGACAAGAAATTTTTTGCCTATAGGTGTTGACATTTTGAACTTAGGGGTCAAAATTGGTCAAGAAATACCATTCAAAAGCCCTCCCTGAGATGTAAGCAGAGGAAGTTTTAACCTTCCTCACATGAACAATATCACCCATAGTGGTCCCAGTGATGAACATAATCTTTAAGAGGTCAATGCATGGCATTAATTATTATTTGGTTGTATCCTATTGTAGGGTCCTTGATGGATATAAAGTTATCTATGTATTATTTAGCTTTAGAGGATAGTTTTTCCTCTTTATAATAGGCCTGAACTGACTCAACCTCTTCCTAGAGTGCCAAGTAGTGTGTGAATTTAAAATTCAAATCACTCCTTTCAAAATTTGTATCCTTATATTATTTTGATTTCACAAATGAAAATGGGAATTGGATTAAGCTCTTACCTTATTTTTATGTTGAGGCCATTGACAAAGAGTAATTACTATAATTCCTGTAAAGTTAGAGACTAGTTCACTCAATGCTTTATGAATGAAGAAAGCTAGGGATCATTGGATGCTTAGGAAACTCAAGAAAACAAATGCTTAATGATCAGAGTAATAATAAGTTGAATAGAATGTTTGTAGATTTTATATATATCATTTTCAAGAGTATGTATTGATTGAATTCATGCACTTTGAATGCTAATAATGAACTCTCACTTTTAATGCCCATTTTGATTTGAATATGCTAGTCAACTTTGGTAGGTGCCCCTTATTTTCCAAATGGTGGTCTCTCATTAATTATTCACATCCAATCATCACTTTGAGATAACTATCAGTATTTTATTAATTTTCTTCTTTGCCACATTATTTCACCTTTGTTCTTATGTTTTGGCTTTACTTTCCCCAAATAGTGCAATGTGTTTTTCTCTCGTTAACTCATCCTTTGGATTTTTAGTTGTATTTGGGAAGTCCCTTAGAGAAAATTTAATGTGATTGAGCAACATGGAATGATATTTTAACATTGTAAGCATTAAATCTCAAGGCATTAAATGGGTATTGCTTTTGGTGATGAGTTCTATGTGGTTGTGGGTCGACATGATCAAAATACGTGGCATGATCTAGGGAAGTTCAGAGACTTAGGAACTCAAATAATTAGGTAGGAAAATAATAAACCTTTTAACTTCCTAACTATGTATATTAACATAAATATGCCACATGTCATTCATTCAAGTCCCTATAAAATTGAAAGCCTTGGACATTAGAGTATAGACAAAATAACCATTTAACCTTCCCATAGTGATGAGTTTACATGATCGAGACATGTAGAGTGGTCTCAAAAGCTTGGAGACTTAGGAACTCAAAATCTTAGAGGCTAAAGGAACACATAATTATCAAGTTTTATAATTAACAAATGAAGTCCCCATAGTTATAGTTTAGCATGGATATGCCATGTGGTATGTTTTTGGATCTCGAGAGATTTAGAAGACTCAAAAGACCTAATATTTTGTAAACATCCAAAATTTTGAGTGATGTGTGAGCAATACGTGTCTCACTTACATGAGATATTTTTTATGATCCTAATTTAGAGTAAATCAATGGTCTTCAGTTATTAATCTTGTGATCAACATGTATATACTAGGATAAGAAAAATTAGATCTATTAGTCTAAAAATCATATTAAAATAAAAAATGGTAGACAATCCAAGGTTCAAGATGACTTAAGATACCAGTTTAAGCTTATATTGTTACAAATTTTACTTGGGAAAAGTTGTATTTTACATAAATAACCCTTATGGTAAATGTGTGATTCCATAATCATAGATCTTTAGGCTTATAGTTTCCTAGGTATGGGTTTTAAAATAATGGGTCCATGTTTTTAAAATTATGAAAATGATGTTTGTGTGTTAGGGTACAACAAATGGAGACTCACAGGGGAAAATAGTCCCAAGTATTTTAAGAACCCAAAATTTAAAAAACATATTATAACATAATTTAAAGTTTAATCAAGACATAATAAGGAAATGTAGCTTATATAAAAACACTCTTACTTCCCCATGCAACATACAAGCCTTCCTAGTCCTCGGAGAAGTGTGTAATCTTGTGAAATTAATTTCCCTTGGGCATGAAGATTTTGAAAAAGGACCAAATAAACACTGTAGGTTTCGCCTTGAATTTAAATTTACAAGAAATGAAAAAATAAATCTTGGGCATTACTATACTACCAACCAAGTGTCCATAGCTCCGATAGAGATACTTCTGGTTCTAATCAAAGCCTTGTTCTACTTCTAGCAAGGCATCCATAGCCATGGTAGAGTTTACTTAAATCACCAATCCTCCATAATTTTTTGTAGAGAGGAAGTTTGGGAACCACTTTTGGATGGATGTGTGAAAAAAATAATTCATCTACATATCTCTGTGAGTGTATATTCAACCCTAGGTTTATCATCTTTTATCCAAGCTTTAACATATGAGAGTACAGTGTATATTTGGAAATGGGAAACTTTTCTCTAATTTACATGAGTATATCAGATTAAGTTCCAAAAATTGAGTAGGATTATTCAATCTCAATCAAAATTAAAATTTAGTCATAATACTTACCTCAACTCCAGAAGGTCTAGAACTTGTTAAAATATATTTTTGTGAGTACCCACTATGCTTGCTTTCAGTATCATCCCCTTTTATTTTGGAATTTTCTATTGGATTAAATTTAGGAAATTATTTGAGATAGTTCTATGACTTTTAAGAAACTAATCTAGAAAGCATGAAACTAAGCTATCAAAAGAAGAAAAACCCTTTCTTTAAGGAAAATACATGTAAAAAACTAGAAATTTATTCTAGAAAGCATGAAATCTAATCAAGAAAGCATGAAATATAATCTACTCCTACTGTAAATCTCCATTCATAGTTAACTCTAATGCATTTTCAATTGGAGCAACCTTAAAGTAATGCTTCAAAAATTGTCCATTAATTATAAAGGCGAGGTCCTTTCCTTGGAGGTATTTTAACCTGAAGGCATTGTTTATTAAGATTTTAGATACCTAGTATGATCTAATCCATAATGGAGTGAAATTGTGATGCTACTCTTTCTTTTTGTGTGTTTTATCCCAAAGAAGCACTAGGTCTAAAACCTTAAAATCCTTGACCTTGGACCTTTTATCAAACCAACATTTGACAATATCATGATGTTTTCTAAATCTATGTAGTGCTTCAATTCTTATATCTTATAATTGGACTATCTCAAGTAGTCTAGACATTATTCTTTCATCTTCACCCATATACTCTTGAATTAATTAGTAATTTAGTAGCTTAAGAGTGATATAGAAGATTGGTTGTCGTCCATACACCAATAGAAAAGGTGAAACCTTGAGAACTTGCTTATGCATAGTTCAATCTACTAATAGTGCATACTTAAATAAGAGATGACATTCTCTTGGTTTATTATGTGTAGATTTATTTATGGCATCTAGTGGGTTCTTATTAATTTACTCAGCTATGTCATTTCCTTATGGGTAATAGTTTGAAGATAACTTGAGGGTGATCTGATTGTGGTAGGCCATTATATGAATTTAATAGATTGGAATGTTGTACCATTGTTGTAGACCAATGAAATCAGTGTGCCAAATTAGGTGATTATATTTCCCTCTAAGAAATTAATGACTTTTATGGATCATAGATTCTTGGTATAAATAGCCTATGTCCACCTAGTACAATAGTTATTAGCTATGAGGATGAAATTATGTCTTGTTAAATAATTTGGATTTATTACCCCCATAAAGTCTAGGCCCCATTAGATGAAAGGGGTCCTGCAATGATAAGATGTAAAGTCATGATGGAATTTACTTATCTCTTTGTAAACACATGGCAGTCATGGTATAATTTTACATGGTTATGGGCATCTTTGAATATTTTAGGTTAGTAGTAACCCATCCTCAGGAACTTATAGGTTATAGTATTTCTAGAGGGGTGCCCACTACCAACCTTTTGATGTAGGTTATATAAGTTATCCTTAACATCCTTTTTTGAAATGTACCTCAGGTATATACCTTCATAGTTATTTTTATAAAGGACTACTTTCTTGATCATGAAGTGAGTTTATTTGATCTTGAGGGCATACTTTTTCTCTCTTCTCAACTATGATGGGCATGTACCTATAAGCAAGTAATGAATGATATGTGAATACCACTCTCTTCCTAATACTTGGGCTTCATTGATTTATTAGATATGGATACATGGGTCATTTTGAGTCATCATCTAGATCAAGCCCTAGATTTTTACCATTTTAGTTGGCCTAATTTCAAGGTCAAACTCTTGAATTTTGGCCATCTATTTCCCTCTTCTTTTCCCAAGCTCATTCTAGCTGAGTGTAAGTTTGATGATTGAGTCAAGGATAATGGCATATGAATTATTTCATTAAATATAATGTATGAGTTTATTGATGGCCTTAATCAAGTCATATATCTACTTATCAATCATGGAGTAATTTAGTTCTATAACCTTCAATTTGTTACTCATGAAGGTAATTGGGTGTTCATTATCTTCTACCCTTTATGTCAATACCGTAACAATGGTATGTTCTAAAGTGAATGAATAAAGATAGAAATATTTATAAAAATTTAGGTCAATCAAGATTGGGGATTTAAAAACCACCATTTTAATATATTATAATGATTTATTATCTTCCATTTTTCACTCAATCTTTGCATCCTACTTCAGCATGGCATTTAATGGTTTGACATTTTTTGCAAAACTAAATATGAACTTTCTCACAAAGTTGATCTTTCCAAATAAGGACTTCAAATCCTTCTTATTGTTAGGTGGGTTTAACTTGGATATGTCCTAGAAACAATCTAGGTTGATAAAGATCCCTCTTTATTGATAATATGGCCCAATAGTTTCCTTTAGTCACCCCAAAAATGCATTTTTTTGGGTTAAAAAAAACTCCATATTGTCAGGGGATCTATCTCTACCAATTAGAGCACATATGATTACTTCTCGTATTAGCAATTAAACACAAAATTATACCAGAATGATAAAGTAGCTAGAAACTTGAGACAGCAAAGAATTTGAGAGACAATACACACTCTTGTATTAGAAATTAATAGAAGAAAATACAATAAGGAAGATGCCACTTCTTCCTCCACCTCAAAGGCTTGCCACACCTCAAGACCTTCTTCCCTCTCTCTCTTGCTCAACACAAAACCAACTCTACAACCTGAGTTGCTATCCCTCCTTGAATGCTTCAGCTGATCTCCTTGACCTTACACCTGTAGATCTCCTTGACCTTGCTTGCTTCAATGCTTTTACTTGCCTTCTTGATAATTATTACAATACATGCCTTATGGGTCTTTAAATAGGATCCCATGCTTACAAAAATAGAACTCTAGTTACAATAATTAGACACGCAGCTCGTGACTATAATTAGTCATTTGACATGCAAATACTTGCTTCACTTAACTGACTATTCATCAACAGTAGTTCTAGAAATACACAGGCGACCGACGCCGGTCCCTGCTTGTCTGGTTCTGTCGACTGTCTATCGTCACCGGTCTCCTTCTCCACTTCATCTGACTGCATCGGTCATACTGCTGATGCCGGTGGCTCTAGTTCTTTAGCATCCTTTTCTTGTGTCTGCAAACAGTTGAAGCTTTTAACTCCACACCCTAACAATCTCCCACTTGGAGATAAATAGTTGCTACTATACCTGTACCTGTACACCATCTATTTTGTTCCTTAGGCTCTGTATCCCTCTTCAATGTCACTCTTGAAGACCAACCACCATGCAAACTTGTGATGCAATACCTATATCTTATGCCACAAGAATTTTTCTGCTCCCAAATTCTCCATGACATACTTCTGAACCAACTCTACCCTTAGCTTAGAAAACTCCCTGTATATGAAACCCTGCAACAAGTAACACAATATAGTAACAGGATAATGTAGCTAATATTATCCAACCTGGTAAAGATAAAACACAATGGTCAAACCTCCATTATCTGTAGCCTAATCAAGACCATATACCATAGCCTTCTATCTCATGTGTCCATCCACTCTCTTCTCTAAAATGGGAATCCATCCCTCTATCCAGTGCTTTCTTCCAACTGACAACTCTACCAACAAATACCTATTTGGTTCTTTTCCAAGGACTCACACTCCTCATCCATGCCAAACTCCCACTATTTTTGGATTCTACCTAGATTGCTTCTTCCATCTTCCTAGTTCATGACTATCAGTAAGCAATATAAAGAAGGTGAACAACGAATATGAGGTTCACATACCTTTTTTGACCTCCACATGGGTGTTTGAGACTTATAGATCCACCCAACATCTGTTCCAGTGACCAATCTCGGCCATCTCCCAGTCTACTCCTGACCGATGTCGGTTCCCTGCACTGACCCTGACTATCGACGTCATTTCCCTGGCTGACGCCAGCATCCCTACTACCGACGTCGGTCTTTATGACCAACGTCAGACTTCTCCTGCCTAACCTATCGACCCTGCTGGTCTGCACATGACCGATGTCGGTATCTGGATGACTGACGTTGGTGCCAAGCAACCGACATCAGTGTCTGTGTGTTCCTGTAAGTGATGAAATTTTCATTCGTGAGCTCTTCTTAGATCAAACCTCTGTCCATTCTGCCCTACTCAGATTTATTCAGCCCCTGTGACTGATCTTTGTCCTTCATCTCCTCCATAAACACCAAGGCTTCTTTGTTCCTGTCAAAAGCATCAAATTTCCTTTTTCTGCAATGAACTGTATCTGTGCTTTCTAAATTTGAACACATACCTTTTGAATCAAGAACATCCATTCCCTTCTTATTCATGTGACCAAGCCTATTAGGCCACATCTTTGAATCTACACCAAAAGTAGAATCAGTAATACAAGTAGACAGATAAAGAGTATCTACTTTCTTACCTCTTGCTAGAACAAGTGTTCCCTTGGTAACCTTTTAAGAATTCGCTGTAAGGGTTATTGTGCATCCCTCATCTCCCAACCTTCCTACAGAAATTAGAATCTGCTTCAAAATTGGAACATGCATGACCTCTTTCAACACCCATGTGTTGTCAATCTGCAATCTCAGCTGCACTTTCCCTTTGCCAACTATCTAACAAGGCGTACCATCCCCTAAATAGAGCACTCCAAAGTCTCCCTGTTCATACTCATGAAACAAATCTCTGTTTGGGGATGCATGAAAAGATGAACCAGAATCTAAAATCCATGATCCTACCTGACTATCTAAAGAAAGTATGAGAGCATCCTGTACCACAATATTTGCATCCTTTGCTTCTTCAGTACCTGCATGTTGATTCTCTTTATCTCTCAACCAACACTCCTTCTTTGTATGTCCTTTCTTTCCACAAAACCAGCAGGTAATACCTTTGGACTCGGATCTCCTTCCCGACCTTGATTTCCCTTGCTCAACCTTCTCCCTTTGCCATCCCCTGCTTTATGCACTTAGAGCATTCCCTGATGATTCACCTATGCTTCTCCTGCGTATTTCCTCATTCAAGATCACACTCACAACATCATCAAAAAAAAAATTTTTGAAGCAGATGCAGAATTACTTACTACCATAACCAAACCATCCCAACTTTCAAGCAAAGAACATAAAATCAAGAGAGCCTTTACCTCATCATCAAAAACAATATTGACTAAAGCTAGTTGGTTTATCAAACCATGGAAATCACTGAGATGAGTATGTACCGATCCACCTTCCTGCATTTACAAAGTAAATAGCTGCTTCATAAGATATACCTTATTAGAAGCCAAGGGCTTTTCGTATAAATTTGCCAAGGACTTTATCAACTCTTCTATTGTCTTGCACTGTGATAAGCTGGAAATCACAGATGATGCAAGGCTCAACCTTATGGAACCAAGAGCCTTCCGATCAAGAACGTTCCATTTTTCATCCTTCATATCTGTGGGCTTGCATGCAACCCCACCCAATGGTAAGTACAGATCCTTCTAATACAGATAGTCCTCAATCTAGATCCTCCAATGTTGATAATTCTTGCCGTTAAACTTCTCCATTTGTAGCCTACTTTCTTCTACCATTGCTGAACTCCCACTCAATCAGAAAACCCTGTGAATGACCTGTAATCAAAAACAATACCCTGCTTCCTGCAAACTGTAGCTCTGATACCACTTGTCAGGGGATCTAGCTCTACCAATTAGAGCACATATGATTACTTCTCATATTAGAAATTTAACAAGGAATTATACCAGAATGATAAAGTAGCTAGAAACTTGAGACAGCAAAGAATTTGAGAGACAATACACACTCTTGTATTAGAAATTAATAGAAGAAAATACAATAAGGAAGATGCCACTTCTTCCTCCACCTCAAAGGCTTGCCACACCTCAAGACCTTCTTCCCTCTCTCTCTTGCTCAACACAAAACCAACTCTACAACCTGATTTGCTATCCCTCCTTGAATGCTTCAGCTGATCTCCTTGACCTTACACCTGTAGATCTCCTTGACCTTGCTTGCTTCAATGCTTTTACTTGCCTTCTTGATAATTATTACAATACATGCCTTATGGGTCTTTAAATAGGATCCCATTCTTACAAAAATAGAACTCTAGTTACAATAATTAGACACGCAACTCGTGACTATAATTAGTCGTTTGACTTGCAAACACTCGCTTCACTTAACTGACTGTTCGTCAATAGCAGTTCTGGAAATACACAGGCGACCGACGCCGGTCCCTGCTTGTCTAGTTCTACCGACATCGGCCGACTGTCTGCCATCGCCGATCTCCTTCTCCACTTCATCTGACTGACATCGGTCATACTACCGACACCGGTGGCTCTGGTTCTTCAGCATCCTTTTCTTGTGTCTGCAAACAGTTAAAGATTTTAACTCCACACCCTAACACATATCTCTTGTACTTGTCTAGGAATTTATGTAGATGGCTTACATGGTCATCCATATCATTTTAAAATACCATAATATTTTCCATTTAGATGATGATACACTTCCCCAATAATCCCTAAATGTCAAACTATAATGCTCTTTGTAAATTGGCCCCTACATTAATTAGGTTAAATGCCATCCTTTTATATTCAAAGGTCCCTCATTTCATGGTGAAAGTGGCCTTCATCATATCTTCTACCTTAACCAATACTTGGTTGTAGCCTAAGAATATATCAAAAAAAGACATCATCTCTAAGGCACTTATTATCTATATTACTTCATCCAAGGAAGATAAAGGGTAATTATTCTTTTCTAAGGCCATGTTCAAGTTCTTGAAATCCACACACAACCTTATGTATTTGTTCTTTTTCCTGATTGGTACTAGATTAGCTACCCAAGTCAAGTGCCTAATCAAGAATGTAATTTTTTCATCCAAGAGATTATGTACCTTGGTCTCTATAATTGGTTCCAGGACTAGATTTACTAGTCTCTACTTCTATCTAAACATATTATGTTTTAGTTTTAAAGGGATGGTATGGGTAATGACCTTGGGATCAAAGATATTCAAGTCATCATATGTCCAAGCAATGACATATTTGTAATATGTAATTAATCCCTTCATCTTGTGTTTTACACTTTTAGTATAGCTTAGACCTATATTCACCAATTGGATAACTTGGTTAGTCCCCAAGTTCTCCTTGGTGAAGTTAGATTTGGTGGCTTTGAGTTACTTCTAATTTTGTGCCTGTAGGTCGACATCAAAAGCTCTTTCTAAGGAAACCATGCCCAAGGAATTTGGTTTTATTTTAGATATATAACACCTTATTTTCCCATATCTTAAGTCTTCATAGGATAAATACTTCCTTCATCTGTTATATAGGATTAAAAATCTATTAAACTATTTAAGAACTATATAATTTGTTGATCATCATCAAACCCTATAAGTTGTTTTCACTATTGAGGACAAAAGGGCATGGAACCAATTCCACCATTTTTTGTATTTTTGAGTCTTGAAGTGGTTCCATATTAGTAGTAGAGGCTACCAATGAATCAACTATCTGATTCTTCTCTCTTGGGATGGCCTTGATGTTGAATGCTTCAAAAGAATTGATTAAGTCACAAGCTCAATGATTGTATTTATTTAGGTAGGCAAGCTTGCACTAGTATCTATTCTTGATCATTTTTACAAATAGCTCTAAATCACTTAACACTAGTAATTTTTTGGCATTCTACTTTAACATGAATTTTAGGCCTAAGATCAGGGATTTATATTTGGTTTGATTATTGGTGTAGGGGAATTACAACATTTAATCAATAAGGTACTACTTACCTTCTGGGTCTATTAGGGCCACATATACACCAAAACCATACTTTGAACAAGATTTATCAAAGTGCAGCATCTATAGTTGAGAAGGACCTTCAAATTCTTGTTCATGTAATTATTTTTTGGTGGTGAATGTGTATACACCTACGTGTATTGACATGAAGTTAACTTTCTCATTCTTTGTATTATACTTAGTGATCAAGTAATTCATTTTGGGATCTCTATCTACCTTGATTTAATTTGGCACCCCATTCTAAGGAAACCACATGTGGGAGAAATCAGTGGCCATGTACTCATTTAGTATTTTAGACTAGTCTCAACTTAATAATAAGTTATATGCCTTTTGGATATCACTGACTAGGATATCAATAGTCTTTTATAGACATGTCTTTAATGCCAGCTCTATGTGCACATTTGTCAATTCTCTAACACACAAGACTAAACTCTAATACCACTCTTTTTGAATTATCAAGTGTCAAACCTAACTTTTGGCAAACAATTGTAGGCATCACATTGGATGATGACCTAGAATCAACCACACAATTATGTACATTCTTAACAAACATTCAAAATTTCAATAGGAATGGTAGTTCCTTAGGCTTATCCTTATACATGATTATTTTTGCATGGGAAGTCTTGGAATTATCGAAAGTACTTATTGTTAAGGCATTAAGAAGTAACTCTCTATGTTTAGTGATTTGAGCTAGCTCATGAAGATTGATGTTGGATTTTATATTTTTCATGTCTTCCATAATATTGTATCCTCCCTTTTATTGATGCTTGAATCTCTTTTATTGATTTTTTTGATTAAGAGGAGGTTGATTATCCTTCTTAGGTGCAGGTTGATTCTCTCTTTGTAGTGGTGGTGATTTGTTGCTAGCATTCAGAGCAAGAAGAGTGGTGGCACCATTATTAGGAGGTGTTGAAGAAGTAATAGGTTATTTTTTCCTTAAGTTTTAGTTGTTCCTAACCTACTAGTACTATTGGAAATCATGAATCTCATTTGTGTTATCTTTAGGCTCATTATCATCTTTTCATAGAAAGGGGAAGTAGTATGTGTCAAAGATCATAATCATGTTAGTGTTTATTGAAAATTCAATTAATATGGCTCTTACTAACTTATAAAATTTTATTGTCTTTCGTATTCTTGCTAGAAGATTTTAAAAGTAGTGTAGAACTCGATACAATCTAGTTCCCTATGTTGCACAATTTTATGGACTTAACACTAGTTTAGAAGAGCCACATCCATAATATTAATCTTTGGAATCCTGTTAGAAGGAACCTAATGTTCTTAATTATTCCAAAACCTATTGAAAGGCCTATTATACATTTGGAACCCATAACCTTGATTGTTTTGGTTAGAGTTTTCCCCGCCTTTATTACCCATATGTTTCTACATATTGAGGAATTCATTACTCAATTTTTGTACCATTCTCTAGATGGATTCCATCTTTGTCTTGTTTGATTTGGGAGCATTGTACTACATGTAATTATTATTAACTGGTATAAAAGGTTGACTCTGGCCATCTTGATTAGAAGTAGAATTGTTCAAGAAATCAACACATTGATTCTAGTTAACATGGGTTAATGGCTATTGATTATTGATCGAGGTTTGGTTTTACACCACTTGGTTCTGGGTTACATTAGGGATTGGATTAAAATCTAGGTATACAATCCCCAAACTAAGTGGAGGAAATGATTGGAACTAAGGGTATAGTTATCTTTTACATTAATAGCCTACATGTAAGCTAAGGGTAAGGTATCAATACTGATAACCCTATATAAAAACATAATAATCATGTAATTTAAGAAATTTTTATACATTTCTAGGGCCAATGGATCATTAGGATGATAGGAAAACTCTAATATAATATACATCTTTTAAAATCAATTATTGAAAGCTCAGATTAGCTCATTGGGCTCTCTTCTTATGCTAGTAAAGTGTTGATAAATAAAACTTACACTAGTAACTTGGCTAAACTAAGCTAAGAAGGTATCTTGACATTCCATTTAGGTTGTGATTAACCCTTATAAAATATTTATAAATGATTCATAGGCTACCTCTTTTAAAGTGAAATGGAATAGTCTACAAGACATGTCCTCATGAGTTACATTCAATATCCCTAGGGAAGATTTGAAGGCATTTATATGTTATTCCACCATCCTTCCTCCTAAGGAAGAGAAAGAGGGGATATACTTCTCTATGTTTCTAAGTAAATCATGCACCACTCTTACTACATTGATAATTTAAATAGTCAATAAAACTGGGGCTTATGGTGGGGGATTAGGTTGATGTGGAAGATTAAGAGGTGGGTTCCAGGGAAATGCTATCGTAACTATTGTAAGATGAATCTATATTCTTAGAAATGATGAATCTACCATATATATTATTAATATACCTCTATCATACCCAACCTTTTTATGGATATCCAAAGGTGATTATAGCATACTATTATACTATTATCTAAGTTCAACCTTATTAATTATCTAGGTTCATCCAGCACAACTCAAGTGATTTTACTCCTTAGGATATAGGTGAAGGATAATTGGCCCTCATTCTAAAAATAATTTGAAAGCTTATATTGATGTGGTATTTATACATAATCTCAGATTTCCTTATGAAGTTTCCTCTAACATTTTAGGATTAGTGAATAGAACCACTTCAAGGCATGATTTGTACGGTATTTGGTTTTATAACAACCTATTGGTAGAATAGTGGTTGAACGACACAAATTGTTTTAAAAAAGTGAGTTATCCATAGGTGAACCTAAATATACTTGGAGTGGGTGTAAGAATGATGATTTCTAACTAAGTGGGTAGGACTGTAAAAGAAACACAAAAGGAGGAAGTGTAAGGTATAAAAAGAAGGTATGTTGAAGTTTCAAGGATAATAACTATTGAGACTAATATTATAGCTCAAGTAAGATAGGGTATCTAGACCAATACTTATTTTAAGTTGATATATCACATAAAATAATCAAATATAGTTAAATATTTAAAGGGAACAAAACACAATATACTCAAACATGTATAAATCAAATGTTACCTAATTGCTAGATTATTATCATGAAGATTATGATAATCATATAAAAGATTCTCAAAGATCATCTATTACTAAAAATGAAAGATTATATTCAAACATAAATAAAACATACACAATTTTAATCACTAATATACCAAAGTGATGGAATGTCCAAGAAATCCACATAATTGGTGAAGAACAGAGATTTGCACATCAAGGACAAGTCAAGTAGAACTTTATTGAATTTTCTATTAATCTTAATATCCAAAATTATCCTCCCTTTGTGATTGGGATACATGTATATATAATCTTGGAATGGGGAAGGCCTCATCTCTTCAAGCTTTTCCTAATTTTACAAGGCTAAAAATATAACCTTAAGTTCAAAATTCATGCAAGAATGCATGTGACAATGATAACAGTCAAAAAAAGACTTTCTAGCTAAAAATAAATTATGCATGTATAATAATAGATGGGGAACCAAAGTCCCACTTTGATAAGAATCATGAAAATACATAGTTGCTCCAAAATTATAATACTAATGTCATGATACTGGAATTAGTCGATGAAGATATCGAAGTTGCAATTATAGTGTATACTGAGAGTGATGTGAGTCTAGTACACTAACTATAAGTTGCATGCATTATGGATTTGGAAGCTACCTCCTTTGCCTTAAATGCTTCACCTAGTGCATATGCATTATCAAAATCTTTATCAATGGCCTCAAAATTCAAAAGTGTGGGATTTGAAATCCTGATAGCTTCTACCATTAATCTATCTTGCTCTACCCTTGAGCTTTTAAACTCAGTCGCTAAGGCTTCAACTCTTGTGACCCTATCATTATCAAAACTAAACAACTATATTAATTCTTTGTTAGTATTATATACTACACCTTCCACTTTTTGTTTAACTCTTCTATAGCTAAGTGAATTAGGTTTTCAAAATTGGGTCAATTCACTAGCTCCCCTGCCTAGGTGATCACCCTAGTTATCCTCATATTGAAAAAAAATTGCAATGCTTTAGTTTCATGACTTTAAAAAACACCCAACATCATCTTTATTTTTCTATACCAATTTAGAGAGGCATCCCTTTTAGAAATCACATAGTTGAGGCATAACAAAGTGTCCATGTTAGTCATCAATTTTAGGTGATCAAAGGCACTTACTCTGGAACACTAGACCAATAAGTTCAACTTTTTTTTTGTCATTCATCTTATTCCATAGTGTGACTATCTCTGCTCTATGGGCCTGACTAGCTACCCTAGATATTCTAATGTTAAGAAAGATGTCATATAGCTTTGCAACTGCACTTTGTACCTCAACTATTAATTTATAAGGAACATGTATGATGTTCATCTATTTCCATCTCTCCAAGGCCTCCTCAATGCTTCGGTGTATTTCCTTCAGTGTCAAACCAGTAGAATCAACAAAAGTATTAAAGTCCTTAATGTACTCTATATGGTCATTGGGGTTCCTCTTGAGCATTTTCGCTAATTGAAACACATTCTACCTCTGCTCAATCTCTATCTCTACCCTTGTCCTTGCATCTATTATTTTCCTCTTCCTTACTCTTTGTATCATCCCACTCTCTTTATCAAACCTTGTAGAAACTATGGGGAGTTCCACCATAACTAGATTCTACCTTTGATCTTATAGATTCTACATCTCTTTTACCCATTAAGGAATTATCAATTCACCTATACCTTCTGCTTGGGTAATATCTAAGGATGTAGAGAGTTGAGAGGTCACAAGAAGGGAATTATTTACTGGGAGAGATATTTTTTGGATTGAAGCACTTACTTATGTGGGCACTTGTGGAAGTTTTTGGCCCACTATTTTCCATGGAGAGGCTTCCTTTATTGGTTTAACCTCATCCAAGAATTTGGTTAACCCAAGTGTTATTTCCATAGTCATATTTACTTTTGGCAAAGCTTTTGACCGGGGCATGAGAAGCTCAAGTTGGGTCAACTTTCTTCTAGGGGTTAGGGGTTTATTGAAAAGGGACATAGTGACCAAATTCTCAAAATGGGCCATTTTAGGAGCCCTTATTAAAATAATGTCAAAATATATACTAGTAACTTGAGAAGTGGAAGATGTAATAGAAGGAATTATTGGAAGAAAACTTACAATTGGACTTTATATAGAACATATAGAAGAAATTACCTTAGAGATCTTTTGGGTTTGTTCTGGAGTAAGCCTGGTCAAAGTTTCTCTTTCTTTTGATGTGCCCAGACTCAAAGCCTTTGCTTTCTCAAGCCCTAATTCATCATCTAGATGGATTTTTCTTATATTTAGGTCTTTTTTTAATGTGTAGTCAATCAAAGATATTAATTACTCTGGTTCCTCCTCTTATTTTATATCCATTACATCCTTTATCTCCTATTCTTAGTCTTCATCAACTTATTCAATAATGAGGAGGTCAAGAGATGGCCTCTCATCCAAATTAATACCTTAGGAAGAGTTAGGGGAATCCTTTTGATTATTTTGGTAGGTGAAGATAGGTGGAGTGGAGGGTATATGAGATGGTACAGGAGTTGGGTTAACAATTATGGTAGGAGGTGGAGAGGTATCTGATGAAGTGGAGGGTGTGGAAAGTCTAGGGGTTCCCTAAGGAGATGTAGGGGATTTAAGATATCCCAAGGGAGTTGGAATTGAATCAAAATAAGACTACAAGAACTCAAGTAAAATTATTTGTGTAACCATGGTAAATGGAGGAAAATGAGTTATCATAAATTTTCTCTTATTTTGGATGGCTAGGGTAATTAGTGGTTGTTCTTAGGACTTGTTTTACTAAAGTTGTGGAAGGAACCTGAGGACCAAGAAGTCCTCTCAAAATGTAATTTATTAGCTAGGGATTTGACTCCCTCTGACTTCCAAGCTAATTTCCCTCCTATTCTATGTCTTGAGATTCTAGAGATGGAGGTTATCTTGGTTTTTAAGAGCCTATAGGTGGAGACAAAGGTCATTTTTGGCTTCATGCATTTTGGGCTTCTTCTTCTATGGCCTCAATATTATATTTAAAATCTTGGGGTGATATCATTGATATATTATTAACCCTCATCCCTATAGGAGTCATTTGAGGCATTCAAGAAAACTTGGTCATCATCATAGGTTTGATGACCATATGAAACATGAACCTTCTTTTTAAGGATGGTGTTCAAATAACCCCTTATCCTTTTCTTAGGGTCCCATTACCTAAATGGTTATAGCTAAAAATTATAGGTTATCTTGGGCTTCCCAGCTATTATAAAATGTGACATAGTCACGTATTGGTTCTACCCAATATTATAGGGTGTTTTAAAGTAATAAATTTAGTGTTTCTAGTTGAGCTCTTCATTAATAATATTAAAAATTTGATAATCTATCTCTTATTCTAAAATTTGGTTAGGAACACAGTGAGATAGCAATAAAGGGCCAGTCCTTATTCCCTTTACTTTGATGATAGTCACATCTGGGTAGAGATAGTAGTGACCCATCTTGGTGAGTGTCCTTATGATGTTCTTAGATAATTTGGGCATTGTTGTGCCCTACATATTCTAGTATATGTGAAGGTATACCTCATTTCTTATTCTCTTGATGTCATTTCTATATCTGTGAATAAACATGAATGATAAGTCTTGTCAAACCCTATTCCCTAGATAATCTATAGATGGATACCATTCTTGGCCATAGGTATTGTATATAGTTTCCATGAATACATCTAGTAGATAATATATCATATAAAATTTCCTATCCTTAGGTCTCCTATTGAGGTAGAGAATTTGATATTTCAATCTTGTGCTTATAATCTCCCCTAGGGCTACCAATTTGTTAGTGATTAAATAAATGTCCAGTAAGAGTACCCATTTGACCTAGACATATGCAATGCTAAAAATCCATGTAATTTATTCATTAGTGCCATTGAAATGGTAATTTTAAGTCTAAACTTGATAATACAATTGGTGGAAATTGTTCTTTTTGGATTTAATCTTTGCCCCTTTGCTAACTACTGCTTCAGTTTCCCTTCCACTATATTATGTTTAAGCCACACATTAGTCAAGACCTAATTATATGTAGTTTTAGGGAGAGGGAGTCTAAGATACCATTCAAATGTCCTCCCTAAGATGTAGGTAGAGGTGGTTTAAAACTTCCTCACATGAATAATATCACCCACACTAGTCCCATTGATGAACATAACCTTTAAAATGTAAATGCATGGCATTACCTCTAGTTTGGCCACAACCTGGTGGAGGGCCTATTCCTTTATGGGGAGCAAGTAAAATATGTATTATTTGGATTCAAGCGAGATTTGATCCTCCTCAGAATATCCCTAAACTGACTCAACCTTTTCTTAAAGTGTTGAGTAGTGTGGGAATTTAAAATTCAAAGTAGTCCTTTCAAACTATGTATCCTTATATTCTATTTATCTTGCAAATGAAAATAGTGATGGTATTAAGATTTTACTTTTATTTGATTTGAAGGCCATTAATAAATATTATTTGTTGTAATTCTTTTGAATTTAGAGACTAATTCATTCAGTGCTTTGTGAGTGAAGAAATTTAGTGCTCATTGGATGATTAAGAAACTCAAAAACATAAATGCTTAATGATGAAACCAATAGTAAGGTGAAACCAATGTTCATATATTTTTTATTTATAATTTTAAAGATTATGTATTGATTGAATTCATGAATTTTGAATTTTGATAATGAACTCTCACTTTTAATGCCCATTTTGATTTGAATATGTCAGTCACTTTTGGTGGGTGTCCCTTATTTTCTAAATGGTAGTCTCTTGTTAAGTATTCACATCCATTCATCACTTTGAGAGTTTTTAGCCATTTTTTAATTTGATTACTGCCATGATGTTGCACCTTTATTCTTATGTTTTGGATTTACTTTCCCTAAATAGTTCTATGTGTCATGCTCTCATTAACTATGACCTTTATATTTATTCATTATATTTGGGAGGTCCCATAGTAGTGAGTTAACATTATTGAGCCACATGGAATGATCTTAGAGCAATGGAAGCATGGAATATTGGGGCATTAAATGGGTATTACTTTTGATGATGAGATCTATGTGGTCATGGGTTAACGTTATTAAGACATGTGGCATGATCTCAGGAAGTTGGGTGCCTCAAGAACTCAAATCATTATGTAGGTAAAAAATAGACTATTTAACTTACCAAACATGTGGATTAATGAAAATATGACATGTTTCATCCACTCAGTGTCCCATAAGTTCAGAAGCTTGGGATATTATGTAGTAGACCAAAGAACCATTTAACCTTCCCATGGTGGTGAGTTTACATGATTGAGACACATTGAGTGATATTAAAAGATCAGATAATTGATAACTTGAAATCTTGGAGGGTCAAAGAATAGATAAATATCAAGTTTTATGATGAATAAGTGAAGTCCTTGTAGTTTTGGTTTAGTGTGGACATGCCACATGGCATGTTTACGGATCTTGGGAGACTTAGAAGACTTAAAAGATTAAATATTATATAAACATCCAAATTTTTGAATGATGTGAGAGAAACACATGTCACACTTATGTGAGATATTTTTCATGTCCCTAATTCAGCTAAAATCAATGGTCTTTAGTTATTAATCATGTGATCCACATGTATGAACTAGGATAAGAAAAAATAGAATCATTGGTCTGTAAATCATATTAAAGTAAAAGTGATATATAATCCAAGGTTCAATATGACTTAAGATACTATTTTCAGATTATATTTTTATAAATTTTATTTAGTTAATGTTGTATTTTGTATAGATATCCCTTATGGTAAATACATGATACCCTAATCATAGATATTTAGGCTCATAGTTTCCTAGGTATGGGTTTTTTAATAATGGGTCCCTATTTTTAAAATTATGAAAATGGGGTGTGTGTGTTAGGGAACAACATATGGGACCCTCATGAAACCATTAAAATATCATACTAGAGTTACTTTCACATTGGTGATAGATTATCTATAGAATTTGCTCAGTACCCCTCTTACCTATTCATTCTTTACTTCCTTAAGCCCTCAATAATTTGGACTCAATAAATAATTGAACTTAGAAGATTTGGTTTCCACCACCATTTTTGCTTCCAAATTTACTCCATCCCAACCATCCACTCAATTGGGCCTAAAAATTGGTCATGTATCCCAAATAGAAACTGTAACCATTACAACATAGAAGCGGGTGGAGAAAGGAAAGGTAATAATTGACACAATGACCCCAAAGAAGGTCACTAGTTGGAGAATATTTATTCCCCCCTTTCCTCAATTAAAATCTTTTCCAAATCCTATTCTCCATCTAGGGAAAAGCCTATATTCCACTCCTATAGAACAAGTAGAACCATCATAACAACCAACTTCCCTAGACCTTCCTAAATGGATCCATAAAGTGTAATAGGCATAATAAGGCATGCAAGACCTAGTTAATTTTTAACAACCAATAGTAAAGTTTCATTTCAAAGAGAAATAAATACTATGAGGAAGGTCAAAAGGAAAAATATAATGGATGAGGGACAGAAGGTAGAATTGGAGCAAATATAATATGTCTTCTCTTTAACAAAGAGAATAAAATCATTCCCCTCAAATATTTTTAATTACATAAAATATCCTTACACCTTTATAGACTCTATAGGGGAGTAATAAAATAAATGTTCAAAATCTTTGATCAAAACATGGAGGCATTTTAAGGAATGAATACCATACAACCTCTAAAGGACATTACAAATAACATGAAAGGAGTAGCTCAAAATTTGTATGACATTATCCAGTTAATAGTAAGTGAAAAGAAAGAGTCACAACCTAATTGGGGATATGCATTCACCCTTTTTGATATGATGAAGATAATGAAGGACAAACTCCATTTCTTAAGCCAAGCATCTCAGAACAAATCTTGTGACCATCTAAATTTAATAATTGCTTCAGATGTAGCATGGGCCTTGAACTATGTAGCTTTTAGGAGGGATAGCTTGATAAGATGGCATCAATAAATTCAAATTTTAGTTCAATAAATCACCAGCTAAAAGGATTAGACCATTATAATTTTGGGGGAAATGAGAATTGATGGTGTGATTGACCCTGATAAGGAATTGGTCCTCAGGGCCATCTTTGAAGATCACCTCTGAATAGTAGTAAATAGTTTCAAAACAAAGGTTGAGGGGAAAGTATATAATACCCAAGAAGAGTTGATGCAATTGATAAATTTCTCTAGAATCAAGGTCATTAACATAGAGACTCCTTATGTGGATCTTGGGAATACATTAAAATAACATAAACAATTGATGGATAGACTCCCCTAGCTATTCAAAAGGCCTTTATTGGACTTTAAGGAAATTTAAATATACTTTCAAGTGAGTCACACCCTATATTTGTAAATTTAGGTGAGCATGCATGCATATCTAGCTACCCTACCCCACTAGTTATTTTAGTTCCAAATACTTCTTAGATGCCCAATCTAACCATAGATGAAACTCTATTTATAGTTACAATTACCTTTTCATATGCACTTTCCCTTGTAACTACATCAATTGATTATAACAAAATGTTATTGTAACATTTTTTTGGTCCTTTGTGAATGATTGTCTACATTGTGGACATGTATGTCCTAGTGATGATGAAACTTAGAGCATGGCTTGAAGGATGAGGCATCCCCATCCCAAGTCTATTTATATACATGTATCTTTTATATTTTAAGGGGAGGATAAATTTTGGTATTCAATATAGATAGATACCTTTCTCGTTGTTCTAAATCTATCTTGCATAGCTTTCTCTTTCATGTTTGTGTTATAGTTTTTATGCACTTTATCTAACTAGTAGCTTATTTTATTGATATATGATATAGCATTTTCAAGTAGCTTGTAGTTATTTATCAAGGTTTTTTATCAATTAAAATTTTTCAACAAAAAATTTAGGTTGATATATCTTATTTTCTTGCAACAAATCTTCTAGATTACTCTTTAAATTTGTGTAAAAATGCCATTTGATGCAACATCCTAGACTGAGCTATATCTAGTTGAAGGTGCTCTTTGGTATTAGCTACAATATTTTATTAAGAATTTCTACAATGTTCTTAATAATAACAACCTTTAGCTGATAACTAGGATTTAATTACATTATATTCCTCATACCTCATCACTATGTTTGTCAGTTTTGTGTGCCAAAACAACAAACTAAAAACATTATTCCTTTGGCATTTGTCCTTGTTCTAAAGCTAGTTGAAAGAATTCATCTCCTTTGTTTATATATCCTCTCTCCTATGTTACCCTTCCTTCCATTTTTGGTTTTATTAAATCTTTCCCACTTTAGTTAAGTCCATCTCATTCCATCCAACTCAAGTGAATATAGGATTCATATCCATATCTAAACCATCTTGGTTAATAGTTTTTTTCACTCACCACCATTCTACCACTAGTCACTATAAGACCCAATACCTACAACTCGTTCCCCAAAGTGAAGTTAATCTTCATTGAGATCCCAAAACATTAGAGGTTACCTTATGATTGTTTTGAGATGTGCATACAACCTACATCAACATAGCATTATAAATTTGGTGCTATAAGGAGGGCCTCTTCCGTTACTCAAATAGGAAGATCACCAAAGTTACTTTGGATATACCTAGAATAATGATAAGATCTACCTCTGGTAATAACTTGATGCATCATCCCTTACAAACCCATGGAAATTTAAAGTTAGATAAAGGTATCTTGAGGAGGTCACAGGCTCAGTCATATTCCCCAAAAAAAATACAACCCCCTCTCAATCAAATGTCCCACCCATGGTTAAGTAGTTTTGATTTTAAATTACAAGATGTGTTCATGATTTTCCTTGTAATCCTTATAAATACCTCCCTCTCTTTTCCCCTACAAGAGGTAGGACTACTGAAAAACATGTTAAAGACTTCAAAATGGATTTAGGAATATTAAATGTAATCCATGATGATGTCTATTACAAAATTTTCCATTTATGTTGTAGGATGCTACCTATGATTGGTTCCTCAATTTTGTCAAAGGTTCAATAAGGTCTTATAATGAATGTCAATATGCTTTACTAGGACATTTTGAATAAGTTATCAACCCTAGTGTAGTATACCAACATTTTGCTAGCATGAAAAGAGAGCCCAATGAACCCATTAGGGAATTCAATGTGAGGTCTCAAAAAATGTATAGATAGGTAGATACTTTATATAAAATAAATGTTGTCTTGGCCTTTGAAATGTATAATAATTTTTTAGATCCTACCATTGTAGTGTTTATGTATAGGTAAACTAGTGTTACTAATTTGACATAAGATTAAGATAAAGTAATAAAATTTGATAAACAAATGAACCCCCAAGTCTCAAATCCTAATAAGGCCAAATGTGAAACAAACCTACCCCATGCTAAATCTGATTCCAAATTTTAATCAAAACAATTTGGCCCAAAATCAAATCTAGGCTCATATATAATTTCCTCTATCTCATGCTACACCCAATTAGGATATAAGTTTACTAAATAACTTTGTCCAAGCTACCAGACACCATAATGTATAGTTTTTAATCCTAGTCAGAACTTCCACCACCCAAGGTGCTACTGTTGGCTCTTATAAATTTGAACTATATACTATTTAAAGAATGGTACATAAATTGAGTAATGAGTCCTTAAGCATGACAAAATGGATAAGAAATATTGGTGGCCAAAATACCATCCATAAATTTCAATATCTTAGGTACATACCATTTAATAAATCTAAAAACAACATGGATCCACCACCTAACAAGGGGCCTGAGATGAATATTCTTGAGGTAGCATTGCCTAACTAGTGAAAAGTTCATAACATAGCTTAGCATAGAGACTTGAGCTGCATAGAGTTCTACACAAGATTGAGATCTTCAAAAAAGAAATAGACACATAATAAGGTTTAATATTTCCATGTAATCCTTCTTCTTCCAATACCTCTAGCAACTCCATCATTGTTATGATCTTCAACACATGATTTTCCTTTTTTATTAGAAGATGACAATGAACAAGAGGATGGTGAGATGAATTCCATGCCTTCTAGTAATTATAGAGAAGTAATTACAGTCTAATTAGAAAATATCCTTTCACTACTTATATGCCTCCAAAAAATAGTGACACCACTCCTCTAAATACAAAAGGTGGCAATAACCTCCCCCAAAAGAGAAAGATCAAATACAGCCCATAGAATCATAAAACAAAGGAGGGTAGAGTACTATAGAGGATATGAAGAAAATAAAAGCGAACATAACCCTACATAAGTTGGCTCAGATCACTAAGTAGAGGGATTTTTTTCTAAAACCCTTGATTGGAAGGTCTTTTAAAGACAAGTCTAAGACTACCCATGTGAATGTAATGATTTATATGGACAAACCTGATGTCTCACCATTCCTAATGATAGTCAAAATGTTCAGTAATAATGTTCATAATTATTTGGTATATTTAAGATCATCAACCAATGTGATACCCATAACGATGTGTAAGAAATTAGGGTTGGCCCTAGATAAATAAAAAGAGTGGTCATAAATCTATATAAATTTTTAGTACCTTATGTCAGGGAAATGTTGAATGTACACATATAGTTGGCCTTAAAACCATGTATAAAGTAGTACATAGTTATCCTAGTGGTCAATGTCCTATAATATTACAATCTATTACTCAACTGGGATTGGTCAAAAACATTAAATGGGTATGTACACACTAATTTATTACATATGTGTCTACTATGGAAAGGTATGACCAATCAAATAAGGATTGATTGAGAGTATAAAATGAAATACTTGATCACTGAGTAAAACATAAAAATTGATAAGGTCAAATGTGTGCCCTAACATGTTGATATTTATACTTTCACTACAAAACATCATATCTAATGCCAAGAATTTGAAGGATCTTCATAGTTATGGACTTTGTATTTTGATGGAGCCTGGTCTAAACAAGGTTTTAATATTGGTGTATAACTAAGGGATATAGAGGGGAAACATATTTTGTTGCAGATAGATTATAGTTCCCTTGTACCAATAACTAGATTTAGTATAAGTCCCTAATCCTAGGTCTATAGTTTGTCTTGAAGCATGGCACTAAGCAGCTACAAATATTTGGTGATTTTGAGCTGGTGTTCCACTAGATCAAAAGAAAGTATCAATATAAGATGGCTTATCTAAATAAATATAGGCATATATCTTAGGACATGGTTAGATATTTTGAGGCTTCTAATATTAGAGCCATCTAAAGGGAATAAAATTAGGTAACATATGCATTGGTAGTTTTAGCAGCCAACTTAGCACCACTCTAAGAGTCTAAGATGTAAATATTTTTGTTGGAACTATTGCCTTATCCCTCAGTCCCTAACAATGTATAAAACTTCCAAGTCTTTGAAGATGATTAGTAGATTATCTAGTTCATAAATAATTATGGGACTTTTGAAGACCAGATTATAGATGAAAAGGAATTTTAATTTCTAGAATCAAAATATATTGAGAATAATGGTGTCATACAGCTAAAGGAAAATAGAATCCCCTTGGGGGTGGTATATTTAGAGTGGATCTTTGACTTTCATCCACAAGCCAAAAGGTAAAAGAAACCAAAGATAAATCAACCTGGTTTTGGAAAATAAAATTTGGGAAATGAAGAGTCCCCCCAATATGTCAACATTATTCTATCTTGCACTTATACTAAAAATGAAAAGTTGAAGGATATATTGATGGGGTAAAGGATGTGATCACTTGGACCTATGAATACTTGAATACTTTTTATCCTAGGGTAATCACCCATACTATTCCCTTGAATCTAGGAAGTAAACCCTTTAGGAAATGCTAAAGGCCCATAAATCTCATTATGGAACCTCTCATTTAGATTGAAGTTTTGAATCTATTAGATGCTAATATCATATTTCCTATTAGACATTTTCCCTGGGTGGAAAACTTAGAACCTATCAGGAAGAATAATGGAAAAATAAGGCTATGTTTCAATGTCAAAAACCTGAAATGATCTTTAAAGAAGGATGATTATCCTCAATCTTCCCTAGATGAAGTAATCCAAACTATTAATAGGTCTAAAATGATGACCTTCTTGGATGGTTTCTTAGGATACAACTAAGTCCTACTATAAGCATAGGACTAGATGAAGATAACTTTCATCATAAATTGGGGGATATATACTTATAAGAGGATTCCTTTTAGCCTCATCAATACTAGGGAAACATTCCAATGAACCATGGACCATGGATTCAAAGAGCTTATTGGTAATTGAATCATCATCTATATGGATGACCTCACTATATTTTATAAAAATAGAGTAGATCATGCAAATTACCTACATAAAGTGTTTAATAGGTAAAAGAGATATAGAGTGTACCTCAACCCTAATAAAATCATCTTTGGGGTAACATAAGGCAAACTTCTAGGCCACATCATAACCAAAGATGAGATTTTTATTGATATTGAATGAGTTGAGACCATCTTAAAGATAACACCTCCTAATAGTTGAAAATAGTTGAAATCCTTCTTTGGCAAGATAAATTTGGTACACAAATTCATTTTTGGGTTTGTAGAAATTGTCAAGCCATTGAATGTTATGCTGAAAAAGAATGCCAAGATAGAGTGGACAACTAAGGCTAAGAGTTCTTTCCAAGATATCAATATAGTTATTTCTCTAGATCCAATATTTATTAGTCCTGATTTCACCAAGAATTTATTTATGTATTCCTTTACTTTAAAGAATACCATCATTTTAGTACCCACCACAAGGTAGATGAGAGTTAACACGTAATTGCTTTTATGAGTACTAATTTAAAGGATACTAAATTAAAATATTCAATGATAGATAAACAAATTTATGCATTGGTCAAGGCTATGAATAAGTTTAAATACTATAGCCTAAGGAATTAAAATTGTGTTATAGTCCTAGACCTATCAATTAAGATCACACTCAACCAAAATGAACTAGGTGAAATAAGGGAAAATGGATGGTAAATTTGTAAGAGTTTGATCTAGAGATCAAACCAACCAAGATGGTCAGAGGTTAGGTAATAATCCAGCTAATGAATGAGATAAACCCATGCATTCAGGTTAAACAATTTAATGAATTCCAAGTAGTTTTAGGTGAGTGGTATGCTCATATAATTCATTGTCTACTCATGGGAGTATGCCCCCTAAGTTGAATAGAGAATAAAGGAAAGCTTTAAGGCTCAATTTTTCCCACTATATGATAAAAGGGGGAGTACTTTACCACAAAAAATATGAGGTCATCTACCTAAGATGTGTCTTAAGACAAGAAGCTATGGATATCTTTGATAGCCTACACAAAAAAATAGGCATTGATCATCCCTTCAAGACCACAACATCGCACAAGATATTAAGAATGGGATACTATTGGCCCACTATTTTTAGAGATGCCCAAAACCATGTTAGGACTTCCCATGAATGTTAAATCTTTGGAAAGAGAGTGGTTAATGATGCCATTCCATTGCACCATGTCATTGAGGGTCATCCTTTTTCACATTAGGGCCTTGACTTCATTGGACTAATCAATCTAATTTCATTTACAAGGCATAAGTTCATCTTTATTGACACTAATTATTATACCAGATATATTTAATAGGTAGTCACCAAGAGCTCTCGAGCTCAAGAGTCATTAAATTTCTATCGGAGTATATACTGACTAGATTTGGTATTCCCATATATTTGGTCATCAACAATGGCCCAGATTTTCAATCAGCTAAATTCACTGAGTGGGCCTATGATAATAATATAATAATCAAGTCATCTTAAAATTATTACCCTCAAAGGAATGAAGTGGTTGAATCTATAAATAAAAACTTGATGGATGCCATTAAAAAGTCAGTCTAATACAAGGTAAGAGAATGGCACCTTCTATAGAAATATGCATTATGGGCAGATAACCCTCAATACTTCACATTTCTTGTTTATGTATGGATGAAAACCTATTTTCCATGTCCCTTAAACTCTCAACCTATCAATTTATTCAAGACTACATAGAAGATGATCCAAGAGTTAAGTCTAGATTGTTGGAAATAATCCATCTTGAGGATGTAAGGACCAAAGCACTAAAAATCTTTAGTAAACACTAAGACATTGTTAAAATGTGGTTCGACAAATTATCCAAGATCAAGTCCTTTTATATCTTAGACCTAGTTATCATATGGGATAAATCTCATGGAAAAATGACCAACACAACAATTTCACTCCCTTATGGATTGTATCATATTAAGTGTTAGAAATTTTAGGCCACAATGCCTTTTATTTGAAGGACCTTGAGGGTAATATCCTAGCCTTCCAAGTCAATGGGTATATTTTTAAGCATTACTTAATGGCATCTCTTATTGAGTATGTCTCTGAGTAACACTAGATTCTATGGTAGAGGTAAAACTAGAATAGGTTTTATGACTTTTATAGTTAGCTTTCTTACATTCTATCTTTTGCTTTCATTAGGGTAGTTTCCACACTTTCTAGATTAACCTTTCTTGCTTTTAACATTTTATTTCATTAGATCAACTTTCCTATTTTCTATATTAGGTGTCATTTTTTTGGAATATCATGATTGACTCCTTTCTAAATGATCGAGATAATATCCAATCTACTAAGCTTTATATGCAAATTTGGGATTATATACTAAATCCTTGAGGTAGGCCCCCAAAAAGATAGTAAGTGAAGCATGAGTCTAAGTGAAATACACCAATGGGTTGATTCACAAGTTTTTTACCCTTGTATTTAAGACTTTTAGGATTCAGGTATGCAATAAGAAATAGACTATGGTCATTTCAAGATTAAATACTTTTATCAGTTATGTAAAATTTGCTCTCATTACTTCATGTAAATTAAGAAAGTTTTTTTAATTCCTTTGGTCAAGCACACTTTCCATGTTAATAATTATTTTTAAATAATACCCATTGATCTAAAGGCCACTGGTAGGGACATTTTGGAAAATTGAATTTTATTTCTCCCATACACTAGCTTATGGTGGTTCTCGACCCTCTCTCCCATTCATATTATAAAAAAATAAAAAAATAAAAATAGGATCAATGCATCATAAAGAGTAATTAAATAAGCCTAAAAAATAAATCTAAATGTGATCAAATACTCACATGATGAAATAAGATCAATTTATCATGTATCATGTAAGTTTATGAAGGAAGAAAAAGGGGAATCAAAGGTAACTTTGTCAGGGATATAAATGGTTGGTTGGTAGCAGAGCAATGCTTGATCCCCTAATATTTTTTTATGCTTCAAATAATCCATTATGAAACCTACAATAAAATCCAAGTCTTTAATAAAAATTTTAAAACAAGGATAAAATAGAATCACTTTACCACACACAAATTCAAGGTATAAGCAAGGCTAGTATGTTGCATGTGGTTTTCGGAAACTCTTTCATGTTTTTAGTTTAATTATATTTTTATGGTATGATCCATGTCCATTTTATAGTTTTTATCCACATATTCTAGATTATTTAATAGTTAGGAGTATTCCCCCTATGAGTCATCATTTGTTGTGTCCTGACATATCCCCATTTAAATTTTTTAAAAAGTGACCCACTTTATCAAGTAGTTCCTTTTTTGGGGATTGGTGGGGTGACCTAAGCTTGTTTCATGAAAATCAAACTAATATACGACACTTATATTATTTCAAACCAAAGATATGCTTAGGGTTGTATTGAGTTACATCTCTAGCCTTTGGTTTATTTCATGCATGTATGTCAAAGTTTTTTTGGATTCATAAGAAGATCACTTATTTAATCTAAAATCATGTCGGGTTTTACCTCTATCAGATTAACTAACTCACATGTTTGTCAAGGTTTTGTTTCTTTGTGTTTTATTTTATACAGATCGTTATTTACTTAGATATATTTATAATTTTTTCTTGGACACCTACTGAGTCACCAAATCCTACCATGTGGCATTACTCGCTCTCTCAAAGCCCCAAATGCAAGTGAAGTATGCTTTATACTTCAATTTTATAAAAGGTTTTATGCCATCCACATGTCATGATATCACTTACTTAGTGATTAATAGACTAAATTTTAGTGTATGAAAATCTGAGGCTATAAAAGTAAATATATCCATCTAAATTTCATGATCTTGCTCACCTGATGACTAACAAATTGAAGTTTAGTATATGAAAGTCTCAAGGCTATTTGAGAAGTGACAGTCATCCACATGTCATGATCCTATAGACCCATATCTTTTAAATTAATCCAAAAAGTTTCTAAGTCTTCCAAGTGAGTGGAGTATCAATATGTATCCATGTGTCATCATCTCACTCACCTAGATCCTACATAATGATGGCAGGGAGTAAAACACTCCCAGGGCTAGTAAAATGGTGCCAACCATTAACATGCCATGATATTTTAATCTTGAGGCAATAAAAAATAAGTCAACAAAAAATGAGCCTGGGTAACAATAATGTGATGATTTTTGAGGAAACAAAATGTTACCAAGTGTCAAAACCTTTGCCACGTTAGTTAAGTCCATCTGCATTCCATCCAACTCAAGTGAATATAGGATTCATATCCACATCTAAACCATATTGATTAATGGTTGCTTCACTTACCACCATTCCACCACTGGTTACTACATGACCCAATACTTACAAATCATGCCCCGAAATGAAGTAAATATTCATCAAGATCCTAAAATTTTAGAGGTTACTTCATGATTTTTATCAAGTGTGTATAAAACCCACATCAATACATAGGTTTTGGCATCCTTAAATAATGTGGGCCACCATAACCCAACTAGTATGACCTTTCTTTTTGTTGCATCACAAGCATAATGTCCTCCTCTAACACTTTCATAGACTTCTTAAAGGACTTTAGCATGTTCATGTTGCATTATGTACCTTCATAATACCTCATCACATCCTAGTATGTATAAGTTTTCCCTAATAAGCTAGAAAGGGGCAACATAGACAACCAGTTGCTTCTTCTCTTGGGTGTTAAGGTGGTCTAGTGTTGATCCTATTATAATAAAAGTAGTAATTTATTCTATTTATTTGGTCACACACATAACTTAGAAGAGTTGAACATTTTTTAAATCATATTCTATTGTGCATGTTAGTTCACTATATTGAATGCAAGAGAGATGGTTTGGGCTAAAATTAATTTTTCTTGGTTTCATGACCATGAGGAACTAGAATTATTGAAATAGGAAAATACATAAACAAATACATCCATGCAATACTATAATATTAACCAAATACTTGATATCTTCATAATATTTATAGAAGATAAATGGAGTGACAAATAAGTATTAGTGAAACTTGTAAAACGTATAAACTATGGTTGGGGATTCATATTCTGTAGTAGAGTATTTTTGTGTAGCTTGTGTAAGCTTATAGATAGTAAGATAAATGAGATTATCAAGGTTTTACTCACTATGTTATGCAAGGATGTCAACCACTACCATGCTTGAAGTGTCGACATGAATTTGAAATGGTTGCATCTAGTCTAGAAACTAGAAAATGTGCATAGTCACTAGTTTTTCCTTCAGAGCCTCAAATGCTTGTTGATGTTTAGCGGCCCATAGAAGTAAGCTATTCTATTTGATTAATTCTTCCATTAGAGCTACTATGTTAGCATAACCTTGAATGAACTTCCTATGATAGTACCTACTGTGACCTAATAAGGTATGGACCTTAAATTGAGTAGTTAGAGCTAGAAGTTAGACAATGATAATAATCTTGGGTAGATCCACTAGTAATCCATCCTGGCAAATGATGTGCCCCAATAAGATCCAAAACAATGTGAAAATTATACACTTTTTAAGATTTAAGGAGATCTAAAGTTAGTGACAACACTTAATCATGAGGCATAAATTATCACATTGGTCACACACTAAACCACACGTGGTCCAGTCATCAAGTAACACATGAAGGAAATTGTGGATGATATCCTTGAAGGCTTCCCTCACAACATGTGAGAACACTAATAGTGTATTATTTAAAATAAAATTCATAAAATTATACACAAAAAAACATAATTTTATTTCAAATTTTGTTTTGGTCTTATCTTCCTCATCAATTTGTACTTAGTGATAGCCATAAAATCTATTAACGAATGTGTAGATCTCACATATAGCAACACCTTCCAAAAATTCCTATGTGAATAGAATTGGGAAAGGGTCACTAACACACATAAAATTGAGTTGTTTATAATCCACACAAATGTGAATTAGACCATCTTTCTTGATTTTAATCACCATAAGACTAACCCACTCAAATTTATTTATTAGAGTATTAAATTTAGCAAGCAATATACTATCATTTTTTCTTTAACTCTAGCATGAATATTAATTTTCATTTGATATGGTCATTTCCTCATTGGTTGATCACCTTCAACCAAATTGATATGCAATTTCCCAATGATTGATTCACTCCCTTCATTTTATGTAATTGCATGGGAAAATTTCTTAATATTCTTGCAAGAGTTCACTTTTTTTTTGTTAACTCATCATCAAACTAGTAATTACTCATAGTGGCTACCTTCAACACATCCTTCATCCCAATATCATGTTGAATCATTTGGAGTGGTGTATAATATGCTTTCTACTTGGATTGCATAGTATCTCTAACAACACATGCCCCATAATATGTATGTAGGTATAAGTGGTTGAAATCTGATTTTGACATATCAAATTTGGTACCCTAATCAAATTAATACATAACCTTTTGTTTGATATGCATATTCATATTGATAATATGAATCTAATAAAGCTAAGGTAAGAGTTTGAGGTTCTTGAAATATGTCCAAGTTATTATTAAGTATTCCATGCATGTGATGTGTGTAGTCTTAAAATGGTGCACGATCTCATAATACCACCAAATGGATTGTTTTCAAAGACAAACATAAATCAACCTGAGGAGAAGAAAATGAAAATTTTGAAAGTAGACCATGTGTGATATGCTTCTAGGTATCTGTTTCCCTATGGTTTTATTTATGGATGTACCACACTCTAGCCCAAGCACATAGAGTACCATAAAATGCATGAATCCATAAGGATTCTGGTAAAAATATTTATTCGGTGCTCCAAAGGATTTCACAATTTTTAGATGGTGTTCTAGATAAGTAACGCCATCATAACTCAATGTGGCACAAACATAGTTGTAATGCTAGAAGTAATAGTGCATAGTGGTGAATATGTGTTTCCATGTCTATAATTGGTATTGATGAGTATACCACCATCAAGTAATTATTACTTCAAATACAAATTTAAAAGTGCTCAAATGTTCACCATCATTAATATAATAATATTCTAATTGCTGAAAATACTCCCTAAACTCAATTTGACCATGGAATTAATGTGTATGTTCCAACCTCAAGGGTGGTACACCAAAGATGCAAACATTTTTGTGGCACTAAGATAACATGGGGGAGGAACTTAGGAAACTATCAATAACACCACTAACATGCCTTATGATATCATATGTGCCTTGATCTCATTGGTCACAAGCAATACTTGTAGTGTTTTAAATGAACTACATGTATTCCCATTGCTATATGCCTTCAAAATTAGGATCCATATGTTCATTTTCTTAGGTAGTGATGTTATAAATTATGTTGATATCCTCATCAACATTGATAGTTTCCACAAAGGGAGGTCCTTGGACATTATTTAGAGGAATGACCACACATTGAATGTCATTCTCAAAGCTGATATAACACTTATTGAAATGTAACTCAACATTCCTAACATAGCACCAAAGTATACCCAAGAGAGTAGGAAAGTCATCAGCATCTGCCAACTTGATCACTTTAAAATCACTCTTAAATGTGATACCAAAGATGTTAAGTTTGGCATATTTAAGAATTATTATAGGCAACATGCGAGTCTTGTTAGACATAAATAAAACATGTGGGGAAATTTTCAAAGTGGGGCTCCCCATTTTTTATAGGCATCCTTTGTTAAAATAATAACATATGTGCTAGTATCCACTAGTATTTCATGGATCATCCAACCATAAATGGATCCATTTACAATGACTTCTTTGTAACATTCTATATTTGGATGGACATGAGTCTCTATTCTATGTGCATGGTTCAAATGATGATCCTCTGAGTACTTTGTTATTTATTATTGCAACTAATTTGTTAGGAGGGGGATGATGTATTCACTAAGGAATGGTTTTCATAGCTCAATAAATTCATCATGCCCTAAGTCTGTGGGTACCATAACTTTTTCATATCAATACACATGGTAGCATCCCTGTATTTCAAGAACTCATTTTCTCCTTGTAGCTCTCATACCAAGGCCATTATGTCATAAAACATCTCTTTTTGATGTTGGACATCTGGATAGTGTTATGCATGAGGTTATTCATGTTGAACCTTTCCATCATGCAGATTTGAAATAATAAGTTTAGAATAAGGGTCACTCTGAGTAGTTATATTGACCTTAGTTTTAGCTGGTGGACTAGTAGGATATGGATTCAACTAAGTAGTTTGATTTTTTTCAACACATATCATTCTATCACCCTTATCATTCTATTCTTTGGTAATAACAACATGCAAGTTAGGGCATTCTTCCAATTGTTGTTCATTTTTACAAAAAGTGCAAATAGGTTAGATCACACAATCATGTTGGTAGTGGTCCATAGATCCACATTTGTAACATGTCCTGGGTGAAAAATGACCACCTCCTCATCCATTTCCACACCATCAACCTTTGAAATATTGACTTTCATAATTTCCTGTGTGTTGGCTATAAAATCTTGGAGAGTAACCCATGCACATGCTTCATAAATCTCATTTATGACATGATAGTCATTAGTATCATGGGTATATGCATCACATATCTTAAAATATAATGACACTTTATCCTAGGTGGTATGTTGAAGTAAAGGATAGTTTATTACATCATGTCCTTCATTATAGATTTCATAGGATTCATGGATAATTATTCTTGTTATGACCCTCTACATCATAGTCAAAACACCACAAGCTACTATGAGTGTCATGAGCATTGTTGGCCATAAGATTCTCTAGTTTAGAAGCTATAGCAAAAATTTGGGCCTCTATAAATGGGATGATTCCCATGCCTATAATTCCCATAACTTTTTCATGGATGGTAGCTTCCAATGCCTCACATGGATTAATAAAGGTCTTATGGGATAATGCTCATTAAAAAGGATGTAATAACCCCCTATAAACCATTGAGAATGTTATGTTGGATTAATTTAAAATTATAGATTATAAATAAGGGTTTAAAATTAAGCATCATATGCACGCACACTCTCAGTGATATCTTGTTTAATATCTCTTAAATCAATAATACTTTATTTCTCAAACTCAAGAACGTCAAATTCCTAAATAAAATCAATTTTTAATAGCTCATAGTTTACAAAAACTTGTTAAGTATCAAACTTTCTATACTATTTTTGCATGTGATCCAATAGGGTATTGTTAAACTAAGTTACCTTCTGCTTAGTATAAATTATGCTCCACGCCTATCAAATGAGTTCAAACTTGTGAACATGCTAAGATATATTCTCAACACCTTAATACTTAGGAATATGAAGTGTCATCTCATATTAAACTGTAGGTACACTAGGTAGTTGCATTGGAACCTATGGTGTCACTCCTCTAGTTACTAATGAACCCTATGGTGGAAGTATACAATTCCTCTTGAGCCACCTCATAATCCTCCTACATCTCTAGTAGAACCAGTGCTAGTACCACCTCTTGTACCTCTTATATTAATAGGAACACCTAAAACATTGGGTGCTAAGGGAGGTTTATTAGTTAGAGTTAGGCCTATATTTTTCCCACTACTTATATTTGGTCCACCTGGCATTCCAAGGTTAGCCATATGTCTTAACTATACTAGAAATGGAAAATTTAATGGTAAATTTAGTTGACCTTACTGTAAAATGCTACTTTGAACTTTTACTCCCAGAGTATTTTCTACAGACTCATCTTGAAACTCTACACTATCATTATCCCAATCTATTATAATAATTTTTTCAAACTCAAATGCATGAGCATGCACTATGGTGGGGGAATTAGGACTATTTAGAGTGGGTTTCACTAGCACCAATGCTTGTATTACATCTTATGCACATACATATGCTAGTAAATAGTGTGGATCCATGGTTAGTATTACTCACAATGCCTTTCTACCTTCTTGAATATTCTTTCATCACTTCAAGTATCCTTTTTTTTCCATTAGGATCACTTCTTATCATGGTTTTACGCCTGGCCTCATCATACTTACATAGTTATGACTAACTTAATTATATGTTGAACTACCAATCCTATACTAATGTATACCCCTTCATTTCCCCCCCAATTTCACTACTCATACATGAGATAATTTTAACCATCCATGGGGAAGTTCTTATGTCTAGAGTCAACCATAAATTTCTTAATTTCTAATGAAAATTGTCTTAAATGCCTTGTGTGTCATTCCCTTAGGAAATTAAACTATGCTTCCTTTATATAATAATATGTAGTCACAACATATTCCAATATGCATCTATTTAGTGTTATTTTCCACCAAACATCTATCGCACATGTCTAAGTAGTTTTCAACTCTGCCAAGGTAATCTAATGCTCTATTATCTAGGGAGCTTTCCATCCATAATTTATATATTAGTCTTATGTATATGCCAAAATCTAAGCATACAAATGAATAGGTAATTATATAAAGAATTTTTCATATAAATAACCATATAGATGCTTCTCTACCCATTATTGCATATAAAATCCTTGTCTAATATATTTACAAGTAAAGTTATATTCTACTATGTCAATCCAATGCTCAGCATTTTCCAAATAGAGCCACTCAAGAATATTTTACCATCATGCTAAAAATTACAATGGGTCCCCATAATGGAACCAAAATTTTGGTGTTTTCTCCTTTTATCCTTAGTTTTTATCGACTAACACTAGTCAAGTGCCTAAAGGAAATGAGGAATCCAATGAACTAGTGCATTAGCATAACACATGAGTAGTAACCTTGTGCAATCACCCAAAGCATGCAACTAAGACTGGTTCCTATCAATTCTACCATGAGGTGGTGGATAAACTTAATTGTCTACACTTAGGTGTTTGGGTTAATTATAATTAGTTATCATTACTACAAACATCATGTTGAGGTTATTTGTGTCATTCACTCCATACATTCCACATGTTGATAATTAATACCATAAAAATAAATTAACACATATTAGAATTCATAAATAAAAGTAGTGATTCCATTGATTTCATTTGAATAAGATTATAAATATATTTTAATAGCATTTTATTTTTGGTATTCTCTCTATATTCATCTACATATATTTATAAATAAAACTAAGGGATATTTATACATAACCCAATCCATCTCCTTAGGTTACATCATCAATACAATAGAGATGAATAGCCAATGATTATTTTAGTAAAAGAATTCATGGAGAGCCATTACAATAAAATCCTTTTGACTCAGGCTTAATGACCCCTTTATACTATCTTCATGTTAGATATTTGTTCTCATGTTCCTATTTTCTTATGAACCAGTGCTATATTTTCCCTTGGTTATTCTCTTTCAATTTTTCTATGAACTGCTTCATAACCATCTCCACTTCTTGTGCCTTTGTCTAAGTCTTGCACTTTTATCTAAGTCTTACATCTTTTATTTCTCCTTGTTCTCTATATCCTTGTCTCCCATAACTCATTCATCTACACCAAGGTCTTTCGCACCTTTCTCTTCCATGCCTCTCTTCTACACCATAATTATTCCCTTGCTCTTCTATGTTATGGCTCCAAAACCCTTAGGATATATAAATAAAAAAATTTGATTCCAACAACTCACCACCATTATCAGATCTTTATCTCTTAATTAAAAAAATAGAACTATTTTCAACAATAGCTTTAAATTCTTTGAATCTAGATAAAATTTTAGATTTCTTTTTAATGAAATATGACCAGATCATTTTAGTATAATCATATATAAAAGTAAAAAATTACAATTAAATATTAAGAGATATAACTTCAAGAGGTCTCGCAACATCACTATTAATTAATTTTAAAGGATGAGAGGAATTCACATCATGATTCTTATGAAAGGGATTAATATGTTGTTTACCACATAATCAACCTTCACAAGTTTCATGATAGGAAAAGATAGAAGGTAAACCAATAAAAATATTATGAGAAGAGATATCATGTAAACTTATACAATGAACATGGCCTAATCTTTCATGCCATAATTGAGATTCATTCTTACTATGAGATGAAAGTAAACATCCAGAAGAAGTAGTAAAAATGTATAAGTCATTCTTTTGAACAACTTCAAAAATTAGATAACTAGATTGATTTATAATGGACTAACTATATTTAATCAAAGTTATAATGAAATTATTATTTGTAAATTGAGAAAAAGATAGTAAATTTTTCTTAAGCTTAGGTACATAGAAAACATCACTAATGTAGCATTTACAAATTTTGTCTTTCCTTGCTTGGTTGCTTTTAAAAAAGAATTGTCTCTTAAATAAATTTTTTTAGAGATATCTCTATAATCATCAAAAATATTATATAATCAATTCATACGATGTAATGCACCTCTGTCTAGAATTTATTCATTCTCATTTGAAGAAAATAAAGTAACATATAAAGAAATAACATTTAAATTCTAATCTTGATTGTTATTCTAATTAGGTTTTTAATTATTCTATTTATTTCGATTAGATTTATTCCCTTTGTTATTTTTATAAGATTCATTATTAAATTTATCATTATTTTTAACATGTTTCCCTTCTATGACCAAATTTACCACACATATAATAATTTTCATTAAACTTAGGTTTATGATTCTTATTACTAGATCTCTTATTCCTATTTTTACCTTTAGTAAAATTAGGGTTAGGTTTATAATTTATATTGTTATTTAAACTAGGGTGGAGAATAAAAAGAGATTGAGTGGAATTTTATTTAGAATCTAAATTAGACATCACTTGCTCTTCTTGAATCAGAAGATCTGACAAGGTAGTGAGATCTAGGATATCTTGCTATGTTTGGTAATTAGAATTTAGAATTGAGATAAAATTATGTAATTTTTCATGAATATTAAAATGAATAATAAAATAAATAATTTTATCTTGAATTAAATTATATTTATAACCATCTATCTGAGCTTTAATATTCTTAATTTTATCAAGAAAATTCACAACATTTTCATCACCTTTCATAGGTGTCGTCAACAATTCAAGAATCAATTTAATAATATTTGAGAGATAAGTGCTCTTGTGCATTGACTCAAATATTTTTCAAGCATTGATAGGAGACTCATGATTAACAATATGGATTAATATTCATCCTTAACACTCTTTAAGATAATTAACATGACTTCTTATGATTTTTGTTGAAATACATTTGAAAGTTCAGGGGTAACATGTCATTCTGATAGAGATTTTTTAGTTTTGATGATAATGTTTCACAACTTTCAAGCCATAAATTTTGCTTTAACATTAATTGTATATATATTATAGTTATATCCATTAAGAATTTATGATTTACCTAGTTTAAAATTAGGAAAAGCCATTGCTTCCCTTTAAAATTAACATAAGACATTAGATAATGCTTAAAATTGAACCCTTTTTAAGTTTGAATTTATAATCTATTTTAAAATAAAGTAAATTATAAGTGTAAATAAATAATAATTAAGAAAATTTTGAAAGATTATAATAAAATAAGGTGTCACAAAAGTCACAAAAATACAGTAATGTAAGAACTATTATTAAAAATGAGCCTTGTTTAATGTGAATTTTAACTTTATTTGATAGTAAACAAATTACAATCATAAAAAAATATTTTTTTCAAATATATAATAAACAATGTGAAAAATTGGAAGCAAAATGCACTAATTTATGTATTGAAAGGGTCATACACAAAAAAAATGTTTAAAACTTATGATTAATAAAGATGTAAAAGATATAATAGGAGGTTTTAAAATAAAATTAGACCACACCAATATTTATATAATGTACCAAAATCTAAGAATCAATTGGTTACACAACTATGCTTGACAAAATATTCACTAGGTCAAATGTCACAATAAGGTTGATAGGTCTATGGTTTTACATATGAGAAAATTTGGCACAAAAACTAAAAAATGGAATTCAAAATTAATTAATTTGTTCAAAAAATATTTCAGGTAACAATTTTTCAACCCTTGACCTCCCATTTAGAAGTTTCTACCAAAAATAATATTGGCAACTATTCTACTCTAAATCTTTAAGATAATACATGCAAGATTTTATTTTTAAAAACTCTTTAATTAATTTTTATTTTTTTATAAAATATAAAACAATTAAATATGTGCATGTAAAAAACTATATTGAAATTATTATATTTTACTTTTATTTTTTAGGTTAAAAAAAATTCTAAAAAAGGTAGGACCCCTTGGTCTTGCTTGCATGGAATTTTAAATTTTTAATAAAATAAATATTTATTAAATACTTTTAAAATATATATATATACATACATGTAAATGTGTTTTAGTATAAGTATGGTGCCTAGGTAGATGTAGGGATAAGAATAGTAGATGAAATAAGCCTTCTCAGGCTTTACAAATTACTATACACCATTCAAATCATACAATGAAGCATTTAGAAGCTTTAAAAACTGATTTTGTTATCCAAAAAAAAATGATTTTAAAAGCTGGTATAGCTGTATAATGGTGCCCATATGAGGAAGAAAAAATATCAGAAGCATCAAGGAGCCTTCTCAGGCTCTATAGGGGTGTTTAGGTAGGAGAAAACATGTAGATTTATACCTTATAACAAAGAAAAAGATGCAGTAACATCAAAAATAAAAAAATATATGAATTTTTAACCTTGTAAAGGTCATACATGGTTGTACAAAGATGTCAAAGGAGGATTATGATTAGTTTCGATTTGTTTGATTGCTTTTCATGGTGTTTGATTTAGATATGGATGTTTGATTGACCAAAATACATTGAGTTATGGGTTTGAAATCTCTATACTGAATGTTTCCTTCCTTATAAACCATACACAATGTTGTACAGATGATTTTTAGACTAAAATATGATTTGAATTTGTTTGAATTTGATCTCACACTAGAAAATAAACTAATCTCCAAAGTCTTGCCAATCAATCACCATATCCCATGCTCTGCTACCAAGATAAAATTTGATATGCATATATAATATGATCACACAAGATATATCTAGATATAAGAATGAATTAACAAAGACACAGATCAATGTTTATATAAGTATTTAATGTGAAAAACCTTAAAAAGGTCAAAAATCAAAAATTGATATATTCATATATTTGAGAAAATCCAAGTGTACCCAATACAAAATCCTTCAATCTCTTACTTCTTCTTAAACCATTCTTCACAAAACTCTCTTTACAAAGATATTTTCCACACGTAACTATATTTCAATGTCATAATGGTGTATGTATGTAATTTACCAAAAGGGTAAAACCCTTTTTATATTGGGGTGTAGAGGTGGACAGTTGTAACCAATGGGTCCAACCTCTCTCTAAAGAACTTTTAAACAATGATAATAATTAATATGTTTTATTATTGTATTTACATGATGATTTAACCCATGTTAAATAATAATAATAATAATAATAATAATAAAACATTTATTATTTACCTGTGTAAATGTGTTAAGGGTCCAATAAAGGCACCACTTAAGTATTCTATGTTCTAATAGCATCATTATCTAAAAATTATATAGGAAGGTACATTATATAGTGAGGAATTAGGTCACCCAAAAAGGTAATTAACTTAATTCATAATTATAAAATGACTTAAAATACATTTTCTCTAATGACCTATTATTAACTTAAGTAAGCTAATTAGACTTTGTAGGTAAAACCACATAGTGGGAAAAATCCTACACTAATACCCCCTTAAGTGTAGCTTAGGTAGGTATAAGAATTGGTCCTAACATAAAGGCCTAATGAGGTACCCAAGTATATAAATATGATCCCACAAAGAAGGAAGAAGTCATATTTACCTAAACCTCAAGAAGATCCTATAATTGAATATAATTACTCTCAGTGAAAGGTTTGATGAATATATCAATAATTTGAGTTATTGTCTAGATGTAACAAAGATCAATGACTTACTCATGGATGAGATCCCAAATCAAATGCATGTGAATCTTGATATGTTTGGTCCAATTATTGATGACCAAATTCTTATAGATATGTATTGTGCTTTGGTTGTCTTAAAATATGATTTTTGGTCATCGAAATTAGATGCCAAACTTTGTGAGAATCCCCTAAAACCAAATAGCCTCAGTGGAAGCATCAGTAGATCTTATATATTCTACCTTAGTAGAAGATAAATCAATAGCATTCTTCTTGTTTGACCAACTAATGAGACCTAAACCAAGGGAGAAATTGTAACCTAAAATATACTTATGATTCTGAATATCACTAGCCCAATCTAAATTTGTATAACCAATGAAGTCAACATCAATGATTGCTACATATCAAATCTCAAAAGTATGAGTACCCTAAATGTAGTGGAGAATCTGTTTAGCTACTTTCTATTGTATATCATGTGGTTCTTTCATAAATATAGAGACCATACCCATTTCATATTAAATATTAGGTCTAGTGTGCACAAGGTAGATGAGACTACCAACAAGTTGTCAATATTAGGTAGCATCAACCAAAAGATATGGACAATCAACCTTAATCTTTACACCAGATAGAAAAGGATTTAGAGTTGGATTATAATTAGTTATGTTAAATCTTGAAAGTAAATCAAGATCATACTTGGATTATTTAATAGTGATCATGAAGTTAGAATAAAAAATTACATTTCCAAGGAAGTAATGCAACAAGACCAAGTCAGTCATTGTAAACCTATCAGACAAAGTAGTTTTCACTACTATGATGGTGGATGAATAACTCCCTATGATAAATAGATCATCCATGTAGAGAACTAAAACCAATAATGAATCATCCTATCATAAGATGTAGGCATTTAGATTAGAATGGCATTTAGTGAACCCAACCAAAATAATGAAGGATTCAATCTTCGCATACCAAGCTCGAGGATCTTGTTTGAGGCCAGCGATAGATTTTTATAGTTTTCAAAACAAAGAGGAATCTTCCACAAATCTTTGTGGTTGCTATATGTATATTTCCTTTTTGATTTTTCCATGAATAAATACACTCTTCACATCCATATGATAAACATCCCAAAAATGTGTTATGATAATGGCAAAAGTGAGTCAGATTGAGTTTATTTTATCAATTGGGGAAAACATCTTAGGATAGCAAATGCTAAGTAACTGAGAAAACCCTTTACTACCTAATATGTTTTGAACTTGTCTAAAGACCCATCTGCTTTATATTTTATTTGATAGATCCACATGCATCAAACAAGTTTTCTTCATTTAGAAAGAGGGACTAAATCCCAAGTGTTGTTCCTTAGTAAGAAAACATATTCCTCTTTCATGGAATTATCCCACTCATGAGTGATTGATGCCTTATAAAATGACTATGGATCAGAAGCATATGTAATGAAAGCACGTGGGACACTCTAGAATTGTGACTGGGTTCACTTACTATTTTATGGATCTATAATCTAATGGCAAACACCTTGTAGTGTCTATCTAGACCAAAGAGGACTAATGCTCTAAGAGTCAGGAGGAGATTATTCATCTTCTAAAGATATTCTAGGAGAAAGAAGAGGTGGGTCCTCATTACTACTCTCATCATTAGAACTAGAATAATAATCTATATCATTAAGAAGCTGCTCAAATAGATATATATCATCATAACTATTATCAAATCCCTATGAATCTAAGGAAGTAGGAGTGTCATGTGTAGTTTCTAGAGGACCCACTTGAAAGTAAGCATTCCTCTCAATGAACAACTCATGAGTGGTGCAATGGAGAAGCATGTGTCCCTTAATACCCTCAGGATATCCAATAAATATGTAAGGTTGAATCTGAGGTTGCACTTCCTTACACTTTTTTTTCAAAATGTGGGCCCTATAAGGAGATCCAAATGATCAAAAGTGATTTATTATGGGTTTCTAACCAATCAAATTTTTAAAAGGAGTGACTCCTTTCAATGTTTTATGAGGAACATAATTTTGGATATAACAAGCATAGTTGATGGCCTCATCATAATACTAAGGTGCAAGAGACTTGGAGTGTAGCATATAGTTGTCCATTTACTTTAAGGACATGATATTGCATTCTAAAAACGATTCTATTGAGGACTATATGGAAATGTACATTATAGTTCAATCCTTTCTGATGTGCAAAATTGCTCAAAATGGTTATTGACATTCTCACCACCATTAACAATGTAAAAAATCTTGATGGCATTACCTAAATATTTTTATACAAACACCTTGAATTCTTGAAAATGATTAAAGACCTTAGATTTCTAATTAAGAAAGTACACACAAGTATATCTTGAAAATTAATCAATCAAAGTAAGCATGTATTTCTTCTTATTAAATGAAAGAGTTAGAAATAGTCTAACAATATCACTATGAACTAGCTCCAATATCTATGTATCTCTCTATGATTTGTCTTTGTCATACTTCTCCTCAGGATGCTTAACAACTATGTTACCTTAGTAAATGTCATCATAAAAATGAACATGTGATAATCTTGAAACCATGTCATGATGATTGAGTTTCTCTAGGTAAAGATAGTTTATATGGCCAAATAACTCGTGCGATTATTTACTCACCCCATCTAAATGAGTGAGAAATTCAATACAGGTTTGTTCAAGAACAAAATGTGAGAAAGTATACAATTGTGATAGGTGATCTAATTTACCAAATGCAGCTATGTAATCACTATCTAATTCCCTAACAATCATTAAATTTGGTGTGAATTCAACTCTTTTGCCTAAACCAATGTGAGTGATCTCATAAATAGAGAGGAGATTGGTGGATAATGAGGGAACACATGGAACATCCTAAAATGTCCCATCATTCACTTCAATAGATCCTCTCCCATTATCTTTTGTGGAATTATCATCACCCATTAATATGTAAGGTATAGAACAAGGCTCCAAGTATGAGAACATGTCATGTGATTAAGCCATGTGGTATGGGGTACCAAAGTTAATTACCCATGTATAAGGATGTGATGCAACCATAACAAGTGTTTTTCCCTTATCTTTTCCCTTTATACAATCTTTGGCCTTAGAATAATCCTATGTTGATGAACTCTAAATATAAGAATTCGGGACACTAATGTTGTGTTTCTCAAGAATATGTGAGTTGGTCAATCTACTTATTCATGCATTTGGATTCATCATACACAAATTTCTTTTAGTAGGCACATGTGAGTCACTCTTTCTTGGGTTTTCCATCTAAATAAGAGGACTCTTTTGATGTTTTTAACTTAGTACCCTTTATTTGATCTGGACCCTTCTTATTCTATTTCTTCTCCTTATTGCTAATAGACTTCTATTTGTCATGACTCATAATTAAGTCATGTGATTTAGATTACTTCAGTGTAACCATTTGAATAAGCTTGTCTTGCTCCTAAGTCAATTCAGCAATAAACTCATCCAAGGATGACATGGTTTATATAGCTCCAAGGGCATGCTTAATAGTGTGGAAGGTAGAAATAAAGATTTAATAATCATATCCTAATTTGGAAAGGATGTAAAGAATCAATTGGTCATCTTTTTTGTCAATGCCACATAATTTAACTACAACCTAAGTGATTTTAATTATGTAAATAATTCTTGTATAGTGTCAAAGTCACCTAGGCTCAAATTGATGATCTCATTCTCCAATTCATGACCTCTCATTATGTCTTACTTCTCAAAGAGTTTTTTCAATGTGGTCTAGACTTCATAAGGAGTAGCTATAGTTTTAATATGAAAGAACATGTTGGGAGACATAGATGGGATTAGTAGACCATAGGCTTTGTCACTTATGTTAAACCACTTTGCCTTCTCTACATCAAGTGTCAATTATTTTTCTATGCCTATCATGATTTGGTGTAAGCCTTTGATCCTAAAGAGGATTTTTACTTTGACTTTCTACTCATGATAGTTGAATGGTGTAAGAAGTATAAATTGAATTTGATCCATGGTATAGAAATAATTATGTTAAACTACGTGTGCTCAAACATATTTGATGTGAAACCCCCATGAATACATATAGGTTTAGTTTTACAATGCATGAAACTATCACCATTACGTAGAGTTTGAAAAAACTCATACTTTCAAAATAATGGTGCCTAGAAAGGATTTATCGACTAAAAGTTATGAAAGTTTGAATGTTTCTTGCTCACAAAAAATAATTATCTCCACTTTGTATTAATTTTTTTAGGTGTGCAAAAGTTTGGCCAATTTTTGTGAGAAAAAGTTAAGCCCCCTTGGGTTGGTTGTGACCAAGGGCTTAAATTCCCATATGACCAAGGGATAAGGAATAGGATCACTTTATTTCTTATCAAACCTAGAATTTATTTTTAAACCCATAATTTATTTTTATTCAAATTCATCGGATGTGTGGTTTTTTGTATAGTTCAAAAAATAGCTTTGAAACCCTCCAAAATGGTAAAAAACTAAGTTTCACAAAACTAGGTCATGTTTATAGTCATTCTTAGGGTTTTTCAACATTATAAATTCAATGGTGCTATCTATTTTTCACTTTGAGACTCTAGATATGTAATTTTACATGGATTTTCTATAAACCCCATTAAACCTTAGAAAATTAAAATAAGTGAAAAAACACTAAACAAGCTAGAATGCTAGATATCACAACAAAGGCTACGACATTCGAATACCCAAAATGCTCTGATACCATTTTGGATTGGGTCACAATCAAAGATATATCTAAATAGGATCAAATGCATGAAGCTAAACCTGTATGAAGTAGTGAAATCTAAAGAACAACTCAAAATGGAATAAGCTTGTCTTCACAACTAAAAATTTGTATTATCATCATCATCTAAAAATTACATAAGAAGGTACATTATATAGTGATTAATTAGGTTACCCAAAAAGGTAATTAACTCAACTCACAATTATAAAATGGCTTAAAGTAAATTTCCACTAAGGACCTATTATTAACCTAAGCAAGCTAATTAAATTGTATATGTAATATTACATAGTGGGGAAAAGCCTACACTAACAGCATGAACATCATGCATTCTTATTACACCATTAGTAATACCAAAAAATTAAAGCTATGAAATCATACTAATTTATATAGATATAACTAGTTTAAATTTTAAAAAATGCATATACTTCATTCATATAATGTATGCATATATCAATATAGTTTGGGATAAAAGAACATAGATAGTGAAATAAGATGTTTATACAAATTAAAAATGATCATATCATCATGATAAAAAAATATGTGCACTGATAGATAATATATGCATTCATATAATGTATTCATGTATCAACATAGTTTGGGATAAAATAACGTGGATAGTGAAATAATGAGGTGCTTATAAAAATTCAAATTGATCATGTCATCATGCTAAAAAAATATGTGGACTGATAGATAATACTTACCAACCAATGTGGGCTAGTACCTCCAATATAAATGATTTAAGTGTCTAAATATTCATTAAAAAGAGAATAAATGAAGACATAAGTTTGAACAACAAATCTATGTTTTTCTTATCATACATAATAGTCTAAAATGGATTCTATAAATTTTCATGCCTAGATTTTTGCATGATTAAATACATACAAAAGTGGCCCAAGTTGCTTTTGAGAATGTACAATTCACATTTTATGCATCCACATTGCCAAAAACTAGATAACTTTGTGGCACGAGACACACATTGTACCAAAATAAACACAAATGCCTAAACAACATAGATTATGATATGTAAGTGGTCATCTAATTATTACATAATGATGTCAAATCCACTTAAACTAATTTGCCTAAAATCCCTCCATGACACTTAGAACTCTCACATAACAATAAATGAGTTTATGATGAACACTTCTTTGGTGACCATAACTGTTCATTTCTAAGCCTTTAACATTGAAGATCAAGATGTGGAGATATCTCAAATTGCATAACATTTGGGGAAGTAGGGGGTTCCCCAGGGATCTCCCTATACCTTCCCAGTTCCTTAGGTAAATATTTAATTTGGGTCTTGAAAAACTTCACCAACCATTGATGGTTATTTTAAGTTCAAACCCAAGATGGTAATAATTATAGTTATAAAATGCATTAAGTCATTATCTCAATATTTAACGTATAGCGATTATGAAAATGAGTGGGATCCTATTTTACACTATTGGTTTTAGAAACCCTAATAGGATAGAAACTTTAAATGTAATTTAGATTGATATTTATGGTATTTAAACATACATTTAAATGTAAAAAGTTGTAATTGATTATAATGATTTGAAAAGTGGCATATGTTAAATGTAGCAAGCATAATATAGGATGAGTATTTGGATTTTATAGTTTAATATTTGATTGTGACTATATTCTATTAGTGTAAAATAGACTAAAACATATTTTTGATTTTTATAATTTGGGAAATATGTTTATATATATGCAAATGTTAGTTTCATGAGATTTGGGTTAGTATCGATGTCAATACTGACTTATGCTAGTTGATAGTGACCTATCCCATAAGATGGGTTAGTGAATATATGGTCACATGTGCATATCTCTAAAATATTTTTTTATGTGATGCCAAAACCTAAGTATGCATGTAACTCCAAATAATAGCCTCCTTCAACTTGAAACCCTAGGTGTGATTGTGAGGGATAGAAACCTACAAAAACTAGGAAAGTGTAATGGGCTAAGTTGACCCCAATCATCCCCATTTTATGATTGACTATTACCATGTACATGATACTCTAAGGAATGAAATAAAACCACATTTAGTTCTCCCACCTAGTATGATTATGAAATCATGCTCCTTCACTATATGTATGTAACTAATGATTTGGAGTTGATACTTAACAATGCTTATTTTGACTCAGATTTGGTAAGATTTAGACTTGGATTGTTACTAATCCTAGTGACCAATTTGAAATTTGGGAATAATAGGGTATATTTTATTAATGTATAGTAGTTTATATATGTGCACTAGATAAGGGCCAAGTCCTTTTAAATAAGGCCTTAATTTTTATGTATTCATATAATTGGGTAATTTTTCATGCCATTTAAATGTTAGGTATATGAGTTAGTCCTAAGAAAATATTTAATTCTAAAAAGTATCCATTGTTTATAAAGGGTTGATGTCATTTGAATCAAGCTAGTATCAATTGGTATTACTAAATGAGCTTGATGTAACCAACCCATGTATAGATGGATTGAATTGAAGGTCTAGAGATGTTTTTGTAGGATAGTAAGCATATTTAAAATAGACACTGAGATTCATGTAGGTGTGTAATAGTAGAAAAAAAGGATCAAATTCATAAGTCAACATGTAAGTTTGAGAGAATGGAATGTTAGGACACATTTGTGTGCTCAAGTTATGCATGGTAGATATATGTCAAGCTTTTCAATGTTAAGTACTTAATACTATATTTTAGTATCTACAAATGCAAACATTTTATTATAGTAATGAAATTGAAAGATTAAAAGGAAAATATGTAATTTAGAATGTAAGAAACACTTTTTCTTGGGTAGGAAGCTCCAATTATACAGGGCAGTCAATAACAAAACTCAAAACCAACATGTAGTAGTCAATGCCCATAGATTGAAAATATAGAATTTAACTTGACTTTTAAAAAAAATTAAAAGAGAAAGGAAAGAGTACACCTATATGTTGGTGAGAACCATTTTTACCTTACAAATTTTTGGATATGATGCTTCCTTGTTGAATCATTGGAGAGTTTGAGATTCTTTATTAAAGCACATGAAGAGTTGGGGTGATTGTACCCAAAATTTATGTAACTATGTAGGTCCTTGGGTTTGAAAGACAACAATTCTCAACACTCATAAATGTGGGGATAAGTACATGATGTACTAACCCAAATAATTTTTTAGAAAATAAAGGGGAAACATATGATGGGCTCATTAAAATAAAAATTAAATCAACCACTATAGATGGCTTATAAACTCAATTGTATAGTTTTGCTCAAGTTCTTTGTATAAAACAAATACATGATAGAAATATAATTATAAGTGTTCATAGACCCACCATGATCAAATATTTTATTGTATAGTTTTACTCAAGTTCACTTTATGTAGAATAAATTCATGATCAAAATATAATGAACAATGTTCATGCCCCCATCGTGACCTTAGATTTAATAAATGTGAAATGCAATAACAATCATTTATCATTCAATTATAAACCATATTTTTATGTATGTGCATGAAAAATTATCATGATTAATTAATGTAAGAGTGTGTATATTTACATGAATTAGTATCACACTCTTTGAAAATTTAATAACTAATATAAAATTCTATACATCTATATGATAAATCTGAGAACTCATATCTCAAATGTATGTGTATGTGGAAACTTATAATTCATGTTCTTGTAAAATATGTGCATTTTTCCATGTATCTACACACAATGTTCATTAATATATACTCAATTCTATCTAAATTTAATGCATATTCATGTAATATGCCCCCATAATTTGTATTTATATGCCAATATCTATCATGTAACTAGACTATCTGATATATGAACCATTCTAAATCTTTGAAATCTTTACTCTTATCTAATTTTATATTCATGGAGGCTTATGTTTCTATGATAATCATATTATAATTCCCCATTTTGAGATGAATTATGTGTCATGTAATTCAATAATCTCATAATAAGAGTTAATTATATCATGTCATGTGTAAATATAACATCATTTATAATCATTTGAACATGTGGATAATATGTAATTATAGTAACATGTATGCCCATACAAGCATGTATATAACATATGTATATTCTCTCTCTCTCTCTCTCTCTATATATATATATATATATATGAATCATGAATTATAAGGATAATTAAATAAGACTACATATTAATAATGCATGATATGCATCATAACACCACTCAATGTCAACAAACTCAATAGTCACAACAAGTTCAAGTGTTAGTGCCACACATAAGAGCAAGGGTCACATACAAGGGAAATGAATATGTCACAAAAAACAAGGCCAAGGACCACATGAAAATGAAAAAATTATGTCACAAACAAGAGGCATAAATATGTCACATTAATAAGGCCAAGTGCCACATTCAAGGAACATAAATATGTCGCATCAAATAAGCCAAGGGCCACACACAAGGGATATAAATATGTCACAAACAAGGTGAAGGTGCCACACTTAATCTAAAATAACTAAGTATCCTATCATGTAAGATTGAAATACATGTGTGTATAAAAATAATATTACATATACCATACATGTGATAAATAACATATGTAAATATCATAATCTAGTAATCATGTCATGTTCATGTCCCATTTTAAAAAATGAATGTTTTTTTTGTATTTTTAAAGTATTTAACAGTATTGCACATATGTCAGTAAGTTAGTAATCCTTTTCATATCACCTAGCTTATACTTGAGATTATGTAATTATATCACCTCTTATTACTATTATGTTTCTAATTATTTAGATTTTGTACTTTCTTCCACCTTAGAAGATTATGTTTTCTTATGGTAAGCATTGTCATCATGTCAATTTGTGATTATTCTTCCTACATGTGAGAAAGTAAGGTACTATTTGGTTTGATTCATAGTAACTTACCTATGTTGTAATCATTATTATCCTAGTGTAAATGACACTAACTAATTAGGATGCATGAACCATATGTTTATATGAACCACTTTTGGCCCATAAGTTATCCTTAAAATGATACATCCAAGGGGCTCTTGCCAATGTGTGTTATGTTGTATGTCTCATTTATCATATACCTCTAAAACTACATATGGATTCTAATTTTTTACCATCAAGTTAAATATGTTTATATTAGTCACCTTCCATGTATATTATAATGGTCAAATCTTCTTGTTGAGAACATTTTTTAACTCTTTGTATGTTCAAATGGTGTTGTTGTATAAATAAATGTGAGTGGTTCCTTTTGATTATGTATTACCTCAATAATGCCTTCATTATTTTATATTTTAATATTATTTTGTAATGTATCACAATGATATATGTCATGTCATGTAATTTTATTATAATCACAATATTATTTACCTTTCTGATGTGAGAGACATCCCATGGCTTGATGTATAGTAGATGGTAATATGATGTGATTATGATTGAGTAAAATTGTTCTTGTTTTATCTTGAAGAGTTGTTACTTCCAATGGTGTTGGATGTTTGGTATTTGAAATCTCCATGTTATTTAATAAAATTTATGACCCTTATTTGTATAAGTCGTGTTCTATTTTAGTGTCATTTGTGCTTGGTGTGTGATAGTAATGTAACTATTATTTGAATTTAGAATTTACTCATGATTTACCATCATTTCCTTTCCTTTTTACCTAGAATATTATGAATAAATAGGTAATTATGATTTGTCCATTTTCATTGTATATGAATCATCGCAATATTATCCAACTCCAATAGGTGTGAATAGAGTGTGAGATAAATATTCATCTAAGGATTGCAGTTTAAATTTTAGTTGAGCATATATCATATATGTCATGTTATTATCATCATCACCAGCATCATAATAATATGTGATCATGCTATCTTGATAATTCAAATTCACTAGTAAAGAAAAATTTGGAATATGTTTTGGTTAATTTGTATTAGCTTGTGGTTCATGTTGTATAGTTTATTTGTATGTTATGATTGGTTCCTTGTCATCTTTAGCATTATATTCACCTATCTCATATATATGCATCTAAACTATTAGAATTAGTTGTGATGAAGGAATGATTGTATGATCTTCCAACTATGCTTTCGATTCATCCTCATTAGTGGATTGGGTCATCTTACAATATTTCAAATGGTCATCATATTTTGGTTGTGTTAGAATAACCTTAATTCATGAATTTGATACATATGTGTAATGGAAATGGTACTATTTCCATAACATGTACTATAGTTTCCCCAAAAACAAGTTTTAATGCAACTAATGAGGCATAACATGGAAGGTAGTAGGTATTATATTGGGATGTAGTTTCACATCCAATGATATGGTTCCAATTATTTGATGTGTATTATCATCAAATATTCCATGCTTTGATATGATTTTTGAATAGTATTTAGAATTATTACCAATAGTTATAATAAGGAAGTTTTAAAAATATTCAATCCAAAATCATTATCTACTAACAGATATTTGACCAAGTTAATTTCCACTAGAACTTTAGAGAATATCAGGATATTTTTCTCTATTATGTGTTGTGTAGGTAAGTCTTATTTATCTAAGGTGGTGATTTTTTTGATATCCTTGAATGAAAGATGCAAATGGTGTAGGTTACCTATCACTATGAAAATTTGTTTCTTGAAATTTTATATATAATATGTATTTGTAAACCATTGATCTCTTGAGTAACTCCAATATATAATTTTTAGCCACACTTTGGGTAGAGTAACTTTCTTCAAGGTAGGTGGAGGGGGTTGAGGGGGAACATGATAACTCCCTTCATTATTTCACACATAATAGGGCACCTTACCTTTTATAGTGTTGATAACATGGTCCAAAAACTCCAAAATAAGTCATGGGTGAATAATGGGATTGGGATGGTAGCTAGTGCAACCTTGAGTTCTAGGGGGACGAGGAGCAAAATTGGTAACAAAAGGAAACTTAGATTGGATGTTGTAATAATAGGATATCAATAAGGATTTGAATTGTTAATTATTAATTTTAGCCTTATTAGTTTTCATAAATTTGATACATTTATTTACATACTTGATTTAAATGACATATACTATCCAAGTAGAAAAATATGAAAAGATGAACATCATGACTTGCATTAAAAAATAAAGAGTATGTTCATTTATTATATCCATGTTTAATATGTATTATTATAGAATAATAAGAAATTATATCTAAAAATAAAACCCTAAGTTTAAATCTAAAACTTATGCAATACCTAGGGTTTGACATAATTTGATTAGTGTACGGGTTCACCAATATGTCTTACCCTTATTTTTTTAGAAAACCTAATAGGATTGAAACATGAGAAGTAATTTAGATTGATAAATATGGAATTTTATCATACATATAATTGTAATAATTTGTAATTTAATTCAATGATTTGAGAAGTGGAACATTCTAAATATAGTAAGTATAAAAAAGAGAGGAGTAATTAGCTTTTCTAGTTGATTGTCTGACTGAGACTATATTATAGGAGTGAAAAATAGACTAAAGTAGGCTTATGATTTTTTTAATTTAATAGCTATGTTTCTATCTACATAAGGTTGGTTCTATCATATTTGGGATAGTATCAACTATCAATACTGACCTATGATGCTCAATAGTGACCTATGCTAAAATATGGGTTAGTGACTATATGGTCACATGTGCTTGTCTCTAAAAGCTTTATATGTGTGATATTTAACCCTTATGATATATGCAACTTAATAAATAATCCTATTTCACCTTAAAACCCTAGGTGTGCTTTTGAGGGTTAAAAACTTAAAAAAATGAAAGTGTAATGGGTTGAGATACCCCCAATCATCCGTGTTTAATGGTTTACCACTACCTACATATATGATATTCTAATGACAGAAATCAAGCCACACATAGTTCTCCCACCTATTGTGATTGTGTAATTATGATCCTTTGTTATATGTATGTAGCTAATTATTTGGCTTTGTTATTTGAATGCAATCTCCTTGACTTGGATTTGGTATGCTTTAGACTTTGTCTATGATTGCTCCTAATGATTGATTCACAATTAAGGAAGAATATGATAAATTTGCTTAATGAGAAGTACTGTATGGATGTGTACTAGATAAGTGATAAGTTAATTCAAAATTAGACCTTGATTTAAATATATATATATATATGAGTCCAAATTAGGCCAAAGATGGGCAAACCCTAAGGAAATATTTTATTTTAAAAAGTAATCATTTATGAGAGAGGGTTGGTACCATCTAGATTAGGTCAGTATCAACTAAAGATACTAATTGGTCTTAAAGTTAATGACCCATGTATAGGTGCACTAAATTAAAGGTTTGTATATGTCTTTATATGATGTTAAGTATGTTTTAAATATAAAATGAGGTTATTATAGGCATGTAATAGTAGAATTAAAGGATCAAAATCATAAGGTAGCCTATAGGTGTGAGAGAATGGTGGGTTTGGACCATATTTTTGTTCTTAATGCATTCATGGTAGGTGTGTGTCAAGATTATCATTTTTAAGTAATAAATACTCATTTTTAGTATCTACATCTCCCTTAACGGTCTCCTAGACTATGAGATTCCTAAGTTCCCTCAAAAGTTTGTTTAATCTAAAATGGGTTCTTTTTTAGAAAGGGTTTGAAAATTGTTTATTTTTTAGTTTTGATTCCCTAGATTTATTTTGTGCAAAAAATAAATAAAAAATAAAATGGAGGGGGGGATTTATCTATCCCTAATCCTAGGTCACTAGAGTGCACCTAAGAGGTTGCACAAGTTTCTTGAGGTAATAGGTATCCATAGCATTTCAAGATTTAAGTTTAGTTTTAAAAATCCCACTAACTATAAAATACCTACCCTATATATGAATAAATATGATTCATTATAGTTTAATAAAAAAAATCTTCCATTAGCAAACAAAGAAAATGACTTTATAAATAAAGTCATAGTCAACTACATATAAAAAATAGACTATATAAATGTTCCATTTAATTATTTAAACAATCAAAATGAAAATTAAAGGCATGGTCCAGTTATAAATTAAAAAATTATGGTCATATAACAAGGTATTTAACCTAGAGAACATGATTGTTGTAGAAAAGGCAAGATTCTTCATTAGTGGCTATGTATCTAGCCATCATAATTGACTATGGCCACCAAATAACCTTGGCCTAGATAATATGACCACCATAAAAAGGGAGGAGTCACCGGTAGTGGTCATGAATCTAGCCACCACTATTGACTATGGTCACCAAAGCATCTTGAAGTTATACTACCCTTATAGGACTCACCTTCACTTCCATGGCAAATCTATTGAAAATCTATTAATCTAATGTCTTTTGGCAAATCCATGTTTTTCCATGCCACATAGAGGATATACTAAAATAAAATACTCAAGAACAACTAGATTTAAGCCCCCTAACCACACTTGTACCCTAAAGGCTTCTCTAAAAATATTCTATTGTCATTGAACCAACCCAATGCTTCCACTATCTTTACTCTACCCACAAGGGGACTTTGAACCCACCACCCCTTATTAATGACCAAAAAACCAAAATACTTCTAACATCTTAATAAGGTGAACACATAAAGATTCACAGGTGGCTAGAAAACCACTAATATTTTTATTTTTCCTTGGGATAGACAATAGTCATATGGATGTATAACTATTATCCCCTTCCCTAGGGGCCACTACCCTGAAGCAAAGGGATTATGTATATATATTTTATCATATATAGTACACTATTTTAAAAATTCATAATAAGAACCCCACTATCTAATAGATTATGCAATGGGAACCAACAGGGTTTAAAAATTACATATTTTGATATAAAATTATTTTTGGAATAATTTGTTCTCATTTGGAATGTAAAATAACTATTTTAATTTAGTTTATTTTTCTTAAGGAATTATGTAAAAATAGTAGTTTTAACTTTATAAGTTCACAAATTTTAAATGGTGGCCCCTAAAATGATTTTGTGAAATGCTACAAAAATGTGTTAAAGTTCACTACATAATATTATCAACTTTTGGAGATTTAGGTGATATTATTTTTTCTTTATTAAATATACAAATAAAATAAGCTTGTTTAGACTAAGGGTTTGTAATTCATTTCAAGCATCAAAATAAAAAATCACATATTTTATTTACATTACTCTATTATAACAAACAAGACAACACTTTTCATAAAATATGTCCAATTCAATCAAATTAGAAAATAATAAGGTCCACAATTTTAAAAAAATGCTTTCAACAAGGGCACAAGAAAAGTGTCACAATGCTTGCAATATTAAATAAATTTTATTTTATTTATCCTTCTCTAAACTTATAAATTAAAATAAATTACATTTTTTATGGCTTCCAAAAACCAAATAATTTACAAAAAATATCAAAGAGAAGAAATGAGAACTAGTCTCTAAATCCACATTCCAAAGACAACATACAAGACCAAATCAAGGAAGGGCTCACCTCCCATCCTTTTTCCACCATTAGGAAGTTATCCTAGGCACCCCCCAGCTAATTAATCCTAGCCTAAATCATTACATTACAAACCACAAATTTCACAAGGTAATAACATGAACTAAACTAAGGAAAGGTTATAGGATACATTCAACTACATATATGTAAGAGAAAAAACTCTCATGTATAATTCTATCAAAACCACATCCAAAACCACAATATCTTAAGTATAATATATTTAAAATATGATTCAACACAAGGTATATAAAAATAGTTAAATTTTATTGCTTGATAATAAATAATCATTCCAATATATTTCCTACAATAGGTGGGCATCTAATTTATCCAAGCCCTAAATTTAAGAACCAAATTTAGGACACAATCCAACATATACACAAGGTTGGGTATAATTGGTATCATGTCCTTAAAACTATTGACAGATATAACAAGAGGCAACCAAAAATAATGAGACTCAGTAAATATCCCAAGGTCTTCTTAAAATTTTGAGGATCTAGGGTTAAAAAGTGAAGAGGTTGGAAATATGAATATATAAAATAAAAATATAAATAATTCAAGATTGATAATAATTTAAATTCATCCTTGTTAATGGGTCAACTTTAATTGGGGAAAAAAGTAGGATTGGATTCCACCACCTGCAGAATGTTTTAAACTAAATTTTGATGGAGCCTCTAGGGGAATCTAAGATCTTTAAGAACTGGTGGTATTATTCAAGACTGCAGTGGATCTCTCATCTGAGCAATGTCTAATAAAATCCAAGATGGGACAAACAAGTGGAAGCACAAGCATTTGAAAGTGGGATTGATATTGTAATCCAGTGCGACATTCTAAAGTTGATTATGGAAGGTGATTCATAGGTTATTATCTCAACTATGCAAAAAAAAGTAACCACTTCTTGGCACTTAGAAAATATATTGGCAAATACCTAATAGAAATTGGAGATTTTCTCTTCTGTAGAGTTTAACCATTGCTTTTGAGAAGAAAACATGGTAGCTGATTTCCTTAAAAATTATGGAATTGACCAAGCTAAAGCCTATAAGGTTGATAACATGAGAGAGACATGGGATTATTTCCCATCCCTCTCCCTAGTCGAGTAGGGTTGACTTATTGTCTCCTTTCTCTCCTTTTGTATTGATTTTATCAAAAAGAAATTTCAAAATTAGTATGTTTAGAGGGGACTTTTTTTAATGGTGTTTTATTTTGGTAGAGTCTATAATGATGGCATTTTCTCCAACATAATATATCATCATAATCCTTCCAAATCCCATTCATAAATTTTGATCTACTGGGGTTAAAAATCATTAATGTAGTAGTGGAAGGTTTTATTGGATGGGATGGTAGTAGTACGTGGCATAAGGGAGTTGAGAGACTTCCCTTGCATGTAATGTGTTCTTGATATTCTTAGCTCATTTTAGTAATTTAATGAGAATGTTTTATCACCACCTCGCTTCTTCCTAGTTCTCATGGTTATTAGTGCTCTAGGAGCTTCTTACTATGGATAAAATCATATAAATCACCTTGGCCACACCATGCATTTATGATGGTATCCAGGCATGAGAGATGGCTTTTGATGGCTTGATCTTGAGAGATCATCTAAAGCATATATTCTAGATGCCAATAGAGGATGCATTTGAAGTTATTTTGAGTGTTCTTGGGAGGGAGTTTTTGTCATAAGGAGTCCATTTTAGGGTTAACTTTGAGATTGCTACTATTTTCATGTTGAATTTGATTTTTTTGGTATCTAACTCAGAGGTGGTGGTGAGGGTGGTCTCTTTCTATGTGTAGCTAGAGCTTTGTGTAGGGTTAGTTAAGAAAATTATTATGCATGATTTATCTCCTCTCCCTAATCTATTCTTTTTAGGTATGAGTGGCCTTGATCTTGTTCTCACAATGGATTTTAGAGTGATAGAAACTTGGTTTATGGTTATCTTAGGTTTTGTGGAGGATTTGAGAATAAAGGTCAGTTTACATGAACCCATAAAAGGGAAGTTTCTTTCTATAGAACCATGGCTCATTTTTAGATCCTAGCTGAGAGCAAACTATCATGATAAGACTCAAGTTGATGTGGTGAATAAGTTGGTTAAATGGGTTTCAAGGGGTTAGGTCATTGTGCCTCATTAGTTCAATAAGTCTTTAATCATGGAAATTGGGTTAGACTCTCTTGTTGTCACCAACACCTATTTGGCATTTGAATCAGAGTGTAAAGGTCCAAAAAAGTAGTTTTAGTGTAAAGTCTTGGGTGAGATTGAAGATAACATTTTATAGGTTGTGATCTCATTTTCCTAGATGAAATTGATGATGACATTCAAGTAGGAGTCAACCTCTAAGGCTTGTCTATGTCTTTTATATTTTTGGTCATTCTAGTTTGGTACTTTGTTTGGTCTTGTTCTAGTTTTTTTATTTTTTGTATATGGTTTATCATGCACCTTAGTTTTTTGGGGTCTCTTGTATGGCTGGTTATAGTTAGCCTTTCTATGGATTTGGTTTCGATTATATGCCTATGGTTTATTTACTATTGAACTCTTTCCTTCAAGTTGGGGGCCTATAATAAAACCTCATAATTATCTTTTAAAAACAAAGTAAATTCATCAAACAATATTAGGTGACATAACAACACATTTAATACCCTAAATGAAAATAATGGTTAATAGATGTTTTTTGTAGTTCAAGTTCCCTTATTTTGTCTCTATGTAGTCTTGCACATTATTGTGCACATAAAAAGTCTTTATCCTAGGATAGCCAAAGCAACTAAATGTATAACAATCTCAAGCAACATGTATAAATACATAATGCATATAGAAAAGTATCACAATAAGAATATCATCTTAATATATAATGTGAAGTGAATACAAATGTATAAGTATCCATTTTATTAAATAAGGTGATATTAATGTAAGCATATGATAAACACAATTAAATATGAAATATATAAATTGGGCCTTACATTCCCATCCCCTTACTAGGATTATTTTTAGAAGTCACTAAAATGGTTTGAAGTTTAGTTTAAATGATGTTATAAAAACATATAATAATCAATCTGACTTATCTTAGTGGTCTATCTAAGCTGGCAATCTTAGATTTCAATTAAAAGATCACAAAGTAGAATAAAAAGGGCCTTCCATATGGAATAATTAGTCCATCATAAGGTGATTAAAATATCACACAACACTCCTATGCACATGGATACATTTCAAGTAGAAACCCATGTGCAATAAAATGAGGTTTTTGGTCCTTTGCATAGACCAAGTATGTTTACATGGTCTCTGTAAATCTCTACTGTCTATTAAGACAAGCCTTCTGGCCAAGAAGGGACTAAACCATAAATCTACCTAAAACTAATTTAAAGTAAATAGTGAAAAATAAGGGGAATGGAATGGTCTTGCTAAGAAGTCATCTTAATTCATTCTAAACTTCATCTTTAAATTCCTCACGAGTAAGATGCGTAAGTCTAGGGTGATGGGTAAAACACACATTCATATCAAAAAATAACTTACTCATGAGCTCATAACCATCTTATCCTCCTAACACCATGATGGAACATATTTTCCTAGCCTTTAAAAACTATCAACCACCTTCCTAGATGAGTGAATGTCTAACAATTCTTGACATGGGTCTCTTAGGCAAAGAGGTAAAAATAGTAATCTAGGCTTAAGTATCAAACCTATATACCAAGGTCCACAATAAAATATGCCTATTTGAAGGATCAAGTATTTAGAGATATTTTGTGAGACTTTCCTATCTCTACCCAATGGGGGAGCATCCCATAAACCATCCCTACATAGAGGAACCTCGCATAAGTCATTATAATATATTAAACTCTCAAGTGGAATTCATGGGAATAAATATCACAAGGTCTCTCTCTAATCATATAAGACCTTTCCAAGTGGTCACCAAGCATAAATTACTTAGTGAGGATTATCACATAAATGAATACATTAATTAATTCACTATAAAAGAAGTGATACACAAAAAAAATCCCCTAGATCTCCCAATATCTGAATTGCAATTTGATATCAAAATTTCATGCCCAAAATTTTGCTTGATGAAATCCATAAAAAAACAATTTTTTTTTAGAATGTACAATGCACATTCAAAACATCCACATCGCTAATGGCTAGCCAATTTTTTTAGAACAAGAAGAAAAACATGTAAAAATAAATACACATACCTAAATAGGATGAATTTTGATGTAAAAGTGGTCATGTGGTTTTTATGAAACCATGCCATTGCCACTTTATCTAATTAGCCTACAAGCCCTCCATGACACTATGGAATCTTGCATAATGACAAAGGCAATTAAGGTGAACCCTTCATTTGTCCACCATAACTAGTTGCTTTTAGACCCTTGACATTGATGGTAAATATGGGGCTATATCTAACTCACATAATATTTGAGGAAGAATGGGGTCCCTTGACAACCTATTAGGTAAAAAGTCAATTTAGGTCTTGAAAACCTCTAATAAACGTTAATGGTTATCCAAAGCCTAAACCTAAGAAGATAATAATTATAATTTTATAACTCATTAGGTAAATTATTCCTTACTCTAATTTTTACAAGCTATAAAAATAAATGGGGTCTCTTAAGGGTTACCCCATGCCCTAGATTCACAGGGTCCCTTAAAAGTTTGTTTAATCCAAAAATTGACTCTCTTTGAGAAAGGGTTTAAATTTTTTCTAGTTTTGCATCTAGGTTATCAAGATATATTCCCTACAAAAGAGCATGAAAAAATAGGGGGGATAGGTTTAGGGCCACCTCTCTCTTAGGCCACCAAAGTTTCCCTAATAGGATGCACAAGTATCCTAAGGAAATAGGCCTCTAGAGAATTTAAAGGTTTAATTTTTATTATATAAATCCTATAGACTATAAAATACCTACCCTATCTATGACTAAATCTAATCCACTATAGTTTTAAATAGAAAATTTTTGACTGATTAAATAAATAAAATTAATTTATAAACAAATTCATAATCGACCACATATTAAAAAATAATGACTTTATAAATGTCCCATTTAATTATTTAAATAATCTAACCAACTCTAAAAGGCATGGGCTAGTTATAAAATAAAAATGATTGATCATATAGCAAGGTATTTGGTTTAGACAATGATACCACTATATAAATAAGATGATTGATAAATGTGGTTGTAGATCTTGCTACCACCACTAACTATGGCCATTGAAGCACCCTAGCTTAGATAATGTAACCCCTATAGAAAAGGGAGGAGTCATTGATAATATCTATAGATCTGGACACCACCACCAAATTTGGCCACTTGATCACTTCCAATGTCTGCCACCTTTATACGACTCACCTTAATTTCCATGGTGGTTATGTTATAACTACATCATTCTAAGGTCCTTCGAGACACCCATGTTTGTCAATGATGCATAGTGGCTCTATTAAAAGAAAATACTTAGGCTCAGTTATAACTGAGCCATCTGACCACACTTGCATCATAAAGGCTACTCTAATAATTTTTTAATGACATCAGGCCACTCTAACATCGCCACTATATTTCTATGCCCATAAATGGATTTATAAACCACCACCCTTTCTTAACTATTATCAAACCAAAAGACCAATATTGACTCAATAGAGTAATTACATGAAGAATTGTTAATGGTTAGCAAACCATCAACATTTTTATTTTGCCTTGGGGTCAGTGGTGGTCATATGGATTAAAATCACTATCCCCTACCCTACATGGGGGCACTGCACTAAACCTAAGGGCCTGTGTATATGTTTATACCCTACATAATGCTTTAGTTTTGAAAAAAAATATAACAAACACCCCACTATCTCAAAAAATATATAATGAAAACCTTTTAAAAATTCCATATTTCAATATAAAATAGTTTCAAACATAATTTTTTCTCACTTGACATGTAAAATAATTTCTTGAATTTAGTCTATTTTTATTCAAGAATTAGGGAAAAATAATAGTTTTGACATTAAAAATTCATAACTTTTAAATTGTGGCCCCTAAAATGATTTTTTGAAATGATATGGAATTGTGGAGGATTATACTACATAATAAAATTAATTTATAAATACTTAGGTGATTTTATGTTAAATAAAAAATTATATAAATCAATTTAACCTATTCGGGCCTAAGCATTTGTAAGTCCTTTCGAGCATCAAAAGTGAAACACATATTTTGTTTACATTACTATACTATAACCAAAAAAATATAACTTTTCACATAATTTTTCCAATTCAATTAAACTATAAAATAATAAGGTCCATAAGCTATAATTTTTACTCCTTTCAACAAGGGCTCAAGAAAAGTGTCACAATGCTCGCAAGCTCAAAAAAATTTACATTTTTACTTATATTTATCTACACTTATAAACTAAAATAAATTATATTTATTTATTAGATTAAATATCCAACAAATTTTACAAAAAAATATCAAAGATAAGAAATGAGAACAAGTATTTGAATCCACATTCCCAAGGCAATATGAAATACAAAATCATAGAGGGGCTCACCTCCTATCATTTTTGCATCATTAAGAAGCTTCCCTAAGTACCCTTGATCCAATAAATCCCATCCCAAATCATTTCATAACCATCCAAGAGTTACATAATATAATAACATGGCATAAACCAAAGAAATTGTTTAGGGTACATTCAACTACACCTACTTAAAATCAAAACTGATCTTGTATCACGCTATCAAACCTACATCCAAAACCATGATAGCATAAGGATAATCACTTTAAAATACTACTCAAGACAAGTGATATAATAATATCCAAATTTACATGCTTGATAATAATCAAGCATTCATATCTCCTTGCTATAATATGGGGCATCTACTTTAGTCAAGCCCTACATTTAATCATCAAATTCAAGAGATGATCCAAATATACATAAGGTTGGTTATAAGTGGTATTAAGACCTTACCACTCTAAAAAAAACAAGAAGATGTAATCACATATAAGGTTTTAACACACTCTCAAAATTCCCTAAAAGGGGAACTATAACACCTAGTAAAAATTTTAAAATTATACAATAATCAAGGACACAAGCCCCAATAATGGCATCATAATAACCAAAACTAAACTTTAAATGAGAAATAAGACATGAAAATAAAATTAATTAAATTAATACACACATGGGAATATTCCATAACTAAGATCTTACCTCATGTCCACTAGTTGAAAGAACATATCCAGCCATGCTTCAAGCTTCTCCCCTCAAACCCCAATATCTAATTCACCAAATCACCAAAGATAAATTTTATAAATTAAATAAGATATAATAATGAAACCACTAAGGATGTAATAAAATAATCCAATAATAAGTTCCTTCCCCCACAACTTATATAAATATCCCCAAAAAAATACCCAATTGAAACTTTCCACATGTCCATCTCCTCTCCCAATAATTACCCCTCAAGTCTTCCTCGCCAATAATTTTCCCTAAAAAATAGGAAGTATCTCTTACAAGTCACATTGTCACCCTTATCCTCTTATGATTTCAATTACTACTCTTACACTTCATTTACTCTTTATTCAACCCAGGTATTCAATATGGTCAAAAGACACTCAAAATTCAACAATATTCCAAGAATATTACCCCTAACCCATATATAAAGTTGATATGCCTAATAAAATAGTATGGAATCCAATACTTATCCAACTCCTCTCCATAAATGTCCATTATTCTCAAAATATGAGCTCTTTAAGTGGACATTCATAATAAGACTCAATAAATATCCCAATGTCTTCTATAAACTTCAAGGATCTAGGGTTAAAAAGATAAGAGGTTGGAAATAAGAATAAATAGAATAAAATTTTATACATTTCCAAATCGAAAATAAGTTAAATAAATCAAACAATACTACATGACATAGAAATAATTTTAACACCCTAGGTTAAAATAATGTTAATAGATGCTCCCTATAGTTCAAGTTACCTCATTTGGTCTCTTTTTAGTCATGTACATCATTACACACACAAAACTTCTCTATCCAAGGATAGATGAAGCAACTAAAGTTAAATAAATATCAAGTAACATGCATAAACATGTAATTTATACATAAAAGTATCATAATAATCATATCATCTCAACATATCATGTGAATAAAATATAAATGTCAAAGTATCTATTTTATTAAACAACATGATGTCAATGTAAGTTTGAAACAAACATAATTAAATAGGAAAGGTAGAAATTGGACCTTACATAGTTTGTAGGTTGTAGTGGTGGCCAATTATTTGAAGTGAAATAAATGGAGGTTCTTCCCAGATTGATTGAATGGAGAATATATAAATAATATAAAATAAAAATCACAATCTTTATAATATTATAAAATCAACAAAAATTAGTTGAATCTTAAAAGTAAAAGTGACATTTTAAAGATAAATTCTAGCCTTGTAAGACATCCCTATCTCAAATATGCCAAATAGAGTACCCTAATGTCATTTGATTATAAAGTGCATGATTAAAGGGAAGATAATAAATATCTCGTATCATTTATAATCAAATGTTTTTTATTACATGATAGTGTGGGATTGGTGGGCCCACACCCAATCTATAACACAAGCAAGGGTTCTAGTCCACATATATCCACTAAGTCATTCAACCAATTGTATGTTCCCTATTTTGGGTAGCCTATTCATTAATGGGATTTTAACTTGGGTCACTCTAATACAAATTCATTTGATTTACCATTACACCAAAAACCTAAGTCGTTCCAAAAAAAATATTACTTTATGCGCACGGAATCATTTATAGGGACATACAAAAATAGTACATACATTTCATTTCATGGTTCTCATTAATTAATTATAATAGTATGTGCTTTAAATGTGAAGCCTCTAATGTAGATATTAAACATATTAATTTTATATGTGTAAGACTTAAAATATAAATAAAGTGCAAAAAATATGCCAAGAATCATCCTAGATATATTTTCATGGATGTGATCATGTTAGATTCATTACACCCACTAGAAAGTATCATCCAATTCATAGATAAATAAGCTTCATCAATAGATGTAGAAGCTTCACATGTGGAGAAATAATTCAAGTGCTTCGGTATATATTGAAATATAAAACATATAAATCCCTATGGAATATGATGTGAGATGGTGTGATTTTTTACCATTTTTACAAAATGACTAAGGATGGAAGTAAGAAAGGGTGAAAAAGGATAATCTTGAAATGTTATTTCCACCATTAAGAGTATGCAAGTTGGATTCAAAAGTAGAAAAGAGTTTCAAATAATATAAATTTTCATGTTGTAATAGTCAATTAACTTGATAATCCACATCTAAGATGGTCTAGGTTGTAGTTATCATTGTAAATCATTTGTCAAGTATTGCAACAATAAGAATATTGGACATATTTATCCTATGAAGGGAGGATTTTATAAGTTCAAATGCATGTAATAGTCAATAAACTTGATAATCCACATCTAATATGGTCTAACTTGTAGCTCTCATTGTAAATCAGTGGTCAAGTATTGAAACGATAAAAATATTGGTCATGTTTATCCTATGGAGGGATGATTCATGAATTTCAAATGCATAAATATGGCCATGTTACCATTATAAAATGGAAATAAACCATAAATAAATGACTATGGTTCACATTTTCTAGTTTTTTTCTTAGGGGGAGGAAAAAAAGGGCTAAAGAAAAATTAATGAAGAATAAATGTATTTTTGAGTTTACACTCGTTAACATAAGTTGACCAAGGGGATAGAAGAATTAAAGAGACAAGGAAGCTCATATGTTGGGCCTATGGGCTTAGGCTGATGATAGAGAAGAAGATAAAGGAAAACATGTCAAAAAATATATATACATGATCAAATCGTTAATGCAAAAATATTAAAATTTTAATGTTTGTAGTGTCAAGAATGTATATGGGTTAATGGAGTAAGAAAAAGTCAATTGATTATTTCTCACAAATCATATATCCTTTTTCAAAACTATCTAATAAATTGAAAATATAGATCCAAGATCTTTGTGGTGGTAAAAAATGTAAGAGAAATTTTTTGATAGAAAAATCTTATTCATGAATAAATCTTGGGTGTTTAATAACCTTTTTTTTATAAGGGAGGAAGTGGATTTTTTAAGTCTCAAACCCTTTTACATTGAGAATCATGATATAAAAATAAAATATCAAATATTACAAAACATCTAATAGCTAAATGTATGCAAAAAATAAACTAATAACTAATCTACAACAAACCTACAACTAAAATACAACTTTATAAGAAATAAATTGGGAAAACAGTGCAAAATATAAATTGCTTGAAGCAAACTATGATTTTGGACTTTCAAAATTTCCTACTAATCCATTAAACATTAACTAATGAGGATTTGAAAGTTTTTATTTTAATTTGAGGCATTAGAAAAGTTGCCTCAAGTTGTTAATATCTAAGGTATTTTGGCTTCCTTCTACCACCTATTTTACTTTTTTTATTTCTCTTCTTTATTTTTGATTTGGTCTACCATTTTTCAGATTGGTACTTACATCTACATATTTCATGGAGTTTATGGTGACTTTGAAACTTGGTTGATATTTATATTATTTTTAACTTGATGTAAGGGACTCAAACAACCATCTAATCAAAGGCTCTAAATACCAAGAAATTGATTCTTCCATTTCTATCATTAGAGCTTCCTTGACCATCTATGTAAATTGATTGATTGATAATTCCAAGAAAGATTCAGGGGTCATACCTTTATATATGATTTCTCATTCCTCTAATATGGAGATTTATTTGTACTTATTACCTTCCATTCTATCTCCTTCATTGGTTGTGTCATGATATTTCCTCACTTTTTTTATTTTATCTTGATAATCTCATGTTAGGAATCTCTCCATATCTATCACCATTATTGAACCCTTAGTTTGATCTTGTATTGGTATCAATCCTTCTCTTTTTGAGTTCAAAGTATATTTTCCAACTTTTTATTTACCATGAGTTTCCTCATTTTGGGGCTCTTTGGGATTATTTTAGGACTTCTTTCTCTAGATAAGTTAGTGCAATAAAAAATAGGGCATCCACTTAAGGACAACCTCTATATTTATGATGCTTATTTTGGGCACACCTACATACAAAGACCAAATCAAAATTTAACTTATAGACACTTACCACAAATAACACACAATATCCTTTTTCATTTAATAAGCATTTCCAAATGAACTACAAGATCACCCTTAAGGGGTTGGTTAAACATTTTCCACTCTTTTCCCTACCTATTCTCCCTTAAGATCAATCCCTTCCTTTATTTTGCATTTTCCCTTATTTTTATATGAATTTTGTCCAAAAAATTATTCAACTACCACCCATTTTCCATCCATCAGTAAAAAGTTAGTAAAAACCCTACCACCTGTATTGGTTTATTTTTTTGACCCAAGAATATTCTTTTTATCTCAATGGTTTTATTGGCTTAATGTCTCTTCAAACTATCTCTTTTTTCACTTGAGAAAATTCCCCCTCTCTACAAAAATGCCTTGGGTCATAACATGCCTACCACATGAATATTCATACAAATATTCCTCATGTCATAACATACATACCACATGGACATTCATAAAAATAATGCAAACATAAATTGTATCTTTACACCAAAGCACCCATAAATAAGTGTGTGCAAGATCATGTAAACATCATGAACTATTGGTCATTGTGTAACCATGCCAAAACAACAATAATAAAAAACACACATTCACATAATAATTTTGTTTTTGATCGACACAAGATTACCTATTTATCATGTATGCTCCTACATAAAACACGCATGGTAATAAAAATAGGTCATGAGCTCCTGCTCATGAACTTGATATGAGATCCTCTATAATATTACCATGTTTTTCAAATTTGGATGCATTCATCGAAGTCATATATTTAGCTATTCTATCCTTCCACTTGACCAAGTAATTATATTACTTAAATCCCCTTGTCTTATTACCAATCTAAATGTCAAGAATGGATTCCATATCATCCTTGGCTACTCATGGAAACAAGTCTCTCCAATAAATAACTAAATAATCTATGCTCTCACTTATTTTCCCCTCAACATATGGGTATAAATCTACTATGTTGAAGATAAGAGAGATGCCTACTCCATCCAAAAACTCTAATTCATGATAATTAACTAAGAAATTCCTCAAAATATTACAAGGCCTAATAAAATCTACCCATTTCTATTGCCTTTGATTAAGGTTACCTTAGTTGTTATGAATTAAAAATCATGATTATTTATGTACATAATGAACTCCTTTGGAACCAAGTAGTGATGCCACTTCTTGAGAGCTTATAGCATTGCATATAACTCTTGGTCATATATCAAATATTCTTTTTGGTGTCATTAAACTTCTCACTAAAATAAGCAATGGGATTACCTTCTTGGCTTATCACTACTCATATGGCTATCTCTCTTACATCCCAATCAACTTGAAACACTTTTCCAAAGTCCACAAGGCTAACACTAGTTGTTACGTCACTTTTTAATTCAAAAATTGAAAGATAATCTCTATTGTAATAGTTAATTGAAACTTATTTTTATCTCCCTTCATAGTCTCTATGATGGGTGGATATATGCCCTGAAAATTCTTAATAAATTTTCTATAAAAACTTTCCAATCCATGGAAACTTCTTGCCTCAAACATGTTATTTGGTGAAGGCCACTCTAAAATATGTCCCTCACATTTTTGGGATCCATTCTTAACCCATCCTTTGAGAATAAAAATACTAAATATATCAACTCCCCTTACATGAATTTTCACTTATTCAAGTTCATTATAAATTTATCTTCTTTTAATTTATCCAAATCCAACTTCAAATATTGTAAAAGCTCCTCTTTAGAATGACTAAAAATTAGAATGTCATCCAAATAAATGATAATATACCTACTCATGAAAGGATTAAACACTCCATTAATGATTCTCATGAATTTACTTGGATAATTTGACAAACTGAATGGCATGACCAACCACTCATACAACCCGTCATTCATTTTGAATGAGATTTTGCACTCATTACCTCTCTTATGTGAATTTGGTGATACCCACTCTTCAAATATATCTTGATGAAGTACCTAATCTCCAATCAAGTATTCCATTATGTCATCAATTATTGGTCATGGAAACTTGTACTTAATGGTGATCTTTCTTATTTCTCTTGAATTTATACACATACTCCACTCTCCATATTTCTTGTGTGCTAACAAAACTAGAACTACACATGGACTCAAAATCTCTTAGATTAAAACCTTTTTCAACAACTCTTGAACTTACTTCTTGACCTTTTCTTATCCATTAGAGTCAACCTATAAGCTAACTTGTTAGGCAAACTTGATCTTAGCACTGATCCATGTGAATGTTAATGTTTCTCATAGGTAGTAGTCCCTCTAAAAACTCACTTGAAAAAATGTCCATATCATCTTCCAATAAATTTTGAATATATAATGGAAGATCACTTACCTTAGTATCTATCACAACTTTTATAGGCTTTATAATTGATGTATATCATGCCTCTTCTTTTTTTTCCACCTTAAATAAATATTTTTCATTAATCAACATCACTTTGGGACTATTGTCCACCTCATATCCTCTATATCTCAATGGACTCGATTTGAATCTCTTTCCATCCTTTATTATGGTGTAGGTTTCTTCTCTTACATCATGTATTACTGTATAATAAAACTACCATGTCCTTATTAATAGCACATGACATATATCCACAAGCATAATATCACATAGAACATTGTCCTTGTATGAACTAATTTGAAAACTCATCATAAATTTCTCATTCACCAACATTTGATGGCCTTTTTAGCCCAATATTTTTTATGATCTCTTAATAACCTAAATTATCCATGTTACCACTATCAACAACAAACTTACAACACCCATATTTGCAAGTAACTTAGAAATAAACTCTTCTTTTGTACTAGTTCATTCACCTCCTTAGTTAGTTTAAATAACACTCTCTTTATTTTTATAGCCTCTCTTTATTTTAGGGCTTCCATGTGTGTTGGATAACCCACACTCTATTCATCCCCATGGGTTACATGGGTTGTTAATTAAACTCTCTTATTTATATTTTAAGGGTCTTCTAAAGACTTAAAATATTTATGTCCAACATCCTTATTTCATTTGAAACACTTACCTTGAAAGCCTCTATCTCTTCCTCTTCTAAAATATCCTCTCCCTCTAGAAGAATAGCCTTCTCATGCACTTGAGTTCTAATTTTGTGAGTTTTTTACCTCTCCATCATGGCTTTTTTATCCTCTTACACCACTACCTTATCCTCATCCTCTTGAAGACCTACCTCTACCTCTAGAGTTCATTTGTTGTTTTCTTGAAAAAATCTCTTCTACCTTCAATGCACTTTGATATGCTTCTTCCATAGTCTTTAAATTCAACAAAATGATTTTGTATGGAAAAATGCAACCCATTCACATAAATTAAAACTTTATCTAAATCACCCTCAACATGTCCAACCCATATATTGAGCTTGTATAACTCCTCTATATAGTCCTCAATACACATCTCTTTTTGTCTCAAAATTTTTAGCTTCCTAAAAAAAATCATGTGGTAATCAGAAGGCATGAATTTGGCATTCAAATTGGTTACCATCCTATCCCAAGACTTTATCTTCTATTTACCTTTATTTTGTATCTTAGCTTGCACATGATACCACCATATATAAACATGTCCTTCAAACTTGTACAAGAAAAATTCATGTTCTTGGGCTCATCCATTATCTCATTATCAAATACTTTTCCATCAACTATCCAGCCTATCTTATCTTCAACATTTAAACTCCCATTGTAACAAATCACATTCATATTTGGTTTGATACTTATCTTTCAAATATATGTGAAAAACCTTGTCTTAGCCTCATCCTCCATGTCTTCCACTCCAAGTTATAGAGATCATTATTCTTCATCTTCACTCACATCTTCGACATGATTTCCCCTTATTTGGGTTATCTCATAGCATCCAAAGCTTACCTATATTTCTCTCATATTCTCTACTAAGTCTAAAACTATTGGTCCTTTTTCTCTTCCTCCTCACCCATAAACATTTACTCTATGTGCCATCTCAAAAAATTGTTTGTTAACTAATCTAAAGTATTATATTTCACACACTCTCATAGCAAGGAAAAAACCCTTCTATGATACCCAATGGTGAAAGCACAAATAGGGTGTCCACTTAAGGACAACCTCTAGCTTTGTGATGTTTAGTTTGGTCATACACACATATAAATACCAAATTATAATTTAAATTGCAAATACTTACCACAAATAACACACAACATCCTTTTTCAATCAATAATCATTTCCAAATGAGATATAAGATCACCCTAAAGGAGTTGGTTACAAATTTTCCTTTATTTTTACTCCCTATTCTCCCTTAAGCTTAGTTCCCTCCTTTATTTTACATCGTGTCCCTATTTTATCTAAATTATGTCCATAAAACTATTTAGATACTACCCATTTGCCTTTTGTCAACAAAAAGTTAGCTAAGAGTTTGTTGCCTTTACTAGTTCATTTTTCTAACCTAGAAATCTTCCTTTTTCCTCAACTATTTTATTGGTTGAATGTTTATTTGAATTCTATATTTTTTCCCTTGAGCAAACAACCCCTCCTTACAAAAATGCCTTGGGTCATAGCGTGTCTACCACATGGACATTTATATAAATATTCCTTATGTCATAACATACATTCCACATGTATATTCATAAAAAAACTACAAACATAAGCTTGAACAAAAGTTATATCCTAACATCAACATACCCAAAAATAAGTAGTTTTAAGCTCATGTAAATGTCATGAACTAAATTAGTCATTGTGTAACCATGCTAAAATAAGAAATAAATGAAAAAAACACATAACACACAAGAACTCTATTTTTGTTGACCAAGATTGCCTATTCACCATGGATGGCTTGGCATCATAATTTATTCCTTCATTTGGATAAAACATTTTTAACTGTGTCCTAACTTCTAGTAGCTTGTACAATGTTTAATAACTATTTATAAAGACATAATGCTATATAATTCTCTAAAACAACCAAGAATAAGTTATTATTCACAAATTATTTTCTATTTCAAAAGGATTGTGTTTATTTTTATGTCCATATACAATTGAATACAAGCTCATGAAAATGATTAAAATATTTTTCATCCCCTTATTCCTACCAATTGTCTGTCTAAAAAAAGTATATGTTGAGAATAATTGACTTGCTTTAATTCACAATCAAATCCAAATTTCATTATATGCCCCTCTACTTACTTGAGTAATCCTCACCATTGTAATTGTGTAATTCAATTGAATTCTCTCTTGGGTGTATGAATTTATTTCCACTTATCATTGCCTTTTCCTAACTTAATTTTAATTGCACATGTTGGGTTCCACTTCAAGGTTCTAGGTTTTTATTTTATGTATAAGTTTGAGTCATTATATTCATAATAAATGTGTTGTGATTAGATATTCTATTAGGATCTCATAACCAAGTGTCACTTGTCCAAGTATCCTCCACCTACATAAATATTTCATTTTGATCCTAAAAGGATGCCTTTATTCCATGTCCAAATAATTAGACAACATGGTTTAAAAATAGATGAAATTCACCTTCATCCTAATATTTTTTCCAATATGGATATTTATTTCATTCAAATAGTCTTTCCTTATATCAGCCAAGAGTTTCTGTGTTTAATTTTGCATAGTTGAAAAGTATAATTATTGTTTTAATTAATTAAAAACACTACCATTATGGAGTAGAGATCACATTAATTTTAAATCTTATAAGGTTAGGATATAATACCACTCTACACTCTTATTTGTAATAAGACTTTTATGATGACTAAAAATATCCCATCACTACTTATTATTATTTTATATCATATATTTTTTGTGTAGCATGACCTTTTGTTTAAATCTAATACTATATTAGTTAATTCTTATGACTTTTGGAATAATTATCTTAAATGGATAGTGAATATTTTTTGCAAATAAATAAGTCATTCATGCATATTAGTCATATAGTCTTCTTTAGATGTATGTCTATGATGAGTTTTAGATATGGTTTTGTGAAATATTTACTTATGGATTTCATGCAAAGGACTATTTCCTAGATGGTAAGGAAATGGCTTGGGTGGTAATTTGATCAAAATTGATTATATCTCATTTTTTTTCTATCCTATTGATAATTATGAGCTCTATATATTTGAAAATCATAAATGAATTATCCGTTCTAATGATCCCCACCCTTATCCTTGGAGAATATTCCATGTGTTCCTTATATACGTGTTACACATGTCTTAGACTAATTTTGGGAAACATATGTTGATAAGGGATGAATTCGATGCTGGTGATTTTTTTTTCCTTACTAAAATATCTAAACAACATGTTGTAAATAATTGTAAAAGTGATCACTCAAATGTCCATATTTGATTGGTATTGTAATATAGGTTTATCCATGAGTGTCTTGTGATATAATTCATCTTTTGTTGTTGTTACATTTTTTATTTTGTAGATGTTTTGGTGAAGTTGTGAGTTAAATCATTGTGCTCATTCATATTCCATCCACCAATTTATTTTCAATTCATCTTTGTAGAAATTATAATTTGTAATAAAAATAATGTTAGTGAATCCCATTTAAGCCTCAAAGAGCTTATACATATATGGTTATCTCTATTTACTTTGGTGGGTAATTAGTTCATTTTTAAAATAGTAAATGTGAATGAATATTTGTAATGCCATGTGTCTATCTATTTTAGTTCTAATCTAGAATTCATTGTGTTTGTTTAGAATTCATTGTGTTTAAATAAGTGTTTGTATTTTTAGTGACACTTAATTGGGAATATGTACATTGTGAGTTTTTTCATAACTTACGTAGATAAGAATTAATAATTTTAATTTTCATTATGTAACCTCATAAGGAATCCCCTCAATTTGATAAAGCTATAGAGATATAAGTGTGTAGGTATACTCTCCATTAATTATTGTTTAATCCAATTATTATTGGGAGGAAGAGTAAATTCTATACTCACTATAGAGATAAATATTCCATTTCCATCTCCCATCAAAAGAGAAAGGTGCATATTTGATCAACAAAAAATTATCACCATTTATGAGTGTTAATTCATTGGTCACTCATAATACTCCTCACCTATGAAATAATTTCATGCCAGGATTTGATATGTTGTTGAGATTTAAGGACCCTTGGTTATTATGATTTGTATTTTTTTATTTTATTCATCCTAGTTCAATTTATTTGTTAATAAATTTGTGTTGCTAAGAAATCAATTTGACAATAACATTAAATTAGATTTATTGTATTATATCATTTATAATTTATTCTTAATTCATGAAGTGGTGAATTTAATTAGTTTTGAGACCAATATGCTGTGAATTTTTTAAATTATAAATTATTGATTTATTATTAGTATATGAGCTACATGTAAAGTTGAGAGATCTAATATATTTTGTGCAGTTTGATTTCCTCATCCACAGTTGTCCTCTTAGTTTGATATTTTGATGCTTTTTTCAAGAAGCTTTAGAATTATGAGTGAACATTTTTTTAACAAGTGAATGTCCTTTTCTATTTCTTGATGAGTCTCCATTATGGATCATTCTTTAAATTTTTGTGTGAATTCATCTTGCTTCATTCAAATTGTGATTTTTTAAGCCAATTGTGTCTAAATTTTATTTTTATATACTTAGGATTTTCCCCCAAACATGGAGGCAAGTATTCTACCTACTGGTTGTTTATTAATTCACATGGTGTACATGATATGAAATATATTAAGATAAATTTGGTTGATAATTGAAAAATAAATATACATTCTACATATTCATATTAACATAATCTATTTAGTATGTGTAGTAGAAATGTCAGTAGATATTGAAAGAATTTAAATGACTTTGATACAAGTAATATGAATGGAAGTAGTGAGAGCATGAATTCAAATGGTTTTGGTCAAAACTATGATATCCTAACCAATTAATTTTAGAAACAAAATATTCCTCCCAACCATCACACATTTGGTACTTTCAGATACAAACCAGCCAATGTTGCTCAAAATTTGAATTTTTAAACTCCTTTCCCTAAGGAAATTAGAAATATGTTTCTTAACTTTCAAGTTAATGGAAAAAATATGGGAAAATATCATATCAAAAGGTTTTTTAGAGTGACTAATTATTATGAGAAAGAGAATGAGGGTTAGATGATCAGGGTGTTCATTCAAAATTTGAAAGATGATGCTCAGAAGTGGTGATTTTCCCTCATTTGTGGAATTATTGATTCATGGTAGAAGTTCAAATGCAATTTTTTAATGACCTATTTGGAGATAAAATTATCATCTCATATTTCATGTCTAATTTTTATGACATTACAAGAGGAAAACAAGAGGATATCCATACATTTAATTTTAGATTTAGGAAGGCATTGTAAAAATTCTTGAGTGAATATAGCCAAATGAAGCTATGATTGTTGTCATTTATTATGGTGCATTTGACAAATAACTAAATTATTTTTTATCAGATAAATTTTTGGAAGCACAATGACTAAGATGGGGGTGAATAATTTTTTTAAAAATTAATTTATTTCCACTTAACATTCATGAGCCATTCATACAAACATATAGATCAATCAAATCACAAGCTACCATACATATGAACATGAAATGCAAGAACACATCACATATGTGGGAAACCCTCAATGGGAAGAAAACCCAATGATCTCTAAAAATGGACTATAGTCCTATAATATAAAAAAAAATTATTGAATCACCAACTCCACATAGAGCACCAACCCCAACTAGCCAAGCACCCACTTGTAAGGAGGTACCAATCCCCTAGATAACTCAGTACCAACTCAGCCACCTGATTACTTTGATCACCTTCAAAATAATATGTTGCTCACATAATATTTGATGATCACCTTATTTATCTTTTCACACTCTTATTCTTCTCAAACTACCTTCTAGGCCTTTTCTCTCAACTAGGTCTCTTTAAGACTGATTAGGTCATATGACCTTGATCTTCATACTCATACCTCTTATTATATATAAATGATAGTCCCTCTAGTCTCTTATAAAGGTATATAATACCTTATTCCACTCAATTTTATTCTATCTCATTCACTCCTCAATTCAATCCTTTAACTAACTAATTAGGCCTAAAAATCCTTGTTCTTATATAAGCCTCTTACTCATACACCTCTTGGTTGGCCACATACACTTGCCCACTTAGATTAGCCACACAATAGGACTTATGACACATTATAAGTTAGAGTAAATCATTAAATTAGGTTTTCCATAACTCAAATAGACCAAATCCTTCTTTAGGTTTTATGGGGACCTAATTCCATTAGGCCTACTTTAGGACACGTTACCTTATGACCCCTTGGAACACTCTACACCTCTATACATGGCACAAATTTTTCATAAAACAATAAAATAGGCCTTATTCAACATCCTCAAATCACTTTGACACATTTTAGGTCTAAACACCAATTCAAGCATTCCATTAGCACCATTCACATTAGGCCTTTAAACACACAAAAAAGTTTGTCTTGAACAATTGAAGATAACACATCATTTACCCATAAAATCGTGACAATAAATAACTTATACATGACCTACATGACCTCAACAATATCACCATATGAACTAGACACTTCCTCTCAGGAGATAAGAGTTCAATAACATCTCTACAACTCACTCAAAACTACTAGTTTACCTTAAAGATCAGTTGTTCTAGTTGAGATATAGCATTAATTGTAAATTTAGCCCCATTTATTCCCTTACTATGTTTGACCTTATGATTAGGATTGAATTGAAACTTGATAGTATATGTATAAATAATAATAAATTTATACTTGAGCTTGTTCAATATAATCAATTTGACCTCATATTCTTTATTTTTATGACATAGATCACCAAATTATCTAAACTTATCAAACACGATAGACTTTTGAAGAGGAGTAAGTGATATTTGAGTGAAAATGACTTGAAGATCATTATTTTCCATTTGATTTGACATTTTGGCTATCATGGTCTTTTACCTTAGAACATATTCACTAATAATCACATTGTGACCTTAATTAAGCTTTGTCATTTGAGCATAGTATAATTTCTCATCAATATTGATAGAAAAAGTACCAAAAACTGATTTTCTAATGATTTGAAAGTTTTAATTAATTTTAGAGGAAGATCATAAAACCATCAAAGAGTATAATCCTTGAGGATTATTAGAAAGATCCTGGTTAAAAATCTATCATTATATTTATAATCTAAACATGATGCATAGAATGCATAAAAATATTGTTAGGGATCACCTTTGCCTTCATAAAGAGGAAGCTTGGGAGCCAAAAATTCAACTATACTAGGGTAGGATGCAATTTGAGGAGTTAAATGGCTATGTAACAAAGTATCAGAATCTAAGTAAGGATTAGAATGATAATTTTTTTGTTTAATTTTAGCTATCTTGGATTGTAAAAGAAGAAGGGCTTGCTCAATGGAAGTATTAGATGTGGTAATGTTAGGATTATAGGTACTATGAGTGGGCATAAGCATGGTGACCTAAGAGGTACCAAGAGGGGTTCCTAAACCAAGGAAAGGAAGAGAATCAACTAAAGGTATAAGGGGAGGGAGATTTTTACTAGAATAATTTGATTTATTAAGTTCTTCTCGAACAACATACATGAAAGAATCAATATTTTCAAGGTGTGCTCTAGCATAATCTCAAATTTTAGCATGGTGGGTTTTGGCATTTAAGGTCACAAACAAGGGCCATGATGCACCCATTGAGATTATGGGGGGTGGGTATTCATACATGTTTTGGTGATAAATTCCTGACATAGGCCTCCTCTTGTTCCCAAGTCATTGAATATTTGAAATAGGTTTAAGTGGAGAACAAGATGAGGCAAAACAAGTATGAAGAGGAAGAGGTGGGGATTCCTTAATTTCTTTGTAAGGATTCCATGGAAAAACATAATTAATGGCATCATGAAAATAAAAACTAGAAGCTACAATAAACTACAACATTTTAGGTGATAAATGAGAAGAACCTATTTATATATTATACCTATGATGAATACAGAAATGAAACAAGCAAATCTATGACTTAAGAAGATAATGTAATCAAAAATAAAGGGTGATCTATAATGGTTTTGAATTATTTTTAGGCTCTTAAGTATATTTTCTCATCCATTGGAAAGTGTTGGCCTAAAATTTCATACCACTAACTATGAAAGCAAAACCATACCCATAGCCCACTAGACCTAATTTCAAGAGTAAGTTGAGAGTAACTTCTTAGAGATAACCACTTACTGGTATACTATAGAATCAAATGGATTGTATATCTTCCTAGTTAGTGTAATCAAGGGGATCCTAAAATCTAATAGTAGCTCTATAAAATGGTTGAGTATCATAGTAAGTTCTTCACATCATGATGTATGTAAACAAAGTACCACATAGCCTGTAATGATAGTAGTTAGGAGATTATAGATTGATAGTATACATTCTCTAAAATAATAAAAATCAAAGAAAAAATAAATGATAAATAAAGCTGAATTTTTTTGGAAAGGAAAACAATAATAATCAATCCAAATTCAAAAGAGCCTTTGCATTCGTATTTATCCAAGGTGATAAGACAAAAAAATTAGTGTCAAATTACTCCAAAGTTGAAAAGTTTGAATCATTATACTATGGATAATATCCAAGGATGGTGACTGTATTCTTTTAGTATTAGGAATTTATAGAATTTAACTGGTACCCTAAGCTAAAAATCAACAAGTAATACAAGGAATGTTTTATTATAAAAATAGGTTTACTAAAATGTTTACCCTTAGAACAAATTAAGCATGAAAATTAACTCTAAAGTATTGTAAATCTGAAATATGATCTAAGAGAGATAAAGAAGGCAACCTATTGTAAAATACAATGATATATAAAATTTACAAAATTTGTAAATTGCTAAATATAGAAATTAGGGTTAGGGTTAGAGAGTTATCCTTACAAATTAATTTATATTTTTTGCTTCATTTTTATATGTTAAGTTAACTTACTAAAAATATAAATGATACAAAGTTTTTTGAGGAATACTTATGATAGAGGTTGCGCATCGTTGATCCAGTAAAGTGGGAACTCCTTTTTGTCTAGGAAGGATTACCTACACATAAGAGACAACTTGGACAAGATTGGATTAATAATATAGTTAAGTGGACTGCTTGATACTAGATCAGTTTTAGGAAGTGGTACACTTCTTTAAAGGAATGTCAATCTACTATTTTATGCAATCAAGTCGATATTGTAATGAAAAAAATTATAAAAAAACATATGATAAGATATGATACTGAAATGAAACAAATTAATCTACTTCATAGATGTTATCAAAGCATTCATTTTAATAAGTTATAGCTAAATATTCTTGTTATTATATTACTTATAGTTATTTAGTGATCTATTCTAAAGTAGGATCAAATATGATCATATAAATTCCAAACTCAAAGGATATGTCACTCTGATCGATGAATAAAGGGTGAGGGAATATGGGTAAGTCATGATTTAAAGGCTTAGAAATAGAAAATTAGAATTACTTAAGACTATTAAAATAGCTTTAGATTATAGATCGAAATAAAAACATAGGGATTGATGATGATTATCTCAAAATGAGTATCAATTATGTAATCGATGTCGATCATATGAGGAATATTTGTCAATCTTGCTAGTGGGCATAAAAATCTCAAGATAGCTGCCTAAAGGTGGGCTTTAAGAGATTATAAATGGCTTAGGGACTAGTTAGTGATTATTTAAATATATTAAATATAATAAATAGATCATAAATAGAACATACATAAATTAAAATGCAATCAAGCAAATAGCATACTTATAAAAAATGCTTAATGTGTTGTAGAGAATTATCTCATTGACAGGGATGTGTTTAACCTCTGACTAAGTGAAGATGGGCTGAACTATGTGTGGTGTTCTTCCATAAGTAATCTAGGGCAATTTCTCTAGCATTCCAGTGTGAAAATTCAAAATCATTTAACTTGAGGATGGTCTGAGTACAAATCAACATTGATCCTAATATGATCATGATGATCATGGGGATTAGTGTCAATCTAGTCTAAGTTTACTTGTTCATTCCAACAACTCCAATTCATGGGATTAAACTTAGTCTAGGTTGGTTTTCATGAGGTTCAGTTAGGGAGAAGTTGTTAAGAGGTTAAAACAACTTACCTCTAATAAACTTAGGGAGATTTGGCTAGATTTAGGGATGGTTAAAAAGTTACCTAGGTAAAATTAATTAGTAATACTAATTACACGATGTAATATGGTAAATGGTGAAACTATATTAACTAAGGTAAAAAAGAATGGTGAAGGCATAAGACATATTTATTCATACTATGATGGTGTAAATTCATAGTGTCTATAGTTTCCCCTTTTTGTTGAGTGGTTTGTGATAACCTACTATGAGACAAAAACTAAGATGGGTCTAATGCCCTAGGTTTATGTGAGGAGGTATTCCCCCTCAAATTGAGAGATAACAAAAGATGATGAGGTAGCAAAGGGATTGAAAATGAAGTGTTAATGGATAAGGTGGATATAAAATGATCATCCAAGATGTAAGGATAAGCATGAAGTGCAATGTTTCACTAACAAGATGTGGGATATCTGAATAGGAATGCCCTAAGGCAAATAAGTAGGATTGCCACAACTATGAACATGGAGGCTCTATCGAAGGTAGTCAAGAGGGAAAAGGCTAGGATGGGATGACTAAAGCATCCAATGTGCTTGGTATGTGTGCAATACCTAGAGATACTTGCTCTCAAGATGAGGTACATTTTCAATATCCATAAGGGATAGATGTTGAAATGAATATAAACCAAGGTCTATGTCCACAAGCCAATAATGTGGGGTAACAAAGGGAGGGATAGTTGTAATAAAAGATAAATTAAGTGGCCTTGGAATAGGACTATAATGATGCAAAAAAAATCAAGAAGTACAAGAAAGCTAAAAAGGGATAGAAACGATATCAATTTAACATATCAATATCGATTCTTGGAGAATTAGCATCGACCATAAAATAATCAATATCAATCATATAGGGTTATAAATAAGGCACCAAATGACATGTGAGCTCATTTTGAAATTGAAAACATGTGATCTAGAGCCAAAAAATTGACACCTATCTACACGTTTGAGTAGAGTATATATGATAGAGGCTAGTGGGAGTGGTTGTCAGTGATGATGATCACACAATGAGGTAGGCTTAACTATTTTTTAAGGTTTTTTTATTTTTTTACATTTTTGGCTAGTTTTTATATGTTTTGACATGTCTTAGGGTTAATAGGGGTTGGCATCAATCAATATTATATCGATACCAATTTGTTGGTGATCAACCAATGATTATTTATAGATTGATGTTGATCGACCAATCAATTATAATTAGGGACTAATTATTATCAATCCCTTAAGGGTCAATACTAATTATTAGGGGGTAGAAAACTTAGAGGATGGGATTAGTGGCTAGGAAACTAAATAAACCTAAGATTATAGGCATGTATATTGTTGACCATATGGGATCAAGTGCCACCATTATTAGAATGACTATAAGAGGTGATGGGAGATATATATTGGGAGCATCTCGAGGTGGTAGCTAGGAGGACTATGCCACTATAATCAAGTATATCAAGATCAAAGTCTATTTGTGGCATTACTAGAGTGATGTGATCTATCTATAAGGACCTTTTAGTTGTTAATATAGAGATGAGCTTGACTCTAGAAGACATTTATAGGATACTATGATTTCCAATGCAAGGAGTAGAGATTACTTTGGTGGATGAGAGGGGATGAATAGTAGCACTGACATGGTTAAATAGGGATGAAACTATAGATATTATGTTTATAGCATGAGGTTTTAGTTTTGAGGTAGTATATGATCAAGATCAAAATGGGAGATGGTCAATCATGATGATGATATTGGTTATATCTTATTATGCATTATCTAACTCTAGTGGAGGGAGACTCACATGGATCTTGATATATGTACTAGTAGACATGTGGGAGCATTGGATAGTGTTTGCATGGGCTCCTACGCTACTAGCATAGATATACATGGATCTATGGCGATGGAACACAAAGTGTTGATTTGGGCTAGATGTTTCCTATGTTATATAATATTGGGCCTATGAGCACATCCAAGTAGTGTAACCACAAAAATTACCATGGATGGGACGGTATTGATTTGTATTCAGTGTTAGATTTCTATGATGGAAGTATGACTTTGCCTGTTCACATGGAGATGGGAGAGTTCATGACTTGAATTACTATAAATAGGTTTTGGAAGAGTTGGAGGAGGATGAGGTGGTATGGAGGCCATATGTGAGATTTATAGCATGGTCAGGGATGGAGATGAAGTTGATGGTAGGGCAGTAGGTGAGGTGGCTATAGGGGTGATGCATAGAGCATGTAGAACTATTTTAGTTTGTGCACATGTGGAGATAGTTTGGGTTATGTCAGGATATACTTGAGGTACCATAGGTATACAGGAGGGATGACTCTGAGGGGGAGCTTCTCGAGCCATAGGTGATAGGTCTTGAGCTATTGGTGAAGGATGAAACATAGTGAGTAGATGTAGATAATGTCAACGTTACAAAGGCATATTTATTATGGTGGATGGACCAATATAGAGGAGGAAAAGAGAGAATGGTGAGACCATAACAAGAGATGGGAGATGTAAATATGGTGGATGTGGAGGGTATAGGAGGAGATGGAGAAGGAGACCTAGACATATAGTTAGTGATAGAAGAGAGGGATATGGCATAGGCATAGTATTTTAGAGTTATGTTTGAGTGAAACTACCTATAATCCAACTTGACTAAGTTTTAGGGATGGATTGATGCACTACAATAGAGCTATGATGAGGTATTTTGAACATATGATAGGTATCGTGAGTATCACAAGAGGCTCTAAGTTTTATCATTGGTTATAATAAGAGTGGTATTAGGCTCCACCATAGGGGGAGGGGCATAGGGTAGGAGGATGGGGCCTCTAGGTACTATGAACATAGATAGGTATCAAGACTTAGGGGTAGAGATTTGTATTATGAGTAGATTGTGATAGAGCAGTTTCCAAAGGTTTTAAGATATTTCACTCACATAATCATGCAGGGTTGGATGTCATGGCAAACACTGACTACCATAATGAGTGTGGGGGGCATACCACAAGGGAGAGATAGGTGGGATGGGGAAAGAGATGGAGGTGATAGTGGAGGAGGTGAAGTGGATATCCACCTGAGCCATATCTAATTTATTTAGTAGTCATATCTATGGTTGACTATATGGATTAGCTTTCTATATATATTGTATATTATGACATTTTTATGATATATATTTGATTTTATGTATATATAGATTCATTCATTTGATGTACCACACATTTATTACATGATCTTATGTTATGTGATTATGGATCTGGATTATTTGGATTATGTTTAGATGGTATTTGAGTGTATTTTACATGATATATCATGGGTTATATTGATTATATGGTGTTTACATGGATTATGGTTTTTAGATCATGTGATGTATCTTTAAATTTTTATCTTGATTATGGATTTATATTGATGTGTTTTAATGGATTTTTAAAGAATGTGCTAATTTATGTTGTATTTGGATATGGATTTTATATTACATGGATGGAATTTACATGGATTTTATTTTTTATTATACTAATTAGATTATGTGAGATACCATTGATTTGGATTTTTAAATTATGTTATGATTTACATGGATTTAAATGTTTGTAATTTATGATAAAATGGATTATGTATTAACTTATCAAGGATGCATGACTCATAATTGGCTTGGACCCTAACCAATGTTATGTCTCTTGTTTTTTTTGCATATATTCCCTTTTATCCAATGTTAATGAAAATCTGTAACAAACTCATGTCAACTAAATTCATGAATCTTTGGTTTGAAAAGGGATTTTTTGTGATTTGCAAGGAATGGGGGAAAAACTTAATTTTCTAGGGATGCTCATATTGTTTTATGTTTTTGAGCTTGTGAGGCTAACCTTAAGCTCTAACCTTAAGCTAATCCATGGATATATGTAGACTGATCAATAAGGGAAGTCTACAAATTTATGAAAGTTGATCAATGCAGAAAGATTTTGTGGGATATACTTTTGATTTTATAGATTTTTAAATGATTTTTATTTTAATAGGAAACTGATCAATGTGGTAAGTTTCCTAAAACATAGGCACATATCCATCCTTCAAGAGAGTGGTCTACATGTTTAGATATATATTTTTTAGCAATTATCTTTCTAGGGATCAATCTACAATTTTATGTTTTATTGATTTTGATAGTAGTTGTCCTTTGAAGGATCAATTTTCCATTTTGATCTTTTCTTTATTTTGTATCCCAAATTAAAATTTTACCATGGATTAGATTTAAGGCAACCTAGGGTATTTTTATAAGCCATAGAGCAAGAAAATGCATTATTGCTTTCAAAAAATCTTTTATGGTGAAGGAATTTAGGAAATAATGATTTGGAACTCTGCTTCATTTTGAGTAGAGATAATCCATGAGAACATGCTATGAACAGAGATAAAGTATCTATATTTAAGGATAAAAAAGGGTATACTACCAAAAATTCACATGAGTCTCTATCATTATTAGGTATGTTTAGAGATAGGGGATAAGATTTTAAGGGAACTCACATTAACTAGACTTTGTAATAGGATTATTAATAGTAGAAATGACGTAGATGAAAAGCATTAAGAGGTTCACATTCTAGTTTCCCATCAAGGGAGGCCAAATGATATGCCCTGTATCCATATTTATGAGTGATAATATAGGGTCCAAGCCAATTTGGAGAAAACTTTTTACTTCTTTCCATATTTGTGACATGTTTATTTTATTTAAGGACAAGGTCACCAATATTAAATTATCATTCCTTTAAATGTTGATTATATGCATGTTTTATCCATTCTTGATATACATGAAGGTGATCAAGGGTTATGGCTTGATGCTCATTTAAAAGTTCCAATTGTGCTAATTGTTCTTGATGATATTACTCTTCAAAAATGATATCCTTAAGAGAGATCTGAAGGGAAGGAATTTGGACTTATAAGGGGAGAATTGTTTCAGTACCATAGACTAAAGAAAAAGGGGTGGCCCTTGTAGGTGTTTGAATACTAGTTAGATAATCCCACAAAGCAAAAAGAATGTGAAGATGGCAATCCTTTCCATTATTATTGACCATTTTGGTTAACATATTGACAAGGGTTTTGTTGGATGCATTGGATTTCCCATTGGCTTATGGATAATAAGGCAATGAAAAACTCAACTTAATGCCAAAGGAATCACATAACTTTTGGACTTGATTTTTTTAAAATATTCCCCATTATATGTAATGATTTTATGTGGGACACAAAAATGACATATGATGTGATGATTAATGAAATAAATGATCTTATCTACCTTAGTTAAAATGAGTGGAATGGCCTCTACCCATTTATTGAAATATTCGCTACCAATAATGATAAAGCAATGTCATTGGGAAGATTTAGGATTAATCTACCCTATAAGGTCTAAACCCTATTAAGAGAAAGGAAAAAATTCCTTGGCTACATATAAATCATGACTAGGGATATGGGATAAGTTGGCATGTTGTTGTCACTTCATGATATTCTTGGAATACTCACAATAGTCCCTATTCATAGTGGGCTAATAATAACCTAGTCGTACAATCTTCCTGGTGATAGTTAAAACACTAAAATGGCTACCACATATGTCATCATGTGTTTCTCTGATTGTGATATTTTCTTCAAAACTCTAGAGACAAAATATGAGAATACCATTTAACCCCTATTTATAAATCACACACCCTAGTATTATATACCAAGGACTCCACTACTGAAAAGCACGCTTAGCATTTTTGGAAAAAATATGAAGGAATGATATCTTTAGATAAATAATAAAATATCTATGTGAACCACATATCCAAATGGTTTCCCTCTATAATATGGATATAAGGAAGATCAATTTTGGTTTAATAATTTTGATTGACCTTTTAAATAAGGAAAAATAATTTAGATCCCTGGGAGGAAGATGGGATAAAGGAAGCCAAGGAAGCCATGGTATCAACAAATTTGTTGGTTCATCGAGGAGTGGTTTGGATGACATAGTGGTTAAGGGTGGCTAACAAATACTCTACTAACATCTTATACCTTTGGAGGATGTTATTCTTGAATTTATATATGTTAATTATTTTATTTACTACCAATTAGGAGTCACCAAAAATATGAAGTGGTTTAACACCTAGAGCCAAAGCTACTTGGGGACCTATAATTATGGATTCATATTCTACCATATTATTAGTATATTTAAAATCAAGCTCAAAATATAAGGGTATAGGAATGCCTTTATGTGGTATTAGAATAATCCTTGTTCCCCCTCCACATTCACATTTAGATCTATAGAATAATAATGTAATCTAATATTTGAGAACTCCTTGGGATGTGGAGGTGATAGATTCATCAAGGAATTCATAGTTGGATGGTAGATTATAAGTAAGGGGTACCTTAGCCAATTGATTAGTAATGACCTTCCCCTTAATTGAATTCTTATTAAGGAATTTGAGATCAAACTTGGATAAAATCATAAGCCACTTCGACATTCATTTATTATGATAGGGTTTAAAATGCATGAACTTGAGAGGATTAGTATTGGTAATCACATAGGTCTTGTGATTAATCAAATAGTAGAAAAGCTTAGAAGCCATGAATACTAAGGCCAAACATAGTCTTTTAATATGCATGTAATGAGTCTCATACTCAACCAAAGTGTGACTTATATAATAAATGACTTGCTCTCTATGTTATTCATCTTGATGGGTAAGCATGACACCTAAATCATGGTCCATAGCTAAGATATATAAGTAAAGAGGTTTGTCTTTTCTTAGTGGAATAAGGACAAGGGGAGATAACAGATACTTCTTAAGTGTATCAAAAGTTACTTGTCAATTATAATCCCATATAAACCATTTGTCTTTCTCAATAATGTGATGGAAGGGTTGACATCAGTCTGATAATTACAAAATAAAGTAGTGAATAGACTACAATTTCCCCTATAAACTATGAAGTTTCTTAAGGTTGGAGGGAGGTAGCATATCGATAATGGCTTTAATCTTATCAGGTTCAACATCAATTTCCTAAATGGAAATGATAAAACCCAAAACATTTCTTGATAAATCTCTAAAGACACACTTTTTGGGGTTAAGATGAACATGATATTTGATCAAATAGTCAAAGATTTTATGAAAGATGGATAAGTAATCTTTATAATACCTAGATTTACCCAAGAGATCATCCACATTATCTTCAATGATTTTGTGAATTAAATCATGGAAAATATAGGTCATGTCATGTTAGTAAGTTGATCTTGCATTCTTTAAACCAAAAGGCATGACCCTATAATAAAAAGTCCCACATGGAGTAATAAAATAGGTTTTATGCTAATCTTTTGGGGAAATAAGGATCTAGTTATAACCAAAAATCCATCTATGAGTGACAATATTTTGTGTCCTACAGTGAGATCCATGAGTTGGTCGATATTAGGAAAGGGGAAATTATCTTTTGGATGTTCAATATTAAGATCATGAAATTTGATACAAAGGCACAGTCTCTCTATGGGATTTATGACAAGTGCTATGTTAGATACCCATAAAGGACAATCAATGGGTTGGATAAAGATAATGGATAACAAATATTGCAATTCTTCCTTGACAATAAGTGTTATGTGAGGATGCATTTTACAAATTTTCTACTTTATTGGTTTAGCTTCAGGAATGGTAACAATGTTATGGATGACTATAGAAGGATCTATTCCTATCATATCACTATAAGACCAAGCAAAGGCTTGGATATGATTATTATGGAATGTTGTAAAATCTTGGTGTCTTTGAGAATCTAAAGATTGGTTAACTTTAATATTTCATGGGACCTCGAGTGTCCCTATGTTAATATCAGTTGTGACCTTATTTAAATGACTAGGAGACTTAGATGGTATGATATTCTTTAGATACAAACCTCCTACCCCTAAATAAGTTAAATTAGAGTCATCATCCTAATACTCCATTACATGGACTGAGGAATAATCTTCATCTATTAGGTCAGGAAAAGCTAAGGGAAGGGATATGGTTTTCTCATTACTTTGATAGGATAGCAGTTACAAGTGAATGGTGATAATCAAAAAAAAATAGGTAGGATGTAAATGTTATCATTGGTACTATAGGAGAACCAAGTGGGGATTAGAGAGTATCATCATTTATATCTATAGATATATTAGATGGTAAATCATGATCATCATCGTCTTCATGAGTTTTCTTAAAACTAAGGCCATGTTTTTAGTGTGGTTTTCTAGCATCATTTATTGTGACTTGATGAGATCCTTGTTCATAATTTCTTAGGTGCCAATCACATTATTATAAGTAGGTTTATGAGAAGTGTGGCTTTTCAATAAAGGAAATGTTAGATGTGAATAGTTTGGTATGTGTTTAATTTTGCCTATATAAAGGGGATTAATCAGTTCCTCCATAGATTAATTGTGCTTGGATGTGAGGAGGGCCAAAGGGGATAATATCTCCTAGGTTGGGTTGGTAAGTATACTATTTATTAGGATGTCCATATTCTTGAGGGGTTGATAAGGTGCTAAGAATTAACAGCTAATACTCCCCTAGAGATTTATTTGAATGATGAGTCAAAGAAGTTTACATCAAGGATACGAGATGAAGGTATAGTAAATCTAGTTAATGTTTCCCCAAAAAATAATGGACTCAAGTTATTTAGGGTGACCCAGACATCATTATGTTGATAAGTCAAGTTACATGTCTTGAAAGGATGTGGGTCAGTAGGGACAACTTGGATCTTACCTTCATGCTCAAATTTAAGACATCGATGTAAAGTGGAGGGAATGAAATGCATAAAATGTATCTAAGGACATCCTAGTATTAGGTTATATTTAAATTCCCCCTCTATCACATAAAATAGTTGTAGGAGGGTACGTATACCTATTTGGATGGGTAAGATAATTGTATCACTAAAGGCATGTAGGATAGTTAAAGATTGAGCCATAATAGTTTTTGAAAACTGGAGTTTCTCAAAATTATGTGAGGAGATAATATTTATATTGGATCCATTATAAATCATAAATATTTTTATTCATGTTTGATTAACATGGGTAGTGATAAATAATGGTGGGTCCTGGTCATCAGGTTGTAATGGGGATATTTTAAAATCATGAAAGGTGATAGATGATGACTTTTGTAAGGATGCAATGAAGTATGATAAAGATTGAGGTTCATATAATTGCATATGAGTGGATTTCAAGGCCTCTATCACATCTTTGTGATGTTGTGGAGAATTTTGGATAAGTTTGTATAAAGACATCTTAATAGGAGGTTGGTGGAATTGTTTTAGAACTGATATCTATATCAAATCTAAGGAATTATTATTATGTGTTTTACATAGAATAGAAACCTTGGTTTTTGGGATAAGATTTGTAGGATTATCTATAGTAGGTGTAGGGGATTTTACAATATACACCTTGATTTTGTTGGGATTTTGGGTTTTATGACCCTGTGTCTAGGACCGAATGGCTATGTGTATTGCATCTATTTAAAACAATGGTGGGTTTACTATGTTTCTAGAATCATCCATTTATATAGGTTTTAGGAGGGGTTTATATTGAGTTTCATCAAAGGTTATATCCTCCTTTGAAACTCATTCTAACCCTCTTAGTAATGTACTAGTTCTCAAGGTGGTTGTGACTCTAGTAGTTTGACTATGAGGATAATCATGGCCAAATTCTTCCAGTAAAAGATCATCCTCTTCTAATAAATTTTAAACTACAACTTTGAGAGTGTTAAAATTTTAGGTAGCATGCCCTATTATTTTTTGGTAATCACACTTCTTATTTTCTTGATACCATGCCAATTTTTTAGTATGGGGGTTAATAGGCTTTATAGGTGGTAGTGTGATATGGTAAGTTCAAAGGAGTTGATTGATAATCTTGGAATAAGACCCCCATAATGGATCTTGGCTAGATTTTTTTGTACTTTTTGAGGCATTATCATGGTGGCTACATTCACTTTTATGCCTTGATTCCTTACATTGATTGTTTGAATATTCTCAAGAAAGGGTACTTTATGTTTGGAATAACATTTTACACAAAGATTCTTAGGATAATAAGGATTTAAGGGGTTATGTATTGGAATTATTATTTTGGGAAGATATTTTTGTACTAGTATATGTTTTTTAGAGGAGGATTACATAATGGTAAGTGTTAGTCTTACAGAAAGATGAGGTCCCAATATCGATACTCTAGTTCTAGTTAGTGGCATAACCATTTTCCCTTTTCAAATATGGTCGAAATTAGTACGAATATCCTCTTTAGGGAGCTCAATTATTATTCATGGATGTTGTAAATATTTTCTTCATGATTCCCCAAGGCATTTATTTCCACTTCCTAAAACATTTCCTTAAATTCCCCTTTTATAGGATTTGGCTCGACTTGAGCTCCAAAATAAGCTAGTTTTGGAGTTGGTTGATGAAATATAGTAGACATCTCAGGTAGGAGTAAGATATAGGTAATGGGAATGATACAAAAAGATGTTGTATTGACTAAAGGAGTAGTATGTGTATCTTATGAGATAACTAGATAAGTATCCTCCTTGATAGCTTTCTCATCCTTTATTTTGGTTGGTTGCTTTGGATAGACTTAGTTAGTGTTTCCTCAAGAGGATCCCAAACAATAAGATCCAAAAAACTTGAGCGAATATTAGGAGTAGACCTAGCCATTTTAGATGGATCAAAACTATTTCTTGTAAGGATATCTTGGATGCTATTTGTTTTGAAAGGTAATTCTAAATAATTACCAACTTATTTAGGTATAATTTGATCATGGATTGTGTTTATTACATGGGTTTCATGATATGAGGTGCTTCATGAGTTTTCTTGTATATAATTAGATGTAGAAGGATGGTTGGGGAATAGTTATCTAAAGATATTAATGGATTGACTAGGAGGAGCATTAGGATTATCTAACTATAGTTCCCCTTGGTTGATAAGGTTCTTAAGTAAAGCTTTGAAATATCAACACCTATTTACACCATGACTAGGTACACAATTATAAGCACAAAAGTCATTTTTTTGTACCAACTAGGCTTGGGATGAGAGTCGTCAAGGGGTTTAATCGGAGGAAGATCGATGATGGAAGGTTTTAGGTGTTTATCTAAAATGACATCATATGAATCCCTTAAGGGTGTGTATTTTTTAGGAGGAAACCATGTCAAAGGTTTTTGTGGTTGTATTTAAGAGGTAGAAGGTTTGGATTGGTTCTTTGTTTATAGAGATGTTGATTTTAAGACAACATTTGTTGTGCCTTTAGTTTTAGCATTGTTAAACTCTTTAAAGGGGTCAATTTTGAAGTTATTATTACATAACTTTACCTTTCCTTCCTCTAATTCTTACATTTACAGTTTACGAGCCATGGTAAAGGCTTCGTCAAAAGTCTTAAATGATTGTACTTGTAGTGTTGACGAGATATGCTTAACGCATGACCTCACAAATAAATAGATTAATTCTAATTGAGGAAGGGAGAAATTAAGTTGATTTATAAGACTTTTCCACCTAGATACAAAATTGACAATGGATTCCTCATCAAATTATCTAATGGTGTATAGGTTAGTTATGGTTACTTTCCTTGTGATATTAATGGAGAAATGTTCTAAAAATATTTGGTCTAATTACCCAAAAGAGAAAAAAGAGTGTTGAGGGATAGAGTTGTACCAATCTAAGGTCAGTTTAGCTAATGACATGGGAAACATTCTTAAAAAGAGAGCATCATCATGAGATATGAGATAACAAGTGTGTCTAAATTCTCTAATGTGTTGCTAAGGATCTTCCTTGTTTTGAAATTTCATAAATTTTGGAAGTTCCCACTATGAGGGATATGGCCTAATTGGGGTAACTGGATTCATAAGTTCATTACAAATTTACTCATACATAAGCATATTTTTATTCCCAAAGGCAGAGGCTTCTAGATTTGCCATCTTATTCTTAAGGATGTTCATAAGGTCTGGATAGGTATTATATTGAGGAATACCCCCTAAGACATTTTAATGTGGGTGTTGATAGAGTAGAAAATGGTTGTGAAAAGGGATAACCAATAGAAGTGGTCATGATAGGGTGGGATATAGCCATATACTTTGGGACTTGTAAGGGTATGTTTTGTTTTGGGGATGAGTGAAGGTAAGTGGATACAAGGGTTTGTAAGGGAGATAGGTATTGAGTAGTCAAAGGGATGTGCTGCTGAAGATGCTAACTTAGAAGAACCTATTGTAAAGGTTGGGTTTGAGGATTTGAAGTTATGCTTGTTTTGATATGTGGGAGAGTTACAAGGATTGAAATTACTAAATTCTAAGTTGAAGTAATGGGTGGTGGAGTAAGCATAATTTGAGGTGTAGAGGTGTAGTAACATTTTTGGCTTGGGTAATGGTCGAAGAAGGGTTACTAGATACTAATGGGAGTGGATTATTCAGTTGTTACAATACATTGTTATCAAAACCCATTGGAGGAGGATTGTTGAAAGAGGAAACCATGGTTATAGCAAAAAATCTAGGTCCCTCTAGGGGCATGCCAAAAATAGACCCATAAGATTGGGTTTGAGGGGAAACTGGAATATGTATGGCTCAAGAGCTAAGATAATGATTGAGGGTAATTATATTACTATCTAATATACTAGAAAATTATATGTCTCCCTGTGTATAAAATTGGGGAATGCCTTCCCCTATGGATTCAAGAGAGGTATAAGGACTTGGTTTGTTCTCCATGGATGAGGATGAGATAGGAGATTCAGTTTGTTATAGAGATTATTATCGCATTAAAACCATTTTGCACTTAAAATCAAACAAATAATGAAATGTAAAGACATAATTTTCTTTTGATTATCTCTTTTTAGTGAAAGCAAACACACACACTACCAAATGTACTTAAAATATTTTTACTTTATAAGAAACTAAATTTAGAATGTGGTAGGGGGAAAGGTTAATGGGGGTACTAAGAAATGGTAGTCTAAATATGGTTTCAAGTTTTGTTTTAAGGATGGGAACTTATATATATGTAAAGGTACATTGAGGCCTAATTTTGTGTTGGAAATAATTACATGGCTTGGTATTGGGGTCTTCCCCCTCACTTCACATACTATAGTGATAAGGGTGTCAAGTGCTTAGCTTTTATACTTCTTTGACAAAATTTGTATACTCATATGGTACATTGAGTCAGTTTCCCCTAGGTGACAAAATCCAAGTGGGTCCACCTTAGGTAGCAAAATTTTTTAATGTTTTTTTAAAGATTATTGTGGTTTGGTTATGTGTGAGATAGTATAGCTATCACGATGTATTTCTCTACCTAAATTTAATCTATGTGAACTATCTAAACAAGCAAGGGATGAATGTAATTCTTTTTTAAACATTAAAAATGAAAGCAAGATTTTTTTTATTTTCTCTTTTTTGAATGAAAACACAATCAAGAAAATGCAGCTAACAAATTATTTCTCAATGAAACACAACAAGAATCATGAGACCTAGGGATCTCATCAGGAGTGAGAGAATGTTTTAGTATATTTTCTAGTTTGTTTTTATTTAATAAATTAACTTACTAAAAATAGAAATCATATAGGTTTTTTTAAGGAATACATGTGACAAAGGTTGCACACCATTGATCTAGTGAAGTGGGAACTCCTTTTTGGCTAAGAAAGATTACCTACACACAAGAGAAAACTTAGACAAGATTGGATTGATAAGATAGTTAATTGGACTATTTGATACCAGATTAGTTCTAGGAAGTGGTACACTTCCTTAAAAAGATGTCAGCCCACTATTTTATACAATCAAGTAGATAATGTAATGATAAAAATTAAAATAAAGCATATGATAAGATATGATACTAAAATAGAACAAATTAATCTACTGCATAGATGTTATCAAATTATTCATTCGAATAAGCTATAGCTAAATCTTCTTATTCTTATATTACTTCTAGTTATTCAATGACTACTTCTAAAGTAGGGGATGATCGCACAAAGTCTTAACTCAAAATAGATGTCACTTTGATCAGTGAATAATAGGTGAGGCACTATGGGTAAGTCATGAATTGAAACCACGTCATGTATAATACCTAGCAATGTCATCTATAGATAGAAATGCATGATTTTAAGACTTCGAAATAGCAAATTTGAATTACTTAGGACTATTAAACTAGCTTCAAATTATAGATAGAAATAAAAACATAGGGATCGATATTGATTATCTTAGCATTTATATCAATTATGTAATCAATGTTGATCATATGTGGAATAATTATTGATACTAACATTGGACATATAAATCTCAAGATGGCAGCCTACAAATGGGATTTAAGAGATTCTAAATGGCTTAGGGACTAGTTACTGATTATCTAATAGATTAAAGATAATAAATAGATTGCAAATAAATGATACATAAATTAGAATGCACTCAAACAAATAGCATACTTACCTCTAAAAAATGTTTCCTATGCTACAAAGAATTATCTTGTTGACAAGGATGTGTTTAACCTTTGACTGAGTGAGGATGGGTTGAAACAATTGTGGTATTCTTCTGTAAGTTCTCCAAGGCAATTTCTCTAGTGTTCCAGTGTGCAAATTCAAGATGATTTAGCTCAAATATGGTTTGAGTATAAATCAACATGGATCTTAATAGGATCAATGATGATCATGAAGATCGATGTCAATCTAATCCAAGTTTACCCTGTTCATTCCAATAACTCCAATTCATAAGATTAAACTTGGTCTAGGTTTTTTTTAATGAGATTCAGTTGGGGATAAGTTATTAAGAGGTTAAAACAACTTACCTTTAATAAACTTAGGGATATTTGGCTAGATTTAGGGATGGTTAATTAGTTACCTAGGTAAAAGTAATTAGTAAGACTAATTATAGAATGAAAGATGGTAAATAGTAAAACTATATTAACTAAGGTAAAAAATAATGGAGAAGGGGTAAGACACATTTATTCATAATATAATGGTGTAAATTAATATTGTCTATAGTTAACTATATTATGCTCATGTTGACTCTGATTATATAAAATTGATTAACTAGACCTACAAATATAGTGTTGATTTAAAACTTTGTTTCGTTGTATAATAGGACAAATGTGTAGTAGCCAAATAGGGTCACAATTTGTTTTCATTATCTATTGTGACTCTATTTTTATTAATTGTGCACTGATCTGAAAGTTTCAAGTTATTCACCTCTATGTGTAGGTCAACTATTTCTATGTGATTTATGATTTGATGTATGGATAGCTTAATAGAGATTAAACCCTAGCCTACATGGGGAAGCAAAAAATATTAAATGTAAAGGGGGAAGAAATAAAAGAAGTGGGATATGGCTAAGCTATCCTCATAAAACTATTTTCTGATTGAGTGTTGCCTACATAGTTTATGCGGACCTTAAGCTGATATAATTCTTACTATGGTAAGATCATATAAATGTAGTGAATGCAACTAGAAAATTTAATTAGAATGCTTGAGAAAATATGGCCTCAACCTACAATAAAGTAATGTTAACTTGGTTAATGATTATAATACTATAGCAGAATTGTAGCAGGAATTTATGTTGGATAGATAAGTGATTTTGAAATTATCTTTGTAAGAGAGTGTTAGAGAGTAATCAAGGGTCTTAAAGTGAGACAATTGATGTGATATTATAGGACAATATTTGAAGTATTTTTAATAACAGCCTTATGGATCTATGTTAGATTCATTAAGAATTATGCCATTTTTAAAAACTAGTCATTGGAGTGCATGATATAAGTTTATGCTAGTGGACAAGTGCACAGTGCACCCATGTCTACCTAGTGTGCACTTGTCCAGATTGTATAAAGGCTTTTTAAAATAAACTAATGATAAAGTGTATGTCAATTAGGGATGTTTAGGAATAAATTATGTAAGTCTAGAAGATGTTTATATAAATTAAAATACTTGGAAGGCTCTCATATAGATAAATGGTTATCAAAATGATGAATTGGCCAAGCAAGGTAAAAATGTCAAGGACTAGTATTCTCAAGAATTTATTGATTTAATATCAGTGTTTACACATTGTATTCCACTTACAATAGACTTATCTAGATGTAGTTTTTATTTTGTTCCTAAAAATAAACATGCACAGTCACCTCTCTTATTAATTTATATTTTTAGACACTAATAACAGTCAATAAAAATCTATGTACAAGTTAAGTATGTTTCTTCCTAATGTTTTATAAAAATAACAAATTGCCATATTAGAAAATAGTCAAAAACAAAATTATTGATGAGTGTACATTTAGCATTATGATATTATCTACTTTTACACCTATAATAATACAATACATTTTGTTGTGTTTTATTCAAAAGTGGATAAAACATATTAGTGAACATGAACTATGGCTTTCAACCCCTTTATTTTATGATTTGGTTTTCAAATTTCTTTTTCTTTTTATTTGCTTTGCTATAAATTGTGTTCTAGTAGTTTTAAAAATCATAGGACCTGTCATTTTGGGTAAAGCGGTCATTAGTTTCACTTGAGCCATGGTGGTAGGGGTAATTCCCCAATACTCACGTTAAACAACACTATATAGGTATTTTATTTTCCATGTACCTTACAATATTTTGAAACACCTAGGGTTGTGTTTTCAACCATAGGTTTTAACTATTTATTCTTGTAGTGCACAAGCAAGTGATTAGCCCCAAGAATTTGCTCACAATGTACCTTAAACATAGGATAGTGAGGCTATGGGAATGGTGTAATCCTTTGTAGTTAATGTTTTCATGTTCAGGTTCACTAATTAAAATGATAATCAATATATCTGAGAGCTTACAAAGAAAACATGCCTTGTCTAGTTACACCCTTTTACCATTTTCTTTTACACCTCTGCATTCCATTAAATAAATTTAATTGTTATACTAATATAACATTAGATTGAAATAATATGTGGAATCCTTATTGAGCATATTCAGATTCCTTTGGTATATTTTAAACTAGATACTCTATATACTTTTTATTAAAATGATGAGGTAACTCTTTAAAATTATACACACATTGAAGATGATGTTAGTGATGGACATGCTAATAAAGATAACCAAATTATGCAAGTTAATCATGAAACCTCTGATAGAATTGATCTAAATGAACTCAGTGATGTTGATCCTGAACAAGTAAAAGAGATGTCTAATTTCCATCAAGGACTTCACCAATGTCCCCCGCACATAGATAAGTTTGTCTAATTACTCTTATCATCTAATACTACACATCAAACAAAGATTTTATTATCTCAAGAAAAATAATAAAAGGTTCCTTTCCAAGTTGTTAATCCTTCAATTTTAAGTGTTTTAGTTTCCACTATTATTTATATTATTATATCAACACCTATAGTTACATATCTATTATCATTCCTAGGTATGGGAGCATCACATCTTTTATAAAAAAATCACATGTCAATTTGTATACAAGCATACTACATACCTCCCTTGATTACTACACAAGGTCCTCTACCAACCTCATCTAATACACACACTTTTGAGAAAATTGTTATAGCATAGCTTGTTTAAAGTGTTATAATTAGAAAAAGGTGTATCTAAATTCAGTCATGTAATGGATTCTCATAATCTACTTCATAAGATATTGGAACCTGAAATAACATCTTACCCATTACAAATAGGGTTTGTATCTCATAAGCTACCATTATATGATGGTAAAGAAGGTCCTAAGTAGCATCTTTAATCATTTCATGTAACTTACTTGGACTATGCTTACAATGACAAATTACTTACCAAGTTCTTCCCAAGATGCCTCAAAGATTATGCTCTATGATGATTTTAGGATCCTCCACTTGAATCAATTAGATCATTCAACCTTTTGAAGATAATTTTTAGCACAATTCTCTATAAACATTGGTGAAAATCAATCTTATGCATTAATTATTAAACTCAAACAAGGGTTAAGTGAAAAAATTAGTGAATATGTTGTAATATTCCAAATGAAAATATTTTACATTAATTTGGTTTTCTCATAATTCCATTTTAAAATAATATTTTTTAAAATAATATTTTCTAAAATAATATTTTATAAAATAATATTTTATAAAATAATAAATTAAATAATGATAAAGTCAAATTGGATTAATTTTTTATCTTTGAATATGGATTTTGAGTATTACAAAATTACATCATAAGGGGTTTCATCCTTGGGTTAGATAACAAGGATTTTCATCCTTGTATTTGTAGACACCTAAAACTGACCACAACTGGCTTTTTGATGAAACTTCAAATTGATTCCTACCAACCATTATAAATTAAGCAAAGGAATCACTGAACATCCTAAATTTTCTTGTGTTTCATTCATCAAAGCTCATAATCTCATTGAGTCACCCCTAATTGGGGTATCTCACTGTATGAAATCATAACCTCTCATGGATTCATCCCTAATCATCCTATGACATCACAACAACCAATTTGGCCTATAGACCTATTAAGTGGGACACTTGTACACATAAAACCAGATCTTCAAAGAGCTAAATGGCTAATCAAAATTAATTAATAAGCTAAATGAAATTAAATGCCTAGTTTAATTATCCATGTGTAATTAATGAATTACTAAAAAAGGAAATTCAAAAATATGAAATATCCTATCTTTTCATGATTACCTTTTGCAATTTGTTGAGCCTTTATAAAATATCTCATTTTGGATACCCATGCCTATTCATTACAAATCATGAGAAATTGACAACTATTAACTCTACTCCAGTTATGTTGACTCACTTAGGTTAGGTTTGAACCCATTCCAAGTCTTAACTCCATCTTGACTCACCTTGGGTTGGGGTTAGATCCATTTGTTATAAATACAAGCCATTTCCTATTGAAAAAAAGAAACTTGGAGATTTTAGAGTTAAAATGTAGGTTTTATTACATGAGATTCATATCAATAATGTTATAATGCCTAAATATTGAGCTAAGCCACTTCAAGCCAACACAAGCCACAATGGTGCCAAGGAGAGAGGGAGCCAAAAAACCTCCATTGCCAAAGACTCTTTAAAGCACAAATAGAGCAAGCCACTCAATAATGCATATGTATTTCTCAAGGAATGTAAGAGATTTGATGACTTTTGCATTTTAGTTGTGATTTCATTTGTATTTTGTTCACTAATCTCAACCCTAAGATCTAGGCTTGTAAGTGTTAGTGTTAGTGTTAGTGTTAGTGTGTTTCTTTGATTTTTTATAGCTTGAACTAACATATCACTAACCTCCCTTCTTGGATTCCTATGATCATAAATGGCATGCTTGGTGGGACCTAAAAAATCTCACATACCAAGGAGACCAAAATATAGCTCTTAGTTTTTTAAATGAATGCTTCATCATCTTAAAAATTTGAGTTTTTACTTTGAATTTTTATATTCTATTTTTTAGTGTTACCTAGATTTACATAGAGACTAACATCGGTTCTACAAAATTGGCATTGATTTTTCCTAACCAGCTTCAGTTTTGCATAACCATCATCAATTCCCTATGTATGGAAAAACATGGATAAAAACTTAGTTTTTGAAGTTTCTTAAGACTCCTACTTATTAATCTAGATTTTAAAGACTTGAATATTCTCTATCTAATCACTTTATTACAAGTTTTCTTGAGTCTTTATACTTATTTTGGGATAAAAAAACATTTTTTAAACCATTTTGTTTCACCTTTGAGTTCACAAGTAACTGGCATCAATTTTAGTTGATCGATATCAATTTATTGTAATTGGCATCAATTCTTTGTGAAACCAACTAGCATATATTACTTGCTAACTGGAATTGATCACTATTGATCAATGTCAGTCTCTATGTAAAAAAAAGAGAAACCCAAGAGATTCCATTTCAAATTTTATTTTCTAACTTATATTTGTGACTCAAAATAGAAGGAAACCCTCTAAAAATTATAGGTCACACATGGAAAAGTGCCAAATTTGAACATGTTTAATTCTTAAAAACTTCCATTTGGTGCTTAAAATGAATCTAGGTGTTTATGTTAGTTTGTTTTGTGAAAATTTTACAAGTTTGCAACTAAAGCCAAGAGGACAAAAACTTCACAAACATCTCAATTTTGGTCCATTAAATTTATATTCACTTTAATTATAAATTCTTTGAAGTGTTTTGTTTTATGTTAGACCATTTTATACTTATGTATTTTACAAATGAAAGATGTGTGTATGCTCACCCATTGTCCCCTTTAGGGAACTTGGGTGACCAAAAGTGATCCTTCCTTATAATTTGTGCCTTGTATAAGGTGTGAAAAGAATGTTATTAAGTCTATCCCCAAAACCTGTATGGTTTGGGTGATCTAAACACAACCTCTAAAGTCTTTTCACTTAGTCATTTATTTTATGCAACTTGGCTTATGAGTAGGAGTTCATAGCCTCCTCATGATTTCTTTAGGGAAGCTTTGACTCAGGGTTTCATCTCCTGACATTATTTCAACCCCACTCCATGGTAGTGTATATAAATTAAGTAATGTATACTATGATTTCTATGGGGTTGAGTAGCTAACCTATCCAATCATAATGAAAACCTAAGTTAGGTTTGGTTAACTACGGGATTCTACTAAGCAGTACATGGATAGAATCATTATGCAAAGGAATCGACCCTTGCATAGTAAGTTAATTGGTATGAACTCAATTTATGTGAGGCATGTCTAGTGTTATTCACACTTAAGACCATCTAGACAGTCAAAAATATAATTTTTAGAACAACCCCACTTGCCACGGACATATTTTTGATGTAGTATGAGTAGCTCAAAGTTCCATGTCATTGTACAATCTCTTAGGAGAAGGGGGTGTAAAAAACCCTACTACTTCACGCACTTTTATTTTTGGATTAACACTTAAAATCCTCCCAAGATCATGTATATAGATGAAATTTTGTGATACAATGTAACCTTTTTAGTTTTAGGGCTTTGGACGTTATACTTAGTTGTATTTGGTCTTTTCCTTTACTTATTTGGTCTTTGAGTCTAAAAACCATTTTTTTTTATGCCACATCAAAATGAGTTTTGTTTCTACATCACTCCATTATTTGAGGAGGTATTATGCCATCCATTTGACACCATACCTTTGCCTTGAACCTTTTTGTTAAAAATGTTGTGTGTGTCACTTGATTGAAATGAGTAATGTTACACTACCCAGATCACTTCAAGTTTTGTGCCTTGGAGTCTTGAAATAAACCATTGATCATACCTATAGAAATAAATGACATCATTACTCTATTTGAATCATTTCATAGACTTTTTTTACCTAGATTCCAAGTTTTGAACCAAAGCCATGTGTGCCTTTTGGATCTTTGTCTAGTGTCATTATGTCATTCACCTTTGTCTAGCTTGTTGTTTGATCAAAAAAGCCTAGTTTTCCTAAGTTGAGTTTTTAATTAACCTTGACAAGGTAAAATACAAACATTGATTGATTTATATTTATACCTTGTGTAATTTAGGCATAGATATTGATCTTTCTCTTTTGGGTTGTGCAATTTAGGTTAATTATTTACCCAATCTGAAGATGATTTTTTGAGCCTAGATTTGCGAGAAATAGCCTATCTCTCCACATGCCTTTCATTTCATACCTTATGCCAATTGACCAACTTCATGTCTAAAGTCAAATGCCTAGTCTTTATTTAAATGTTTCAAATTTTTTAGAATAAATCTCTCATCCTTTTGTTTAAAGTCTATTTTTTTTGCTTGTTTTGCCAAAAGTCCTTGTACATGTTTGTTTTGAGTCTAGTTTTTGACTTATATTTAGCCAAAAGTCCTATAAATTTTTGTTTTTTTAGATTAGACTTGTTTGGAATACTTTGGACCTAAAGTTTGGCATGTCATTCCTTATTCAGCCACTTAACCTTTCATGTGAGACATTTAATGTTAGACATTTGACGTTAAACTATTTTATACCAATTTTTAGCACAAATCATTTTGGAGATATAGTTCCACCTTTAGACCAAGTTAGACCAAGTTCAAATTATTTGTCCTTTGGATAATGTTTTTCAAAGTTTGTAGAACTCTAGGCCTTTTGTAGAATGTTCATCATTGATGTGGATATGTCTCACTACACTTATGGAGGCGTCATGTATAATCCAAGTTATGATAAAATGGATACACAAATTGACTTTGTTTGAGACACCTATGGTGAAGAAGTGGTTTGTGAGACAGATCCATATCCTCCTTATAATACTCAATCTGAGGAATAAAGCCAAGTGTCAGATTCAATAATAGCTTCTTTGGGCTAGTTGAGGTACAATGTTTTCCATCTCACCAATCATGACATTTGATCCCCAACCTATACCATTAACCATCCTTTAGCTTGTGTGAGTAGCCAAGATCCACAGCATCTAAGGATTACCATTCTAGGACCTTATATTTTGGCTTATGCAATCAACCAAGCTTTAAAACACCCTATCATTTCTATTATAGGACCTCATCCTTTGGATTGTGTGAGAAACCAAGCTCTATAATACCCTACCATTTTTATATCAAGACCTCATATTTTGGCTTATACAAGTAACCAAACTCCAAAACACCCTACCATTTCTATACCTGGACCTCATCCTTTGGCTCACAATAATAACCAAGCTTCATAATGCCCTACCATTACCATTATAGGACCTTATCCTTTGGCTTTTGTAAGTAACCAAGCTTCATAATTCCCTACCATTTTTATTCCAAGATCTTGTTCCTTGTCTTATGTGAGTAACCAAGCTTCATGATGCCCTACCATTTCTATTCTTGACCATTCCACGTATGGTGACTCATTCTCGCAATAAAGTTATCCAATCACAACTCAATGGTTCATAGTTATTGTCATAGGCCTTAAACCAACCTTTGTTAAGCCTATAATTATCCAAATATTTTACATTCTTCATCCATTGACATTCATCCCCCACTTTAAAAAACCCATGCTGATCATCGAGCCAAAACCAAGTCAATTAGTACCTCTCCAACCAAACTAATCCTTCAAAGACCAAGATATGTTTAAAACTAATATTTTATAACTACTTGTAAACCAAGGCCAAGAGAACTAACCAATCTATAATGTTTTTTTAAAACACCTATTTGTGATGAGTTAACCTATGATGAATCACCTCTTAATCCTATATCTTTTATCAAGGAGTCTCACTCTAGTAAGCCAGTCTTTACTAAGTCACTTATTAATGATTATAACCATCTTTGGGAAAATCATTACCTTAACCATATGCCTATTTTTCAAGAGCATCCCTTTGAAAATCCTATCTCTGAGGATTTGTCTCTTGACCTTTTTCCCATTATTTAAGAGTCTCACTTTGATAAACTAGTCTCTATGAATCCCATTATGCCATCATAGGTCGTTGCTTGTCCAAAAATAAACATTCAACAAGACATCATTAAAGAAAAATCCACACCAAATGAAAAATTGGCATTGAATTTAGGTTCTATTCTTGAACCAACATCAGATATAGCATCAAAATTAGAATCAATGTCAATTTCAACATCAAATTTAGAGTCCCTTGAGTCATAATTAGCTTCAAAATTAGAATACATTCATGGTTGTTACAATATTGGTTGCACATGCATTTCAAATCAATTTGAATATATTTGTGAACCTTTCATAGTTTTTGAGGATGATTAATTCATATTTAACACAAGTTCTCATAATATCTTCTATGAGTATTGTGTTTCCTCTTCTCATTCCATTACCATTTCACATACTATTAACACCAACCAACCTAGCCATTATATTGACCTTCCATCTCCTACAAGTGTTGATTGGGACCAATAGAATAACACCTTATATAAACCCATCTATGGTGACATATCAGTTAAAGAACATCAAGGAGGCCAAGACCACATTCATGTAGAAGAAGAATAATCTCCTAGTGAAACCTTTCCAAAGATGCTAAGGGGAAATCAAAGTCCAAACTCAGCATCTTCTACTGAAACCTTTTCGAAGGTGTTAGAAGATAATCAAAGTCAAAATTAAATTTTCCTTAGTGAAACCTTCTTGGAGGCACTATGGGACAATCAAGACAAATTCATTGGTAAAAAACTCATCGAGGCACCAATATCTAAGCACAACAGTTCTTCACTACTCGATGAAGACATTATCAAAGATAAAATCAATATGGATTCTAATCTTCAACATAATAAGATGGTAGCTACTCTCAAGCCCAAATAACATAAAAATATGGTGATCCTATTAAGATCATATTCATAAGTCTTCAACTCCATCACATCCAAAGTTATCTTGAATCTAAAATTAGCAACATTATGTGTGCTTGAAAATCTTGATCTTCATTTATTGCCAAACCATTATACATTCCATTATCATCCACCATTACATTCTCAAATAAAACCTATCATCTAACATTTATCCCTCTTTACCATCCCCATCCACACTTTCCTTTATAGAGGCTATAAAGATACCTTGTCTTGATGTTTGAAGGAAACAAAATCAATGACTAACGAAGATCACAACAACATTATTTATTTCCAAATCTACAGTAGGTTCTTGATATAGCATCTATTTATAAGAGGTATGGGATATTAATTTACATGATTGATTATTTTTGTTGTGTCATATGTTGATTAAGACATGCATCTCCAAATTATAAATAACAACAAAAACATTTACCTAGCTAGAATCATATACCTTGCCCTTTACCTTGTTGTTTTCATTTTTACATTCCCCTATCATTGTTCCATACTTTCCATTTACCTTTCCTTATCACTTAGGGGCAAACCAATTACCATTTTATCCAATCTTCATCCCATCATCATCCTAAACAATACCCTATGTCATCTTACCATGCCACTCCTATTAGACCACAGCCTATTTTTAGCCATCATACTAGCCCTTTTGATCTTGGTTCCTTGGGTTTTTCTCATGCCTTATGTGAGGCGATTCTAATCCAATTTTAATAGTTTTAAAATTATATGTTTAAATAATAGTTTATGAAATTAGTGTGATAGTGGATTTGGTAATTTATCTTTCATTTATGATTGAGTGGTGCCACTGATTATAACTGCCTATGGGAAAATTAGTATCCCACCTTGTGTTACTAATTATAACTATATATGGGTAAATTACTGTCATATACCTATGTCATTGTTTCCTAATTATAACCACCTATGGGAAAATTAGGAACATCACCTTTATCATGCATTGTTGCATCACCTTGACATTACTATTCTCATTTGCCTGGCTATTTGCCTTAATTTTAGAACTTATTGTTACTTGGTTGGATCTCCCCACATTTTGTGTTGGTGGAACTATGGTGACTTAAGGTCCTAACGAGACTATGTAGGCCATTCTCAATTCATTTTGAGGTCAGCTCAGTCCCCCTTTCCATACACTCTTGCCATTTTGTGAGTAACCTAAGATAATGCTCTCACCATTTTACGAGTGGTATCTTGTCAATCTCTAATGAGTTAAGATTTCTAAAAATTCTAAAAACATTAAAAAAAATTAAAATCCAAAAACATTTATGCTATCTAAACTAGTTAGTCATCTTTGATCTGCCCTACTAGGGTAAATTCATTGTTAGGATTTTTTCTTTTACTTTTACTTTAAGGTTTTTTGTGAGTTTGTGTGATCAGTTATTTATTTACTTGCTTGCTTGTTTGTTTGCTTTCAGTACTATGCCTCAACTCAGTCTATATGTGTTCATTGGGTGATTCCTTGCACGTTATTTTTGAGTCTATCCATATTCATATGTAAACATTGTCATCATGGCTTTTATCATTGGTGTATTATTTTCAATTATTTATTGGATTGGGATCAGTCCTTATACACATTTTGGGTACATTATCATGGTGTTTTATATCATGATGCATAGTATCACATGCTACAACAAAAATTAGTTCAATAAGTCTTACAAGTAATGAAGTCACAGAAGTTTCTCCTTGGTACCCTTGGTAAATCCTCCCACCCTTGATCAAATCAACCCATTAACCATTCTAGTTATATCAATGCTAATAAGGATGAGCATATCTACATTGGCAAGTACAAATAAATCATAAAAATTGATCCATTATTATTCTTCTATTCATATCTTTCATCACCTTGCACATCCTCATGTGCCTAATTATTTTTGGCTTCTTTAGTCATTAGACCATCACATCTATGTTTGTGCCTACTCATTTTTAATCTATGAAATAGGTTATATCCTTCATTTATGCTTAAAAATATACCATATTGGCGCATAATCGAACATATTTATTCAATCTCAGTCATCTTAATGATTAAAATTGCATATCGGTAAATCATATTTTAAATCATTATCCCTAATTATGGCATATATCATTACCACTAATTATAACTGCCTTTGGGTAAATCAGTGTCTCAACCATTATTATTGATTATAACTACCTTTGGGAAAATAAATATTGTTTAAATAAATGCAAGAAAGCATTATATCAATTAGATTAATCTCACATGGGTTAATTTAATTCTTCTTCTTGCTTCTTTTTTAAGGACCATCCATCAATCGTATGTGATAGCTAGTCCCTCAAGGGGGCATCATTATTAGCTACCCAAACACCATTTGGAGATTTTTCTTCAATCATAATCTTCTTTTTGGCCTATTTCATTATTTGAGAAGACATTACTATGCCTATAGCTTACAATATCTTCCCAAATAGGGGCAAACTATAGATACCAAAAATTGGCCACAACTGGCTTTTTTATCAGACTTCAAACTGATTCCTACCAAACATTGTAAATTAAGCCTAAGAATCACTAAACATCCCAAATTTGTTTGCACATCAGTCATCAAATCTCATAATATCATTGAAGCACACATAATTGAGTTATCCTACCATATGCAATCATAACCTCTCACGAATTCATCCCTAATCATTCTGCAGTATCACAACAGTCAATTTGGCCTATGGACCTATTAAGTGCGGCACTTGCACACATAAAAACAAAAATTGAAAGACCTAAATAGATAATCATAATTAATTAATAATCTAAACCAAACTAAATTCCTAGTTAAATTATCCATGTGTAATTAATGAATTACTAAAAAATAAAATTCAAAAATATGAAATGTCCTAGCTTTTCATGATTACCTTTTTTAAGTTGTCAAGCATTTGGAAAATATCTTGATATATCTCATTTTGGAGACCTATGCTAATTCATTGCAAATCATGAGTAATTAACAACTATTAACTCTAGTCAATTTATGTTGACTCACTTAGGTTAGGTTTGAACCCATTCTAAGCCTTACCTCCATCTTGACTCACCTTGGGTTGGGGTTATATCCATTTGCTATAAATACAAGCCATTGCCTATTGAAAAAAAAGAAGCTTAAAGATTATAGAGTTATAATGTAGGTTTTATTACATGAGATTCATACCAATAATGTTATAATACCCAAATATTGATCCAAGACACATCAAGCCAACATAATCCATAATGGTGCAAAGGAGAGAGGGAGCCAACAAACCTTTATTTCCAAAGACTCTTTGAATCACAAACCGAGCAAGCCACTCAACAATGCATATGGAGTTCTCAAGGAAGGTAAGAGATTTGATGTCTTTTGTATTTTAGTTATGATTCCATTTGTATTTTATTCACTAAGCTCACCCCTAAGATCTAGACTTAAAAGTGTTAGTGGTAGTGTGTTTATTTGTGTTTTTTGTTACTTGAACTAACATATTACTAACCTCCCTTCTTGGATTCCTATGATCGCAGTATCTAGGTTACATAATTAAGGGGTTACATCTTTAAAATCCATTGTAAAATGAATATTTATACAAGTTATATATTTAATACATAATTTGATGAATGCCTTTTTCCCACTTCAATGAACGAATATAAACTCATCATAACCTCTCCATTAAATGTTGTCTTTCCCAAGAGTGGTGACCATTCATTTAATGAAGGCTAACTAAATTAATTTAGCATTAGTGATTATGAATCATTAATGATGACAATTACTCCTTTAATAGGAATTCTTAAACCAAAGTGTATTATCCATGCATTTCTATGATTTATTTCCCTTGTGTTAGTTGATTGCATTTTATTTGCCTTGGGTTCGTTGAGTTCTTGAACTGGCTATTGATTGCATTGTTATTCCTTCTTGACTGTTGCATAATTGTTAGAAGTGGAGTTTGACTACTATGATTTTAATTATGGGTGCATTTTGAGGACATTACAGACCTCCCTTCCTCAAATTTTTTATCCACAAACAATTGTATTAAAAATGAGGGTTCTATTTCTTCTTTCTCTATATTTCTTCTCAACTTCTCAATATCATACTTGAGCCTCTCATTTTTTGCATCCATTCCTCCAACTATTCTAACCTATGTTTGAACTAGTTTCTTCATCTTTAATGATATAATATCATATCCAAAACATGACTAGGTTGTAATTATGTTAATCCCACCATATTTCACATATTTAGACTCATTAATGGTTGGATTTCAGTCAAGGTCAAATAAAAGTAATAATACTAAATCATTCCTCAACTTTTTATTAAAATAATCAACCAATTGTTACCTAGAAAATGTGATTGTTATTCCATCTATATGTATCCATTGCCCACACTGATGATCACATAGACCCAAAATGATATCTATAATCTAAGTTAAATTAGAAACTATGACCACCCTATCCTTTGTATTAAAGGATAATCGAAAAACACTATAGAGCAATTAAGCTAGACAATGAAGTTTTCTTGATAATCTGATATTTCCAGGTTCAAATGGATATTAAAATTTATGTTGGTTCCAACTTATTTTTATAATAGTATCTATTGAATCTTCTACAATACCAAAAGCTTGCTTACTAATCATTTCTTGAAAGAAAATATTATCTATAAGTTTAGGATGATTACACAACTTTTGAAATAAACAAATTAATTACAGAATGCTAAAAGAGGTATTAGTTGATTGTATCACATATGTTACAACCTTAAACATGACAATTTTAAAATATAATGAAATTTGATATGGTCAAATTCTATAAAAAAGTATATACTCTATGTTTTATGGTAGATATTTCTTGTTTATTGAGTTACTACAGCATAAAATACAAAATTGTATCATTATTTGTAAATCCAATGTTCTTGTATGCCTAAAATCCTCTTCCTTCATACTTTTAATATTGTCACAACTTCATTCAATGGGTTCAATGTGTAATCATTTAAATTTAGATAGAGGACCAAAAAGGTTCAAATTTGTAAAATCAATCTTTGCATAGAATTCATTTAAATGATTTTGCATAGGAGTCCCTATCAACAAAATTCTCTGAATACAATTCAAAGCTAATAGAGCATCAATGGTCTTATTCCATACATAATTTTTAAGTCTATGTACCTCATCACATACAGGAAGGCTAGGTTTGAAGATGTTATTATATCAGAATGTTTTCAAAATAGTTTATAAGATGTAATTAAGAGAGGATTCATATTACCAGTTTTAAAATCAATGAAAAGTTACTTTGCCTCAATTGCTAAGAATCCTCCATGTACTAATATGGTAGTGACTCTTTCCACTCCAAACCACTTTTGAAACTCATGTCCCTAGTTTTGCATCAAGGACATTGTATTTGGAACTAAAGCACATTTAAACATAGATGTAGCCTTTGTTACCTCTTTACATCAATCCTATCCATAATATTTTTTAATTTCCTTTGTTGGAAGACTTATCACTCATATTATATGGGAAAGGGTGATGTCTAAACTCTATGACTATTCATTTAATAATTTTAATTCTTCACCAAATAGATGTGAATAAACTATTACTAGAGTGTGAACCCACAATTCTCCTTTAATTGTTAATCCCAATGAGATGAGGATTTGTTTAATACTATTCACAAACACTTTCATGTGTTTGTTATCAACACATAAGAAAAAAATATTAGTGCTCACTTTAGTCTATGAAAAATATTAGAAGTATAATTGTATTGGATGTCACGTTTCATATTTGGATAAATATGGTGTTTGTCACCTATATATGAGAGATACTGATTGAGATATGTATTTGTAATTTTTTCCAAATGTTTGATTTCATAAATAGAAATCAGATTACTATATAAGTCCATAAACATAATTCCCACCTTTTTGAAGGAGTTTTGAGTAAGAAGGTGACATTTAATATGTGATAAATCCTCATGAGGATTGTCATATGTCTATTCAAAAAGACCTAACTCTTCTTTTTTTCACTGATTTAATCATATTTCATGTTTTAAGACTCCTTCAACCACTCAAGTGCTCGTATTGATATCTTAGTATCATGCTTATATGACAAATGTGGAAAAGGAATGGGATAAAACTTTCTTGATTCTAGACACTACCTTAAATTGGTAAAGATAGCCATAACTTTCTTTGGTGTCACATATGGACCATCTTTCACAAAATTATGTTGTCATTCCTTTCTATTTTCAAATGGGTCTTCTTTTTCTCTATCACAAAGTTTAAGGAGTTCCCTTAAGTAGTACAGATAGTGTTCAAGTGGCATAGGCCTTTGTGTTGTTTTTGTGACATATATTTTTTCTTCTGAGTTCATCCAATCCAATCTAAAAAATCTAATGTGTTTTTATGACATATATTTATATATATTGAAAGCATTATAATAAACTCCTTCCAAACAATTCCTTACTCAATAGCATTTACATAATGTACTCTATCAAATATAATCCATTCAATGTTATAGATAATGTTTACTCCTTTGAAGAACATAGACCTTAAAATTTATGTTGTCATAATAAGGTAAGAAACTTTTGGTCTCAAGCACATATCACTAGTCAGAAGACCAACATCAAAATTCTTATTTCTAGGAATATGGATATCTAAATTAGAACAAAATAGCATGGGTACTTGTATTCCTGGTAATCATTTTGATTCATTTATTTCATCTATAATTATTGGTGTCATGTTATATGCATCAAGGTTTCTTTTTCTCAAGGTTATCCTGACACTATCAGAGTCTTTAGAGTTAGTATAACTATCATCATTTGGTTTCATTAGAGGTAACTCCTTTTCAGCCTCTTTGTTAGGAAACTTGTCACAAGTTTCTCCTAATTTATTCTCAAGAGAAAGGGTTTCCTCTTCATCTTTTGAGTGTGAATCACCTAGAGTCCCCAAGGATTTTTCACTTTGCTTAATCGTACTAGTTTCCTATAATTCTTTTTTTATCCATAATTTTAATGATATTCATCTTAGTTTATTTCTTCTAAGACCTCTTGAAAATTGAATTTCTCTTCACATTCTGAGCTGCGATAACTATGATTCACAAACTCATCTTCTTCATAGTGTTTGTTTCCATTGCATGACTCTTTAAACTCCAAAAAGTCTGAAAATGATATTTATTTTCAAAAAAAAATTGAAAGGATGTTGTACAACTCAAAACTATCCATAATTTCCTTATGTACTGACCCAATGGTTCACATGCTAACAAGAAAAAATAGCTCTGGTACTGTTGTAATATTCTAAATTGAAATATTTTACATTAATTTGGCTTTATAAAAATTCCTTTTTAAAATAATATTTTATAAAAAATAAAAAATTCAAATTGGATTAACTATTTATCTTGAATATGGATTTTGAATATTACAAAATTGCACCACAAGGAGTTTTGTCCTTGGGTTCGATAATACATTTTTTAATCCTTATATCTAGATTACACAATTAAGGGGTTACATCCTTAAAATCCATTGTAAAGTGATTGTTTATAAAAATTATATATTTAATACATAATCAGATGAATGCCCTTTTCCCACTTCAATGAATGAAAATAAATATGTCATAACCTCTCCATCAAACATTATGTCTTTACCAGGACTGGTGACTATTCATTTAATGAAGACTAACTAAATTAATTTAACATCGATGATTATGAATAATTAATGATTATAATTAATCTTTTAATAGTAATGCTTAACCTAAAGTTTATTTGTCCATGCATTTTTGTGATTTGTTTCCCTTGTATTGGTTGATTGTATTTTATTTGCCTTGTGTTTGTTGAGTTATTGAACTGGGTGTTGATTGTGTTGTTATTCCTTCTTGACTATTGCACAATTGTTAGAAGTTGAATTTTATTGTTATGAATTTTAATGTGGGTGAATTTTGAGGATATTACATATATTATGTAATACAAAACCATTCTCGCTAAGATGAAAAACTTTATGGCAGGAAATGAATTACAATATATCTTCACCCAAAGCTTGCTAGCACCACTCCATGAAATCAATCATATTTTAAAAATTCAAATATTTTAATGAGTTATGTCATATATTTAAGTAAAAAAATTCAAGCTCATAGCTTTGGATAAGGTAAAATATGCACCAAGTGTTCCATGTACTTAAAATATCAATTTTTAAATCAAGACAAACTATAAAATCAAATCTAAGAAAATCAAGAATGAAGTAAAATTAATAATTAATGCAATATCACACCCATCAAGAAAGCTTAAATTGATATCTCCACCAAGGATGCAACTTATAAGGTTAACACAACCTCCTCATATATCATTAGATAGAAACTAATTGATTGCAGTCTGATATCTCTACCTCCACCATTTGAGCTTGAGTTGACCAAGCCTCAAGCTAAGGGCTTTAATAGTGGTGCATATTAAGACTACCATAGATGTATTAGACATTTTAAAAATAATTGTTACATGTTAAGTCATAAGATGCAAGATATTATTAATGATGATAATATTGATATAAGCATACCCATAGAGGAAAATATTCAATAATCCTTTTCCAAACCATGGTATAGCAAAGAACATGGATAATTTAAAAGTGTATCACGCATACAAAGCACATCCTCCTCCTAAAAAATATGGGCATATAATAGACATAATTATTGGTACATTTATAGGCACATCAACATAATCCTTGGAAATCACATTCAATGATAGTGAAATCAATGATGATGATTTAGATAGGCATGTACTCTTTGTTAGAGCATACATCAACAACTAACGTATGCATAGTGTCATGATTAACAATGGGTCAAGCAAAAATGCATGTATGATGACATTCCTTCATGGTCTTGGATACACAAAGCAAGATTTACAAGTTATATCAAGAGTGGTAAAAGCATTTGATGGTCATACACAAGACACCTTGGGGCATATATTGCTACCTCTCTAAGTTGGTTTAGTAATAGTGGTGATTCCATTTCTATTGTTACCAAGCACAAGAGTATTTAATATGTTATTAGGATGCACTTGGATATAAAATGCCCACAAAATACTATCTACAATGCATAAATTCCTCAAATACATAAATTTTACTCGAGTGGTTAAAATTAAAGGCATTCATTATGAGTACCATCTACATTAATTGGTAACTCCTCCTTCCCCACCACCACCATGGTTGGTTATGGGACTTACTCAAGAGAACAATACAAAGACAATAAGTGGACCCATTCTACAGCATATTTTAGAATCATTTGTTACACTTATACATAATATTTCTTTGTAATCAATTCAAAGGAAAGTGGTACATCCTCCTAAAAAGAGAGCTTCATATCAAAAATTAAATCAAGGATGAATGAAATATAAGTCTTCTATAATGCATCCTAAAGTATCACCAAATACAATTCAACATGTTCCACAATGAATACAATTAATGAAAACTTCTCATACTAGACATTAGACTTCACAAAATCTTTCACCTTCATACTCAACAAAAGAGTCCATGAGTAGTGATCCTGAAAGTTATGTTATAGCACCTAATGCCTTTTGAGATTCAAATACATCCACATGTAACACTTTTCATTCATGGAAAGTCACTCTCCAACTATAAGACCTAAAAACACATTATGGTCCTCCCATTGATGGGATCACATGTTAATTTCATTTGCAACTATCAAAAATACAAAAAATAAAATTTTGAAAAAATTGAAAAAAATTAAATATTCCATAAATTCAAAAAAATCAAATATTGAAAAAAATATAACTTTCAAAACATTCTCAAAATATAAAAATGTGGGACGTGATCATGAAATTGAGTCACTAAGTTTAATTCATTAAATATATTATTTATCACATATATTCAGTACATAGCATATTATTTTCTATCCACACATAAATTTCACAAGGTATATGAGTACGATGTAGGACATGCATACCATACATGGAATCTTAGATGTTGGATTTACTTCTACCTAAAGACCATGAATATTTTAGGGGCATCTAAATTCTACAAGTTATATATATTTATGATCTCAAATTCCATATCAAACTAAATATCTTACAAGTGTCTTTCTTATTACTCATATATAACATTTTTCTACATGGATATGTTATTTCTCTATGATGTTACATTAATACATATGGATGGGGTAGATTAGTTTTCACATTTTTTTTAATCTTTCAATATTGTTTAAGTTCTTGTATAAATAGGCTAGACATTATTTGCGTACTATATGTGGACCTTGGCCTTTGCATGTAAATTTTTTTTGAACATCTCTATTAGATATTGCTTGGTATGTGCGACATTTGAACATGTCCATTAATAGTGACCACTAGCCCTTTATTTGTGTGACATTTGAGCATGTCCCTTATTTACAACATTCTTAATGTACTTTATGTGTGGTCCTTGGCTTTAGTTTTTATGACATCATATCCATTGTATATGACCCTTTACCTTATTGCATGACTTTGTGATTATTTTTCTTCATGAGATTGATTAGTGGTGCCATAATACATATCATTCACTATTATTTCATAATCTACTTTGTCAATGGTCACTTTATTGCATGCCTCATTACTAAATTTATCTAGACAAAACTTTTTTATGCCTAACTTTTGATATGTTACATATATGTTTCAATGACAATTACATTTTTATGATGGCATGGTATTTACATGATAACATAATTACTACATGATTCTATCTTTATCACATCTTAAATTAACTTTTCTTTGAGATGATCCACTTGTAGGTTACATCCCTCATCTCAAAAGGGGGGCATCACAGTGGATTTGTCTTAGAGATCTAAGCCTCCATGAAGAGAAAATCAAATTTAGAATAGAGTAAAAAGTTTAAATATATAAAATATAGGTTTTAGAGATATAGAATACAAGTTTTCAAAAATTAAAAGTGATTTCAAATCATATTCTATAATAGAGTACATAATTTCAAAGGTTCGAATAAATGAAAACATCAAGATATATGATAGATATTGGTACAATGGTACAAATTATTGGGGCATATGACATGCATGTGAACTTTTTTTTCAAATATTAAAAACACAAAATCATACATACTTGAATACATCTACATAGGCATATGCAAAAATAGTTACAAATTATACATACTTCAATACATATGCATATGCAAAAATAGTTACAGGTTACAAATATAGCTACAATTGAGCATATATGTGCATGGCATTCTATACCTCTTATCATAAAATTAAAATGGGTACGATGATTGTTCATATACATTTTCAAAGATCAAAATTTCAAAGTTAAAAATTAAAATTACAAAATTTAAAGTTCAAAGTCACAATCTCAAAGTTTCAAAGTTCAAAGTTTCAAAAAAACATGATGTTTGTTCCTGCACTTTTTCAAAGATCAATGTTACATTTTGAAAGTTTAAAGTTTCAAAAGGCATGATGCCCATTCATGCACTTTTTAAAATTAAAAAAAAATTAAAAGGAAAGTATTTCAATTCAAATCTATGATCAATGTTGTCGTGATAGGGGCATAAATATTCTTATTTCTCTTTGATCATACAACAATAGAATCTAGATCTGTCTTTAGTGGTGTGATTAGAATATGTTATAGCTAATGTACATTTGAGTTTAGTGACACTCAATGGCCTTAGAATTATTTTTGGTGAACCCATTGTGTGTTTCCATATTCTATTGTGGGTGATGTACTGTTAGAGTAAAATGTGTTCACATTATTAAAGTAAAATGTAATTATTGTCAATTACAATAAGACATTAATAAGGGTTAGTTTGTTAAATGGATATATTGTTAATAGTTAAAAATATATCCCATATTAATAAAGTGGCATGTTAGTTTGTTTAGTTGAGATATTGTCAAGATTCTAATATCCCTTTTTATAGGTTATTCCTTTCCTATTTGTTTGGGTTTACCTATGAATCAATGTAATAGAAAAAATACATTGTGTGCAATGTAATATATCAGTTATATTATTTTATGTGTAATCTTTGATTAAACTCTTATGCAAACTTGAACCAGAATGTACATCTAGTATCAGAGTAAAGTAATGAGAGTCCGAGGACATCCATATGGCCTACACCTTGTGGAGTTCTCCTATGGCCTACTCAAATAACCATACAGCTAGTTCAAGACTTATCACGACAAGAATGCAGTTGTAGCTATCATTGATGCATATTATCTCTAATGTTCTTATTTTTAGAGACATGTTTAATGCATAGACAAATCATATTTGTACCCCAGATATGTTTAATATTGCACGTGACAATGTGAAGTAACTAGGATTATCACATATTAAAAGAGTGCGAGGTGTAAAACTAGGTGTATTATAATTAGCATCTATTCCTAGCAATCATAAGCATATGATTTTTTCCTCAATACACTCAAATCCATATTATCTTCATGGTGGACCTGCATTCAAACCAACTGAATAAAAATATACATGGCTTCAAGATAAAATTTTACATCCATTGTTTATCATTTTTTGTTGTATCTAGTAGAGTGAATCCAAATTCAGTTTAAGAGAAATAAATGTATGTCTATTCTACCCAGGACTAGCTACAAAGCTATTTAGTCAGTTTATGCACCATTCTATTGGACACGTCATATTTTTATGTTCCCATATTAGTCTTTTCATTGTGCTTTAAATCAAGCTTGTAGCTTTGGTATGTCTCAATGATAGCCCACTAGGATCAACATCAAATTCATTAATTATGAGTCATGATTTTAGAGTCTTGATTCTAGTTTGGGAAAAAGTCATTATTATTATAATATTGGGTTTTGATCATTTTAGACTTAATTTATTAAAAATATGTTTCATTTATCTTATTTATTATTTATAATGTTGTCTTAGTCATTAGATTATTCTCTATATTGAGGTCTGAAGTTTTATAGGTCTACATGTTAATTTAGTTTTATGTTATTTAATGGTATTTGTTTTCCAAAGTGTTTTTTGTCATAAATTTTTTTTTTAAGTGGTCACATATGTGGCAGTATAAAAAATTTAAAAATGTCAATCTATTAAGTCAAGTGTCAATTTTAAGTCAAAATTAAGTCATCTATTTGGGTCCTTGTTTAAAAATATAAACTGTCGGTTTAAGTTAAGTCATTTTGCTAAAATTGTCAAAATGTTAAAAAATGAGTCATTTTTTTAAGTGTGTCATATTTGTCAAACAGTCAAAAGTCAAAATTGTAAAAATTAAAATTAAAAAAAAAATTGTCTTATGGATGCATTTTCACTTGTATATGATGTCCACATTGTTGGGGGGATTTTCCTTAGAAATAAATCATGTACCTAAGATACATTGACATACCAGATAAGTAAAGAGCTTTAATTACTAGATGATGGAAGCTACACAGAAGAAGGAGGTCTTTTAGTGACCTCTCATCAGTCATGAATGATGGGGCCACATCAATGATGTGGTAACTTATGTGTGTGTTTTTCATTTCCAATGTGTGCTTGCAGAATAAGAACAAAAAAATAATCCCTATTCATGTAATGTAATCTATGTGTTTTCATTCCCATACTTGTTTGAAACACCTCTGCTATTTGGAGACACGGGAGAGTGTGGATATAATGTAATGTGGAAAATAACTGTATAGGATGGCAACTAATTATAAAGATCCCATGACTGTCTTACTTATTTATGGAAATGACCCCATTGGCATGTATGTATGGTCACATAAATTAAATGTGTGATGTGTTCCTTCACATACAGTGGTCATATGCAGCAAGATTATGTCATTAGTATGCAGACTTAAAAGTATGCATTGGTATATAATTTTGTTCATGCCAATTCTTGAAGATGTATATTCTCCCCATGCTCACACTAAAGGGGTGTAGATAGGATTAATAATATTCATAAGGGGATAAATGATAGGGTAAAACATGTTCACATTATTAATGTAAAATATAATTATTGTTAGTTATAATAATATGTTAATAAGGGTTAGTTTGTTACATAGATATATTGTTAATAGTTAACAATATATCTCATATTAATATAGTGATATGTTAGTTTGTTTAGTTGAGAGATTGTTAGGATTGTAATATCCGTTTTTATAGGCTATTCCTTGCCTATTTATTTGAGTCTACCTATGAATTAATGTAATATAAAAAAAACAATGTGTGCAATATAATATATTAGTTATATTATTTTATGTGTAATCTTTGATTTGGCTCTTATGCAGACCTGAACCAAAATCTACATGTAAATTCAAATCCAATGACACTAAATGACCTTAAGATCACTTATAGTGATGTCATCATAGTTCCACATTTTAGATTAATACATTGGGTACTGTCCCCATTCATTAAAGTTGGGATATTGCATCTTTCCAACTTAAAAAACATATTAGTTATTAAAAATTGGGACTTGATCACTCTCAATTTAACATTGCTTCAAATTATCCAAGTGGTTCAAAAAGGGAGCATATTTCTCAATCATAAATTATAGGTTATAATGCAAGTTTAATTTCACCTACACACAAGTGTACTCCTTCCATTACTCTCTTTTTTAAAAAAAATAGTTTTCATACTTCAAGCTTTTTAAAGTTTCAAAGTGAGCAAAATGACTACTTCATCAATTGTTTTAGGGTTTGAAAAACGTTGAGTGCCCTAAATAATTAAAGTAACTACTCAAATATAAAGTGTGATATACACACTTAAGTTCAATTCTTTTTCTTTTACTCTAGCAATTTCATTTCTAGAGTAAATAGGGGCAAATGTAAACACATAAATTTGGTCATAAGCACTTAACAATGTTAATTATTGACACATTCTAAACCACATGAATTTTGTATAAGTTTATTACTCTTATTATCTATTAATTTAAGGCTTTTATAAATATGTGGGCTCAACCCTCTATTTATTACTCTTTGCTATATAAAATTTTCAATGTCAAATGCTCAAGTTGTTTAAAATCACTTTCAGACTAGCTTCAACTTAGGATAGGTATCCCTAATCCTTTAAGACAATTACATGCTAGGAATATAGGATCACTCTATGCTCATATCCAATTAGGTGGGTTATGTCCCATGCCAAATAATGGCTAGTCTCCAAATTTTAAATATCTCCAAATTTTAAATCTATCTTTTGGGTTTCCCATAAATTTCATCAGTTTGGAAAAAGGAAATTTTTAAAATATTTATATTTAAATATATATCAAGATTGATTCATTAACCCCATTTTATATTCACTTGATTCAATCTTACACACTTCTACACATTGAGAAAATATGCCATATTCTTTCCAAATTCAAGATCACTCACAAAGAGTAGCCATAAGCCAAGTCAAGAGTACTTCAAAGAAGGTCAATAACTATAATTTTAAAGTACCAAATCCATATTTATGGTTGCATACATGTAGTCAAGAATCATAATTATACATTCACTCTAGGTGGGATAACTACATGGGCTTAATTTTCCTTCTTGCAGTATTGGATACATAAGTAGCAATTGTAGAAGACATAGCAATCATTTTTTTCTCACAATCACTAGGACAAGTCTATGATAAATATAATGGAATGGCCTAAGTTTTTATCCAATTATAATAGTCCTATTGATATGTCATTTCCAAAACTATGATTCTTCCTATAGTTTCCTACCAAGTAGTCAACACAATCAATCAGGATTAGTCCATGGTCAAAGGATAGGAACAACCTACGCTACAATCCACTTATAGTAAACCTATCCAGAAGTAATTTATGATTCTATTATTGATTTTGAGTATGCACAATCACCTCTCTTACTAAATTCCACTTTCAAACACTCAGAATAGTTAACAAAAATATGTATGCAAGCTAACTATATTTCTACCTAGTGTTTTCCAAAAATAAGTAACTTTTCATATTTAACAAATTTTTTCAAAATTAAAATTATTGGTTATTTTACATCTTAGCATCTTGATATTCTCTATTTTTACACATATAAACATTTTGTAATTTTTTTGTGTTTTATCAAAATAAGGCTAAAACACTTATATGCCTGATCATATTTATAATCAATATGTGAAATAAATTATAATTATTATTTAGATTTGTATGATCATTGATGTACATTATGTAATATGAATATTTAAAGTCTTATGCTTGTTTAGATAACTAAATAAAAAATAAGGTAAAAAACTTGACTAGTCCTTATCCTTAGAGGATCCATGATTTGTCATGTCATTTTCATGTTGTCATGTCTTGTGAGTCATATGTCCATGCATGATGTTCTCCTATATGTAACTACATACTAGTGTGTGATAATTGTGATATTCTATTATTGTTACCATGATTCATGTCATGTGTAAACTATGTTTGGTTTCATGGTCCTTATCATGCACATTACTATTTTTGATATACTATGGTTGGTGCCTACATTTCCATGGTATCTATCATGCATTTATGGGGGCACATTACTATGTGTGTATTTCTCATTGGTTTATTTTTCCTTACTAGAGCCATATTTGATACATTTGGAGCATGCCATTTATCTATAGCTTAATTTTCCATTCAAGGCGTGATATCCATATATATCTCTTTGAATTTACTATTATGATACACACACACACACACACACACACACACACACACACACACACACACACACACACACACACACACACACACACACACACATATTTTGTGTGTGTGTGTGTGTGTGTGTGTGTGTGTGTGTGTGTGTGTGTGTGTGTGTGTGTGTGTGTGTGTGTGTGTGTGTGTGTGTGTGTGTGTGTGTGTGTGTGTGTACACATATATATACATATTGAGGCAACATTAGGGCATATCAAAATCCCCTCCCTATCTCATCCCCATATGATAATACATATACCCATTGAGATTTGCACAATTTCATATTTTCTATGTGATGGCATTTAGACATTTTATTTGTTCATTTATCTTTCTATTGAGCTTTGCAAGACAATATTTTATGATGGTTACATATGCTTTACATAAATTTTATAAGGATTTTGAAATATTCAACTATATAATGTAATGACACATGGTGATTTTAACTATTTCTTTAAGATGAGTGATTTTAGGCACATTTTTAAATCCCTTGCCTCAAAAGGGGGGAATATATAAAAATATTGCAAATAAAATTCAAGATTGACCAAAATATTTTTCATGTTTTTCAAGATGTAGCTAAACAAACATGATCAATCATAGTGAAGGCATCAAATAATATCTAGAATAACATTATCTACGTACCTAATCAAGAAGTGGATTTGGTTGTCAAAACTCCTTGAGAAGAGATATATGTTTTAGGACTTGTCTAAAACATTATGATCAAAATAAATAAAATGAATGCAATGATTTTTTTAAACTAGTTATGACATCTTGGTTGGCATAAATATAGGTGTATTCATTCCTATGATATTTGTTTATTTTATTTTTTATTTCTATTTTTATATTGGTTATTACATGATATGGCATTTACTACTTTCTGTAATTGGCCATTATTTTTAGGTGTGTCAAACTTTCCTAAACAATAAAAAAATTGTGTGGATGGAGCCTATCTCGACCATTATTCAATTCGTTCATCATATTGGATATTTATTTTATACTTTACATATGTTACACCCTTGTATTATATAGTAAATAATGATAATTAAGGTCCCATAGGTATTTTTACCTATATTATTAATATGTGTGGTGTTATGATCCATAGTTTTATGGGGAATCGTTTATGGGTTTTATTATTGGCCCATGGTTTTGGTACCGATTTTATTGTAATATTTCTTAAGCAATTACCTATTTATGTGCCTATATATATTCACACAATAATAAGGGTAGAAAAAATTAAGAACCAAATTATTATATTTCAAGATAGTTAAGTCAATACAATAGTAAAAGGAGATTATCATGCTATGGTTTTTCCAAGTAAAATCTTGTGTACTATGAAATATTGTGTGTGTAAATTATCATATTCAAATTTTGTCATAAATATTTTATAAGTATTGATTCCTTGTATTGGTTTAGTGGTAATTTTCTCTTCATTTGGTATCAGATCTAGTTTTAGTTTTTTTGTGATTAGTTAGGGTTTTGTTTACCAATGATAACTAATTTATGAGTGGGAGCTTTGAGCATGGGAATGTTTATGTGAAGGATAATGACTAGAATTAGAAGGATAAATATTGAAAAAATTAATGGTCAACATTTTGAGTTGTGGAAGCTCAAGATGGAATATCTTCTTGTGTATAGAGATCAATGAGTTGTATCAAGAGTACAATCAGTGAGTATGAAGATATAAAATTTGGAAAATATTGATAGGAAGGTGAAAGTTCAATTGGATTGTGTATTTTATATTTGATTTTTATAAATATGTTTATAGATAAAACTTCTTAATGAATGATGGGAGAAATTGGGAAATTTAGATTAAAAAAAATCTCTTCTGAACAAGCTATTTCTCTGAAATAAGTTGTAATCATTGAGAATGAATGATTGTTAATCTACAGCTTAACATTTTAATACCTTAAATATTATTTCAATTCATCTACTTTATAATTAAATTAAAATTAATGAATAAGAAAAGTGTTTTAATTTACTTTGTTATTTTCCTGACTCTTGGGATGATTTAGTTATGGCAATAACTAGTACTATATCGACATTAAAATTTGAGGATATTGTAGGAGCCTTATTATTAAAGAAAAGAGGTGAATATGTGTTGAGTATTATCAAAAAATAAAAGCCTTGTTTGACTAGAGGATTTTTTAAGAGAGAATTGCAAAAAGGTCTAGACTATCAGATTCTATAGGTAAATCTATGATTACATCAAAATATAAGAGGAAATGATGGAATTTTGGTAAAATAAGGCATTTTAACAAAGATTATAAATCTAAAAAGGTTGAAAAGGATAAATCATCTAATGATTCCTAGTTTATAGGAACAAATACCCCTAGTGAATACTCAACGGTCTATTCTTGGAAGCATCAAGCTCGCATGCATGCCATGATTTATGGTTGATTAACTTGGGTGCCTCTTTTCATATGACTCCCCATAGGGAATGGTTTTGTTAATATGAAAATATCAAGGGAGGTGATGTCTTATTGGGAAAAAACTCTACCTACAATATTTTTAGTTGAGGGAGAGTCAAGTTGATGTTCAAATATGGAAGGGTTAAAATCTTCCTTGGTGTTTTACACATTCTAGGTTTGGCTAGAAATCCAATTTTTACAATCAAGATGAATGGTGTGGGTGTGCAAGTGATATTTAACAAGGAAACATTCAAGATGGTTAATGGATCCATGGTATTAGCAATAGGATTTCACATTGTAACATTTTTTGAGATTGAGGCCAACATTATTAGTGATGGCTGTAATAACTTAGTTATTTTAGAGGATATAAATGGATTGGATTCAAACTCGTATGCTAGCTACAAAAAATACAATGCTCTAGTATCAAAATATGGTTCATAATGGGGATAAATGCCTTCGAGCACAAAAAAATAAAGGTATGGTTGAAGGTATTTATGATTTTACTTTAGATTTTAACTTATGTGAACATTATGTATATAAGAAGAAAACTCAAGTAAAGTGTCCTAATAATGATACTAGAGCAAATGGTATTTTGCATTTAACACATATAAATGTGTTTGGAATTGTAGAAGTTATATCTCTAGGAAAGTCATTGTAAATGTGTCTTTTATAGATGACTACTCAAGTAAAAAAAGGTTTTAATGTGTTAATAATAAATCAAATGAATCAATGTTGATCTTTATGTGTATTTTAAACAGCAAGATGAAAATTTTGTTATCACGATGTTGTATGTAGATGACTTATTGTTAATTGGTAACAATAAAGAAATGATTATTCAAGTCTCAGTTATCATCTCAATTTAATATGAAGGATCTAGGTGATACAAAATTTATTTTGGGAATGGAAATTAAAAGATATGATGTAAACAAAAAACTATTGTTAAAACAAATATAATAAATCGTGATGATTTTGTAAAGATTTAGGATGTAGGAAAGTAAATATGTGAGTACTTATTTTCCATTTAGTCAAAAAATATTTTTTAAATAGTATCCTAATAAAAAATAATAAATCAAAGACATGTCTCAAGTCCCATATGCTAGTGTTCATGGAAGTATGATGTATGCAATATATACTAAACCTAATATTGCACATGCAATGGGAGTAGTGAGTAGATTTTATGTGAATCTAGGCAAGGAAGATTGGACTAAAATGAAGATTATTTTTAGGTATTTATGTAGAGAATTTTACTATATAATATGTTATTAGATTAATTTTTGTGAATGTGTTTTATCAGAATTTGGATTTTATTTGTGCATTAACTCTAATTAAGATAAAATGAATTGAAATATTGAAAATGTTATAAATAACTTGTAACAAGCAGACTGAAAGTAAAATTATTGTCATTCATAAATTATAAATGAAGTAAAATAGATAGCTATTAAAATTAGAAAGATGACAAATAAGAGTTAGATGATTTTTGCCTGTAAGCTAATTATGTGTGGTTAAAAGACTGTTGGAATGATGTACACATATTTATTTATGTTTGTGTAACTTAAATAGATATTATCATTATTCTAGGTTAAGATCAACTAAAATTGGACATGATCAACTACCAATACTATCCTTTGTAGGTTTATCTTGACCTCTATGTAAAAATAATAAAATGAGGGCATAATCACCTTGACCAGCTTGAAATATGTCTATATGCAAAAATTTGACCTTCAGTTGTGCATGAATGACTTACAAATGACTTATTAAAAGGTAAAACCATAATATGGCATACACTAATTAAAAACTTGTAAAAATAAATGAGGGAGTGTGTAATCACCTAAAAATGACACTTGAGTGCTAAGAGTGCTGCTTAAGACCACCCATCCCTAAATTAGCCCTAGACCTATCTTAGGGCCTACTTAAACACTTATCCAGCCTTCATGAGAGCCACAAACATCCTTAAAGTAGTCCTAGACCCTAATTTTGACATTCTAGCCCTTAATTCCATAATAGGAAAAGTAACACCCCATGGTGTTAATGTCCTAGTTTTGGTGTTATTGTCTTTTTCCTTCTTTTTCTACCAATGGATATATTTTCAAATCAAAGACCACCTAAGGTCATCTTAGACCTCTTTTAAGACCCACAAAAACACCAAAACAATATATATACATTAATTTTATCCCTATATTCCCTAAATGGAAATTAGATGCAAATTACACAAATAAAATCAGAACAAGTTATGCAAAATCAAGGTTATCAATCCTTATTCTACCCTACTTTTGCATACAACCATATAGATAATTCCTATTCTTAGATTACTCAAGTTTACAATCTCAAGCACATTTAAAGCACTCAATCCAAGATTCATACTAGTTTCACTTTCACTTGCACCATCACTTAGGTGGGGAGAACTATATCATGCTTAATCCCTCTTTGAAGTATTGGTATATAGCCAACTCTTATCACAATGGGGTGTTGAGGATGTCCATCCTACCCCACTAACAACACACTTTACTATTTATGTCAATCAAATGCCTTACCAATATGGAAGATTAAGGTTTTCACATAAAATCAATCAAAATAGGCCATCTATAGAGATCTATAACTCATGTGCACAGGAATAGGGTTGGTAGACATAGACATAAGTGCACCCAGAAGCTCAAAATAGTTTTACACATAGGACACTACTCCCAGAACAAGGACACTAGCACCACATGGAATTACTATCCGATTAGGGCACTATTTTCTAACAAGGGTTTTGACACTTGTATCTTGTCTATGACACTTAGATTAGTTGATGTCTCAGTTTGTAACCTCTAGATCTCCCATTTTAGTTATTTCCTAGCTAATTACTTGTTTACATTATGTATTTCTATTTTTAAAATGGTCAAATTAAGTAAATTATATTATAAATCAATGGTTGTATTTATTACATATTTCTACCCTTATGTACTATACTTATCCCTTTTAACAACATAAGATTTGCATTCACTAAATCTTAGATAGTTAAAACATTTGGTGAAATTGACTTACTTCAAATACTACTAAAACCCTATCCTTATATTATCTTAGGGTTTGTATCCGTTTATTTTTTATGCTCGAACATTAGTTATAAAATATAAAACTTGATTTAGTATTTAATTATTGAAATATTTCATAGTTTAAATTTCATTAAAGGTTTAAAACATACAATAGTTTACTTTCCTACTCCCTAGCTTACAATGGAAAAATTCAATAACTGATTTGATGAAAATGTTAAGAGACAATTGCAAGATTTCAATTCCAAAAATTTAGATATACAATATGACCTTATATATTATCTATGAAGAACTTCAAAAATCAAATAATGGTCAATCTTCTACTCCCCTAGATAACAACATTGGTACATCTACTTTGGGTCTAACTCATCTTGTACAACAACATGTTTTAACTCAACCACCTTTAGTGGAATCTATACCTCCTATGGATAGTTCCTCCTCTCCAGATGTAATATCCCTTATGTATAAGATTTATTCTTTGTAGGTTAAGGTTTAACATAAAGTAGGGAGCTACTAGTCCATCACATGGATTAGATTCTCATGTTCTTTTACATACACCTTTGGCACATCACATAACATCAACTTCGTTGCCATCTAGATTCATGATACCTAACTTACATTGTATAATGGTAATGGTGACCTAGAGCACCATCTATGATCTTTCCATACAACATGTTTAGACTACATGTCTAATGATTGGTTCTTCACTAAGTTATTCCCATGTAGTCTAAAGGAATATGCCTTACATTAGTTCTATGATATTTCAAATTAGTTTATAACCACATTCAATCCATTGGTAGATATTTATTTATCGCACTTCTCAATTAAAATCAATGATAAGATCTCATGTGTTTAGGTCACACAATTGAATCAAAAATATAATGAGCCTATTATAGAACATGTCTTGTGATTAAATATTATATTAGAAAATATTACTAGCCTTATGTTAAATATAGAGCTCCAAGACATATTCAAATAGAGCTTACTACTAGCATTGCATGAAACTATCTTCTTTAATAAGTTTCCAACCTTCACAAATTCATGCCAATAATGAAAGAAAGAGAAATAAAACTTATTTCTATGGGTAAACTAAAATATACAAGTGGATTAGAATTAACTACTAAGATTTGTAATAAGCCTCCATATAAATTAAGGGCCACTGAAAATAAGAGTGATCAAAAGGCCATAGTGAACACAACTTTAGATCCATCTCCTTACCTAGTTTTATTAACTATTCCACAGAGTTATCCCCAGCCTTCCATAATTTATAGCGTGTATTTTGAAATAACTCCTAGAATTCAATGGCATATTTCTCCCTCTCATTAAATATGTTGATGCAACATGGCCTCTTCTAAAAATATATGATTCTAATGCATTCTATGAATATCATAGGGTACCAAGATAAACTACAAACCAATGCATCACCTTGAAACATAAGATGCAATATTTGATAGAGGCTAACATAATTAATGTGGGCACACCCACAAAGGCACCCAAAGTTCAACAAATGGAAACTAAGGCATTGAAAATATTGTCAGATCTAAAACATATAACTAATGAAGTAGGGGGCACTTTAGATGGTCACTATATATATCAAGTGCATCCACCATTGATATCATATCACAGTACTATAGAGGATACATACCCCTTACATAATATGATTGGTGTGTATCATACTACAGTATCACTCATCACTTTCTCAGACTAGAAGATTGTTGATGATGATTCAAATTTATATGAATTATTTGTATGAGTATACATAGATCATCATCATATTTAAAGTGTTATGGTTGATAATGGGTCAAGTATTAACATGTGAACTGTCACACTTATATATAATTTGGGGTATTCAAAGTAGGATATTTATCCTACCAACATAGTTATTCATGGTTTTAGTGGCCATTTTTAAAGCTCCATTGGGGAGATTTTACTTCCACTACAAGTTGGACTAGCACACGTGACCATTAGATTCTTAGTAGTAGGCACATTTGAAATGTTACTAGGTAGGCCATATATATAAAAACTATGATCTATTCGATCCACCATGCCTCAAATATATATATATATATATATATATATATATGCTAATAAGGTGATCACATTTTAGGGTCTTGTTAACACTCAAAAGTGCACCCTTGCAAGAACGTGTGTCTGTTCTCACTCATGTTGATATAATGAAAACTCTCCAAGGTGTGGATGACATTATGTTCGAGAGAATATATATATGCCTCAAATATATATATATATATATATATATATATATATATGCTAATAAGGTGATCACATTTTAGGGTCTTGTTAACACTCAAAAGTGCACCCTTGCAAGAATGTATGTCTGTTCTCACTCATGTTGATATAAAAAAAACTCTCCAAGGTGTGGATGAAATTATGTTGGAGATAATATCTACATGAAGGTATGGTTCTCTTTGGTAAACTCACCCACTTCTCTCTAAACTCTCTAATTATGTGCTTTCTTGACTACAAAAAGGGTAGAAGGAGCAATGCTAAAGTTTAAAATTGAAATGAAAACTAAAAATTAAGGTGATGCACCAATGTTAAGGTTAATTATGCCTATATTTGACACATTTTGGAAGCTAAATAATCTACACACATTTAATTCATCTTCATACAATGACTCTTGCTTCAATATTTCACATAGAGGTCTAGACAAATACTCACACTAGCTTGGAAAGAATGTATAATTATTGAATGCACTTTTATATTTGGTATAAATCAGAATTAGATACTTTATATAACCTAAAATAATTCTCATTTTATGTGCAAAAGTAAAAAATTTAGACATAAACATAGAAAAATTAGTCATTCACTAAGTTACATCAATGAATATTAAGTACACACTTCATGAACAGCTTAAAATTAGAGGAAACATCAACTCTTTATTGCTTCAAAGATGATGTAGTAAAAATTTTGGTAGAGTTTATATAATCCAAAATCATAATCTAGTCATAATCATTCAAAATGAATATACATATAGAAAGGAATAAGAGATAGAGGAGATAAATAGCCTTAAACTAGATGAGTCAACATGTTAACTCATAGTTCATTCCTCCTTTAACTGAAAAAGAGGACTTGGATTATAATCATCTATGCCAAAACACTAAATAAGATCAAGGGTATACTTTTATTGACTCAAATAGATCATTATATCTGATTGTGAAATTTGTAGACCACGGAAGAAATATAAAAGGCCAAGATCTATCATGTCAAAATGTGTTAAAAGTGCCTACTAAATAATTTGAATTTGAGATGAGGAGCTTCCTATGTGTTGGGTGAATATTTTTTCACCAGCTAACTGATGGAAAAAATAGGTTGTTTCAACCACAGTATAAAGAGATTAATCAGCCAAATGTGCAGGTCTACCACATCAAAAGGGGACAAATCTCTCCTCTCATGAAGGGGAGGTTCCCTATAACTATAAGGTTCTATATATTATAAATATACTATAAATAAGCTGAAAATAACACTCAAGGTAGGATAACACCATCCATATCTCTTTTTTTAGAGATGATGTTCACGAACATAGGAGAATTCTGGTGAAAATGTTGAAGGCACTTCTCTTCTTTCAGAAGTGGTCTGCAACAAACAGCAAGAATTCTTTCTAGAAAGTAACTGTTAAATAAATGTAATAGGGTGCAATAACAAGTATATTGAGGTGTAGCACAAAGTATACACCTAAATTTCCAAAGAGTGAAATATGAAGGACAATGGGGGCACAAATTTGTCCCAAGATTCTTTACACAGAAACAAACAAACACACTAAAGACAATTGTGGTAGTATAAAGTCTCTCCACAGTTAGCTTCAAGACACCTTCCTAATTACTTCCACTAGTTCTAATTATTTAATTAAATAGAAAAGAATGTATTTAAGAAATAGACATAATAACAATTTCCTCAATAACACAAGTTATTCCAGCACAAAGTCTGAAAAGTCACTTGCTTTCTCATTCAACTAATGAAATATGATTGACAATCTGAGCTCAAAGTCTCAGTAATGCCTTTCAATTTGGGTAGAGTTTTGCTTCTGATAAAAAAAATTCCCCCTTTGCATAAAATAAGAGATTACAATATATACCAACCAAAAAAGACTTGGCACTTTGTTTCATGGAATGGCCCATGCTGCATTTAATGCCTTGAATGCATTTTTAATTATGTCAAGGGGCCATGCTGGAACAGGGCATCAGCCTTAACTGTGGCATGTCAATTCATCTCAAATGTCTCCTCAAAAGTATAGGCCACTTGGTCCTCTTCTTGATATTTGTGTAGCTATCCACTACGCCTTTACTCGATGGAGAAAAATAGGCCACGTCCTTGAGTGTTCGCGCTCTCTGATGTCCACCTGGTGGACTGTTTCACCAAATAGAAATAACTCTTGCATAGATATTTTTAGTCTTTTCCTCTTGTTCCCTCTTATCTTAATGCATTTTATCTCTTCCTCATGATTTGAGCTCTCAAGCTATCTCTTCAGTTGGTCGCTGAGTTTGTTTTTAGGTTATGTGCCATATTTGAAAATAAATGGGTATTTCATTACCTTGAATTTGACATATGTAGGGATGTCACTGGTTGCCAATCACTTGAACCACATTGAACCTTGAACCTTTGAACCTTGATATTTCATTATTTTAATGGTTCAACAGTTCAGGCGGTCCTATTAGCTCCTTGGTTCAATCGCTTCTCTGGTTTAATTGCTTCCTTTCCTCTTTGGTTGAACTATCTCTTCAAACTTGTCTCTAGAATATTCTGCTTCCTTCCTTCACTCGAAGCTTCCTTGAACCTTGAAATTCCTTGAACTTTTAAACCTTTGAACCTTGAACCATTTTGGTTCAAGGTTCAACGGTTCATTTTCTTTCTTAGAATCCTTTGGTCCTTTGAAGTTTCTAGATCCTTTTCTTTTCTATTGAACTCATTGAACCTTTGAACTTTGAACCATTTTGGTTCAAGGTTCAATCAGTTCAACCTTTCTTTCTTATCTCTTCGAATCCTTTATTCTTTTAAGTCTCTCAAACTCTATTGAACTCTTTGAACTCTTTTGGTTCAAGGTTCAATAGTTCAATCTTTTGTCATTTAAAGCCATTTAAACTTTGAACTTGTTGAAGCACTTAACTCTTTAAGTCTATCGATGTTGTTGAACCTTTGAACCCATTGAACCCTTAAACCTTTCGAGGTAGGGTTCAATGGTTCAATGGTTTAATGGTTCAATAATTTTTTTGGAGCCTACTGATCGACCTTTTGGTTGAACCTCGACGTTGAACCAACCTTGAAATTGCCTAAGTTTTGGGAACTTGTTTCTTTGTGAGAGCTCACCTATTGAAGTTGTTGAACTCGTGTAACGTGTGAGTCCCTTAGCTAAAAAAGATTGAATAATTAAAGATTTGGAGTGCTCAAAACATTTTTTTGAGAAGGAAAGAGAGAATTTTGGCTTGTAAGACCAAAATAGTTGATATGTTGTCCCTAAAAATAAGTGACAGATTTTAGGAACAACAGCTAGCTCCAGTTGGGGAACTTATATTGGTTGTAAAAATAATCAAAGGGAGTAGAATCTAGAATCTCTAGTGCCCTTAAGTATGCCATTGGGCTATAGAGTCATGCTACCCAAAATGAAAGGTGCCAAAAATAAATGAAAATGAACAACACAAAACAAACTAAAGACTATACAAAAATTTTACATATGTACAAATGGACTTATCTGATACTTCAAGAATTGAAGTGCTTCAAATGCTACCCACTATGAGGCAATGAAAATGGCGTGCCATCTTGATAATTTAATAGGAAATATTTTCACCATTTATCTGATGAATAGCAAATGGGCCTATCCATAAGGAATCAAATTTCCCATGCATTCCCTTTGGTTCTCTTCTCTTTTCCCATAACAGAACTTGATCACGAATCTAAAAATCATGGGTTTTTGCTTTCTAGTTGAAGAGCTTCTTCACCAAACTTTGATGCATAGCGATTTAGTCTACCACCATAGTTTGCTACTCATCCAGCTTAGTCAAGCACATGATCCTTTTATCGATGGAGCTTTCATATGTCTGATCTTTGACTGCCTTTGCTAGTTTTAGTGCTAGAAATTCTAGGGTGATTGGTATCTTTGCATTGAGACCATACAAAAGTTAGAATGGTGACATACTAATCACCCTCTTTGGTGTAATTTTGTTTGCCCATAAAGCATCAACTAATGCTTTATGCCAGGTTCATTAGTTGTCATCCACCAGCTTCTTGATGATGGTCACCAGGTTCTTGTTGATCGATTATGCTTGGCCATTTCCTTGCAAAAAATTATAAAAAGAGTGGGAGAGGGTAATCCCATAATAAAAATAGAATTGAGTAAATTCATGGGAAGAGAAATAAGCTACATTATCTGTCATAATCTTGGTTTGGACCCCAAACCTAGAAATGATGTTTTCTTAGAGGATATTTCATACTACTTCTGAAGTAGCATGCTTGGCTGGAATAGCTTCCACCTATTTGGTGAAGTAATATGTGGCTATGAGGACATAATCATGTCCAACACTTGAAGATGAGTTTACAACACTAATGAAATCAATTCCCCATTATTGAAATGGCTCTTATATCACCACTGGCTTAAGAGGTAGAGCAGATAACTTAGGCCTTCCAATGAACTATTGGCACAGTTTAAATCTTTGTACCCATTTGTATGCATCTTGAAATAGAGTAGGCCACTAATACCTAGCTCATAGAATCTTATAGGCACACAAAAATGTCTTCCATAGGCTAGATTATGGAAGGACTCCAAAAGTTGGTTCTACTACTCTTTATCCACGCAACGAAGGAACACTCCATCGAGGTTCCTCTTATACAGCTCATTGTCCCATAGGACAAAACTGACAACTTTTAACTTCATATTCCTCTTTTCTTTACGAGACAGGTGAGTAGGACACTCACCATAAGTAAGGAAATGAGCAATACTCAAATACCACTCATTCGTGGTGGAGACAAAGAGGATGGTTGGCATGTCTTCAATTTATCCTTCTTCATGCCCTATTTTTTTTGGTCTATTATCAGTAATCAATTGGCAGAGGCCCTTTCCCTACACAAGCTTCATTGGTTTGATAACAAGATCAAACTCTTGGATTTTAGCAATCTAATTACCCCTTTTAGTTTTGAACTCCTATAGAGTTAATATGGATTTGATTGTGGTATCAGGAACCAAGGCAATATTGTGTAAATTCAGGATGTAAAAATAGAAGTGCTTTACTACCTTTACCATTGTATAGGCATGCTTCTCTAGATTTGAATATTTTAATTCATGAGCTTTGAGAGGATAGCTCATGAAGGATATGGGAGATTCCACACCTTTATTTTGTTGAACTAGAATTGCTGAAAGTGTGTGCTCAGAAGCATAACTGTACATTGTGAAATCTTTGGTATAATCTAGGCAAACTAGAATTGGGGCATGGGCGATAGCTATCTTGATGTCTCAAAATGCCAATTTGCCTTCTTCAGTCCAGCTAAAAGTGACCTTTCCCTTCATCATATCCATAATGTGGTGAGTCATCTCAGTGAACTTAGGAATGAACCTTCATAAAAAATTCACTTTTTTGAAGAAAGAGTGAACTGTAGTCTTACTTGTGGGTAGAGTAAGCTCCTAGATGGATTTGACTCTTTTTAAGTCAATCTTTATGCCTTTTTAGGATACAATGTGTCCAAGAAGTTTCCCTTTTGTTACCCTAAAAATAGGATTCTTGCAATTTAGATAAATGCCATTTTGGTGACATCATTCCAGTACTTGTTGCAAATATCGCAAATGATCAGGGTGATGCTTGGAAAAGACTGTTAAATCATCAAGGTACACCATAATGAACTTACCCATTTCATCTTTGAAATCAAGGTCCATTGCTCTCTAAAAAGTGGTGCCAGCATTTATCAGGCCAAATGGCATTCTTCGATACATAAAGGTGCCCTAAAGTGTGGTGAAGGCAGTCTTATGTTGGTCTACTTCACCAACTTCTACTTGATTGTACCTCTAGAAGTTGTCTAGCATTGATAACATCTCTGAAGCAGTCACCATCTAAAGGACTTGATCCATGATAAGTAGAGGGTAATTATCCTTTAGGGAGGATTGATTCAAATTCCTAAAATCCATGCAAAGGTGAATTTCACCATTTTTTCTCATAGGAACTATGTTTGCAATCCATGTGGAATGATGGATTAGGAAAATTATTCTAGCATTCAGCATTTTTTGTATTTTAGACAAAATAGTACCTGATATATTTGGATTATATATTGGGATTTCTGATTGTAAGGCATCGAATCACTCTTGAGAGGAATTTTATGGCAAATTTTTTCAAGTCTGAGTGACTTTAGATCATCATAAGAGTACGCTAGAACATCTATGTAATGGTGAAGTAGGGCAGTAAATTTGAGTTTCTCCTTAGGAGTGCAGCACTTCTCAATGTTCACCATCTTTGGATTTTCTTTAGTACCCAAATTTATTTGATCAAACTCTTGGGAGGATTTTGAATCCATTTGTTGTTGTTTGATGAACTTATCGTGCTTATCAAATAGGTTCTCAAGGGAAACCAGTCCTTTAAAAAATGTATTCCCTTTTAGCTGTAGGAATTCTTCACCTACGTTTGAATTTGTTTCAGGGGCTGATTCAAGTTTCTAGGGCTCACTGCCTTTGAAGTGAATCTATTCAAAGCTATCTTTTTGTTTCAAAAAGGTGATGATTTAGTTGTTACCATTAAACACTTGCTAATGATTGGCATTATCAGGCACACTTGGTTGAAAGACCAGTTTGATAGTGTACCTATCTCCCTTAAAATCTAGGTGAGGAATCAAAAGAGTTGTATAAATATCTAATTCACAGCTCAATCATTTAATTCTCTAGGTACTATAGAGATACTAAAAGCATTAAAGCTTTCAATTTGATCCCAAACTAGATTGTGGTAATGGCACAATCTCACATTTTTGGTTCGGTATAGGTTTCTGACCTGGAAAACCACTAGTTCAGCATCTCCTTTGGTGTGAAGGAGTTTGATACCCCTATCTTGAGTGACCTTTAATTCGAGCAGCAGTGATTCATATTTAGTAGTATTGTTGGTGTTGTTGAACTGCAATTTATAAGAATAGGGGAAAATATCTCCTTGAGGAGATATCAACACAATCTCAGCTCTCGAGCCAGTAGAAGAACAACTACCATCGAATTCAAGAATCCACACATTATCATAAATTGGCCTTTCTTTAAATTTTTCTTCATTTGGAAGGGAGGATTCATCTGTGCTTATACTGCGTTCTACAAATCCTTCTACTATTTTTTTTGAATCGATTGTTAGATTGTCATTTTCATAAGTTTCACTAGCTAGGATAGGAACATCCTCTATAGTTAGGAAGTAATTACCCACGCTTGAAGAATCAAATAGAATTTGAGCTTCAAGTGTTGATGTTTGAGTGACAATGTATTTTGCCTCCTTCCCAGGGAGCAATCTCTGCATGGCACCTTTGATTGGGATCCTTACTTTAGACAGGTCCATACTTAACTCGCCACCAACATCCTTACAGAAATTTCACCTAAGAAGAATGTTGTATGAGGCTAGGATGTCACCCACCAGGACTATCATCTTAATTCTCTTATCTGAGAATGTTGTAAATGCAAATTGGGCATCCTTGATTTATCCCAGTAATGGCACTTGTTTGTTCTCCATGGAGAAACATCTCCCAAAAGTCTTGGTTAGTGTGGTCTAAGTATTCTGCTCCTTTGGTGGGCATGACATTTTCAGATGCACTTGAGTTTATGATGTAATTATTCAGCTGGTGTCCATTTATCAGCAGGGAGACATAAAATAGTTTTGTCTTCCCAGGAGCAACAGGAGGAGTAATGACAAGGTTATTCTAGGTGGATGTGGGAGTCACCTTTAGAACAGCTGGTCCTACAGTGATAGTTTTATTCTTTACATATTGAACCAACTTATCCAACTACTCAGGGTTGGATTGCAGGAATTCAAATTCAGACATTTGAATTTTGGTATTCTTGACATGGTCGATTATATCAAATGTCTGAAATTAATTAGGAATAGGGGAAGGTAGTTCATCCTTTTGGTTTTTAGGAGGGGGTACTGATCTATGAAATTAAAGTTGATTGTGAAGGCATACTTGAGGTACTTACTTTTTTAGTGATCATTGGGTCCTTTGATTGAAAAGGCAGAGTGGTTCTCCGCTTAGCAATTGAAACTATTGGTTGAGGTCGCTCCTCTACTTTTTCCTTATCAGCTTGTTGGGTTAACTGGTTCTGGGACCAAGTGAATATGACATATGATCAATCAAATGCTTCACCTTTACATTTGGGTTCATCCTGGTAGTTTAGGAAACCAATGTTAGAGTTGCCAACTAATTCTTCTTGGTTTTTTGTGAAGAGATTAGCGTCATCTTCTGGGTTCAACTCAGGCTAGAAGAAGAAATCAGATTTTATTTCAAGATATCCAACTACTGAATTGGTTGGAGGTGCTTTAATGGCAAGTTTTCCCTATGGGGGAGGAAGATGATTTGGCTGCCCTTGATTCTTGGTAGCATTGTCTTGGTAAGATTGATTTAAAAAAGTCCTCCTTGGTATATCTCTATACGAAGGAGCAAAATTCATCCCTTGCACCATTTACTTTTTAAGAGCCAGCAACTTATTTGCCATCTTTTGCACCATAGGATTAGTGGTGCTTGTAGATGAATATTTGGAGGATGAAGAAGATTTACCTCTATTAATATCTCTCCTTATCTTCCCCACTAAGATGAGATCATCTTCCACCTCACTAGCCAAATCATGCACTGCAACAAGGTCTATGTGACCAGCACGTCTCAACAAAAAACTCACTTTAAGAAGCTGAGAGTTGATGAAGAAGCATTTGAGATTCTCAGTTGTTGGCTAAGCAATGGTAGGAATCATGTTCTTCAGCTTGTTGAACTTAGCTATGAAGTCCCTCATAAGTTCATGAGGTTCTTTCTTCATTTGTGTGAGTTGGGCTAACAGGGCAGGCGCATCTTCTGCAGGCTTAAACCTAGCTTCGAATTTGGCTTTGAGGGTGTTCCAGTCAGTCACAATTTGTTCTTGTAAATGATAAAACTAGTCTACAATAGTGCCTTAAAATGTTTCCACAAATAGCTTGACTGCTACATCCTCATACTCCATGCCTATTACGCCATAGGCTATGCTGAAGGCTACAATATGTTCCTCAAGATGAACTCTCCCATCGCCATAGAATTTGGGGAAATTCTTCCTTGAACTATGAGGTAGCTCATGTAGAGGTAGAGTTAGATTGAGTGGACCAAAAAAGTTACCCCAAGGGAATTGAACTGCCATGATTTAACTACTGAAGGGAGGGATAACAAATGTCTAAGGGGTATGTATTGACAAAGCTCTACTAATAGTAGAAATTGATGTTTTGCCTAGTAATGGAGACCTAACTTTGGTAGGAGAAAAACTCCTGGTTCGTTGAAGGTGAGATGGAGAAGGAAATAGGTCAAAATCACCTTGCTATACCAACTTGAATACAGGTTCAACAATACCTTTAGATCTCTAGCTTCTTGTATACTGTGGATCTACTAGAGTGTAAAACTGAAATGGATAAGGATAGGGACTGCTTCAATTTGAAGCTTGAGGCTTCAAACTGCACAAAATGTTCCCTAGTGGAGTCACCAAAAATTGTTGGGTGAATATTTTGTCACTAGCTAACTGATGGGAAAAATAAGTTGTTTCAACCATAGTATAAGGAGATTGATCGGCCAAATGTGTAGGTCTACCACATCAAAAGGGGACAAATATCTCCTCTCATCAAGGGGAGGTTCCCTATAACTATAAGGTTCTATATATTATAAATATACTATAAATAAGCTAAAAATAACACTCAGGGTAGGATAACACCATCCATCTCTCTTTTTTTAGAGATGATGTTTATAGACACGAGAATTCTAGTGAAAACTCTAAAAGCACTTCTCTTCTTTCAGAAGTGGTCTGCAGCAAATAGCAGGAATTCTTTCTAGAAAGTAACTGCTAAATAAATATAACATGGTGCAATAACCAGCAAAATGAGGTGTAGCACAAAGTCTCCACCTCAACTTCCAAAGAGTGAGATATGAAGGACAATGGGGCAAAAAAGTTGTCCCAAGATCCTTTACACAGAAACAAAAAAACACACTAAAGACAATTATGGCAGCACAAAGTCTCTCTACAGTTGGCTTCAGGACACCTTCCTGATTACTTCCACTAGTTTTGCTTATTTAATTAAATGGACAAGAATGCATTGAGGAAATAGACATAAGAACAATTTCCTCAACAACACAAGCTATTCCAGCACAAAGTTTAAAAAGTCACTTACTTTCTCATTCAAATAACAAAATATGATTGACAATCTGAGCTCAAAGTCTCAGTAATGCCTTTCAATTTGGGCAGAGTTTTGCTTCTGATAAAAAAAAGATCCCCCCTTTGCATAAAATAAGATATTACAATATATAGCAACCAAGAAAGACTTGGCACTTTGTTTCATGGAATGGCCCATGCTGCATTCAATGCCTTGAATGCATTTCCAGTTCTGTCAAGGGGCCATGCTGGAACAAGGTGTCAGCCTTAATTGTGGCATGTCAATTCATCTCAAATGTCTCCTCCAAAGTATAGGCCACCCGGTCCTCTTCTTGATATTTGTGCAACTGTCCACTTTGCCTTTACTCAATGGAGAAAAATAGGCCACATCTTTGAGTGTTCACATTCTCTAATGTTCACCTAGTGGACTATTTCACAACTAGAAATAACTCCTGCACAGATATTTTTGGTCTTTTCCTCTTGTTCCCTCTTCTCTTAATGCATTTTATCTCTTCCTCATGATCTGAGCTCTCGAGCTATCTCTTTAGTTGGTCAATGAGTTTGTGTTCAGCTTTCATGCCATATTTGAAAATAAATGGGCATTTCATTACTTTGAATTTGACGTCTACGAGGACGTCACTAATTGCCGGTTACTTGAACCACATTGAACCTTGAACCTTTTAACCTTGAGAATTCATTGGTTCAATGGTTCAATGGTTCAGGTGCTCCTATCGGCTCCTTGGTTCAATCACTTCTTTGGTTCAATCACTTCCTTTCCTCTTCGATTGAACCATCTCTTTGAACTTGTCTTTGAAATCTTCTGCTTCCTTCCTTTGCTTGAAGCTTCATTAAACCTTGAAAATCCTTGAACCTTTAAACCTTGAACCATTTTGGTTCAAGGTTCAACGGTTCATTCTCTTTCTCAGAATCCTTGGGTCCTTCAAATTTTTTGGATCCTTTTCTTTTATGTTGAACTCGTTAAACCTTTGAAATTTGAACCATTTTGGTTCAAGGTTCAATTGGTTCATCCTTTCTTTCTTAGCTCTTTGAATCCTTTGTTCTTTTAAGTCTCTCAAACTCTATTGAACTCGTTGAACCTTTAAACTTTGATCTCTTTTGGTTCAAGGTTCAACGGTTCAATCTTTTGTCCTTCGAAGTCTTCCTTTCTTTAAGTCCTTCAAAGCCATTTAAAATTTGAACTTGCTGAAGTGCTTAACTCTTTAATTCTACCAATGTCATTGAACCTTTGAACCCATTGAACCTTTGAACCTTTGGAGGTAGGGTTCAATGGTTCGATCTTTTATTTGGAGCCTACCAATGGACCTTTTGGTTGAACCTCAATGTTGAACCAACCTTGAAATTGCCTAAGTGTTAGGAACTTGATTCTTTGTGAGAGCTCCCCTATTGAAGTTGTTGAACCCATTGAACCTGCAAGTCCCTTAGCTGAAAAAACTTGAATAATTGAAGATTTGGAGCGCTCAAAATATTTTTTTGAGAAGGAAAGAGAGAATTTTGGCTTGCAAGACCAAAATAGTTGATATGTTGTACCCAAAAATAAGTGACAGATTTTCAAAACAAAACTATGATAAGTAGATCATCAACGTACAAGACCAAAATAACAATGTTCTCCCTAATACATTGAATATATGTTGTGGGATCAAAGTGTAAATTAACAAAGCCAATAGAGAGAATAAATTAATCCATATTCTCATACCAATCCCAAGGGGCCTATTTGATACCTAAACCTCCTAAGTTGACAAATAAGAGAAAAATCATGAACAAACCCAACAGGTTGTTCCATATAGATTTCCTCATGCATGTCTCTATGTAAAAAAGCACTCTTAACATCCATCTGATATACTAGACAACCTTGTGATGTAGCAAGAGAAAGTACAAGGCAAATAGAATCCATTTTGGTAATAGGCATAAAAGTCTTAGAGTATTTGATACCTTCAACTTATGAGAATCCCTTTGCAATAATATGTGCCTTATACATGTCAATGGACTCATTAGCTACATACTTGGTGCAGTAAATCCATTTACACCTAACCAACTTTATTTCCTTAAGAAGAGTGACTAAATCCCAAGTGTGATTCTTCATCAATGAAGAATATTCATCTGTCATCACATCATCCCACTCCTGTATCTCATGAGCCTATGAAAAATATTATGGATCCCAAAAGAATGCCTGACATAAAATTTCAATACCCATAGAATGTGCATGATAATGTCAATTAAGTGGAAGATCCTATATGAATAATGCTACCTAAAAAACTATAGTATGATCCCACCTATGCATAGTGTCAACATCAGTGTGAACAAGATTCTCATACTCTATAACCTACTTAGCAATCTCCAAAATTGGCTGCTCAAAGAATGAATCCTCAAGAGGAGATGAATCTTGGAAATATAAATAAGAAGGCATGGAAGAATATGAAGAATCATGAGATGTGAAATTTTCATCAAACTGTACATGAATTTGAAAATGAACCTCATGATTATTAGGATCTAAAGGATGATAAGCTCTCATGTCCTTGTAATACCTTACAAAAATTAAAGGTTTGTTCTTCTTTTCTAATGCTTTCCTTTTCTTCTTTGGTACAAACACCTAAGCAAGGCTCCCAAAGACTCAAAAAAATGAGACATTAGGCTTGTTCCATACCAAGCCTCCTCTGAAGTCATATGCTCAGGTGCTTGATGTGGTGTGTGGTTTTGAATGTAATTCACATAATTAACTGCCTCTGCCCAATAGATAGGATGTAAATCCTATGAATGTATCATGTATTTAGACATCTCCTTTAGAGTTCAGCTCTTCCTCTCTGATAACCCATTTTATTGTGGAGTATGTAAAATAGAATCCTATTGAAAAATATCATGGGCTACAAAAAAATTAGTGAACTCTCAACTGAAGTACTCCCCCCATTATCTATACGAAGCTTCTTGATGCCACTCAATGACTATTTCTCAACCAAAGCCTTAAAGAATTTGAATTGAGCAAAGACATCACTCTTATACTTAAGGATATAAACCCAAGTATTCCTTGAAAATATATCAATGAAGGTAAGTGCATACTTAGCTCTATTGAAATAAGGAGTATGAAAGACCATCAAATCACTATGCACAAGCTCAAGTGGTTAAAAAGCTCTCATGGACATGCCCTTAGGAAATGGATCTTGGTGTTATTTTCCCAATGCACAATCAGGGTAGACTCCATCGAGACATAAAACTATAAGAAGACCCTCTACCATACTTTGAGTGCTCAACTCCTTCAAATATTTTTAGTTAAGGTGTCCAAATCTTTCATGCTAAAGCTGACTCTTAGAATCTGCATGAAAAACTAAACATGTACCTAAAAGAGAGGTATCATCAAAACCCTCAAAATAGTAAAGTCAAGAACTGTGATCAACAACATCTTATGTAATGAGTGTATGTAGATCTAACAAAGCTTGAACTTTAGCACCTTTTGATGTGAATGTCACTGTCTTGCCCTGACTAGAATGACAAATCTGCTACACAAAAATTATATTGGTGGTGATATCTGAAAAATATAATGCATCATTAATGTGGCCACCATCTAGCTATATGTCACCCTTCCCCTAAAAATAATTGAAGGAAGAATCTCTAACCTCAATGTTGGAATTATAACTTAGACCAATAGATATAAAGGACTCCTTGGTAGGAGTCATATAGTGTGAAGCACTAGAATCTAGAACCCAAATTTTTGAAATAGGTAACTGTGATCTCCTAATAATATTAAGTGTTTTCCCATGCTCATGAGATGGTGAAGGAGTGGAGATATAAATCTTGTGCTTCCTAACGGTATCCTCTAAGGCTTTAATTCTTTTGAAACACCTAGAATCTTCATAGACAGTCCTCCCACAATATGAGCAAGATAGATTAGACTTATTATTGGATTTGGAAGATGATTTGGGTTTATATGTAGAAGTTTCAATGGGCTTAGGTGCATTTTGAGGTGGAGGAGGAGTTTTTTTCTTATTACCCATATATTTCCCCTTAGACTTAGGATGTGAGGCCACTAATGATTTTTGAGAGGTATAAGACTCAAGGTGAGACAATTTGGATTCCTTCCTAGTGAGTCTCTCACAAAATAACTCTAAATATAGCATTTTGAATGTGGTACCTAATACATCCGTTCTAGAGAAAAAGGGAAAAGAAAAGATCTGGAATGTGCCACTCAAATTATACAAGATTAAGTATATACACTCTTCATCCTTTTTATCTCATCCAATCCCCTTAAACTATGTCAATAAATGTTTAAACTTTGTAAGGTAATCTAAAATGAAAGCAAAGTCATCTGGATTTAGTGAAGTTCCACTTCAAGCTTCATCAAACTTACATTGATCTACTTTCCTAAATAAACCTTTTAATTTATTCCACATTTTAAATGAAGAATCACACCCATAAAAATGAAATAAGAAACTATCACTCACATATCCTACAATCAAGCCCATACATTCTTCAAACTTACATTGATGCTGATTTTTTTCAAATTCTTGTGTGAACTATGGTTGTGTTTCATTCATTAGGGACCAAAATCCTTTGCACTTTATGATTGTTTCTATTTGAGGTCTCTATGTGTAATAATTATGTGTATTCAAAGGCTCATAGTGGTCAACACCAGAAGTAGAATCCATGTTAACTAATCACCAAGAGTAGAAAGAATATAAAAGTTGCACAAAAATTGGTACCGAGATAACCACTCAAAAGATTATATTATAGGACCCCCCCCACATTTTAGCATTTCATAAAAATAGTGTGTTTTAATAATTTAATGACACCAATAGATAGAGAATCTAAAAACACACATTTTTGAAAAAAATAGAACTCAAATTTGAGTTACATTTCAAAAGCTACAAGTGTTATGATTTCCTGTAAAATGCATAAAAACAAATTAAAAAACCACTACAAATAAATTTTAGTGACCAAAATGAAAGAAAACATAGTCATCTAACCACTCGTTAGAACCAAAATTTTGCCACAAACTTAAAAAAGCTAACTAAAGTGAAAAATAACCAGTTGGGTGACCCCTATATGCGTGTAAATGAGTTGGAATTCCTCTTAAGGTAAAAATTCAGCCTTGTAGAAGTAAAAATGAATTGAAAAGCTTGATTTTGTGAGACAAAATAGAATTTTATTGTTTGCAAGTAATTTTACTGCTCAGATATAAAGAAAAAAATGAGGTCCAATGTCTTAGTTTGTATTCAAACTTGGTCAACATTGAATAAAGGAAGATGCCTTGGTAAAAAAAGAATGACTTTGAGTAGATTTCAAAGCTAAGTTCTATTCTAATGCAGCATTCAACTCTCTTGATCTCTTAGCATAATCACAATGCAGTAGATCAAGTACAAAAAATATTAAATCAAAATTCAGATTAAAAGTGTCAATATCATAATTTCAATGCCAAGGTCAAAGTGAGAATGCAAATCTCAGTCAATGCTCTTGTCTTCAAACTAAAAATCTAATGCATAACAGCAAACTTGGGATGCCAAAATCATACTTTTGATCTCTATAGATAATATAAAAATTATCTTTTTGATTTTTCTTTGCAGATATTGAAAAAAAGAATGGCACCAAAGTGTATAAACACCAAGGTAAAAATGCCAAGCTATAAAGGATGATGCTTCCTTTGTTGGATCCAATGCCTATCATAAAAAATAAGGTCTAAAATAATAAAAATGAAAAAAATAACTCCTCCAATGCCTATACTCCAAATAGGACAAAAAAAAATAAACGCTTCACCCAAATTTATAAAGCAAAATTTGAAAATGTCAAAAAAAATGTAGCAGCAAAGAATCTTAGATGCCTTTAAATAAGAAAAGTACAAAGTTGAAAAACACAATATTTCACTCTTAGATCCAATTCAACATAAAAACCAAGATGTCCATGCCTCTATTCTCTTAAACATAAACAAGCTTGCAAATTTTAGAATAAAAGCAAAAACTCTTAGCTCAGATGTGGAGAAAACAAAGAGAGTATGGTACTTTCACTACCTTAGAAGTAATAAAATATTCAAAAAATCTCTACCGCTTTCAAGTGAAGGAATAAAATCTTCCACAATCAAAGGCTTAAAATCAAGAGCTTCAAAACCTCTGAAAAGTATGAAAAGAGGCACCAAAAGGCACCAAGATCTTCTTATACACCTCTCTTCTATGCTTGCTCTCCGTAATAAGGGAAAAATTAGCAATAATAGGGAAGAGAAATAAAATCATCTAGATTATAAGCTAATGGATGGTTGTAACTTCTTAAGAGTTTTGATATAATGTTAGGAATGGTAAAGGTATTCCAACCCTATAATTTGAAGTGTTGGCAACAAAACATCATAAGAGAAGCTATAGATATGAAATACAAAAATAAGGTAGATCATATATATTCATAAATGAAGCATATAAAATATTTATAGTATAAATGAAGGCACCTATTTATATAGGCAAGGTGAAACATATAACTAGCTAAACTAGCCTATGTGGGATAAAGTCTCACATAGGACAAACTCACTAGAAGAAAAAATAGCTAGCTAAGACACTAAGAAACATGAAAAATACACATGAAATACATAATTTTAAAATTACATGTTGATGTTATAAAGAGTCTCCTCCATGAAAATATGGCTTAAAATTTTAACCAAGACTTCAACTCAACTTCTCCACTCTTTCATGTTTCAAACTCCACCTTTCTAGGGCTCTTTGAATACTTCTTTTATCTTTGACTTTTTCTAAAACTAGCTCAAATAGGGTGTAGTAGGAAAGAGATATATTCTTTAATATTAAATTATTTAACCTTTCATGAAATATTATTTCTTATTATGCATTTTATGATGACAATAATAGCTTTTCATACTGATTCTTCTTAGAAATATACATCTTTTGTGGTTTGACAAGCTTCTTGAATACACCACCAGAACCTATAAGTTGATGATTTTTCATTATTTTAATAGATAATGATTTTAAATATGATTTTAAAATAATAATCATGGTGTGACATGCCTTCAAACAAATTTTTAGCTGCAAATTCCATTTATAACTCCCAAAAATGTCATTTTGTGTTCTATAGGCCTCAAAAAACCCTGATTTAGATTTGGGGGCATAAAATGAGTTATAGGCATCATTAAAAAATCATAATATTCTCATTTTATAGGTATAAATTATTAATTCCTATAAAAAAATTTAAAACTTGAAAACTCTTCACCAAATTCCCAAACTAAAATTCACAAAAAAGTACCTATTTGTTGCTCGCAGGTTGACCTGGAGATGTTTTTCAATGAGATGAGTCTATTTTTAATTGTTTTTCATTGAATTATCATGTATTAATACCTTTATATTAATTATACACAGTATAAAATCATTTTTTCTCTTGAAAGGATCTGAAACACTCATTTCCAACTCTATTTGTGAGCAAAATAGTGAAAACCCTTGATTTCCTTCATGATCATACTTATATTTTACCATTTTATCTCTCTTAAGGTATATTAAAGACATGAAAAAAAAATTAAACCTTAAATTACATAAAAAAAAATATTTTCATGTCAAATTTCAATATAATTTATTTAATGAAACTTAAAATATACACTTTTTAGTGTTTCCTAGCTTGCACAATTTTATTTGTGAATGCCTATAGGTCTAAATTTTGTCATTTTATTAAGTTTTATGAGGCATAAAAATATAATTATTTTTTAATTATGACCTATAATATCCCCTCCAATCATTACAACCATTTTATAAGCTCAAATAATTTCTTGAATCTCTAAAAAAATGTCTTTTATAACTATCTCTCTTGTTTGCCTAAAACCCTACACCTTGTACCTTTGTATTTATCCATTATTTACCTTTAAATTTTGATTTATGAATGTTTATAAAGTTAATTTATGACCCATAATATCTCACCAAAAAAAAAATTTCAAGAAATAACTTTAAAATACAAACATATCTCCTAAACCTGAGCTATTGGGGTTTAAGAAGGGTCTTGGAGCACCTTTCGTTATTAATGATTGTTGATAAATTTAAGCACCTGTAACCTAAAACCAATGTATTAAATTTTGATTTAATATTTTCCCATAAATTCCCATAATACTATTCTAACCATATCTTATTCTTCTTCATGAAATGAATATTTAAAAATTGCCTTCACTAGCTTGCAAATAGCTAGTTAAAGGAATAGAAAAAACCTCTATCAAAATTTGGACTTGTGAGTTATTCCTAAGAATATTTTTGTCATTATTAAGGTTTTATGATGTTTTTAATACCTTTTTTAATATTCACTCCATGAATGTATTCTTATTGAAAACCTAGTCATAATCAACTTTGAGTAATAGTGGCAAAATTTGTCAATATTTTTGGTGACTTTGTTGGGATGTTTGCCTGATAAACACTAAATACTAGTAGCCTTATTAATTATTAAATAGAGTCATTTAAATATCATAAAATATAAAACTGAAAATTCCTTCAAGAAACTATAACACTTGTGCATAAGCACTTTGACAGTTGAAAACTAGAACAACTATCAACTAAAAAATGTGCAAGATAACACTTAGAAGAAAGTGAAAACTAATACAACTTCCAACTTGAAATGTGCATAACAACACTTAAAATAAAGTGAAAATATAAAAATACTATGTACAAGATAAAATTCTACATGGATCAAAGTAAAAACCTCTCAAGTCCTCTCCATATGGCTGACAAATATGAGGAACAAATTGTTGTTTAAGTGTCATTCTGGTTGGATCAGCTCTTTTCCTACTTGTCAACCTCTTTGGCTTGTATCCAAGTTAATAAAATGAATAAAATATATATCCAATATAAAAAATTCATAATTTAGTTAAATACTCACCTTATGTTTATCTTCAACATTGAAAAAACTCTCTAATGTAACCATATATTGATCCATAAGAACAACTATAATTTCAATCTTTAGTGGCTCACTAAAATAATATTTTTGGACTTTTGTGACATATTTAGATATGCCATCTTGATTTTCAAATATTTTAAATTATTAAATCTATTCAAGGATCTCCAAATACTTCTCTCTAACTTCATTAGGATCTTCTTCAAATATGATTTAATCAACATCCTCATGAACATGTTTTCCAAACTTCACAACCACTTTATTAACGTCTTCACAAGGAGTTGTAGGCCTATAAATATTCTCAAAGTATTGAATCAACTGGAGGTACTAATGCCATAAGTCATTAAAATATTCTTAATCCTCACTTGTGTATTCTTGAGGTTCACTAAGAATCACTACATCTTCTTTTGTATCTTTACTTAGCTCATGTGTAAGGTTGTTACCTTTTGAAACCACCATTGTAAATTGTTCACTAGTTGCTTCTATGCCATATTAAACATCTTCATGATATAATTCTTGAGGTTCACTCTCATCTACAAATTTATTTTGATCCTAAAGAGCTACATCATGATCTTCTTCTATACCAAATTGAATATCATTTAACCAACACAACTCTTGATCATCCTTTTTTGATAAATTATCCTCTTCACTTGCATGTTCTTCTTTTTCTCTCCACACAATAGGCCCTCCTTAAAAATGGATATGGTGGGAGGGTAAGAGGTTCCATGTGGTGGCAAATAAATATAGGGTATTATGGGTTGATCTTGATCTTCATGGATAATTTCAACTTGGGGATTGGATGGAGAGCTCAAGAAACTTGGAAACTTTCTTAGTTTGGATTATACAACCTTCTCCATGACTTGGAGGATCCCCATGAAGGTTTCAATCAGATAACTTCATAAATAAAATGGAAATACATTGAAAGGACAAGTTTCCTAATGGAATAAAATGACACATGGAAAAAATATATAATGATATTAAAATTTTATTTACGTTGGTCTTCAACAAATGTAAAGGTCAAAATAGACCCCACTATTTATTGGTTGGGAGCCCTTAGCCAGGATCAACTCACTCTTTTAATGGAGGGGAGTATTTTGTCATCATATTTAAATCTCTTTATATTAGAACTAATTATGTGTTGTGTTTATTGTTATGGTTGTAGATGTGGGACTATCTGTCCAATAATACCACACCTTCACCCATACAATTTCCATTAAACATTTATAAATATTCCTATTAAATTTCCACCAAGATATTTTAATATAATTTTTATTCACATATTCTCACATTATCTCATTTTAGATAATCTTTTACCAACTTGAAGTTTCATGTTTATTAATATCCCATCATGATAATCTTATTTTAATAGGAGCTCCACGTGTATGTGTTCTAAGATTATTGAAGTCTATTTTAGACATGGTTTATTTTAACCACCAAACCTTCACATGGCATTGACTCACATGCCATCCTTGGTGCCAACCACACCTATGCATGGGTTGTCACATGGATAGCATGGAAGGAGAGCAAGTGTGCATGTCTTTGTAGATGTCTCCATATGGAACTATGACCCAAATTAAGATTTAAACTCACCTTCTACCCTATGAATATGGGATTTCTATTCTCTATTAAGACATCCAATGCTAAACTATTAGAGTGGGACTAAATCTTTAGTAAAAACAATATAAACACCTATCCAATGCCTAAAATCATTGATAAATATAAGCAACAACATTATTTTGCACAAACAAAGTGGAAATAGATTTGTACTAGGGAGACAGAGAATAAATATGTATTACACATGTAGTAAATACATCTTCATTTTTGTGGAAGCTATTTTGCCTGCATGTATAAGTTAAGTGTTATGGATTTTATTGTGATCATACTCATTAGAATTTTTTAAATATTCTTATGAGTTCTATTGATCAAAACACTCAGAAGAGTAGACCCAGGGACATAGCCAATCAGTGAACCTCATAAACAAATTTTTTGTGTCATTACCATTTATTTTCTATTTTTTTATTTTTTTTATAATTTTTAGAATTAAAATTTTGGATTTAAACCCAATTTATATTAAATTAATATAAATTGGGAATAATCATTCTATTATTTATCTAATTCAAGTACATTGTAGATTTTTATAACTTAGATTTCTGGATCAGTTTGGTATCAGAGCCAGTGATTAAGGTTGTATAACATTATTTGGCATTTGTAGTATAGTCTTGTATGTTAACCAAGTCTAAATCAAGATGTGGTGAAGGAGAACTTACAAAGTTTGATCTTGAAATTGTTACAAGATGTGCAAGTCAATAGTCAAGTATGGGAGCTAATATGTCTGAGGCAGAATTCTAACGTGCTTTCCTTAGCATGAAAACCATGGTTAAGGAAATTTATGAGGAACGTAGGAAGGAGAAAACAAAGGAAGATAAAGCTAAAATAGAATAAATTCATCTTTCACCTTCTAAAAAAGGCTATTCTTCTATAGATGGTAAAACTATCCCACACTTAAAATTAGCTGTTAAATTTGATTTGACAATTTATAATGGTGAACTAAGTGCATAGAATTGGATAACTGAGTCAAGAAGATTGAGATATATTACAGGATATATAATATTGATAGTGAGGAATTCAAAATTCATTTGGCTACTCTATGTATGACTTACATAGCACTCATTTGATAGGAGAGTAAGATTCAAGAGGATCTCAAACATGATAAGGTGATTTCCTCTTGGAATAATTTTATTTCTGAGCTGAGACAATAATTTTATCCTTTGGGTTATATGTAACAAGCTATTATGGATTGGAAAAATTTAAGACAAAATAAATGTTAGAGTGTGTAAGACTATATTTAAGAGTTTAGAAAAAAGACATTAATGTTAGGCATTCCTCTTTACAATCCAAAAACATTGTTGAAGTACATTAGAGGTTTGCATAGATATTTGAGACATACTATTCTCATGTTTAGTCCTTCTAACCTTGATGAAGTCTGTGTGCAAGTTACCCATATGGAATATAGGGGTAAGATGACCAAAGAAGGTTATGGAAAGAATTCTCATAGAAATCAAAGACAAAGGTAAAGGAAAGGGTAAGAGTAAATCTACTTACACTGTTAAGAAAGAGGAAGGAAAACCATTTTGTAATCATTGTAAGAAGAATCATTATGAGGATAAGTGTTGGAAACTCCATCTAGAACTCAAACCAAAGAGGTTCTAGAATAAGAAGGAATAAAAGGCTAATGTTGTGGTTCAATGGGACCTACAATCCGATTTTGGTGATGAAACAAAGGTGACTACCATAGGTCTGCAAGGTCCAACTTCTTCCTCGTCTAACACTAAACCTTCTTTTGTTTCTTCTTCCTCTAAAACTAAATATAATCATGTTGAAAAAAAAATGAATGAGCTTCTCCACATAAGAGTTATATCTAAACATACTAAAATAAACACTCTTTTCAATAGTGGATCACAAGCTAATCTTATTTTTGAAGAGGTTGTTAAAAAGTTAGAACTCAAAACTAAACTACATCCAAAACCATATTTTTTAGGATGGGTGTGTGATGATGCTAATTACAGGTCACAAAAACATGCACCTTGAGGTTTGTTATTATTTCTAAGTTCATTGATGAAGTAGAATTAAATGTGGTTCCTTTGGATATCTATGGAATTATTTTGGGAAGTCCTTACTTATATGATAGAAAGTTAATCTTTTATAGAGAAGAGAATAAATATGTGATTGTAAAAGATAGGATTGAATACATAGTAAGATCCCATCATGTTAAATCCAATTTGACTATTATTTCTATAGGTTAAATGAAAAGACTTGTAAACTCAAGTAAGATTTTTGTTCTCATGATTGTAAAAGCCAAGGATGATGAAAAATCCAAGGCCTAAACATAAATTTGAGATAAAAAAGATTATTTCTAACTATAATGGTATTTTTCAAGAGCCACAAGGTTTACCTCCTAAGAGGGAAATTCAACGTGAGATTCAATTACAGAAGAATGCCTCTCTTCCTAACATTGACATGTATAGGTTGTCCATAGTAAAAAATGAAGAAATAAAGAAGCAAGTGATGGAGTTACTTGAGAAAGGTGTCATTCGGATCTTGGTACCAAAAAAAAATGGTACATGGTGGATGTACGTGGACTTCAAAGCTTTAAATAAAATAATAGTTAAAAACCACTGCCCTCTTCCTCATATTGATGATTTATTAGATCAGTTAAAAAATGCAAAGTATTTTACTAAGTTAGATTTGAGAAGTGGTTATCACCAAGTAAGAATAAGTGACTGTGATAAATGGAAAATTACTTTTAAAACTAAGCAAGGTCTTTTTGAGTCACTTGTTATGCCTTTTGGGCTTTGTAATGCACCTGTCACATTTGTGTGGGTTATGAATGATGTGTTAAGACCATTTCTAGATGATTTTGTAATTGTGTACTTAGATGATATTTTAATCTTTAGTAACACATGGGAGATCATCTTAAACACATCAAGAAAGTTTTAAATACTTTGCAAAAGGAGAAACAATTTTTAAAGATGTAAAAATGTGAATTTGCAAGAACATCTTTGGTTTATTAGGCTATGTTGTAAGGAATGGCTCACTAAAAATAGACCTTGCAAAAGTTTCATCCATAGTAAATTTGCCAAGGCCTAAGAATGCAACAGAAGTTAAGAGTTTTATTGGAGAAGTTCAGTTTTGGAACAAATTTATTGCTAACTTTTCTTACATTGCATCTCCTTTACATGTTTTAACAAGTATTAAGCAGGTCTTTCAATGGGGAGGAAAGCATGAAAAAGATTTCAACACTCTCAAAGAAAAGATAATTACAACCCCAATTTTTACACTTCCTAAATTATGACAATATTTTGAGATAGAAACTGATGTTAGTGGGTATGCAATGGGAGTAGTATTGATGCAGAACTGAAAACCAGTGTGTTTTCATTCAAAAATATTTACAAGTGCAGTAAAAAATTATCTTACTTATCATAAAGAGTTGTATGCTTTGGTACAGAGTGTGAAAAAGTGGAAACATTATTTGATGGTCAAAGAGAATCATTAGCCTTTGTAGTTTCTTCACTAATAATCCAAGCTACAACAATCATGACACTTTCAATAGATGGGATTTTTGTAGCAATTCCATCTTGTTATAAGGTATAAAAAGGGAACATAGAATAAGGTTGTTGATATGCTTTTTAGACATCCTATTACAACATCTACTATTTTGTAGCATAGTCCTTTTGTTAATGAAATCTATAAGGAACAATATGCTAGAGATGTTGATTTTAAGGATGTCTATGAAGATTTAATAAATGGTAAATCAACAGAAGCATTTTAATATCATGTGCATAATGGAATGTTATATCATCTTGGATAAATATGTATTCCATAGGATGAGAGAGTTCACATGATTAGAGAAGCCCACACTTCTCTTGTTTCAGGCCATTTTGGCATTGGTAAGATAATTGCATAATTACAAAGATATTTTTATTGGCCTCGTATGACAGAAAATGTATTTAAATATATCAAAAGATATATTCTTTGTTCTACAAGTAAACCTAGTAATTAGAAGGTAGGATTGTATACAACTCTTCGTGTTCCTAACCATCCTTTGGAAAGTATTTATATGGATTTTGTAGGAGGTTTACCTATGTCATGAAGAAAACATGATTATTTGTATATGGTTATGGATAAGTTCATCAAAATGTGTATTTCGGTTCCTTGTACTAAACAGGTTACAAGAGAGGATAATGCACATTTATTCTTCAAAAATGTTTTGATCTATTTTGGGTTACCCACTTCTATTATATTTGATCATGATTCTCAATTTATCGGTGAGTTCTGGTCAACTTTGTGGGACTTGATGGATACTAAGCTAAATAAAAACATAGCCCTTCATCCACAAACTAATGGGAAAACATAAGTGGTCAACTAAATAGTGGCACATCTACTTAGGGGTTATTGTGGTAAAAAACTTAAATTATGGGATGAACATTTATATTATGTGAAATATTCTTATAATCATGCTTTATATTCTTCTACTTTAAAATCTCATTTTGAGACTTATTTTGGTTATTTTCCTAAGTCTCCTTTGGAATTTTATTTTGGAAAAGAATATGACTCAGTGGTGGATGGAAATAAAGATGCCAAGAAGGATAAAAATTTTATTTAGATAATTCAAATGATTTAGAAAGTTATTCAAGAAAAGTTGGAGAAGAGCCAAGCTAAATATAAGGCTAGGCACAATAAACATCGAGTTGATCATCAATTCAAAGTTGATGATCAAATTTGGCCTCACATCAGCAAAGAAAGATAGAAAGGTGAAGGTTTAAAATTAAAACCAATCAGTTATGGTCTATTTAGGATTTTGGAAAAGATTGGTACAAATGATTACCGATTGGATTTGCCTTCTTATATGAAAAATTTTTTAGTGGTTAATATGGAAAACTTGAAATTATATGAACCTCCCATGATAATGGATCAAGATGAGAAGTATTCAAGTTCTTATTGTTGATGATTTTACCCTTGAATCTCTTCATGAGTTACATGAAGATGTTATTATTAAGAAAACCATGACTACATGAAGAGGTGATGTTGAATATCTTCATGTTGGTTTGAAAGGAATGCATTCGAATAAGTAAAATGGATGGAAATCAAAAAGGTGAGGGGAAAATACACTCAGTTGATAATTAAGTCAAAATTTGGAGGTCCAAAAGCTCTTAGTGGGGAGGAGTGATCTAGAGGATCCCCATGAAGGTTTCGATCAGATAACTTTAGGGATGATATGGAAATATGTTGAAAGGAAAAGTGTCACAATGTAAGAAAATGACACATGGAAAAAATAAATAAGGAGATTAAAAGTTTATTTATGCTAGTCTTCAACAAGTGTAAAGGTCAAAATAGACCCCACTATTTACTAGCTAGGGGACCTCAGCTAGGAAGGACTCACTCTTTTAATGGAGGGGAATCTTTTTACCACCCTATTTAAATCTCTTTATATTGGAACTAATTATGTGTTGTGTTTATTATTATGGTTGAAAATGTGGGATTATCTGGTCAATAATACCACACTTTCACCCATACAATTGCCATTAAACATCTATAAATATTCCTATTTAATTTCCACCAAGATATTTTAATATATCTTTTATTCACATATTCCCACATTATCCCATTTGAGATAATCAATTACCAGCCTAAAGTTGCATGTTTATTAATATCACATCATGATAATCCTATTTTAATAGTAGTTCCATGTGTATGTGTTCCAAGATTGTTGAATTATATTTTAAACATGGTTTGTTCTAACCACCAAACCTTCACATGACATTGACTCACACACCATCCTTGGTGCCAACCACACCTACATGTGGGCTATCACATGGATAGAATGGAAGGAGAAAAAATTTGCATGTCTTTGTAGATGTCTCAATATGGAATAGTGACCCAAATTAAGCTTTGAACTCGCCTTCCTCCCTATGAATATGGGATTTCTATTCTCAATTAAGATATTCAACGTAGAACTGTTGGAGTGGAATCAAGACATCAGGAAAAAAAAGATACATGCCCAATCAATGCCTAAAATCATTGACAAATATAAGCAGCATCATTATTTGGCACAGGTAGAGTGGAAATAAACTTGTATTGGGGAGATAGAGAAGAAATTTGTATTGCATAGGTAGCAAGGACATCTTCATTTTTATGGAAGCTATTTTGCCTACATGTATAGGTTAATTGGTATATATTTTATTGTGATCATACTCAACAAAATTTTATACATATTCTTAAGAGTTTAATTGATCAAAATATTTAGAAGAGTAGACCCAGGGACGTAGCTAATTAGTGAACCCTATCAATAAAAATTTTGTCATTACCATTTATTCTCTATTTTCTAATTTTTAGAATTAAATTGTTGGATTTAAAACTAATTTAGATTAAATTAAGAGAAATTGGGAATAATCATTCAATTATTTATCCAATTCAAGTACACTATAGAGTTTTATAACTTGGATTTTTGGATCACTCCATCTCTTGATTTTGGATTGGCATAGGAGGAGGCTCTTTTTCAAGAGTAGGCATGACATAACTAGGGGTCTTAGTCCAAGAAGGTTTCCAAGATGGAATGATCTTAGGCTCTTAGGGAAGAGTGAGTGAATATTGAATAAGGATAGACTTTTTATAGGATTAGTATTCCCAGAACATGGAATATTTAAGCAAGTAGACTCTCTTGGAGGTTCAATGGGTTCTTCTTATTTCCAACTTTGGGATTTTAGACTCAATTCTTTGTGTTCTTATGGGCAGCTACTGTAATTATTCTCTTTTAGACTCATTGTATATCTTTAATAATTTTATCTCTTGTTGATGTAAATTGGCCTGAAATGCAAGTTCTTCTTGATGCCTATTGTATTTCTTTTCCTTATCACTCTCCATAGATTGTCTCTCAAATTTAAATCTTATCTCCTACACACTTTTTTAGGCTAATTGGAAAGAGCATGATTTTTCCAAGGTTGATTGGAAACATGATTAGGGATAGGAGGGTAATTAATATCATAATAATAATGATATCTTGCTAGTCTAGGGCTACTTGAGGTGAAACCATAAATATTCGTAGCTTGATATAAAATATATGAAGGTATAAAATCTATATTTTAACAAAATGGAGGAATGAAATACATACCAACTAATACTTTTTAAGCACTTAAAAAGTTTAAACTAACTTTATATAAATTAGAATCACTAGATATTGAGTACTTAAGCAATGTCTTTATTATAAATTGCTAAAACTAGCACTAATCTTTAGTAATATTCTATGTTATGGTCCCACCAAGCATGCCAGAAACTATTATCACTCACAAGTGCACTCTTATAAGAATGTCTGTCATTTTTCACTCCTATTGATATAATAGAAACTCTCCAAGGTGTGTGTGACCTTATATTGGAGAGAATCTATAGATCAAGGGTTGGTTCCCTTTGGTAAACTTACCCTTCTCTCTAAACTCTCTAATTGTGTGCTATCTTAAATAGGAAAAGGGTGGAAAGAGCAATTCTAAAGCTAAAAATAAAAATGAAAATGAAAATTGATATTGAAAATTAGGGTGATATTGTTAAGAATACAGAACACAGAGCAATATTAATGAGTTAAATACATAAATAAAATGTCAAAAATACAACACAATAGAGACATAGATTTAATGTGATTCACCAAATATGGGGTACATCCACACATCAATAACTAGTCCTTCTTATTATTCTATCTAATAAATGAAGTGAAAAACTTGCATTACAACCATTGTAATATCCTCTTCACTCAAAAATAGCATGTTGTTATAATTACAATGTTTCTCGTATCAAAAGAATGGTTACATATAGGGTAAAAATGCACAAACATAATTTTTACCATTAGATCTATAACCTAATAGTGGACCCCCATGGAAACCCAAGTGGGAGGCATTGCCCCCCCACACCCCCTATCAGGAACCGGGCATTAAAATAAGATTAGGCTCCACCATCCAATAATCTCGCACTTGGAGACTGATTGTTGCAACTCCACCACTATAGCTCTTGCTTAGACTTTTCTTTAAACTTTAACCTTGACATATTTCTTATCTTCCTTCTTATTCTTGAAGACCTATTGAAGCTGAACAACTCTCTAGCTTCTCTTTAGTGATTGCCTTTGTTATCATATCTATAGTATTTTGACTCATATGGATCTTTTTCAATTTTAGTTGACCATCCTCTAAAATTGAACGAATGAAGTGATATTTGAGTTGTATATGTTTGGTTTTTTAGTGGAATATAAGTTTTTTGCTAAATGAATCACACTTTGGCTATCACTATATAACCTGTAATCTTCTTACTTATACCTAAACTCTTCCATGAACGGTTACATCCATACCATCTCCTTGCTAGTTTTTGTAGCTGTAACATATTCTACCTTTGTAGTTGACAAAGCAAATATCTTCTAAATTTTTGAAATCCAACTAACTATTATATCACTAACAGTGAAAATATACCCTATGGTACTCCTACCATCTAAATATCCATCCATGTTTACATCAACATACCCTTGTAAGGTAACATATGAACCTTCATAGCACAAATGTCTATCAGTGGTCTTTCTCAAGTACCTGAGAATCTGCTTGACTATATCCCAGTGCTCTTTTATTGGATTATTCATAAACCTACTAACAACTCCCACTGCATGATCAATATCTGGTCTCATACACACCATAGCATAATTAAACTTCCTACTGCTAAAGCATATGGAACTTTAGACTTGTAATTGATTTCTTCCTATATTTTAGGAAATTATTCCTTGCTTAATTTGAAGTGACATCCCAAAGATGTACTTATAGGTTTTGCATCTCTCATATTCAACCTGACTAACACCTTATTTATGTACTCTTCTTGAGACAATGTCAATTTTCTATTTTCGTGTCTCTTATTATTCTCATACAAAGGATTTGCTTTGCAATACCCAAATCCCTCATTACAAATGAATTTGATAATTTTATTTTGAGATCATATATATCCTACATGTTAGACCCCGCAATAAGCATGTCATCCATAAATAATAATAAGATAATATAGTTTCCATTATCTAATCTCTTAAAATAGACATAGTGGTCAAAATGACATCTACTATAGCCTTGTTCTATTATAAACATGTCAAATTTCAAATACCACTACCTTGGAGCTTGATTTAGACCATAAAAACTCTTCTTCAACTTGCACACCATTTTCTCCTTACCTTTTACTTCATATCCATGTGGTTGCTCCATATATGTTTCCTCCTCCAATTCACCATGAAGGAAATCAGTCTTCACATCTAATTGTTTAAAGTGCAAATCATCTATTGCTACCAAACTTAAAACAGTTCTTATGGAAGTCATTTTTACAACTAAAAAAAATATTTCGTCAAAATCAATACCTTTATTTTGTGCAAACCCCTTTAAAACAAGTATGGCCTTGTATCTCTTTTTTCCTCCATCTTCTTCCTTCAACCTATAAACCCATTTATTCTGCAATGTTCTTTTACCTATAGGCAACTAAACCAAATTCCAAGTTTGGTTATGTACCAAGGAGTCCATATCTTCTTTCATGCCTTGCTGCCACTTCTTTCTATTTTTTACCTATATTGCTTCTTCATAGATTTATATATTACCACCATCAATCAATAATAAATAATAAAATGAAGGAGAGTATCATTCAAGGAGTTTACTTACTCTAGTAGATCTTCTAACTACACTTTTAGGAGTTTGAGGCACTTGTATTTATTGCACATTCTAATTTTTTGGAACTTTTGAAATTATATTTCCTGTGATTTCATCAAGTACTACATATTTTGTACTTGGCTTTTCTTGTTTCTTTTCCTGTAACTGATCTATGTACATGACCTTCTCATTAAAGATCACATCTATACTCCTAATGATTTTGTGATTTTCAAAATCCCATAAATGGTAACCAAAATCATTAACTCCATATCTAATAAAAGTACATTTCTTGGATTTTGCTTCAATTTTGGTTCTATTTTCTTTATCAATATGGACAATTTTTTCACAACCAAAAGTCTTTATGATGGAATAATCTACCTTTTTACCTATCCATGCTTCTTCTAGAATGCCACCATCCAAAGGACTTTAAGGCCCTCTATTTATTAAGGAAATAGTAGTATCCATAGTATCTACCCAAAACTATAAGGGCAACCTTGCATGTAATGTTATGCTCCTTACACACTCCATAATTGTCCTATTTATCCTTTCTGACACACCATTTTATTGTGGTGTTCTTGGAACCATCTTTTTTCTATTAATCCCATGTGATGAATAATAATTATCAAATTCCTTGTTGCAATATTCACCTCCATTATCTAATCTGAAACACTTCAACTTACTTCCTATCTCATTCTCAACCAAAGCTTTCCATTTCTTAAAAGTACTAAAAACATTAGAATTTTTTGTATGCAATAAACTCAAGTTTTTCTAGTTGCATCATCAATAAAAATAACATAATAATAAGAGCCACCAAGGGATGATACCTGAATTGGTCCCCATACATCTGTATGCACAAGCTCTAACTTTTCATCCTTCTTTGTCTTCCCAACTGATAAATTTGACTCTCTTCTATTTTCCATACACACAATGCTCACAGAATTCCAAATACACCTTCTTCAAATTTGGTAACAAATTCTTTGAGTGGAGAAATTGCATCCCCTTCTCACTCATGTGCCCAATTCTATGGTGCCATAATTTTGTAATTGCTTCTATAAAAGCTAAATTAATAGAAGAGTCAACATTACCATTAGACAAATATAATGTACCTACCTTTTCTCCTTTTGTTACTACTAGTAATCTTTTAGTGACCTTCCGTGAATTTTCTACAAATATAACTATGCAGCCCTCACTTCCCAACTACCTTACTAAAATTAGATTTATTCTCAACTCAATAACATGTCTCACCTCTTTTAACAACCATTTGTTTCCATTCTATAATTTTATCTATATCTTACCCTTTCCTATAATTTTACAAGGTTCACCATCACCCAAATAAACTTGTCCAAAATCACCTTGAATATAGTCTTGAAAATATTTCTTATGGGGTGTAGCATGAAATGAAGCCCCTAAATCTAACAACCAAGAATCATTAATATTATCTAAATAAACTAATAAAGCATCTTATAACACATCACCTACTACATTTGCTTCTTGATTGTTATCTTGTTGTCCATCTCCTTATTTTCCTTTTTGAAACCAACAATATTTCTTCAGGAGTCCTTTCTTCCCACAAATTTAGCACACCAACATTCCTATGGATTTAGATCGACCCTTCTTAGACTTACCATGATTCTTTAGGCCCTTTCCTCTATCCTTTTATCTTCCCCTATTCCATATAGTCAAAGCATTACCTGATGTCTCACCTATGTTTTTTCATCACATTTTCTTACTAAGAATACCACCCATAACATCATCAAACTTTAAAGTGTTTGAACCAGAGACAAAATTATTCACAACTATGATCAGGCCATTATATATTTCTAGTAATGAGCATAGAATCAAAAGATCCCTAACCTCATCATCAAAATTTACTCTTATAGAGCTTAACTAATTTGTGACCATGTTAAATTCATTTAAATTATCAGTAATAGACCTACCTTCTGACATTTTTAGATTAAATAAATGCTTCATACTAAATACCTTATTGGAGGTTGAGGCATTTTCATACACTTTATATAATGATTTTATCACATCTTCTATTATTTTTTATTTTTAAATATTGAAGGCCACCGATGCTACCAAGCATAGCCATATTTTTCCTAGTGCCTTTTTTCAACAAAATCCAAATGTTCATCCTTCATAGTTACTAGCTTCTTTGTTATTCTACCCAATGGTAGGAAAAGATCCTTTTGATAGAGATAGTCCTCCATTTGCATCTTCTATAACTGGTAGTTTTGACCACTAAAATTTTTGACCTTAAACTTGCTTTCTTCTATCATTTCTCCCACTTGAAATAGGAACCCTCTTTTCCTGTGAGTTTATCTACCAAATAAACCTTTGGCTCTGATACTAGTTGTTAGGAATACAAAACACAAAGTAATATTAACGAATTAAATATGGAAATAAAATGAAAAAAACATAACACAATAGAGACATAGATATAACGTGGTTCACCCAATATGGGCTACATCCATATAGAAATAGTCAGTCCTTATTATTCAGTCTAACAAATGAAGGGAAAAATATGCATTACAACCACTGCAATATCCTCTTCACTCACATACAACGTGCCACCATAATTACAATGCCCTCTTATCAAAAGGAGAGTTACATATAAGGAAAAAATGCATGAACATAATTTCTATCATTAGATCTATAACCTAATAGTGGACCCCCATGGCAACCCTAGTGGGGTGTGTTGTCCCCCACACCCCCTATCAAGAACTGAGTATTAAAATAAGATTAGACTCCACCATCTAATAAATACACCAATTTCAAGATTGATTATGCCTATACTTAACACACTTTGTAATCTAAATAACCTACAAACATTTATTTCATCTTCATACAATGACTCTTACATTAGTATTTCACACATAAGTCTACAAAAACACTCACACTAGCTTAGAAAGAATGAATAATGGTTGAATCTAATTTTAGATTAGGTAAAAATCAAACTTAGACACCATATAACTTATAAGAATTATTTTTTAATGTATAAAGGTGAAAATTATAGATATAAACATAGGAAAATTAGTCATTCACTATGTTAAATCAATGAATATTAAGCACACACTTCATAAATAGCTTGAAAATGGAGGAAAATTCAACTCTTTATTACTTCAAAGGTGATCATGAATAGCACACACAAATTTTGAAAAAGTTTCTATAAACCAAAAGTATTATTTGATCATAAAATTCTCCAAATGAAAATAAATTTAGAAAGAAAGAAGAGAGAGAGGATACAAAGTAGCCCTAAACTATATGAATCAACATGCTAACTCATAGTTCACTCTTCCTTTAACTAAACTCCAACTCAACATTCAAAATTTCAAACAAATTCCCCAAATTATAATGTATAATTTTGAGTTTCAACATATTTTCTTGGAGTATGGCATATTAGGAGAGAGAGATAAGTTTGAATGTGTTTAGAAAAGTCAAAGGTCAACATGCATGTTTTGATTGTCTTCAATGCATGAAGAGGTCTTGATCATCTTCAGTTAACTCCTCTTGATATTATACTTAACTCCTTTTTATCTTGCATGAATCTTTAATTTTTACTTCATTTATCTTTATTGTCTCTTAGATTTTGACTTGACTTATCTTGACTTGTAATTTGGATTTTGACTTGAGCTTCTTGACTTGCATATTGCATGCATATTTCTTCTTCTTGTTTGTTTGACTTTTTATAAATTAAGCTAAAAGAGGAAGTAGTAAGATATAAAAATTTTACATGTTTTTGTATACTAATTCCAAACTTTATTTCATATTAAAAACAAACACTCAACCCTTTTTTGATCTCCAGATAGCTAAGAGCACATGTGTTTGACTAGGCAAGGTTGTTGAATGCACAATGCATTGATTGAACTTGTGAATTGTATGTCAGGAATCTAGAACAACAAACATGCTCTGATCCCACTTGTCAGGATGCGAAACCGGAAACATACATTTGATTACCAAACTTCAAGCAACTTAATATGCGGAAATAAACCAGATTCACCAAGTAACTAGAATTCAGAATAACACAGCATATGAGAGACAATACACAACTTGTATTAACACTTTATACAGAAAAGAATACAATAGAGAATATGCCACATCTTCTCCACCACCTTACAGAGGATTCCCACACCTCAAGTGAACAGTAATTCTTCTCCCCAAAGCTCTCCCTCTCACCGGTCTCAACACCCAACTCAAATACAGAGTTGGTGTTCACCTCCCATGCTCCACGCATAACACAAGTGCTCCACGCACTCCACAAGAACTCCACGTGCTCCACAAGTACTCAAGGTACTTCAAGTAGATCTCCCATGAATCTGCAACAACCTGCAATTCAACAGACCATACTTATGGAAGGAACTCCCTTGCCTTCCTCTTGCTCTATCCGAGTACACACCTGTACTCCAAGTAGATCCTGCCTAATACTGCTCCCTGTTGTGTTGCTGTCTGTATGACCTTGCACACCTGCAAATCAAACAATGGTTCTGCTCACCTGTGAACCTCGACCTTGCACACACATACACCTGCAGATCAATGATCTTACTTACCATGTAGATCTCCTATATAGGCCATGCAACTGTGACCAAGATCCTACACTCCTGAAGAACCCAGCTGGCTCTCCAATCCAGCACCAACACACCTGGTACTGTGGCACTAGGAGGAACGCACCATTGCTCTACCTCACACACAGAAGGAGCTTATAATTATGCTCTCTTACTCCCTAGCACACTTTTCCAATACAACCATGAGTCTATTATATAGATCTCATCCAAACAATAATTAGACATCTAATTACAATAATTAGATCCACAGCTATGAGTCTAAAATTAGATCTCTTCATGCAAACACTTGGTTCGTTAGCTAACTGCCCGTAACAGGCGCAGTCCGAACCACACAGGCGACCGACGTCGGTCCCTGTCTGCCTGGAGGTGACCGACGTCGGCCGATATATGACCGACGTCAATTGCTTCCCTGTTGCTATCCTGTCGACGTCGACTGATCAGACCGACCCCAACTTCTCTGCAACTCAGCAACCTTCAGCAACCTCCTCTCCTGTTTGCATCAGTGAAGCTTTTAGCTCCACAATCCTAACATTGTATTCTTTATAAAGGGTGGAAAATAAGTGGGAGAGATTAGATATTTATTTTGTTTAAAACTCCATGATATCCTTTCTAAAATTTTATTATTTAATAGACAACCCTAATTCTCTAAATTGGTCATTCTTGGACATATTTATCTTTTGTTATTTTGTCAAGCTTCTTGAATGCACCATGAGAACCTGAAACTTGATGAATTTTAATTTTTTGAAAATATAAATAATTTAAATAGGATTTTAACATAATCATCATGGTGTCACATATCTTATAACAAATTTTTAGCTTTAAATTCTACTTACCACTTCCAAAAATGTTATTTTGTGCTCTCTAGACCTCAAGAAACCCTGATTTGGATTTGGGGGTCTAAAATGAGTTCCAAGCCTCAAAAAACACTCATAATATTTTCATTATATATATAAATATTTTAGACCTATAAATTTTTTATAATATTGAAAACTATTCACCAAACTCTCAAACAAAAATTCACAAAATGAGGCATGCTTGTTGCCCGTAGGGTGACCTAGAAATGTTTTTCAATGAGATGAGCATGTTTTGAATTGGTTTTCATTTAATAAAAAAATATTTATACCTTTATATAAATTATACACACTCTCAAATCATTTTTTCCATTGTAAGGATCTGAAATACTCATTTCCAACTCCATTTGTAAGAAAAATAGTGAAAATTCTTGATTTTCTTCATGAACATACCTGTGTTTTGCCATTTCATATCTCCTAAGTTATATTAAATAAATGGAAAAACTTTTAAAAATTAAAATAAATAAAAACATACTTCCATCTCAAATTTTAATATATTTCAATTAGTAAAACTAAAAATATGTGGACTTTTTGGTGTTTTCGTAGTTTACACAATTTCATTTTTGAATGCCTATAGGTCTGAGTTTTACCATTTTATTGAGTTTTATGAGGATTAAAAATTTAATTATTTTTTAATTATTACCTTTAATATCCCCTATAATCATTCCAACCATTGGATACACTCAAACAATCTCTTAAATCTCTCAAAAAATGCATTTTTTGACTTTCTCTCTTGCTTGCTTAAAACCCTGCATCCTATACCTTTGCATTTATCCATTATTTACCTTAAAAAAATTATTTATAAAGGTATATTAATGTCATTTAATCCAAATAATATATCACATAACTTTTATTTTTCAACAAATATCTAAAAAAATGCAAACATATCTCCTAAAACTAAGTTATCGGGGTTTAAGAAGGGTTTTAGAGCACCTTTCCTTCTTAATGATTATTCATAAAGTTAAGCACATGTAACATGAAAAATATGGATGGAATATTTAGTTAATATGGGTCCATAAATCCAAATAATACCATTCTAACCAAATATTCTTCTCTTTCATGAAATGAACATTTGAAAATTGTCTTCACTAACTCACAACTAGCTAGTTAGAGGAATAGAAGAAACCTCTATCAAAATTTGGACATATGAGTTATTCCTGTAAATTATTTTGGATTGATTAAGGTTTTATGATATTTTATATATATTTTTTAATCTTCACTCCATGAATTGAGTCTTATTTAAAACATGCACATAAGCAACTTTTACCAATGGTGGCAAAAGTTATCAATAAGTCTTTCATATGAGTATCCTCTACCTATCCAATAGGAAGTCACACTGAAGTTACTATTTATAGATATAAGAACATTTAGTATTAGTAAACCATATATTTTATTAGATCCACTAGTGTATGTTAGGTCTACTTATATAGTGTTTTCACATATGCATACTCTCCCACGGAGACCATTATTAGAGAGACCCTGATGTCAGAGATATGTTGTAGATACTAGAGGGCCTCCCTCTTCTCATTTTATTTTGAGATGATTATTATTGGGTTATTATAGTATTATAATAGGTAACCTATGATATCTATAATATTTTCTACTAGATGTGTCCCTAATACCCCTATAATTCATAAGACACCATAGTTAGTTTCGCAGATTCCTAGCACCACTTCACAGGTAGTTATAGCTATAGATCAATCAGTACATTAGGTTTTGTAAATTTAGTTACCTTTTCATATAGCATGCATGATCATTGTTACTTTATTTGACATAGGCCATATCAATAGTGAGTCTCCCATGAGACTAATGAGTTTCTATTGTTCCTCCTTTATTGTACATATTTTTCTTATTTCTCACTTCTTGTATATAGTTTCATTTTCATGTTGTTTGTACGTAGCTTATATCTAAAAAATAAAAAAACAATATAATATGTAAAACACACAAAAAAATTCAAATATTTACTTAGAAAATATGAATTATAGATTGTATGCATTTCTATGTTTACACTTCTTATATTTTCCAAACACTACATATGATAGTTATCTTAGTATAGTCAGTGTTATCATACATACATGCCTCACTTGTTCTTTTCAAATGTTCATAGACACTTACAGGACTCATGTCCACAACACCAATCTAGATTGACTAATATTTACCCACTAGGGGCATATCCACAAATACACGAGTTCTTCATTTGATACATTCACCCATTTGGGGGTATCGTATACATAGTTTTGATTACAAAGTTACAATTATCTAAACTCTACATCATAGATTTAGCACTAATTATTTATTGATATTGATCATCCTACACCTACTCATATTATTTTTGACTACTACTACTTTAGACTCAGTTTATGTACACCTTAGCTCTTATACAGATTTGTACCACATGTTCATACATAATTTCATGTATAGCTTTTATAGTTTAGACTTGATTATGTCTCTATGCTTCTTCTATTCGAAGGCATTTGAATATTCCATTGCTCTATGGCTCTACACCACTTCTTTTTATTATATGTATGCTTTAGACATTTGCCCATATCTTTGTGTGTGCCTTCATGATTATGTATGCAAACATTTGAACATGTCCTTTCATGTGGATATAATCCAACTTACTTGTTATTTGAATGTGTATACATTTGAACATGTCCTTATATGTCTTGCTTTCTCATATTTAGTGACATATGTCTATGTCCCTTGTATTGCAACCCCTTAGCCTACTTTGTGTGCCCCATGTGTGTTATATGTATGTTTTCTTGTATGCATCATGGCCATGACTCTTATCACTTTCTTGTTACACACTCCAATTTTAGATGCCATTAGGGATCTCATGCATCTCCCCTTGGGTGTCATGATGGACATCATGCCCCATATCCATAAGTAGCTACTCATTTATTACTCATATTTGATGTTCATATACATTGTTATACCTATCTTGATATCCATGTGGATGTTAGACCTAACATACATCACACATTACACACTTATACTCCAATTATATTACATTATAATGTTATTTATGCACATTATATTGGTTTATTACACATATATCATATATGTTCTAGATAACACACATTCTACAAAGCTTTTTCTTTTAAAGATAATTCCTTCATAGGTACAACAAATCCTCTCAAAAGAGGGGGGATTCAGAGGGATTTTTCATAAAGATTAGACTATATAAATGCACTTAGAGTATAATTTTTAGCATACAGACTCAAAACACAAAAATCAAATTCAAGAAAATAAAGGGGGAAATAGTGATACAGAGATCAGTTACAGTGGCACAAAAATCAAAATAGTTGGACATTAGTGTCCAAATTTGGAAACTAGCACCATAGGGTGTTACTATCCAATATATTATACTATTGTCTAGTAACCTCAGTTTTTAAAAAATTAAATTGGCTAGAAAAGTATAGGAGGTAGAGTCCAAGTTTGCATAGGTTCAGTTATAGATTACCAGTTTTAGCTCAACATAACTCAGATTCATACTAGTTTGATCAGATTAGGGGTAACATGTGTGACATGATCATTCCCATTTCAATATAGATACTTGGATGCAAATTATTACAATTTAGTCCATAATCCATATGCTCAAATATCAAATTTTGGGGCTTGTGGTGGCACATTGTTTCCATATGCTCACTTATACACTAGTTGATCAGATGGAATGACAAAATCCATGTCATTATCTATATTTTACATATAAGAACCATGTTATAGGTTACACATCAGATTTATGCCTTACTCTATCTTACTGGTTGGCATTCTTGAGTGGCCCAGAGCTACCTAATATTCTTGAGTGGCCATAGAGATGACACATCTCTAATTACATTACACAATTTCAATTTCATATGTTCTTATACACATGTGTATGAAATGATTGATTCATCGTATACTTGAGTTCTTGATCCACCTACATAAAATATTTGGACACACTATCAGTCCAATCCAAGATATTCATAGGTCATGATCCACCAATTCAGGGTGAGTAATGATGGATTCAAAACTAGATCAATTTATTGAGCCACCCACACATGGTGATTGAGAAATCCATTAGCTCAGTCCAAGTTATTCACTGATTGATCACTATCTACATGCACACACATAGGTTGTCACCAAGTTTATGCATTAGTTTGGGTACCCAATGAGGTGTATTCCTTCCTTTCCTCTCTCTTATTTCTTTACTTAGTTTTATCTCTTTACTCAATTTTATCTTTACTTTTAATATATCTTAAGTAAGGACTAATATATGCACATTTCATTTACAAGATATGTAATAGAGCATGCAATATGTCCTAATTTTGGCATTATTTTCCTTTTTCATCATTTTTCTACCTATGGATAGATTTTAAAATTAAAGACCACCTAGGGTTAGCCTAGACATCTTTTACGACCTGCACAAACAATAGAATAATAGCTATACATGAATTTCAGCCCTTTATCCATTAGATACAAATTACACAAACAAACTCAAAATAATTTATGCATAATCAAGTTTATCAATCCCTATTCTACCCTAATTTTATATATAACCATCTATAACAATCCTAAGCTTATATTACTCAGGTTTCTAGTTTAAAGCACATTCAAATCACTCAAGCCAACATTCATACTAGATTTACTTACACTTTCACAGATACTTAGGTGGGGAGAACTAAATTGATCTTGATCCCTATTTGAAGTATTGGTATATGGGAAAATTTCATCACAAAGAGGTGTTGAGGATGTCCAACCTACCCCACCAATAACACACTCTACTACTAGTGTCAACTGGATGCCCTAGCAACATGGAAAATTAGGGATTACATATAAAATTAGTTAAAACATGTCATCTATAGAGTTTTAGAACTCATGTGCATAGGATCAAGCTTAGCATGCCTAGACACAAGTGCACCCAGAAGCTCAGAATAGTTCTACATAGAGGACACTACTACCAAAATAGAGACACTAGTGTCACATGGTGCTACTGTCCAATTAGGGCACTATTTTTTAGGAAGGGTTTTGACACTTGGATCCTATTTGCGACACTTAGATCAGCCCCTGTATCAATTTTTAGCCTCTAGATCTCCCATTTTAGTCATTTTCTATCTAATTACTTGTTTACATTATTTATTGTTATTTTTAGAAAGGTCAAATTCATTCAATTCTATTACAAATCAATGGTTGTGTTTATTGCATATTTCTACCATGATTTACTATACTCAACCCCTTTAACAACATATGATTTACATTCACTAAGTCTTAAATAGTTAAAATAGAGTGTCTTGGGTTGAGATGACCCCAATCACCCTCATGATGATTGATCATGCATGTGTATCCAATACTCTGAGGAGACAAATCAAGCCCATGTAATTCTCCCACCTATAGTGCTTAGTGTGATTTTGTTAGATGTATGCATTTAGATATGGCTTGTATGTTTGATAAATCTTAGATTGACTTTGATATAATAAGCTCATGACTTCACTAATGGTTTCTTCAAGTGATTATAATTATATTTGGTAAGAATAGAGAAGATTTTATCAATGTGAAATAGTATAAGTGTGCCTCAGTAGTAAATTTACCAAATGATTTCCAAGTGCTAGAATAGGTGATGTACATTTGCCTTCATAGCAATCTAAAAGGGTGAGCCTCATGTTACCTATCTTAAAATTATGAACCAACCTATACAGAAGGGTATAATTTTAAAAAATACTCCTTCCAAAGGAAAAGATAGGATAGACCCATAAGGATAAGGTCGACTATTGGTTTCATCCTGTACGAGTTGATTATATCCTAGGAAGGTTGACATTTTATTTTAGAAATTTGAATGTCCAGACAAATGCTTAGAGAGGTTTTTAGATATTAATAAAATTTATGTAGATGTAAAATAATATCTTAAAACGGGGTAAGTCCATACAAGTACTTAGGATAGAGTGAGGGTGAAAAATAGGGCCATATTAAGTGCTCAAGTCAAATAAAGTAAAAGTGGGATAAAACTGATATTATTAAGTTTTCGTGACCAAATTATAGTATCTAAATTTTTCCACCTTTATTATAGAAATTAGATTGATAGAGTAAAATAAAATATGTACCTTAGTGTGTATAACACATTTTGACTTTTGGAGAGAGCTCCAATCATGCAAGGTGTTCTATAGTGAATCCTAGAATGATGTAAAACGTAGTTAATGTCCATATGTGAAATTTAAAATTGAAATGTAACTTCAATTTTAAAATATTTTAAATAAGAAGGAATGATTACATCTATATGTGTGAAATCAGTGTTACTCTTGTATATTTTCCTGAAGATGATGTTTGTTTGAAGTATTAGAGAATTGATACTTCCCATGAAGCACTTGGAGAGATTTGTTCTTTTTTTAACTAATTAGCAAATTGAGGTTGATCGAACCCCAAGTTGAAATGAACTTATATAAAAAATAGAGCCCATTGAGGGATGAAAAAATCTAAATTGTTTTTTGTCTTTGTAACCCTGAGATAGAAATGGGTTGGAAGCCAGAATGGATTCACATACAATAATGTTGGAGGGAATTGAATCTCCAAGTTATGTATTATGCACTTTAATTAAATCAACCATTATAAATAGAACATAGATTCAATTATCACTTTTTTCCTTATTTCCTTAATTCTTGATCAAAAGAGAATGGATGACATCCATGCTCCTACCATGGTTACGGATAAGTATTAGTGAAACTATGGTATGAATTTGTATCATGCCCCCTAAATTTGAAATAGTATAGTGTGCATGACTTTGTATCATGCCCCATGTGATAAATGTGAAATTTATGTAGATATAAATTTTGAAACTTTTGTTTGAAGCTTGTGTGCATATGCATCCAAAATTTATGAATTTATATTTTATTTTTATAATGTGAATGCATATGCATATCATATGCCCCCATAGTGTCTTCCAATGACTAAATTTTTAAACTGTTCTAATTTCTTTACAACTATATTTTGTTCTCAAATTTTATTTTTTCTCATAAAGGCTTATCTCATATATGAATATCCCACTAAAATGCCCCACTTTTGAGGTGAGGGATGTGTTCTGAAAGTCACTCATATCAAAATAAAATTTAATTGTATCATGTTTATTGATTTAATTATTTTGGGAATATTGGTCTCATATTCCTAATTTAGTTAAGGATCTGGAATAGTAAATTAGTAAATAATATTGCAATAATTTAACCATTGATTTGTATAATTTATTTTTATTTTAAACCTTTTTATAAATAGTAATAAATATAAATAAAATAAGACTTAGCTTAAAAGAAATTGAAATAGCTATTACAGGGTATAATATTAGTTGTATAGGACTGGGATAGTGTCATAATCAGGATCTAATTTTCATTTTGTGAAAGGATAGGACCGTCAAAATAGGACACCCTAGAGTTTGGTGTTGTTGTGCTCTTCTGCCACTATTATCTAAATTTATCATAGAGACCTAAGTTTTTTAGGTTTTTTTCATTGTCCCTGTGTGAGCCTACCTATGAAATCTTGATTTTTGAAAGTCTATAGAACGCCTTGTAGAGCTAATTTAATCTTCAAACTCTAGACTTCATTTTTCTTTGATAAAACTTGAGAAATAAAGGGGAAGGTTAGTGTGTGTAAGATGCATTGAACATGTATCCAAACCCTTTGTGTGGGCACCTTACCTACATACCAATACTCCAAAGAGGGATCAATCCATATGTATTTCTCCCACTTAATATGCTTTGTAAAATAGTGTAATGTAGATGTAAAAATGCTAAACTAGATGTGTTTGAGGTGGCTCGGGACTGGTGTGAGGATTTGAATATGATTGTAGCTATATTCGATGGTTGTATGAAGAGAATAGGTAAATTTACCTCAATAGTTTTTCTTTTATTCTTGCTTGATTTTTAATATTTTCCAAAACCCTTCTAAATTAATTTTGAATGGGATTTTATAGAGATCTATTGGTCATGGGTAGAATGTATTCACGCTAGGCTGACAAGATGAAGGATAGGAACTAGAAGGAAATAACTTTTGGAGCTCAAAATTTAATTGGATAGGAGAACCAAAATTGGATACCCTAGGGTCTAGTGTTATAGTCCAAGTTGGGTGCTCTTGTCCTACAAGTGTGGGACCTAGGGGGATAGGATTGGCATGAGAAATTTTGCCTAGCTAAGGTGTAATGACCATTTGGAAAGCTTGAGATGACTAAGAATAAGCAAAAAGGTGTCTAGAAGGGTCATGAGAGCATGCAAGAAAGACCTATGGGTTAGGTGTCATAATCCACACTCAAGCTACCAATTTTTACATTTTATATGACTACATTTACCCCCACTTTATTCTAGTGATGTATCAAAGTGAAATACTAGGATAAAGGAAAAGTATAAAGCATACATAAACTTACCTAAAAGGGTGAAGCTCATGAAGCTGTGTGATAATGGGTGTGCATAGAGAGAGCACATCATGAACTGTAAATTTACAAAATAAATTAAGAGTAGATCAATTCTTACTAGACACGCTATGTCTAAAGTAAAAACATATAAAAGTTGAGTAAGAGAGAGAGGAAAAGAAAGGAATAAATACGCCTCATCAGGTACATGAACCAATACAAAACTTATTATGATTCTAAGTGATGTTGAGTGATGTTGGTTATATGTTGAATGATACTATACCAAAATTAATATCATGAATGGAGCTGAGTTATCAATTCCTTAAGGGTGGCTCAAGAATACAAAGGCTAACCCTTTAGATCCATCATCACCCACTAAGTGAAGCTATGTGATCATGCATGTGTTAATTGATGTTTAGACTATGTGTCCAATCCATCTGAATAGGTGGCTCAAAAATACAAAGGCTAGCTAGTCCTTTGGCTCCATCATTACCCCATGAAGTGAAGCTATGAAATGATACTGGTAAGAATGTAAGTTATATGAGATGGCTCATAAATCCCATGAATGTTTTATAATCTAACAATGTGGCATGGATATCCAAATGTGTGCTAGAAACTAAGACACTCTTGGCCACTTAGAAAAGGTGGAGATTAGGCTTGTATGAAAGCCACTCTAAAACTAGGCAATAGGATTATGTGAAAGCCACTCAATAATGATACCAACCACCTACATATGGAATAAGGTATGCAACTACTAAAAATGCATGGGTAATGCCATAAACTGTAAAGAAGATAAATCAAATGTGCCATGCACTTTTCCCCTAATCACTAGTGTTTGTAACATGGATTTTGATCTAAAAGTCACACCAACTATCTAATCTAAAACTAGAAGTGAGAGCCATCATTTCATGCATGATGCCCCCTATATCTAGATTTTTTGATAAAAATCATACTAAAACTGTTGATTCTAAATAGAACTATTATTGACAAAATTGTAATTTTACTTAATTTTTTGTCTATTTTTATAAAATTTAGTTTTTTTCCTATTTGGATAGGAGCACCAAAATAGGATACCATATTTTTTGATGTTATATTTCAAACCTGGCACTCTTATCCTATGTTGATTCTGAAGACTGTTATGTAATTATCACTATATGTTTGGTCTGTTCTACTTGGTTTAAACTCTAGTTATTATTCTAGGTGTTTTGAAAGCTAATTTTTGACTGAATAGAGGATCTGATCTCTGTGACAAAAACCCTTGTTTATTTTCCCATCTTCAAAGGGAAGGAATGAAAACCCTACAATTATTTCCCTTAGAAGAAAGAGCACTACAAGTGTGTTATGCTACAAAAATAAATGATATAGCAATGACAATTGACAAGATATCTCAAGATGTAAATGGTTTGTAATGGATATTATTAGATCAATAAGGGTATGCCTAGATATATGTAACAATGTAATAACATGTGTAATATAGTGAACTAGAACTAGAATTCTTGTTAGTTTTTAGTTGTTAGTTGTTAGTTGTTAGTTGTCAAGGAGGGATGGAGCATGATGTCCATCATGGCATCTAAGAAATCAAAAGAATGCATGATGTGGATCATGGCATTATAAATAATTAATAAGCACACAAGACAAGAAGTAAGAAGCATAAAAAAGTGGCCAAAGGGCCAAGAAAATAAGGGGCATGGGCACATGTCACTCAAACTAGAAAGCAAGCATATAAGGAATGATCAAATTCCACATACACATACAAATGAAATAAGTAAGGTTGGCACAAGCGCCATAGACACATAGAAGATTACAAGCAAAGGACATTGTAAAATGTCCCAAGGCACACACAAGACATAGAACAAGAATTGAGAAATGAAATCATATCTAGCTCTACAAAACAAGGAAGAGAAGCATGCCAATACTAGAAATACAATCGCATCTAACTAATCAAAGCAAGAAGTGAAAGTATGCAAGACATGTAGTACAAGACTACATATATGCTAAGAAATACATAAGTGTTATATATTAATGAATGTTGATAGAGTAATCTATGTAAGCTAGTAAGTAATGGACATCAACATGATAAATAGAGTGTGTGGTGCAGGAATGACATAACCTAAATGATGTAATCATGTAGAAGATGCCCCTAATGGGTAGATATATCGATGTGTGTCTCGAATGTAGAAATAAGATTCCCCTTCAATGGATAGAGTGAAGCAATCAAGGATCTAAGTGTCACTGCACACACTCAAAAAAAGATCAAGTGAAGTATGGTAATGTAGAAAATTGACAAATAATAGCATAAAATAGCAAAATGTAAGTATATTATGGTAGAAGAAATTTAAAGCATAAATAATTCATATAGTTGAAATGTTTTTGGTGTTTTTGATGTATTTGAATGTTTTTGTATTTTGAAATATTTGAATGTTTTTTATATTTTTAAATTAATCTATGTACATTCAATCATAAATAGACTATATATAATAGATACAGAGAAGAAATAATACTAACTAATGAGTCTCATGGGAGACTCCCTACCATGGTGTCCTATATTGAGGAGAGGGACCATTCATGATCGTGAAGCATGATGGAGAGGCTGAGACTATAACTCTGAAAGTTGTGTATGTTGTAAATGCTCTAAAATCTCTAATGTAAAAATTAAATCTAGGATCCCCCTGTAACTCTAAGAAGTGGAAGCAACTTTGGGGTTCTTAAGGACCCATTTGGTGGTAGGAGAATCTCTCTAAACATTTGCTCTATGTATAGAGGTATTAGACCTCAATGATACTACCTTGGGTGTGAACACTATAACTAGAAACTATCTAGCGTTTTGAAATTATGGCTTCTCTAAAAGAGACCTCCATGGAAGTGTATGAACTCTTTGTGCTGGTGAGGAAGGCCTCAACTATGTTTGAATCTAAACTGGAGGAAGAAATATAAGTAGTGGATAAACTAAAATTGGTGACTGTAAACTAGAATATGGCTCTAAAGTGGGGAGTGGTAACTCATATGGAACTCCATAAACTATAACAACCTAATTAGTGTGAATGAATTTCATACATCTATGAACTGTAGAAGGTACTACTTAAAGTTTCTGAATCTAGGGATGACCAAGCAACATATTGAAGACTCCTACACTGGGAACCATATTAAATTATGTGGCCAAATATGTTAGACCAACTTGTAAAGAAAGTATAATCTCACCTAATGAACTCTGTATGTGCCCAATAAATCTGATGATAACTATGTATTTCAAGGTAATATCTTGCTTTGAATATCTCAAATGCTGCAATAATGTCATAGTGCACATGTTCACACTGGATCCATTATTTATGAAAACACTATGAATAAGATGATTATGAATATAAGCTCTGATAAAGAGTGCATGATAATCCAAATCATCCTCAACTATATCCTTCTCAAAAACTATCTCTTTCTCTCAAAAGGAGATCGAAGGTCTAGCTAGAACTCTGGAATTGTACACATCAATCATGTTACTCAAAGGATGTGACTCAATTGAAGGTGCCCTACATGTATCTGGTGGTAGATGTTTATGATATGCATGGAGAACACCTAATGTGTCCCCTATCTCCTATTTAGAATGTTGTGAAAAAGAATTTGAGAAAAAATTTAGAGCCTTGTCTTGTGTTTTCTTTACATGTGGAGGCTCAACTAGATTGTCATCTATCAATTCTTATATCTTGTGTTTCAAACTGATGTATCTATTTTTTGTATGGATTGGTACCCTATGAAAGTCACAAAATGCATCTTGGTCATATTCCCATGGAAGAGGCTTTGCTGGATCAACTTCTTGAATAGGAGGGAGAGATATGATATTACATTCCAAAAGTTGTAAAACTTTGGCTAAAGAAAATGGTAGATTAGTAAAGGTTCACCAAGGAGGTGCTGATAAAACCTCTTGCTGAGGGGGCTCTGAAGCCACATTGATTATAAGTTGATTTTGACTTTTGCTATCATTGACCTTTACTTTGTATGAGAATTTATTGTTACTCTTGTTTGTGGTTTCAAATATACTTGTGTATTTGAGTTTACCCATTGAAATTAATTTGACTTCCCTTTCCTTTAGTGTATTACATAACTCAGTGGAGGAAGAGAACCTTTTGAACATTGTTGACTCATGCAAAGATGGTAGAAGAATTTGTTTGAAGAGATTTTTTAACTCTTGATTGGCCATGGGGCTAGTCATCTTAGCCAAGATAGTCTTATATCGAAGAGCATATCTGTGAGATGTTTATTTGATCTTTGTTTTTATTGTGCAACTTAGGCATAGGAAACCTTATCATCAATGTTAATGTTAAAATGAGCTAAGAACATGTGAGATAAAGGATTGAATGCATTGATTGATTGATTTGGTAGACTATAGAAGAATTGTAAAGCATAATCCTTTAGACTCCATAGAAATAGCTTAGTTAGTAGCCAATAATTTGGTACATAGTCTAGGTATGTTGTGTGAAAATATCTCAAATGTGTCTCTGTATCACCCTTGCCATCATATAGAGTGACCTTGGTTTAAACAACACCTGGTGGCAAGGGTTTCAGAGCAATATGACATGCCAGTGGTGTATGTAAGAATCTAAAGCTTGCATTGGTCTGGAAGCACCTTGCTCAAGATGTATTACCTTGGATTGAAGATATTTTATCTCTTGTACAAGAGCAACCACATCAGAAAACAAAGATGTACTAGTTGTAGCTGGTGGTGGCATAGAGGAAGGTTGGGCTTCTATAAGGGATTGTTGAGACATAGTTACCCCCGTAGTGTCATTTATAACTATTTGCTCTATGTTTTGAGAGGATTGACCATTTTTCTTTTTGTTTTTGTTCTTATAGTATTTTAAGAATATCATCTTGCATGTCAAGGTATTTAGTTAAGAGTTCCTAAAGTTCCCTTTTATCAGTTTCATCAAAATCAGTGTATTGAGCCATTATTAAAGTAGGAAAACAAATTGAAAATTGACTGGATTTTTTATAATAATTTGTAATAATCAAAGTGATATGGAAGAAAATTATAGAATATAAGAAATGTGAAGTCCTAAAAATAGCAAACTAGGAAATGCATAAAAAGAATACAAAGCTCACAAACATGTAAGGCGATACCTCAAAAGTAATGGGACCTAGTATATGCAACTCGGGTTTTGAAAAAAAATGATTTTTTTAAATTATTATAGAATTTTAAAAATTAATGTGAATTTATAATTTAAATATGTATGTAAAAACTCAAAAAAATATTAGAAAAAAATTTGATTTAAAGGAACCCAATATATGCAACTAGGGTTTGGAAGAAAATGATTTTTTTTTTAAATTACTATGAAATTTAAAAAATTAATGTGAATTTTTTATTTAAATGTGTAGGTAAAAAATTAGAAAAAAACTAGAAAAAAAATTGATTTAAATGGATCTAGTAAATTCAACTAGGGTTTCAAAGAAAATAGTTTTTGTTTTTAAATTACTATGGAATTTTAAAAATTAATGTGAATTTTTTATTTAAATATACAGGTGAAAAATTAGAAAAATCAAGAAGGAATTTTCCCTGGGGTTTCTAGATTTTTTATGCACAAATGAAGTAAGTCGAGTTCACCAAATGATTTAACTGTTTTGGGAATATTGGTGTATTATTCTTAAATTAGTCAAGGATCTAATATAGTAAATCAATAAATAATATTGCAATAATTGAACCATTGATTTGTATAATTTATTTTTATTTTTAACCTTTCTATAAATAGCAATAAATATGGAAAAAACAAGACTTAACTCAAAATGAATTGAAATGGTTGTTGCAAGGTCTTATATTGGTTGTGCAAGACTGGGACAGTGTCATAAATCAAGATCTAGATTTTATTTTGTGAAAGGATAGGACCATCAAAATAGGACACCCTAGAGTCGAGTGTAGTTTTCCTCTTTTACCACTATTGTTAAATTGCTCGTAGAGACCTAAGTTTTTTGGGTTTTACTCATTGTCCCTATATGAGCCTACTTGTTAAATCTTGACAGCTAAAAGTCTATGAAACTCCTTATAGAGCTTACATAATGTTCAAACTCTAGACTTCATTATGCTTTGATAAAACTTAATAAAGAAGGGAGGAGGATAGTGTGTGTAAGGTGCATTGAACATGTATCCACACCCCTTGTGTAGGCATGTTGCCTACATACCAATACTCTAAAGAGGGATCAAGCTATATGCAGTTCTCTCACTTAATGTGCTTTGTGTAATAGTGTAATGTAGATGCAAAAATGCTAAAACAAGGTGTGCTTGAGTTGGCTAGGGACTGATGTGAGGATTTTTATATGCTTATAATTATATTGGATGGTTGTATGTAGAGAATATGGAAATTTACCTCAGTGGTTTTGCTTATATTCTTGCTTACTTTGTAATATTTTTCAACCCCCTTCTAAATGAACTTTGAATGGGATTTTATAGAGATCTATTGGTCATGGCTTGAATGTATTCATGTTAGGCCAACAAGATGAAGGATAGGAACCCAAAGGAAATAACCATTGGAGCTCAAAATGCAATTAGATAAGAGCACCAAAATAGGACACCCTAGGGTTTGGCATTATAGTCCAAGTTGGGTGCTCTTGTCCTACAAGTGCAAGACCTAGGGGGATAGGATTGGCCTAGGAAATTTTGTCTGGCTAAGGTGGAATGACTATTTGGAAAGCTCAGAATGATTGGGAATAAGCAAAAAGGTGTCTAGAAGGGTCATGAGAGAATGCAAGAAAGACCTATGGGTTGGGTGTCATAATCCATAATCAAGCTACCAATTTTGACATTTTATATGACTACATTTATCAATATTTAATTATTGAATATCATAGCATATGTGAAAATGTATGTTATCATAGTAAGATATATACCATCTAAAGCATGTATATAACATATTAGGCAAGGCCTACATTATTGCATCTAGATAAATGTATCGATGAAACTCATAAGATATTTGTAATAGAAGAAGTGTACACAATAGTTAATGTATAATATGGATCATAACACTCATCAAACTCAACAAGAGCAATAAACACGTAAACAAAATAATTGTAATGTCAAAAATTAATTCCAAGAGTTATATACAAAGGACATGTTCAAATGTCACATAATAAAATATTGCACACGCAAGGCCAATGGCCACACATAAAGGACATTAATAGTGTTTTAAATATAGGAGATGTTAAAATTTCATAAAACTTAAGGCCAAGGTCCATAATTAAATGGACATATTCAAATGTCGCACTAAACATAAAAATATCTTATAGAGAGGATTAAGCAATTTGCACACAAGGGTCAAAGGGCCATTCAAAATAAACAAGTAAATTCTAATCTACTTTGTACATGTAATAACATTAATGGAGCATAGAACTATAAATATATTCTACACCATGCATATTTAATGTCATCATGTCCTATCAAATAACTTATCCATATACACAATGTAAGATAAGTTGTTAGCAAGACATTTGTAAAGAATACGTAGCTCAACACAGTATATGTGTTATAGAATTATCACACCTATAAATATTATAACATTTGGCTAAGATGCCCCAACATGTCATGGTCATTGGGTAGAGGCAATTCCAACATCTAAGTCCATGTAACATTTATATGTCCTGTATAACACTCATAAATACTAGTGAAATGCATATGTGATAAAAAAAAAACTATGGTATCTATCAATCATGAGATAAATTACATATGAAAATGATTTGAAATAGATGTCTAATCATGCTCAAGTTAATGATTCTATATTTTTAGAATATTTTGAATGCTTTTATATTTTTGAGTTATTTGATTCTTTGAATTTTAAAACAAGCACAAAAGAGAGTAGTAGATAAAACCATGGGTTCAAAACTAAAATAAATGGAAGGGATATGAATAATCCATAACACATGTCAATGTAAAATATGTACTAAATATGAGATGACATGACTATGTTTAAACAAGATGTCCCCAGTGTAAATGTGAATGTGGGAGATAGAATAGAAATGTAGAGGAATGATTTTACATCCTTGTTTCATCAAATTTACACTTGTCAATATATGTATCATGCATGTAAGATCAGTATAACACATAAAGGAAATATTTTGCATGAATAATAGTATTGTGTAAACTAAAATTAAGTATTATATCTAAAAATTGGATGTATTAAGGCACAATGTTGTAGTTCAGTATCATCTAGCTAAGGATAATAATGACAATCAATTTTGAATATTTTTATCGATACTATCTATAATAGAAAAATGTAATATGTTATGTTCATACTATGAAAACAAAAACTTAAATGGCATATGTTGGTAACAAAGGTTAGTATTTTAGATTTTTTAGATATATAAAGTGACAGAAAAGATCCAAGAGACAAAAAAAAGTCACAATAAATCAAGGGATAGAATACTGATTGAATAAATCACATGTGTAAGAAGTGGAAGAATAAAATGATAAAGTAAAAAATAAACTATATACAATAAATTTTAGTTTTTTATTTATTTGAATGTTTTTTACTTTTTTAGACTACTTGATATTGAAAAAGTGGTAATCAATTATCCCATCAAAATGAGAGTCATAATAAGGATTTGTAACGAGCAATTAAAGGAGCACCTTTCATGGATGAAATATGCTAGATGTGGATGAATCAAATTTTTAAAAAGCATCAAGTGTTGTAATTAAACAATCTATATCACTAATGTAATCCCATGTGGGAGGAATAACTTTAGGATTCTTAAGATGACTTGAAATCTAACAAGTAGTAGAAGGTTGTTCTAAATATTGTGTTTTTTATGGAATTGGTCTACAAATTGACAATTTATAATATGTTGCACATGATGGTGATTTTTGTGAACTTGACATTTTTCAACTATAATACTTATTTTTATATTTATTACTTTTGAGACTTTTGCACTTTTTTCTGAATTAGTTTCATAGAAAGCTTTTGCATAGGTGCCACAATTGTAAACATGTTTTTCTCTTGAATATATGTATCAATAAACTATAGTGGTGGATGGGGAGGAGGAGGTACCATATATTGTATAGGGTGGTTATATATGATTCCTAAAACTATGACCATTTGCTTTTAATGAATATACTTTAGGCATTTATGTGCCATGAATGGTACAACATAGAGCTTCTGTAACCAAAGGCATCTTAATATCATATCAAAGACCCCATTATGTGTTAAAACTAAAAAAAGGTGGATAATATAGCAAGACCCACTTAAAGAGGCAACATAATGTGTCCCAAAGTAATATGTTGTTTTCCATTAAATGTCTTAAACTCTAAGATGTTTCTTTTATGTCATGTTGTGTCTAACTTTATGAATGGAGTAATGTCATTTTGCATGCATTCTCACTTGACACATTATCAAATAGTATACTATGAATGGTTTTTTTATCAATATATATTCGTATAAATAAATCATGTAAATCATAATCATCATACACTATCTCATTATCATCAAATATGATCACAAGATGTGGTTGAGAATTTTGAGTAATTGTACCAATGATTCTATATAATATATGATCATATGACTTCAGAGGTGGGTATGCATTATAAGTATGATGCACTACTGAATTATCCATGTTTATCTCATGGTTTGAGAATGGCTCACTAAAAAATATTCAACTTAGAATTTTCATTATGTTGAGGCTTAATTTCCTCTGTAGGAGTGTCTGGCTCAATGACATTATTATCAATAAGATCTTTAATAAGATGTTTGAACTTGATATATTGATTAGTATAATTCTCATTGCATCTATGGTAATCACAGTATGTATTTATAGCAAATTATTTACTTTGAGGTCTAATTGTGTCAACCTTGTTCAAAAGTTGAGATATAAAATTGACTATGATCCTTGCATCATCTTTATTATCTGTTGGTTTATATTTGTAAGATGGTTTGCTTTGAAACTTTTTTGTGGAATTTGAAGTAAATGCAAGTGCATATTTGAGCTTGTTCAATGATAAATTTTGACTTCTATTTCTATTATTGTATGAAAAAGTTCCTAAAATGATTTGAATTTATTGAAAATGATTGACTCATGAAAAGGTGCTAGTAAACTTTATTTAAATATATCTTGTAATTCATTATTTGCTAAGGTGTTAGTCATTTTGGCAAGAGTGGTCTTGTAATAAAGTACATAGTTATTGATAGGCTCATGAATTTCTTACTTAGGTTTAGCAATTTATACATAAGATATTCTTTTGTCAATGTTGATAGCAAAATTTTGAGAAACTGATTTGGTAATGTATTGAATGCTTTGACTAATTGGACAGGGAAATCATAAATCAAATACATGTAATCCTTTAGGCTTATTGGAAATAATTTAGTTAGCAATTTGTCATTGAAAGTATAATCTAGACATGACACATGAAAAGATAGGATATGTTGTTATGGATCTCCTTTACCTTCATATAGTGTAAGTTTAGGAGTTATAAATCCTTTACGTTAAGAATATAATATAATCTCAGGTGCTAGCAGATTATGAATCCATTGATTGATTATCTTTTAGTATACCTTGTTCTAAATACAACACTTTAGCATGCAAAAGTGAAATAGTTTACATGAGGGATTGTGTATTAAGATCTATAGGTGATGTAGTATGCATAGATATCAAGGGTTATATGTGAGTCATTTAGTTACACATAGTCATAGATATTTGGAAGCCTTGTGTTACCCACAAACCCAAAGGTGTAGATGTAATAACAATATCAATAGTAAAAGTAACAATATGTGTGGTAGGATTTACAATGTGAAATAATGGTTCTTGTTTCACATTGAAAGTATAAATTCTAACTTATTGTGAAATTTTATAAGTTAATAGTACTTTGATAATTTTTGGTATATCTTGTGGCATTTGATGAAGTCTTGCTTAGAATGTGGATAAACGTTGGACTTATTCATGATCTACTCAATTGAGTTCATCATGATTGATTTTATTTGAGCCTTAATGATTACCTTATTCATTATGATCATATTCATTAGCATGTTCATTTTTATTATCCTCCTGAATATATTCATGAGTAATTTGTTCATCAAAAGAAAAGGAACCAATATTTTCGTTAGAGGAGTCCATTTTAATAATGTTCAAAGGGTTTTGAGTATCTCAATATGCATCCCACTTAACCTTGCACTATGCCTTAGATTAATAAGGTATGTAGGTTTTTTAGATGATATATAAGAATAATATGGAATAGATACTATAAGTAATAAAAGAAAATGGAAAGGTAGAAAAAACTATGTATGGAGACTACTAAATTCCCCTAAAATCCAAGGTCAAAATAAAGTGATTTCAATGTTAGATATAAAATAAAATTTCAAAACAAAGTGTTTTAAGTGTCAGATATTGAATCCAATGTCAAAAAATATATTTTTGTGTCAAATATCAGCTCTAAATTTTGAATAAAGTTATTTTTGTATCAGATGCTCAAGAATTTATCTAAACCTTGGGACAATGTTTTTAGTAATGTTCAAATACAAATTGCGGTTCACCAATATGTTTTATTAGAATTTATAATTAATTGATGTATTAAATCTAATTAAGATAAAATGAATTGAAATGTAGAAAAATATATATGTAACTTGTAACAAGTAGAATGAAAGTAAAAGCACCAAAATTATCAAAGCTTGAATTAATGAAAACATCTATGGAAAACACAAAAAGGGAAAATAAGTGTAAGTTGATTTTTTTAAGGTGACTATGTGGGGCTAAAATATGATAAAATGACTAACACAAATCTTATTATGCCTATGCAACTAAAATGAATATTGTCAGTGTTTTGGGTCAAGATTGATTAGAATGGGATGGGATTGACTAACACTACTATCCATTATGATCAATCTTAACCTCTATGTAAAAATAATAAAATAAGGGAAAAATCACATACTCCTAATTTAAATACATCTACGTGTAAAAATCATAACTCTAACTATGCATGGATAACTTGCAAATGACTTATTCAAAGTTGAAACTCTAATGGGGATTATAATAGTTGAAAAGATGCAAAAATAAATGGGAGAGTTTAGTGAGTTGAGACAACCCCAATCACCCCCATGATGATTTATTATTACCTACATATCCAATACTCCAAGGAGGGAAATCAAGCTCACATAGTTTTCTCACTTAGAGAGCTTAGTGTGATTGTGCTCCTTTTGCTACATGTATACATCTAGACATAGCTTGAATACTTGATAATTATTTGATTGAATTAGATATATTAAGCTCGTGACTTGGATAAAGGCTACTTCAAGTGATTAGAATTATATTTGGAAATAATAGGGAAGTTTTGTTCAATGTGCAATAGTGTAAGTGTGCCTCAATAGTGAATTTGTCAAATGATTTCCATGTGCTAGAATAAGTGACTTGCATGTGCCTTTATAGCAATCAAAATTGGTGAAACCTCATTCTACCTATCTTAAAAGCAGATACCAACTTATAATGGAGGGTTTAATTTAGAAAAAGATTCATTGATAGGGGAAAAGATAAGATCAACCCATAAGGATAGTATCAATTATTAGTCCCATCATGTACAAGTTGATTATATCCTAGGAAGGGTGACGCTTGATTTTAGAAATTTTAATGTTCATATATATACTTAGAGCTTTTTTTAGTGATTAAGAACATTTTTATATGTTTAAAAAAATAACTTAGAAGGGTATAGATCCATGTAAGTACCTACGATAGATTAAGGTTTAAAAATAGGGCCAAATTAAGTGCTCAATTTAACTAAGGTAAAAGTGGGCCAAAAGGTACATTATCAAGTATTTATGACCAAATTTGAGTACCTATAGAAAGAAAGACATTGAGTCTACATGGAGTTGTGGATTTTGAGTGGGTTAGAGATCTTGACTATTGTAGATTTACCAGTGCATGTGTTTAACTTGTTTGAAGGATCCATAAGTTGGATGAGAAAATGGTAAGCAAGTGTTTCTATATCCACCATAGAGGCTAAGGACATGGATGCTACATAGGCAAGAAAGGAAGTAATTTGGATTAAGAGGTTATGTTCCATTGTTGTGTTAGTTCAAAAGGCTATAAGGATAGGTTGTGACAATCAAAGTGTAATTTTTCTTGTAAATAATCATGAGTATCACTCTAGAACAAAACACATTAATGTCCAATATCATTTTGTTTAAAAAATAGAGGATGAGAAAATATTAATAGAGAAGCTCGACATGGATAAGAATGTTGTTGATTTACTTACAAAGGTTGTGTGTACTAAGAAACTTTCTTGGTGCATAAGACCGATGGGTATGGTTTCCCTTAGCTACTAAAATTGTGAAGTTATGAACCCTTATGCAAAGTTTTTAACAAGTAGGAGAATGTTGAATATTTTTTGGATAATTTTCATGTATTACACCCCTTAGGTATTATATATCTAAGCACAACAATTATGGTCCTATAGGTATTTTTACCTATAGTAAAAATATGGGAAATGTTATGATCCATATTTTTATGGGGATCCATTATAGGTTTTATTTTTGGCCCATGGTTTTATTACCCATCGTATTATAAGACTACTTAGGTGATTACCTATTGATGTGCCTATATATAATTACATGTAAAATAGGGGTAGAGTATAACTATTAAGCATATTATTGTATAGTAAGATAGTTAAGCTAATACAATAGTAAATAGAGGATATTGTGTTGAGTTTTTTATGTAAGGGTTTCCCATGTGAAATCTTATGTATTGTATAATATTGTCTATGTAAAATTTCTCCTATTCAAATTTTAGCATAAAGACTATTAATATTTATTCTCTTGTATTGGTTCATCAGTCATTTTTTCTTCTTTTATAAGACCTATTTTTTTTAATGTAATTCAAGGTACATACTTCAATTATTATTTGTATAATTTGATGCATGAATGCAATCACCCGCATATGCACATCAAAGTATGGGTAGTATGTAGACATCTAAGAAAAAATTAAAGACACTTTTCCACAATGTATTTTCCCCATTTTCTCATACTTGGTACACTTTTATCTCACTTGTTCCATTTGGTTCTATTTAGATATATTTAAGACATTTCCTACCCCACACTAGCCTCTCTCCAACTTTTGAGGCTTTTATCTTAGAGCAAATTTGGTGACCTGTTGAATTCATCATGTGTGTTTTTGTGGGTCCTTCCCACCTTGGCCTAATTTCTTACATAATGAATTTATCTTATCACACTTTTCCATGTTCATCCTTAGTGCATGTCATATTATAAAAATCTCGATATATAAAAACTCTTCCATAGTCATTTTTCAAGTATTAACAAGGTGTTAAATTTGTATAAAGGAGTTCTTAATACCTCAAGTTTGAGCCAACATTGCCATATTTATTGCAATACTTTGAAATAAAATTTACTACCTTTATACCTCAACATTATCCAAGTCTCTTTACATCACCCACTTGTACCAAAATATGGTTTAGGTGAATATTTATGGAGTTGCATGCACATCTAGGGAAGAGGAGGCAAATTCTTTATTCAAGATTCCACTTGCATGAAACAGAGAACTATATTCGATATGATTCCAACATGTGGGATGTGTAATTAAAACTCTCTTAAGTTTGCTTGATGTTTTATCTAATTTTAAATTAATGATCTGAAAAATAAAAACTATAAATTAATTAGATTGCATAAGATATAATAGTCCACATATAAATCTGATTGTACCTAGCAAGCTATTACTATTTATTACAATTAACTATCTATGGAAATAACCTATAAGATAAGTTATGTAGTTTATTTAGATTATTTTTTGGTTTATGGTAGGCTACAGTCATCAACAAAGGTATAGAAAGGGTTTATGATCACCTAGACCTTAAAAGATGGTGCTTAAAAAAGATGAGTCTAGTGATTTTTAGATGCCTATAGTAGGGTGTAACTATCTAATGAGGACCAAAACCATAGGGTGTAAATATGTAGAGATGATTACAAACAAATTTAATCAAGCATTAGTCCATAAATAATGAAACATGCATAAAGAACTAACTAACCAAGCATATTTGTTCCTATGGGAATTACAAAGGATAGCAAGAAACAAATGAAAGAAAGAAACATCATATTACCTTCCCAAATGGATTCACCATAACCATGTGGCTCAAAATCATGTTCTCCCTTGATCAAGCATCCTTGTCTTTATCAAAAATGGTGGTAAGCTCCTCTAATGCCTCAAGAACACTCCATAAAACCTATGCTCATGATTCCAAATCACTAAACTAGCCTATCAATGAAGCTTGAAAACAAAATCAATGACCAAATGTAAAGCCTTGTGAAAACAATTTGACATTATAAATTTGTAATATTCAAGCTTAAAATTCATGTTCATGGCCTCTCTATTTATAGATTTTTGACATTAATCAGGATCAACCATGACCATCCATCTTAATATTGAGATGTGTGTCCATGGATAATCCTAATATTTAGAACTAAATACATAAATATCCTCAAGATAAATAAGAATTAAAGAGGCATGGGAGGAATTAACTAGGCATGGGTGACCCATAATCCTGATATTTTATGCACTTATGGCTTGATGGATGCCACCCCATAGATGATGTCACTAGGTCATGTAGATATTCAAAATCAATTTCTAATAATGAGATATTCAAAAATATATATGGAATTATTACTTAAGCTCTTAAATTGGATTAATTATCTTAAGTTTAATCAAGTTTAGTGCAATTCTTTGGAAATTGGTGCACAATTAATAAAAATGGTCAAAAAATCATATTATTGGGTTATGATTTGACTGGAGAGGAACTGGAAGGTAATTTTAGATGTGTTGGAGTTGTATTCCCATTTATGATGTTTCCAAAACCAAATAACAAAGTTATGTGACATGTACCAATGAATTAGAAGAAAAGAGTGATCCAGAGCACTAAATGGCAAAATTGTCATTTTAATTAGAAATGATCTAATTAAATTTAGTTGGCCTATAAAATGCATTTCCCTAATTAGGGATACTTTGACCTAAACTATCACTTTTAAGTGACAAGTTTGAACCATTTAGGGTGTTTTATGGATTTTGACCTAAAATGTGCATTTGAGTGCAATTTGAGTAGCATTGACAATTTCAACACAAATGGTGTTAGGAATTGGATGTCTACAATGAGGAACAAAACCATCTTGGAAATATACATAGGTTTTAAAAATTTAGTCACTACACATGTGTTTGTAAGTAACTCTTGTGCATTTATATACCTGATATATTGCACATATAACTTTGTTTTCCTTATCCTTGCTTCAAAACCTTAGCTCCACTTTTAACTCTAAGTTTTTTTATAAAAATATTTTAGTGGAATGGGATGAGTTGACCTAAATTATTCCTTATTAAGTAGATAATCATTGATTACATTTTGATACTCTAAATACGGCTCAAACTATAGGGAATTCTCCCACCTAGCTAAGTGTGTGCAATCAATGTACTACTAGCATGTAGTGCAATCATGAGTATGGATTTTGACACTAGAAAACCTATGAATTTGACCTTAAATTGGTATTAAAACTTGTATTAGGGCCTATTCCTTTGAGAGGTTTCATATTTATAATCTTTGAGTTGTTCCTCTTGATGTGCAGATGTATTCCTCAGCATATTAACAATTTTGAAAGTGAGTTCTAGATATGAATAGGCATAAACTTTGTGTATAAATGTATAAATCTTTAAGTAATTTCCCTCTACACTAAAATGCAAAATGTATGATTCAAACCGTATGAAGGATTTAAATTTTGTACAATAGTCATTAAATGGTGCATAGACTGATCTGATCCATGTGTATGGATCCAACAGGATGGAGTTATCTGAGGAGGATTAGAGTTGCTTAGAAATAACAAATAGTGATATGAAGTCAAGAGACAATATTAATATGATAATAAGTTATTTAGGGAGAGACTAGGGAGACCCTATGTAGTAGAAATGACAATTTGGGAAGGTAAGGCCCATGTATAAGAGAATGGTTAAGAGAGAGAGTGAGCAATAATCAGTTATGTGTGCACATGTCATGTATATAAAGGTTTTGTAAAAAATGACATTTTTAAGTGTATAATACCAATTAAGAGTGTATAAATTTACCCTCATTTTATTATAATAATGGAATTACTAGATTAAAATGATCAAAATTGATCCTTGAGTGTAACTACAATGGGTGTATTTAGGTGGGTGTTGAGTGTTGCACCTTGCTCCATGAAAAACCCATAATGAAACATATATAAATAAGTTATCACTTATGATATAAAATCTTAGGTAAAAACATTAAATTTATTTGAAATTAAAATAACAAGGAATAAACACACATGTATGCATATGAACTAAGTTATCTTTTGGAGATAGTGGAGATTGGGGGGAATTATACCCTTTGGAGATGTAAGTGTTAAAACCATGGGTTGAGTTGAATATGCCGAAACCCTCATTGGAGAAGGATAAGTTCCTACAAGTTAAGTCACGTAAAATCTTAACCACACAACTCATTATATCTTTAGAGAATGGGACCAAACATGGGTTTTAATTAAATTTTAGTATTTCAAAATTCATGAATTTAAGTCTAAGTAAGTTTTTTGAATCGTCTATTGTAGAAGGATTATACGATTCAATCTGAGTATCTAAGTATAATAGAGTAATTTTTATCATATAATATGTCACATAAGCCTGTCATATGCCACAAATATAATAATTCATGTAATTTGAACCATATAACCTATGCCAAAGTATCATAATATCTATGAAACTGTTTGCATATGCCCCCAATCTGATAATCTATGTAAACTAAGTCTTGTAATATTTTTTATAAGCTCTTAGAATTTGGGAAATTTCACTAATAATCCTATAATATATATGACATTCCCTACAATGTCGCCCAATCTATGTCAGTTTTTTGTTAATTTTATTAAATTTGTAATAATATGTAGTAATATATGCCCAAGACCTAAAAAATATGCCCAAACTCTAAATATATCTATGTAAAGGACATAGTCTCTAAGACAAGTCATTGTGTATGCCCCCCTTTTGAGGAGAGTAATGTAGCATTCAAATTATTCATATAGAAAAAGATACAAGCATGTAAAATCATTTGCTAACATGATAATATTATATAATCATAGTAAGAATAGGTCACTTTATTAGAGAGAGAGAGAGAGAGAGAGTTTCCACATTCCATGAACTAAGGAAGAAAGTTTCTCTATTGAAATTGTGTGATAAATTTTTAAATCAAATTTTTTATCACACTCCATGAACCATCATCTTATCATACTATTATCTTATCCTAATGATGGTTCAAAGAGTGTGACTTGAAACATTTCTCACACATTTTAACTAGAAAAAACGTTTCCTTAGATCATGTTAGCATATATCAAATATACATCCTTTCAAATATGAATGTCATGTCAAGATAGATATAGGAATGACAAATGCAATGATAAATTAAATATTTCAATTGGCATAGACACATTGAGTAATAACTATGTATAAGATGCATGATATGCATCATGGCAACACACACAATAAGAAGAATGTGTGATATTTATCATGGCATCACAATTCAACAAAAAATCCTAGATGCATCCATGCATAGCAAATATAGTAACAAAATCACACATAATTTTTTGATCATAACACACACATAACCAATCACATAAACACACAATGTCAATAATAGTAAATAAAATCAAGGATAAATAGAGTAAGATCCATACATGGAAAGAGTTAAGCACAAAAATAAGTCACGTAAGAAACACCCAAGATCACACAGAGTCATAGAGAATATTTAATGAGTCACACAATAAACACCCAATGGCATGCATAGTCACTTAGAATAGAGAAGAATTCACATAAAGAACACCCAATGTCATACAGAGTCACAAAAACAAAGGAGTCATAATGTAATAGACTAGAAAAAATCACACCATATAGCTTAATAACATTAATCATGCATATAATAGGTATTATCTAGACAATCAATGTATGTCATCGTAGCATATATAAAAATATAGTATCCATAGAAATAGTAGTATATTTGGTATGAGTAAAATCAATCCATGTGTAATTAATGTAAACTAGCTCAATATGATCAATGGACTGGCCATAGAAAAACATAACCTATATAAATTATATCAAGATGCCCATAGTGGAAACATGCCACAAATGTAGGAAGGTAGTCTCTAGGTGTAGGAATGTCTAACATTTGAGTATTAATGTCATATATAACCTATATATCATACATCTCACTTGTGTATACTATGAAATTCATGTGCATAAAAAAAACAATATATAATCTACCATGTGTATGATGAATCATAAAGAAAACATGTAAATTAGCAATACATATCATGCATAGGTCTTAGTTTTTTATTTTTTGAATATTTTTATTTTTCTATATTTTAAAAAAAAACTAATGTAAAGCTTAGAGGTCTAAAATGGCATCCAATGGAAAAGAGAACTAACATGGAGGCTATAGTGATAATGTGCTCAAATCTAGGTATGGGATCTCGTCAAATGTTGGTATGCCATCATCATAACTAGTATTATACTTGCATTAATTAGTTTTTCCTTTCCCTTTAATCCATCCCAAATATTATGCATATGCATTACATTTTCTTCAACAATGTATGATCGGTCATGTGTTATCTTATGAAATATTATTCTTTCAGTTGTCATTGATGCATTAACCTTTGGATTTTAATTATTTCCATCATGTTGAATCTTCATTTTATTTCCTTCATATAAGAAGTCTATGTATCTATTTTTATATATGAGGTAATTTGCATCTGTTGTAACCATTTGTGTTCAAATGTAACCCACAACCAATTCTTAGGGCACATCACCAATATGAATGTATCAACCACCTTTGGCCCATAATAACATATGTCACATTGATCCTTCATAATGTATATTATGTTACAAGTCATTAGTGTCATGTCCCAATTTTTGTAAGAATGTAATACTACAATATTTGGGTTTTCTTCCTCATTGATTTAATTTTGTCATCAATAGTTACCCTTAATGTATAATTTAATAGTCAAGTTATCTTGTCATGAATGCTTGAACCCTCTACATGTTGTCTCTATATTTTTTCCTATTAGAAACTAATAATGGTGGATTCTATTGAATCTAAGTCATTATGATAATCCCTTCATCTTTAAACTTTTGAATCTATTGTGGTAATGCCACACAAGTGTCTATTACGACTTCTATTATTCTATAATAACTATGAAATGACTTTCCCACATGAGTTGACAATCTATCTATATATTTATGATAATTCATTGGTAGATTTATTAAATACCTATTTATAGACACTAAAATCTAGTATTAGATACTTGGCAATGTCAGTTTTAACCTTCACTTTACATGACTTATGTTTTCACATATGGCTCTCATTCATCCTTTTCCCAAACTTACATGATTTCCATGGGTCCAACCTTGTAATTTTGTTATAATTAACCTACATAAATTCCTTAGTCTTTTCTAAACCTAAAACTTATCATACACAAATATCTCTAAGTCATCAAATCAGTCTTTATACCTTCTATACATAACTGACAGACTTGAACAGTTTCATAGTTATAATATTGCCTAATGTTTAATGGTCTTTCCCCACACCAAATAACATTTTATTTTAAAATTTAAATCCTTCTTATGGGTCACCATGTACATTTCTCACATCAATGGCATGAGAAAATACACAAATAGTCCATATAAATACATAGTAGGTCTAAGCCTATTACCCATCTAGTAAGCACTTATCGAGCATACTCAAATACTTTCACATTCAAAGGGTTTACCCCATTATTTTTAATTTATCCATCAATCACAAAGAGTAGGTTCTAGCTAATTTTGAATCACCTCAAACCCAAGCCAAAGTTTTCATTTTCTAAGTATCAAAATCTATATTACAAGCTACATTAATTCATATAGCACTATTGCATGCATTCACCTTATAGGGAGAACTACATGTAGTTTATCTTTTCTCTTTAGAGTATTGGATATGTAGGCAACGCTGAACCATTAATAGGGAGTGGTTGAGGTCGGCTCAACCTACCTTCCTTCCCCATTTTTAAACCAAAACCTAGTGTCAACAGTGGTCCTAAGGTTATAAGAAAAGGAGATAGGTTTTTAGGTATTACATGCATAATCAATTCTTGGGATAACACACAAATATGGAAGACTAATAGACATAATGACCTACACCAAAATAAAGGAGTAAAATATCCATATATGTATTTTTCAGATTTAATCACTAGCATCAACTAGTTCCAACCCTATATTGATAATTCTACTAGGGCATGCCTAAAATTCCAATTCTTTATTTGAGTGACTCACAATCTAGTTTATCATCTTTCATGTCATCTACATTTAGTCTCAAACCTACACAATTCAATAAAATTCTAAATATCTTAACCCTCTTAGTGTTTTTCATAATAAATGTGAGTGTCAAATCAATTATGACCTTTTACATTCAAATTAGTGTTTAAGTGTAACACATCATATAATTTAAGTTATTTCAAAGTTATATTCTTATTAAGGTTCTTTAAAAAAATAAGTTAAACAAATTGGTCTACCCATATATTGTATTGAAAACATCAAACCCTAGGTTTCTCTTAGGGTTCCTTCTTTTTTAAAGGGTTTTATAATTTTTGTCTTAGGGTTTCAGTTATGATTTTAAATTTCCCCCCATTAAAAATTACACATGGCTATAATGGATGTACATAGTTTCTATTTTTTGACTCAACTATGATTGTAATCATTACATGTTATTTTCCTTTAATATGCAAAATCTGTAACAAATATATAATGCCATGGATCAAATATTTATGCATCAATACAACTAAAATAAATAATGAATAATATTAAGCCTACCATACTTCATTTTATTTTAATAATCAATTTGAGGTGCTTCATGTTACCAATCAATGCCAAATGACATGCATAATTCCATTTATTCCTCCTTCTATTCACCCTCTTCATGAATTTTGTATGATTATTAAATTTGAAATTGCTCATGAAATGAGCACATGTTTTATCAAAAATTGGGAAATAAGATATGCAAGATCCTCATTAGATAAAATGAACTGAGCTAAATTAGGATGTAAATATATATGCATAAATTAAGCATTCATTGATTTGTAATTTATTATATTTGGAAAGATGCTAGAAATGTAAAATGCAAGAAGGAAATAACTTAGTTAAAAGACTAGAATGTGTGACTAAGGTAGAGGTTATAAAAATTATTGTGTGATTTTATGATGAACCTATGAATCAAGAATAACATTTCATTTGGATCTAAGAAAAATCCATTGGAATTGGATAGGGATGTGACACATTAGTATCCTTAGGGAGTGTCAATGTTTGATGAGTGCTTATTCTCTGTTACTAGTATGGCATATTCACCTTTTCCTATGTGAATATTTTGACTATGTAGGAGATATTGATCTATCATGAAAACCATTATGTACTTCCTTATTCACTAAAACCATAGCTCAATGACACAAGAGGATGAATGCAATCATGAGGTAAAATGGGGTTAATATTTGAAGTTGTGTTTAACCTCAACACACCCTATTTTGAGCATTACCTACATACTGATACTCCCAAGATGGATCAAACTCCATGTATTTATCCCATGCTATGATGGTGTGTGTGAGAAATTGGTGCAAAATGATAAATATTGGTGCAATATTAGTGTGTTTAGACGATTTAAAAATTACCTGTGACCTTGGAGGTGTATGCAAACTTAACTAATGGCTACTAGGGTTGTGTGGACTCTAAATTGGGAAAAGTAAGTATTCTTATCTTAATGTATAGTTAGATGTTCTGGTGTTTTTCAATCATATGAGCCTTTAGTGGATAATGGCTTTAAAAAGTGGCTTTAAAGTGAATATTTTAGAATTCCTTTAGATGGGGCTTGTGAAACATGTGGAATGACCTAATTTTTTAATCTAAATTTTAACAAATAGGTGTTATTTTGTATGAGGACATGGATGGAAAAATTAGAAAGTATCATGGAGAGGGATAGTCTAAATAGGGTAGTCTTTTTCAGACAGTAAAGATAGCTAAATTGAAAGTGAGCTTAGGCTACTTAGGATGCTAAATAGGGATATTTAGGATAATAATTTACTCAAGTGGTAAAGATCATCTACATGAAAAGTGAAGGAAGGGCAATCAAAGACCATGGAAATAGGCATGAGCTAAGTGCATATAAGGACTGGTCACAAGTGCATTATTTTATTAGTAAAAGGACAAATTGCATACTTGAACTTACTTATGAAGAGTAATCTTGGATATAGACCGCAATGTTGAATTGTGCTTCATGCAACATGTAATGAAACATGTATACACTAGTCCTTACTTAAGATGAAAAATTTAAAGTAAAATACAATGAACTTTTAGGCCTAATAACAATGAATGAATACACCTAATTGCGTTTGTGAACCATTGTGTTTCCTAGTGTAAAATTGGTAATTATAGAGGGTAGGACCCTTGGAGATTTATTTTTTATTGAAGCATTTGGATTGGATAGTGCATACCACAATCCTCATTAATAGGGGAGTGTGCTTAAGAATTCAAGGTATGCTTGACTCCATCATTGCATACCCAAAATAGTAGAGTAACTTTAAATCCTTGTATAAACTCCAATAGATCATTCTAGTAAAAAAATAGTGAAAAAGGGTGAATCAACCACTGCAATATAAATAAGATTCTTTTTTAGTACAAAACTAGCACAAAACAGATGCAAAACTAGTGCAAAAATAACATAATGTGAGTATAATGTATATATTGTAGAGAATTACATAGGTTTTACTTACATATGTAAAACTAAGCAAAGAAGTGGTTATGTTCCATGCACATGCCCCCAATATGATATATGGGCATATTGAATTTGAAATTGAGTGATATCAAGTAAACTTTCTAAGCCAATCTGTGTCACTTGCCTTGGAACACATGTCACACATGATTCCCCCAACTTGGAATAAACCTCTATATTTCTCTAAAAACTCTGATTGAGCACCTATTTGACACTACTCTCTATTGACTATGTTTCCTTTAATATTTGAAATTATTTTTTACTTACTATGACAACAATGTGTTGTGCTAGATGCAAGTGGCCTGTGCCCTTATCCAAGTGGAGCATTGTTGTCCAAAAATATTTTCTAAGTGATTTATGGGTATGTATCATGATCAATTGTGTAAAGTATATTTATTTTTTATTATTTTGTATGATGTTTAAACTTAGTCTCTAAGACAATCAACTATGTATGCCCACTCTTTTGAGGTAACTTATGAATCTTGCATAATAACTTAGCTCAAAATAAAAATTTATGCCAGAGATGTTATGAATATATTTAAATGTGAACAGTAATGACAAAATGAATAGCATGATATCATCATATATAAATGAAGTAAAATAGTGATGTAAGATGCATGTGGAAATAAGCATACATAGTGACATTGTCAAGATAGATGTTAGCAATCAGGAACACATATAAGTGATAATATATTGAGGATAATTACAACTAATTAGAAAAAATCAATGAGGATGCATGATATCCATCAAAGCATCAAAAAAATGGGAAGATTCATGATATCCATCATGGCATTGGAAATGAATAAACAGGCAAACAAAATCCATGGCCATGATTCACACACAAAAAGAGTACATGTAAATCATGAAAGAAGGCCAAGGGGCCACATACAAGGGACATGTTCAAATGTCACTCACATACATAGAAACACATAATGAAGGCTTAGAGACACACACAAGGACATGTTTAAATGTCTACAATACAAACAAGTTGAATACATATAATAACATGAAGTAAGAAAAGAAACTTGAAAAACATACATGAATAATTAAAAATGATCAACATTAGCAACTTTTAACACTAGTATATTCAACAACTCAAGTATCCAATAATCAAGAAATGTGAAAGTAAGTGAGAAATAAATTGAGTAATATAATGTATTGAAGTATGAAGAATAGGGATAGTCATAAAATAATAAAACCTATGTAAGAGGATGCCCCAGTAAACTTGATGTGACTTATTTAAATTTGGAGAAGTAGATCCTTTGTTCACTAGGACAAATCCAGTAGAATTGGACAAGAATGTAGTGTGTTAATGTCTAGATAGAGTGATTTGTTTGTATAAATTTTTTGGGCCTAATACAATGTCACCACTTGTAATTTTTGTAATTACATCAGAAATGACAACATGTATGTTTTACAACTCACTCAAGTCCACTTGTGAATCATATTTGATAGAAATCTAGATATATAGAAATACTACATATATTGAGTACAAAGTAACTAATGTAAAAAAACTAAACATAATATGCATAGGTCCTAGTTTTTAAAAAAAATTGAAATATTCTATTTTTTTGTATTTTTGCATATATGAAAATGAGAATCTAAAAATCAAACAAGACATCCAAGGGAAGTGGATAAGTACACGGTGGATTTGGTGTAAGATTATCGACTTATGGATACTAAATTTTGTCAAATTCCCATAAGTCATCATCATTGTGGTCATCATACCAATGGTGATCTATAACTATAATTTTATCTTTTACATTGTTATGAGTTATTTGAATTTATATAGCATGTTGCTATATTGTGTCAGAAGCCTCATGTGTAGTTATTAGATAAATCAACTGTGAGTCCTACCCCTCATTTTTTGAATCTACGATTATCAGCAATACCATCATGAAGAATGTGAATAATACTATCTTCAAATTTGAATGTAATAAATTTGTGTGAGTTATCAACTGTAGCTTCCATTGCAAGTAACCATTGTTGGCCAAATGTAGCAATAATCTTATTGCTTATTTTCATGATAAAAACTAGAGTATCTACAACTATGGGACCACATACAACTGGTATTGTAATATATCCTATTGAATCTTAGCAATATATAATTTTTTCCAATTCATCCTCATCATGAAATATGTGCTAAAGTAATATGAGTGTGCACATATTTGGCTATATGTCTTCATCTATTTTGACATGTTGTCTATATGCATTATCAATGAAACCCTGAATAGTTAAGGGATTCATTCTAGGATGTTTGTAATCTCTAAATAATCATATCATTCTTTCTACCTTTGAGACATAACCAATAGACTTAGACATTTTCAAAAAAATTATATTATCCAACTCAGATGGTCCTACCCTACACAAAACAATGATTTTCATTACAAATTCAAATTCTTATTATGGGTCAATATGTGTGTTTCACATGTTAGTGGCATGAGAAATTACCCAAAGAGTCCCATATAAATAGATAGTGTGTTTAAGCCTATTACCCATCTAGTAAGCACTTATCGAGCATTCTCAAACACTTACACATTCAAATGGTCTACCCTATTCTTTCTAATTTAAACATCTGTCACAGAGAGTAGGTTTTAAAAAAAAATAAGCACCTCAAACCCAAGACAAAGTTGGCATTTATGAAGCATAAAAATCTAGATTACATGCTACATACATTCAAATATTTCTAATGCACACATTCACCTAGTAGAGAAAATTACATGTAGTTTCACTTCCATCTTTATAATATTGGATATGTAGGCAACTCTTAACCATTTATGGGGAGTGGTTGAGGTTAGCTCAACCCACCTTTGTTCCCCTTTTGTAGACTAAAACCTAGTGTTAAACGTGGACCTAATATTTTAAGAGAATGAGAAAGGTTTTTAGGTATTGGACACATAATCAGCCCTCAAGATAACATACATAAATGGAAGACAAGTAGATGCAAAGACATATACCAAAATATATGAGTAAAATATCCAAAGATGAAACCTTCATATTCAATAAATAGTGTCAACTAGTTTTAACCCTAGATTGATCATTCTTCTTAGGCATGCCAAAGAGTTTAATTATATATTTGATTGATTCATGATTTAGTTACTCATCTTTCATGTCATCTACATTTAGTCTCAATCCTACACAATTCAGTAAAATTTTAAATAGCTTAACCCTCTTAGTGTTTTCCATAATTAGTAAGTGCAAGTGTCATATCAATTTTGGCCTTTTACATTCAAATTAGTGTTTAATTATAACACATCATACAAATTTAATTAGTTTAAAGTTGCATGCTTATTAAGGCTTATTAAACAAATTGGTATACCCATATATTGTATTGAAAACATCAAACCCTAGGTTTCCCTTAGGGTTCCTTCTTTCTTTATAGGGTTTTATAATTTTTGTCTTAGGGTTTTAGTTATGATTTTTTATTTTCCTTCGTTCACAAATTAAACATGGCTATAATGGATGTACATAGTTTCTCATTTTTATTCAAACTATGATTGTAATCATTACATGTTATTTTCCTTTAATATGAAAAATATGTAACTATATAATGTTATGGATTAAATTTTTATGCATCAATGAAAACTAAAATAAATAATGAACAATCCCAAGCCTACCATAATTCATTTTATTATAATAGTCAATTTGAGGTGCTTCATGTTACCATCGACATCAAATGGCCTGCATGATTCCCTTTATTCCTACTTCTATTCATCCTCTTCATGAAATTTATATATTATTAAATCTGACATTGCTCATGAAATAAGTATTTATTTTATCAAAAAATAGGAAATAGGAGATGATAGATCTTAATTAGATAAAATGAACTGAGTTAAATCATAATGTAAAATATATGCATAAATTAAACATTCACTTATTTGTAATTTACTATATTTGGAAAGATGCTAAAAATGGAAAATGCAAGAAGGAAAGAACTTAGTTGGAAGACCAAAATGCATGACTGAGACTAAGGTTGTAAAAATTATTGTGTGATTGTATGATGATGTTGTAAATCAGGAACATTATTTCATTTGGATCTAGGAAAAATCCATAATAATTGGATAGAGGCATGGCATGATAGTGTCCTTATAGAGTGTTAGTGTTTGATTAGTGATTATTCCTTTGTAATTAATATGATAAATTCACCTTTGCTTGTGTGACTAGTTTGACTATGTGGGATTTCTCTATCCATCATGAAAACCATTATGTACTTCCTTCTTCACCAAAACCCTAACTTAATGACACAAGAGGATGAATGCCATCATGAGGTAAAAATGTGTTAGAATTTTAAATTGTGATTGACTTGAACACCCTTGTATTGAGCATTGTGTACATACCAATACTGTAAAGAGGGATTAAATTCCATGTACTTCTCCCATGCTATGGTGGTGTGTGTGAAAAATTGATGCAAAATGCTAAATATCGGTGCAATATTGGTGTGTTTATATGATTTAATAATTACTTGTGATCTTGGAGGTATATACAGACTTAACTCATGGCTACAAGGGTTGTGTGGACTTTTAATTGACAAAAAGAGATATTTATCTCTTAATATTCATATGAGCCTCTAGTGGATAATGGCTTTAAAATGTGGCATTATAGTGAAAATTTTAGAATTCCTTTATATGGGCTTATGAAACATGCAAGATGACCCATTTATTGAATTTTAATTTCAAAAAATAGGTGTTATTTGGTAGGAGGATGCGAATGGTAGAATTAGATAGTATCAACAAGCGAGATAGTCCAAATAGGGAAATCTTGTTCAAAGCGTAGAGACAAATAAATTGGAAGTGTGGATCAATTTGAAAGTGATCATAATTTTATAAAGATGTTGAATAGGGATATTTATAATTATAATGTGCTCAAGAGATAAGGATCATCTACATAAAATGTAAGGGAAGAACAATCAAAGAACATGGAAATAAGCACGATCTAAGTGCATATAAGGAGTGGTAACAAGTGCATTTTTTAGAAATAAATTTTAATTTATGTGTTAAATTTACCCCATTTTATTAAAATAATGCAAAAAATGTGAAATATTTAGAATAAAAATAAAAATTGAAGAACTAAACTTACTTATTAATAATTATCTTGGATGTAGGCCACAACGTTGAAATGTGTTTCATGCAAACCTATAATAAAACATGTATACATTACTTCATACATAAGATGAAAATTTGAAAGTAAAAGATAATGAACTAATAGATTTAATAACAAGGAATGAATACACCTGATTATGTACTTGAACCATTGTGTTTCCTGGTTTAAAATTAGTGATTATAAATGATAGGACCCTTGGAGATTTAATCTTTATTGAAACACTTGGATTAGACAATACACACCTCAATCCTCATTGATAGGAGATTATGATTAAGAATTCAAGGTATGCTTGACTCTATCATTCTATACTCAAAGTAGTAAAGTAAGTTATAATCCCTATATGAATTCTAATAAATCATTATGGTGAAAAACTAGTGTAAAAGGGTGAATCAACTATTGCAAATAGAATAAAATCCATTTCTGGTGAAAAAATACCATAAAATCGGTGCAAATTTGGTACAAAAATAGAATGATCTAAGTTTGGTGTATAAAATTTAGAGAATGACATAGGTTACAATTACATATGCAAAACTAGTGTAAAACTAAGCAAGGAAGTGGTTGTATACACATAATATTTTTAAACTTTATCATTTGTTAATGCTTTCTCTCTTGTAGGAACCTATCAATCTTTGGTGTACTCAATTTCACACCTTAAAGGGTGCATCAAGAAAGGGGTGGGTAGACCATTGGTGCTTTGTAATATTGTTGATCAACTATATCATTACCTAAACCCATTACAAATCCTACTTATCCAAATCCCCAAGGAATCTAAACCATGTTCACATAGTTCCCTAAAGATGTCTCCTTTTAAATAGACCCTAAATAAGTAAATAACTCAGTTTTATACTAAGTCATCCATGTTGATCTTGTTATAAAGGATTAAGCATACATTACGAAACTAAGTCAGCTTCGTCGACTTAGTTTGAAGCATAATAGTAAGTTTTTCCAACTCAAAGGAGTGAGCTAGCTGATCTTGACGGCAAAAATTATATAAGGGTTAAGGGTTATCGATTAATATAAATACAAGGCTCATTTCAATCCAATAAATATGAACCTTCACTTTCACATTATTATTGATCACAATTCTATTAAATATGCTCTTGAAGGAGCCATTGCTTAGGGTTAGCCTTGGAGAGAAAATTATTTTTCTTGTGGGAAGACTTAGATGCAAAGTAGGAGTATTTTATCCTAAAGCTTATTTATATAGTGTGATCCTTACAATCCACAACAACCTCTTGCAAAACACCATTGGTCAAGGGAGAGATTGTGACTTGATATCTTCACCCAAGATAAGTATTCCGAACTCTTACTATTTCATTTGATAGATAGATATTATATGAGTAATATGTATTGTGCTTGTAGAAATTCTTCATTAGATTACCTCTATGATTAAACTTGGCATAGATATAGGTTTTATTTTTTTTTAATATTTCATTTTAGGTGATCTTGGCCTCTATTTACCTACCATGATCCCTTGATTGTTTATTCATTTTTGACCATCCCCCTTTATGCCACAAGCTTTAGTGAGCACTGGATTAGATTTAATTTAATTATTCTTAGACCTAGATAGGGTTATTTCATAGTGTCATTTGTCGAGAGGATTTATAACCCTCTCCTTTGGTGTTGTGTGGTAAGAGATCCCTTGGTTAGCTTTAGCAGATCAAATTTTGTCATGCTCCTGATTTAAACATGTATCACAATGGATATTAGTTGATTACCTTATCTGATCTTGGATTTTACTAAGTCAAATAAGTTGTAAATATATATTAATTCATTAAATACATTTTGGTGAACCCAACATGAATATAATCCTTACATCTTTTTTATTTTTCACTTAAAGTCAATTAGATCAGGTTGGTTGATCTAGTCTTAACATCTATCTGCAGATTCAGGATTCACAGTCAACTATATTACGTTGGTTGATCCTATTTAATATTCTATTTTTAGGTTCTCTTTCCACATTCAATTAGATCAGGCTAGATGATTTAGTTTTTATTTATTTTCAAGTTTTCCTTCTATAGTGAACTAGATCAAGCTAGCTAATTTAGTCCTTTTTTTTGTTTACAGGTTCAGGGTTTACAATCAACTAGATTATGTTGGTTGATTTAGTTTTATCCTTAAGCTTACAGGGTTTCATTTCCAAACTAAAATATGTTGATTGACTCAGTATATACCTATGTTTTATATTTCTCTCTTACAGTTAATTAGATTGGACTGAATGATTTAGTCTAGTTTAATAGTTTTTACTTTTTAGCTTTTAGCAAACTAGATCAGTCCAGTTGATGTACTTTATTTTACCACTTATAGTTTTTAGATTTATAACAGACTGAATTGACTTGGTCAATTATGTTCAACCTCTGTATCTTATATTTTTCCTCTATAAGACTCAATCGGGTCTAAATAATATAGTTAGCAAATAAAATTCTAGTTTTTTCAGCCAACCAACTAAGTTGACCTCGTCAATCTAGTTATATTTTCTAGGTCCACTCTAAATAAGATTTGTACTTTCATTTTTTTTAATTTATCATTTTCATCTTTCAAGAAAATTAGTCAATTTTTTCAATATATAGATTGTCTTTAATAGTTTTTTAGTTTTGTAAAATTGTAACACATATTCAACTAAGTTGGCATAGCCGATTTAGTTGTGTTTACCTTTTTTACTGAATAAACTAAGCCAGCCTAGCTGTCTATGTTTGTTTATGACCTGTTTTCACAATAGACTAGATCAGCCTACCCAACTTTGTCATGTTTTATCTTTCAACTAGATTGGTTTGGTTGATCTTGTTTTGTGTGTTTTAAATTCAACATAATTAAGGCAATTCATAATCATTTATCAGCGATTAATCTCACATTTACTTTATAAAATATCAGTTGCTTATTTATTTATTTTCTAAAAATGTTGTAGATTTATTTTATACAATTGTTTTTTTTTTCACTTTGTTTTGATTTCCCTAGAAACTATGTATTGGTAGTATTAATAACTACTTAATTATTATCATGAAGGGCTACGTGCTACTTTGTTTACAATCTTTATCTATTATTTGCATACATCATGGCATGAGGGCTTACCCCAATACTCATAGCCATTGTACTAAGCTAAATATGGGCTTTAAGTTTCACGTACCTCACAGTATTTTAGAAATGCTTAGGAATCCCCTTTAAATTAAACCTTAGGAATCTAGCCATCCATTTGATTATGTGGTGCATTGGTTAGTGGTTAACACTGAGAAGTTACTTCTAGTTTACCCTTGAAACTTGAGTTTAGTGACTTATGGGAACAACACTTCTTCCATAACTAGTACTCTAAAGCATTAGGTTATCACTATCCAATAGACAAGCAAGTATATTCGGAAGCTTATAAATCAATCAAAACCACTTAGTACATATTCCTAATATTTTTTTCAAATAATTAGTTAGCATCAGTTGTTACAAAATTATAATTTTTGCTTGTTGCTTGACATTATCTATTATATTGTAGATTTTATTGACCAATTTCAATATAATTCTATGTTGTATGGTATAAATTTTACAATTTTATCTATTTTACTACCACCTTAAAAACTACATGGTTCAAATTACTATTAAATTTTTTCCTACCTATACAACCAAGTCAATGAGTTTTACTTAGTAAGCTATATAGAATCAACTAAATCAACTAGCATAATCTAGTACAATCATTTTTTTTAATTTCTTGCATATACAACTAATTCGACTAGCTCAACTTAGTAGGTTGTCTAGAATCAACTATATCAACCAACATGATCTAATATAATCCTACATTTTTTTGTATTTCATGCTTGTATAACTAAGTCCACCAACTTAACTTAGTAGGCCATTCAGATTGCTATGTTTTCTTGCCTGTATAAATAAGTTGACCAATTTGACTTAGCAGGCCATCTAGATTGTTATCTTTTCCTAAATATACAACTAAGTCGACTAACTCGACTTATTAGGCCATCTAGATTTTTATCTTTTCCTGCCTATATAACTAAGTCAACTAGCTCCACTTAGTAGGCCATCCAAATTTTATCTTTTTCAACCTATATAACTAAGTTGACTAGTTTGATTTAGTATATTTTCACACTATGTTTATTTTTAGTCTTTCCAACTAAGTCAATCAACTCGACTTAGTAGGCTTCTAAACATTTTGCCTGTACAACTAAATTGACCAACTCAACATAGTTCTCTATCCAAACTTTGTTTATTTTTATTGACCAACTAAGTTAACCAAATCAACTTATTAGTCTATCCAAATCTTATTTGTTCTTACCTATACAACTAAATCAACCAACTCGACTTAGTAAGTTTTCATCTTCCTATAGCTATTTTTTATTTTTACCATGCAGTGCATATTTGATGAAAGTGAAATGCAAACTCAAAATGATATGATGACTTTAACTAACCCTCCTAAGAGTCCTTAATCTCACCTTCCTTATACCTCCATAAAAAACTCGAATGTCAACAATGTCTATGTGGTCATTAAAACCAAAAACTATGGGTCACCTCCTCCTAAAACTTTGGATCCACTTAATTATCCTCAAAAAATTCCAATTGTTGAAGATGACAATGATCTAAAATATATTGCTAAAATGATACTCTTTATAAACAAAACCCCCCAACATCAAGGCAAGGATCCCACAATTATCTACAATCTCATGATGGGACCTTACATCAATTTTACACCTTATCTACACATAATTTATCTATAGGTTGTGGGGCAAGTCACCCTATGACTTTTTCCATGACTTTTTACTCTTTAATACCCACTTTTTCTTTGATGACTACTACATATTCTTAAACCTTGCCAAGTATTTCAACTAATATGTATGGGTTTTCCTCAGGTAAGCCTACTCAAAGTTCCCATGTCCATACTCATGTCAATGCTACCTCTAGTGCATATTAAACTACTTCCACTACTCAAACTACTATTAACACTAATTAAACTCTTTTACAAGCCCTAAACTAAATGGCCACTTTTAACACTAATAGTACAAATCAAATTTTACAAATGCAAAACTAACTTTTACAATTATAAAACCATCCTTAACCTACTCAATGTGGAGTGCAAAATCCTAATGCCCCCAACCCCCCTAAGAGATGTACGAGATAACCTTATATCCCAACATCAATTTCTTAACAAGACTATTAAACATCTAAAAAATGAACACTTAGTCCCTCAAATTATAAACATCGCCATAGGCAACATTGTTATTACCATCACCTATAATGGGTCCATTGGCCCTACTTTATATTTGAAATATTTTAAAAAAATATACAAAGATTGGATTAAACTCAATACTTTTGCCACCACCAAGCTCTTAGCAAAAACTTTCACAAGTGATGCTTTGGATTAGTATCAAATATCATACTATATCTATTTTAAAATATTTAGTTAATGAATTAGTACACTAATTCCAAACAAACAACCTTCCTAAAGATAATTTAGCTCACTTCATTAACTATAAATAATTAGAATTTGAAACTACATAAGTGTTCATTAAATGATGGAAAACCTTGTCCAATAAAGATGAAAATAGCATGTCAGAAGAAAAAAAATTCCACTTATTCACTAATGTTATTCACCCTATATTACAATATTGTGTTAGGACCCTTTCTCTAATATCTTTGTGAGAAGCCCTCAACCAAGCCAAATGTCAAGATTTTCTCATAAGACAATTTAAACCTTCTCATCCTCCTACTGTAACTTAAATGCTTATGAAATCTAAAAACCAACATGTTATTGATGATGTTGTTACAAATAACTATGCTTTCATTCACACTATTCATGTTATTACTCTAAGTAGTTCCAATGATGTTACTTTTTCATAACCACTTTCAACTAACCATTTACCACAACCTAGTGTTACATTTTCCCAAGTCAACAATGTGAATTCTCACAAACCTCTTTCCATAACATAAATTCAAAAGTGTCTTCCTAGGCATTCACCGTGATATCTTGATATTAATTTCCCTACCAAACATTTGTATGATCCACTCAAGTTATGTTGGTTCCATGTAAGCTTTGGTCATTATCATGAAACTTCTTGTCAATTGTGCAATTTTGCTCTTGAATATCTTTTGGGTCCTAATTTTGATCACAAAAACTTAATTCACGACCATCAACAAACTTATGAAGTGATATTTAAGGTTCAAGAAACCAAAACAAAACATGATTCCCTTAATCAAGCTAATGTATACCTTAAAATTTACAAGGAGCCTCTTCCTAATCATCAACTGAGTACTCCTCAACCTCCCACCACCAACATTGTTGAAACTTTCATCGATAAAAATGATGAGAATGTCATCAATATGAACAATATGAGGAGATTAGTATCTTATATTTATTCTTACCTAAATTCTAACTATAACAACTTTCCTATTTTTTGTATCCAAGATTTGTACCCATCTCATTTCACATAATTTGGATATACATAAACAATATCCACAAATCCAACAACACAACCTACCCCTTCATTTGTTATCCCAAATTTTTATACTAAAACACCACATTTGGATACTCATTCATTATTAATTAATACAACTTCAAATTATCATTGATCATCAAAATATTCTCACTCTAACCCACCTAAAACTGTAAATCCACTTACTCAAATTCTTCACCACCTACAAAATATTCTACAACACCATATATTACTACAATTATGATCCCCAAAACATCACCTACTTCAACTTAATTGGATACACTCAACATGACCACATCAGCTAAATCTTATAAAAATTCTACTTATCAACATCAATTTAAATGTACTTCCACACTTATTTCAACATACATACTTTAACACTATGCACTACCATCTGACACAAATCCCACTAGATATGATGAATAGGATCCTATAACATAAATTTCTTGTCTCCCATCTCAAATTTCTTTTCTCAAACTCATGAGGACTTTTCCTCTTCATTTTATTTATTTAATGCAACTTTTACTCAAAATGAATATCCCTTAACCTCCACTTATAGGGCACAAATCCACTTTGCCTGAAATTTGAATCTAGTATTCTTCAACAATGCAGATAAATGTCTATACATGTTGATAAAACCATAAATACTTCCCTATCACTCAAATTTAATATCACTTCAGTGATTACTAATGTAATACTACTTTGAGCAAATGATCCTTTATTATTTATTAGTGTATAAATTAGTGATATACAAGTCAAGTGTGCTTTAATTGATGAAGGTTCTAGCACATGTGTTGCTTCCCTTGATTTTATTAAAACACTTAAGTACTCTAATTGCAATATAAAATATACCCAAAGCACGTGTCAAGGCTATGATCAAAGACAAATTCCCCCTTTAGGATGTGTTTGTCTTTACATCATGGTTCCATGATTCCTCATATCATAATTCGAATCAAAGTCATGATCTTTAAATTTTCATTATCATATTACATCTTACTAGGCTGCCCTTGGACATATCACATGGGAGTTATAACCTCATTAGCATGCCAATGTGTTAAGTTTCTTCATAATGGTGTTATTTATAAGATTCAAGGAGATACAAACCCATGGAATTTTGAATAAATCCAAGAATGTGGTGTTTTTAATATTCCCACCCTTGAACCTTTACCTAACATTCATTTTCATGAATATCAATAATTTAATTATCTCGTCAACTCTATTAAAGGTTATAATGGCCACCTTAAACTTGTGGGAAATATCTTGCCTAACCTCTTATATTCTGATAATGATGAACTAGATGAGATAAGTTTAAAAAATAAAAAAATTGATTACCATTCACACATAATTACTCAATTACCTATATATTTATGACCGTAGTCTCGATAATAACCAATTGATGAGATTCCCATTACTCTAACCAGGACTAAACAATCCATTACTCATTCTTCTTCGATTGATAAGATCATTGATGTTTGCACCATCGATCTTTATACTCCTAATTATGATGATGGTTATTCATGACCTTTTTTAGCTGGTTATGTTTAAGCTAAAAACACAAAGATACTATATATCACTCTTATTTACAACATTCCTTTCAAATTATTAGTTATATTGATTTAGTTCATTCCCCTTCTCTTACACCTGATACTATCTCTTCTTCACTTGATGTTCACCAGTTAGAGATGAAGTGTGCACACACTACTTCTCACTAAGTTACTGTTGAGCCTCTTTATAGTATGCTTCTTTATCATGCCATGATGGAAATATACTAGTTTTATGGTTTTTTGATCCTTCGATATTTTTACTTCTTGAGATGTATACCACATCAACCTATATTGCACTCATCTAGCATATTTATTGAACATATCACACACTTTATTCTAATTGACCTAATGATGGTGATGGCATACTACCTTCACCTAAGTTTGATCCTTTACCTACATGATAAGCAAATGAGCCATATTGTGAATTTTATAAGATTATTAGTCATTGGGCCAAGGATTATTATGTACATCAGATGTTTTTAGCATAGCATCAGGGTTCAGGTTTCACTCCTATTACTCATAATAGACCTTCACAATTAGCTAATCTTAGATATAATTATTGTTTTCATGATACAATCATGCATACCTATACACACTACCAATAGCTTTGATGATATATTGATATGCTTCTTCTAAAGAAGGCATAATATGTTGATAATACTCTACCTCCTCCTGAGATCCTTTCAAAATACATTCCTAAACATGGGGAGTTTTATTTCCTTTGGCATTAGTGTGTTACACATCATACATATAGGTGTAGAGCCTTGTAGTAACACTTTATGATTTTCCATAGCCTACACCATTACCTACTCAACAATATACACAGGGTCATTCATAAGGGAAGGCCCCCATCCCCTCCACCTTCATCATACTAGAGATCAGAGACTTTTACTCACATTTTGGCAATGATTCCCCACATTTTTTACCCATCACAAGAGATGGCATGTACCTAAAAATATTATTCTAGCATCCCTACATTTGCCATTGAGATAGTATGACAATAATTACTCACATGTCTCTCAGAAAGAATTGATGAAACCATGGTTAAAGCTATATTCCAATTACAACATGACCTAACAAAGGTTATTGATGATGTATGTTGTGAAATTGATCAATATTTGTGAACACATTATTTTTCTATGGCATATTATGCCTCACATTCCTACTTGATTAATTTTTTATACTCTTACATCATTATAACATTTGTGATGCATTGTTTAACTTTTTTTTTTTACTTCGTTTATATTATTACTTTTAAATTTTATGATTCTTAATTTACAAAACTTTTAAACATTTCTACATTTAATATTCATGTTTTGATCTCAATTCCTTAATACTTTGTAAATGCTTGTTTTCCCACTTATCTTGGGATGATTTCTCATTACTTGGATGTTTATGCTAGTTCACATGTTGGATAGTGTAGTTATTTATGTGACTTGGCAATTTATACCATACCTTACACCATCATATTCTCCTTGTGATAAAAAATGAAGCATATACATCATTGTACCATTATTTACATGAATCTCGCATGATCCCCTTATTCCCCTTATATATCCCTCATCTTAATAAAACATAAGGTTAGTCTTGAGATTGAATATTCACTTGTGGGAAAGTCTAAGCATTGTTGAAGCCAACATAAATTTTAAATGATCATCTCTTGTAACCAAGGTATAAACTTGTTTCTGTTAGTCATTTATATCACTGATGTTTGGTCCTTTTGAATCCATACAATGGAGGAATATCAAAATCCATAAAATTGAAAATCCAAATCATTAAAACAACATGCAATGATCAAAAGGTAAAAAATAAACAAAAATTCAAAATCAAACCAAGATAAATGATAATTATTTGGTACATCTCCTATTCTAGTTAAGGCTCAAAGTCCATAATTGGCCTCATAATAGAGCCAACGTCCATTAGGGTATTGTAGGTCAGTAGAATAGGATATGATGTCTCTTTATTGCATTTCATGCCACCTAATTTCTCACACAAGTACCGAATATTTGCATTAGACTAACGGATTTGTAAGGGGTCTTGAAGAATGGGGAACATCTCATGGGGAGGTAGGCCTATTTTACTTTTTTTCTAAATAACCTTCATGAGATGATCCAGGTATTTCACTCATTATCCAACTAATTCACATCTACCATTAAGAGTATCTTACGACTTTGTTGTCTAAATAAAATCCTAAGCACTTGCAGACTTTCTTAGTATGTTTCATTTCTATTAAGGATTGTTACAACACATATGTTCAAATTTTTCCTTCCATGTCTCCATGATATCATTCCTAGAAAAATCCCCTTGATCCATATTATTTATATGCTAATCATACCTTTACATTTAATATCTTGTGAGTTGTAATGTAAGACCTTGGATAGGACTAGGCCTTCCTCAAAAAATTCCTTTCTCTCTAAACCATTTTAATCCATTAATGAGTTGTAGTGTAAGACCTTGGATAAGACCATGGCTTCCTCATAAAATTCTCTTTTTCCTACAAACAAATACCAATTGTTTATCCATTTGTGAGTTACAGTGTAAGACATTGGCTAGGACTAGGCCTTCCTCACAAAAACACTATTTATATTTCATAAACCATGTACCATATTTTGTCACATGATAACTTTACTCTTTCACATTATTAACTAATACAAACTCCAAGTTTGATTTTGCTCTTATTACTATTCTCATTTTTATCTCTTCCTTATTTTCATATATTTGTTTACATTAACCTTTGTTTACATCAATTTTTCATTAAATACTTCATTTATATTTGACATTTATTTGCATTCATATCTTTATTTACATTGTTATATTTCACATAGATATTCCCTATTACTTTAAATTCATATTCTCTCTTTATCTTATCAGTTTCATTTACATTCTCTTCATGATTGATATTTGTTATCTTTTTTTTCATTTTACAAAATTATTATCATTGTCATTCTTTTTTACCATGTATATATTCACATTTGCTAGAAAATAATAAACACATACATCATACATTCTCCCATATCATATATAAAAATAAAATACATGTGCTAGAAATAAAATAAATACATCCATAACATCCATGAGTCATAAAAAACAACATCTATATATAAATGGCTCAACAATGTCTGATACAATATCACATGATACAAATCATAATACAATAATCATTCTATAGGGGGATCCACCCCATATATTTGGCAACGACTGGGCTAAACTACCCATAGAATCCTATAACTACCATCTACAAATAGTATGTTGAAGTGACTATGCGTGTGTCTATAGTCCCTCCACCTGTCCCTATAAATGGGCCACTTGGCCCTATACCCGGGCATACTATCTAGTAGTATCTAAATTCACAACTCAATCTGTAGCTAATGAGTACCATGTATAAAAATATCTATCACCAACACTTATTGGTAATACCACCTGAAATGTATCAAGTCATCTACATAACTCTAAAGTGGCCACACCAACTAGATGAAACCAACTAACATACATAAGTGTTAAGGGTACCATTGGATCAATCATCTATGTTACATCATGATCAGGTAAGACATCATCTATTATTTCATGATGCACTCTCTCCACCATGGATGACCACCTAGCCTATTTGGTTGTAACATTTATAAAACTCAAACCAAATGAACATCAAAACTCATGTATATCTCTAAAATACATCTATCTATCATGTACATAAAATATATTACAAACTCAACAAACTATAAATTACTTACTGATCATAGTCCCATCCTCTTGCCCACTGAGCACCTCCTGTGAAACATGACTTCATGGTGGTGTAAACCCTCTATAACGACCAAGCTACAACACACAAGCATGATGTTGTTCACTATGAATATACCTCATAATCAACCAACTCAACATAGGTTATGTTGTAGGATCCCCTTATCAATCTACCTATGGATCTCCCTATATAGGTGCATGTGGTTGCATACATGGTTGCATTAAATCCTACCTTTATCTCCATTAATGTCATGTTTTATCTAATACATGTTGTTATGTAATAATAGTAACCTCCTCTGCCCCTCCAGCTATTGATGGATCCCCTCCCTATCATCTCCACCATCATCCTCCACATCTTGACTAGTGTGGTCATATGATAAGAATACCTTTTGATACTCTTATACCCCTTACACCACAATGTTCCCTTGCATGATGTACCCAATATACCAACACTATTATAGGAGATGCTAGGTGTGGGAACCCAAACTATCATGGTAAATAGATCATTAGATGTGGTTCCACCCACCAAGGATAGGGCCATGTAACCATCACCCACACCTAAGCCTAAAAGGTACTTCTCCAAGTAGGCCAAGTATTTATTGTGCCTTGATATGATCACCAAAAAATACCTCCCCATGTAATCATTTATAATTCTAGAGCATGTGGTATAACATGTGACATATGATCTTGCTCCCATAGTCACACATGTAGCAAAGTGACATCTACTACATGTGGCAATTTCACAAGCTGATACATCAGGGACCTCTCATAGATCCAACTACATAATAAAATAATAGGTCCCATCTTCATCTACCCTCATGAAAAAATACTATACAAATCATGCACCAACTGCATCCAAATCATAGATCCTAAATCATACATTATTCCCTACTCCAATATGGATCATTATAATGTAACAATATATAAAGACACCTTCCCATCTGATTTGTGACATATCACACGACTATCACAAGTCCAATAATAGCCTTCTAGATATATAGAATAGCCAACATATACACATCAAATAGGCACACTAGTAAGCTCTGGGCATACCTTTCAAAGCCAATCATCCATAAGGCTAAGGCTCATCTCTTTACATTTGTATCTAGTGTATCACATGACATAGGTAACCCTATAATTAGGAGTCTCAATAAATAATGGACATCCTTAAGGGTGATACCCACCTCAATGGTATCCCCATCCACCACCCACATAAAATTATTAGTTAGTTGTTCCCATGTCCCTAAGAACATGGTGGCTAATTCTACACTAAGTGAAATATATTGCATCTCCATAATGCCACCAAAATGTAAGGTGGTGAATTGAGATCAATCTACCATAGACAATCCCTCGAATAGATCTATTAGCCACACCACATCCACTAATCTTCAGCATATTCATCACCTCTATAAGATATTAAAAAATAAAGCACATATCAACCCACATAAATCAACAAAATTACTCTAAAATTTCAAAAATATAAGTAATTAATTACTTCATCAACCTCTATTGCTTACACATTTCTCCATATTCTACTAGATCGACACATTTCATACCATGTCAACAACCTAAAAACTTTGTACATAGTCGATCAGAGAATACACCATTGGCCAACTTACTAAAACCTAACTACATCAACCACTTTCACTAATAAGTCAACCACCTACCTTTATACATGATCAACTATGGACTACATTGTCAACCACCTTAATCAAAACTCACTATATCAGCCACCTTTTATACAAGGTCATCCACCCTTGTGTTGAACTATGTCAGCCATGACATACACAATTAGCCATCTTAGCACTCATAAGTAGACCAAGCACCTTAAATGTTGTCAACCACTAAAATATTCTACTACATCAGCCACTAACTATCAATTCAGCCACCTATTCTAAAACTCATAAACCAACTAGATTGTCTAGGCTGATCCAATTTAAATTATGCGATAATTTTTTATTAGCTCATCATTAATTTTTTAGACCTAATTATTTAAATTTTGGATCCTACTTAATAAAACCTAGAATTTTTACTCTATTATTAATTTTTATGGCAAAAATTTTGCTACATAGATTTACCCCAACACCTACTTTTCCTACCCTACTTCAATTTACTCCCATAATACTTAAAATTTGAATCAAATTCATCTCATACCTAGACTAATTTCATAGCAACTATAATACATCCACCAATATGTCTACCTCCTCAAGCTCACACCATCGTCACTCTCTCTAATTAACTAGGAAAATCAAAGCTATGATAGTCAATAATTACAAATATACAAATAAATTATAATTTTTGTCTTTCATGGTAAAATTTAAAAAAAATCAAAACTTCCAATTATTTATTGAGAAACTCTATTTTTCACTCATAACTTATTTTCTATAAATCCCTTTGACAAACTGAAAGAAGTTCTAGAATCTTGAAAATGTAGATATTTTTAGGTACTAAACACATTTTTTTCCAAAAAAAATAAATTTTATCTTGTTTTTCAGGTCCGTCTCTTGTTCCACACACTGGATGACTCTTCCATCTACTTCTCATACATCTCTTATTTAATATCAACAAGGTAAGTGAAGGTATGCATCTATCAATTATTTACTTTCATTTATTTTTCATTATATACTACAATTTATTAGCTCAACGTTATGTGTTGCTTTGTTGTTTCTCAAAGTACCATTTCATATTACACTTACATGACATATTATGAGCTTTGAGTGGGGCATATGTATACATAATACTTTGAAACTTTATCATTTACTAATGTTTTCTCTCTTATAGGAACCTATAAAGTTTTAAATCTCTTTGAGTTGACACCTTAAAGGGTGCACCTAGAAAGGGGTGGGTAAACCATTGGTGATTTGCAAGATTATTGGTCAACTCTATCATTACCTAAACCCATTACAATTCCTATTTATTTAACTCCCTAATCAATCCAAGCCATGTTCACACAGTTCCCTAAGCATTTTTCCTTTCAAATAACCACTATCTAAGAAAATACCCCCTTTTCTACTAAGTTAATGAAGGTGATCTTGTTAGAAAGGATTAATCGTACATTAAAGAACTAAGTTATCCTAGTTAACGTAGTTTGAGGTCTAACAATAACTTTTCAAACTAATGAGATCGAGCTGGTTGATGTTATTGGCTAAAATTTTAGAAGGGTTAAGGCTAATCTATTACTATAAATACAAGGCTTGTTTCCATAAAATAAAGTGAAACATTCACTTTAATATCATTATACTTTGTAATTGTATTAAATCTACATTTGAAGGAGCCATTATTTAGGGTTCACCTTGGAGAGAAAATTGCTTGTCTTGTGGGAAGTCTTGGATGAAAAATAGGAGCCTTTTTGCCTAGAGTTGATTTCTATAGTGTGATCCTTATAAGCCATAATAACCTCTTTCAAAACACCATTGTCCAAGGGAGAGGTTGAGACTCGATAGGATTTCCCAAGACAAGTATTCCTAACTCTTGTAATTTTATTTGATAGATAGATATTACATAAATAATATGTATTTTAGATGTATAACTCCTTGCCTAGATTGTTTATATGCTTAAACTTAGTATAGATGAAGGGTTTTATTTGTTTTCCATCTTTTATTTTAGGTGATATATGCCCCCATTTTCCTACCATGATCCCTTGAATGTTTATTTATATTTAGCCATCCCCCTTTGTGCTAGAAACTTTGGTGAGCACAAGATTTGTTTTACTTTATGTACTTAAACCTAGCTAGGGTTATTTCATAGTGTCATTTGCCTAGAGGTTATGGAACCCTCTCATTTTGTGTTGTGTGGTAATATATCCCTTGGTTACGTATAGTGGATTAAATTTATTCATGCTCCTAATGTAAACATGTATCACAATGCATGTTAGTTGATTACCTTATCCGATCTTGGATTTTACTAAGTCAAATAGTTGTAGATATATCTTAATTTTTTACATACATTGGCCATGTGCCATGCACATGCCCCCAATTTGATATTTGGGCATATTAAATTTTAAAACTATGTGACAACAAGTAAATTTTCTAAGTCAATATGTGTAAATCATCTTGGAACACATGTTTTACATGATGCCCTCAACTTGCAATAAACTTGTGTTTTTTAAAAAACTATGATTGGGTACCTATTGGAAACTACTTTGTACTAACTATGACTCCAATAATTTATTATAAATCATTTTTTTATAATTTATAGGATAACAACATGATGTTTTGATGCAATCAACATTTGCCCTTGTTCAAGTGGAGTGTTGTTATCTAAAATTATTTTTTAGGTGATTTTTAGGTATCTATCAGATTAGTTATGTAAAATCTATTAATTTCTAATTGTTTTGTATGTTGTTGAAGTTTAGTCTCTAATACAAGACACTATGCATTCTCCCTCTTTTTAGGTGAGCTATGAATCTTTCATAATAACTTATCTTAAAATAAAAATGTAGGCAAGAGATGTTATGAAAATATGTGAATCTGAATAGTAATGATAACATGAAGAGCATAACATCATAATATATAAACCGATTAAGATAGTGATATAATATGCACATGTAAATAAGCATACATAATGACATTTTCAAGATATATTTTAACAATTAGGTAAACATATAAGTGAAACCAATTAGAACAACTTAGGGAGGATGCATGATATTCATCATGGCATTGAAAAATTGGGAAGATGCATGGTATCCATCATGGCATTGGAAAAAATACAAACAAGAAAATAAAATTCATGGCCATGATGCACACACAAAAATAATATAATCAAAGTACACAAATAATTAAATAAGGCCAAGGGGGCATATACAAGGTACATGTTCAAATGTCACTCACACACAATGAAGACTTAAAGCCACACACAAGAACATGCTCAAATGTCCACACTCCAAACAAGATCAATACATACAATAACATAAACCAAGGAAGAAAACATGAAAAACATTCATGAATAATTAAATTTGACCAACATTAACAACATTAAACATTATTATATTCTGCAACTCAAGTATCCAGTAATCTAGCAATGTGAAAGTAAACGAGCAATAAATCCAATAATGTAATTTACTGAAGTATGAATAGTAGGGATAGTCATAAAGTGATAAAACCTATGTAATAAAATGCCCCCAGTGAACTTGTTGTGATATATTCAATCTATAAAATTCATGTGACTTATTTTAATTTGGAAAAGTAGAGCTTGTGTTCACTAGGACAAGTTTGGTGGAATCAGACAAAAATAGAGTGTGTTACTGTCTAGATAGAATGGTTTTGTCTATGTAAATTTTATAGGCCTGAAACAAAGTCACAACCTATAAATACATATATAAATGACAACCTATATGTTTTATAATTCACTCAAGTACACTTGTGAATCATATTTGATAGAAAATTGGATATAGAGAAATACTACATATATTGAGTATAAAATTAGATATAGAGAAATATTGCATATACCAAGTACAAAGAAATTGATGTAAAATAAATAAACATAACATGTATAGGTCATATATTTTAAAACTTTTTTAAATAATATATTTTTTTAGTATTTGTTCATATATAAACATGAGAGTCTAAAAATCAAATAACACAGCCAAAGGATGTGGATAACTACATAGTGGATCTGGTGGAAGATTTTTGACTTATAAATACTTAATTTTGTCAAATTTCCATAGATTATCATACCATTGGTGCTCTATAATTATATCCATATATTTTTCATTGTTATGAATTATGTGCATTTGTATAACATGTTGCTCTATTGTGTAAAAAGCCTCATGTGTAGTTTTCAAATAATTAACTTTGAGCCCTGCCCCTCATTTATGAATCTATGATTGTCATCAATACCGTCATGAATAATGTGAGTTATACAATTATCAAATTTAAATGCAATAAATTTGTGTGAGTCATCATCTATAACTTCCATTGCAAGTAACCATTATTGGCCAAATGTAGCACTTACTTGATAGTCTATTTACATAGAAAAAGTAGATTGCCCAGGACTTCAAGACCACATGCAACTATTATTTTAATATATCTTATTTAATCTTAGTAATGTGTGTGTGTGTGTGTGTGTGTGTGTGTGTGTGTGTGTGTGTGTGTGTGTGTGTGTGTGTGTGTGTGTGTGTGTGTGTGTGTGTGTGTGTGTGTTTTCAATTCATCCTCATCATGACCTATGTGCTGAAGGAATGTGATGTGCACACATTTGGCTCTATATCTTCATCTATTTCCACATGTCGTTATATGCAATATCAATGAAAACATGAATAGTCAAGGGATTCCTTCTAGGGTGCTTGTAATATATAAATAATCAGATCAATCTTTATAACTTATAGACATAACTGAAAGAATTATATGGTTTCAAAATTATGATATTATCCAAGTCTAATGATTTTGCTCCACACCAAGGAATGGTTATTTTTCAAATTCAAGTCCTTATGATTGGTTAGCATATACAGTTTGCATGTCAATGGCATGATAAAGTACCCAAAGATTCCCATATAAATACATATTAGTTCTAATCCTATTACCCATCTAGTAAGCACTTGTCGAGCATACTCAAACACCTGCACATTCAAAGGATTTGCCCTTTTATTTATAATTCAGCCATTAATCATAAAAAATATGTTTTAGATAATTTTGAAGCACCTCAATCCCAAGTCAAAGTTATCATTTTATAATTATAAAAATATATGTTACAGACTACATAAATTCAAAGATCATTATCGCACACATTTACGTAACAGGGAGAACTACATGTAGTTTCACTTCCCTCTTTAGAGTATTGGATATGTAGGTAATTCTCAGCCATTCATGGTGAGTGGTTGAGGTAAAATAAACCCACCTTCCTTACCCTTTTACAGACCAAAACCTTGTGTCAAAAGTGGACCTAAGGTTTTAAGAGGAGATAAGTTTTTAGGTATTGTGTGCATAATCAACCATCGAGACAGCACACAAATATGGAAGACAAACAGATGTAATGATCTATATCAAAATAGAAGAGTGAAATATCCAGAGATAAAATCTTCACATTCAATCATTAGCATCAATCAATTATAACCCAAGTTTGATAGTTCTTCTTAGGCATGCCCAAAAGTCCAATTACTTATTTGAGTAACTCGTGATCTATTTTATCATATTTCATGACATCTACATTCAATATCAAACCTATACAAGTTAGTAAAATGTTAAATATCATTACCCTCTTAGTGTTTTCCATAATTAGCAAAAGTGAGTGTCAAATCAATTTTGGCCTTTTACTTTCAAATTAGTTTTTTATTGGACTACATCTTACAATTTGAATTAGTTTAAAGTTATATTTTTATTAAGGTTCATTAAACAAAATAAGGAGAAATAAATTGTTCTACGCATATACTATATTGAAAACATCAAACCCTAGGTCACCTCTAGGGCTACACCTTTATTTGTAGGGTTTTAAATTTTGGTTTTAGGGTTTTGGTTATGATTTTTTATTTTCTGTCATTCACAAATTACACATGGCTATAATAGATGTACATAGTTTCTATTTTTTTAGTCAAACTATGATTTTAATCATTACATGTTGTTTTCCTTTAATTTATAAAATCTATAAAAACTATATAATGTCATGGATCAAATATGTTTTCATCAATACAAATAAAATAAATATTGGACAATCTCAAGCCTATCATAAATCATTTTATTATAATAATAAATTTTGGGTACTTCATGTTACCACTTGATGCCAAATGGCCCACATGATTCCCTTTGTTCCTCCTATTCACCATCTCCATGAAATTTGTATGATTATTAAATTTGACATTTCTCATGAAATAAGTATTTATTTTATCAAAAATTAAGAAATAGGAGATGATATATCCTAATTAGGTAAATAAACTGCTCTAAATTTGGATGTAAAATATATTCATAAATTAAACATTCATCAATTTGTAATTTATTGTATTTAGAAATATGTTAAAAATGGAAAATGCAAGAAGGAAATAACTTGGTTAGAAGACCCAAATACATGAGTAAGACTGAGGTTATGAACAATATTATGAGTGTATGATGATGTTGTGAATCACAAATAGTGTTTCTTTTAGATATAGGAAAAAATTATGGAATAGGATAGGGGCATGGAATGCCCATGTCCATAGGGAGTGTCATTGTTTGATGAGTGATTATTATACATAATTAATATGGTAGATTCATCTTTGCCTATGTGACTATTTTAACTATGCAGGACCTCTCGATCTATCACATAAACCATTATATACTTCCTTCTTCACCAAAACCCTAACTCAATGACACAAGAGGATGAATGCAATCATGAGGTAAAAAGGGGTTAGTGGTTGAAGTTCTACTTGACCTAAACACCCTCTATTTTGAGTGTTTCCTACATACAAATACTCCTAAGAGGGATAAAAATCCATGTACGTCTCCCATGCTATAGTGGTGTGTGTTAAAAACTAGTGCAAAATGTTAAATGTTGGTGCAATCTTGGTGTGCTTAAATGATTCAAAAATAACATGTGACATTGGAGGTGTATGTTGACTTAGCTCATGGCTACCAGGGTTGTGTGGACTATGAATTAAGGGAAATAGGTGTTTTCCTCTCAATGTGTAGTTAGATGTTTTGGTGTTTTTCAATCATACAAGCCTCTAGTGAACAATAGATTTAAATTGAACATTTTATAATTCCTTTAGATGGGGTTTATGGTACATGTAGGATGACCCATTTGGTGAATTTGAATTTCAAAAAATAGGTTTTATTTGGTATGAGGATGCAAATGACAGAATTGGACTATACTGGGGAGCAAGATAGTCCAAATAGGATGGTCTTGTCTAGAGAGTAAAGACAACTAAATTGAAAGTGTGGATCAGCCTAAAAGTGAGCTTCTGCTACTTAGTATTTTTAATAAGGATATTTAGGATCATAATTTTATCAAAAGGTGAGTATCATCCACATGAAAAGTGAAGGAAAGGTGGTGAAGGAGCATGGAAATTGTCATGAGCCAAGTGTGTATAAGGAGTGATTACAAGTACATTGTTTTAGTTTGAAATGTTAATTTATGTGTCTATATTCGCCCTCATTTTATTTTATTAATGCACCAAAAGTGAAAGTAATAGAGTAAAAGGAAAAATTACATACCTGAACTTACCTATGAAGAATAGTCTTAAATGTAGACCACAACATTGAATTGTGTTTCATGCAAACCTAAAATGAAACATGTATACATCAATCCTTACTTAAGATTAAAATTTGAATGTAAAATATAATGAACTTATATATCTAATAACAAGGAATGAATACACCTAATTAGGTAAGCAAACCATTATGTTTCTTGGTGAAAAAAATGGCGACTATAGAGGGTAGGATCCTTGGAGATTTATTATTTATTGAAACACTTAGACTGGACAGTGCATTCCCCAATCCTCATTGATAGGACAGTGTGATTAAGAATTAAAGGTATTATTGAGTCCATAATTTCATACCCAAATAAGTAGAGTAACTTGGAATTCTTTTATGAATTCAATAGATCATTCTAGTGAAAAACTAGTACAAAAGGGTGAATCAACTACTACAAACATAATAAGATTCATTTCTAATGCAAAATTAGTGCAAAGACTAGTTAACAAATAGCATAATATGAATATAGTGTATACAGTATAGAGAATGACATAGGTTGTAATTACATATACAAAATTAGTGCAAAATAAATCAAGAAAGTGGTCTTTTTCCACGCACATGCCCCCAATCCAATATCTGAGTATATTGAATTTGAAAATTGAGTGATAGCAAGTAAAATTTCTGAGCCAATTTATGTAAATCATCTTGGAACACATATTGTGCATGATACCCCCATATTGGAACAAATATATGTATTTTTTGAAAATTGTCACTAGGTACCTATTGGAAACTACTTTGTACTGACTATGATTCCCATAGTTTCTTAAATTATTATTTTCTACCTGTCTAGACAACAACACATTGTTCTAGTCATGGCCAGCCTTTGCCCTTGTCCAAGTAGAGCATTGTTGTCTAAAACATTTTAATGGGTGATTATTAAGTATAGATTGTGATCATCTATGTAAATCCTATTGATTTATAATTATTTTCTATATTATTACAACTTACTCTCTAATACAAGCCATTGTGCATTCCTTCTCTTTTAAGGTGAGTTTTGAATCTTGCACAATAACTTTTCTCAAAATTAAAAGTTATATGAGAGATCGTATGTAAATATGCAAATATGAGTAGTAAAGATAACATGAAGAGCACAACATCATCATATATAAATTGAGCAAGATAGTGATATAAGATGCATGTGGAAACAAGAATACATAGTGATTTTGTCAAGATAGATGTTAGCAATTAAGCACATAGATAAGTGATCATATGTTGAAGATAAGTGTAACTGATTAGAACAACTCAAGGAGTATACATGATATCCATCATGGCATCAAAAAACTAAGAAGATGCATGATATCCATCATGGTATTAGAAATGAATCAAATAAGCAAACAAAATTCATGGCCATGATGCACATACAAAAAGAGCACACATAAATTAAATAAAGCACACAAGAAAGATGAGATGCTACATACAAGGTACATTAAAAAGTCACTCACAAGCACAGAAACACACAATGAAGGCTTAGATCCATACACAAGGACATGTTCAAATGTCCACAATCTAAACAAGATGAATACATACAATAACATGAACTAAAGAAGAAAACATGAAAATCATGCATGAATAATTAAAGTTGATCAACATTACCAACATTGAACACTAGTATATTCAACAACTCAAGTATCTAGTAATCTAGAAATGTGAAAGTAAGTGAGCAATAAAATTAGAAATGTAATGTATTAAAGTATGAACAATAGGGATAGTCATAAAGTGATAAAACCTATGTAAGAGGATTCCCCCTATGAACTTATTGTGATATATGCAAGCTATATAAGGCCTATGACTTATTTTAATTTGGAAAATTAGAACCTATATTCAGTGGGATAAGTCTAATGGAATAGGACAAGAACGTAGTGTGTTACTATTTGGATAGAGTGGTTTTGTCTATGTAAAGTGTTTGGGCCTAAGACAATGTCACCACCTGTAATTACATCTAAAAATGACAACCTATATGTTTTACAACTCACTCAAGTACACTTATGAAGCATATTTGACAGAAAATTGGATATAGATAAATATTGCATATACTAAGTACAGAGCAATTGATGTAAAAGAACTAAACATAACATGCGTAGGTCCTGGTTTTTAGATTGTTTTGAAATATTCTATATTTTTTCTATTTTTTCATATACGAACATGAGAGTCTAAAATTTGAACAACACATCCAAGGGATGTGGATAACTGCACGGTGGATTTGGTGGAAGATTTTTGACTTATAGATATTGAATTTTGACAAATTCCCATAGATCATCATCATCATTGTGGTCATCATACCATTAGTGTTCTATAATTGTAGCCTTATATTTTGCATCATTATGAATTATGTGCATCTATATAACATGTTTATCTATTATGTTAGAAGACCCATGTGTAGTTTTTGGATAAGCCAACTTTGAGCCCTACCCCTTATTTCTAAATCTATGATTGTCATCAATACCATCATGAAGAATGTGAGTTGTACTATCCTTGAATTTGAATGTAATAAATTTATGTGAGTTATCAATTGTAGATTCCATTTCAAGTAACCATTATTGGCCAAATGTATCACTAATATGATTACATGTTTGCATAATAAAAAGTAGTGTGTCCATGACTCTAGGACCACATGTCACTGGTATTGTAATATACCCTATTGAATCTTAGCAATATATAGTTTTTTCCAATTCATCTTCATCATGACCTATGTGTTGAAGGAATGTGAGTGTGCACACATTTGGCTCTATGTCTTCATATATTTCCACATGTTGTCTACATGCATTGTCAATGAAAATCTAAATAATCAAGGGATTCCTTCTAGGATGCTTGTAGTTTGTACTTATTTGACCCTACTTTTGAGCCCTCGTATGTTGTAGAATGGGCTAGATAATCTAAAAAATACCTTTAACCTTGTTTTTATAAATTTCATATTGTAATGTTGAACAAGTATCAATAGTATGCCTTGTTATTTTGTGAAAATGATAAAAGTGCTTGCCCTATTGACTAGATAATATGTTAGTAGATTTATGCCTTATTGTTAGCAAAATAATTAATTCTTTGTCAAGTAACATATGCAACATAACATGTTATCGATCTTGTGCACTGTTAGTTTTTAATCTAATGACTAGTTATATATCCATGAGCTCCCCATTATTGACTGAATCTTTAAATGGTGACCTATGAATACTTGTAATGCATTGATTGATAAGTTTGCCTATTATTCTCTAGTGATTCTAGATTTGACAAACATGTTAGTACATGGTACAAATGTTGAAATAGTATTATGTATAAAATTTATGTGACAATAAATGTTCTTTTCTTTATTGTTATCTAAAATTATTATATTTCCTTTATATGTATGTGTATGAATACTTACCTTTAAATCATCTTTGTACTTGCCTAGGCTAATTAGTGTAAAATTTAAACCACATAAATAGTCATTGGTGTTCATTGGTATTACATTTGTATCGTTATTAGAATTAGCATCAAAATCATCATCAACATCCTTTATGGATTTGAATTGTGAATCCTTTGAATTTATTAATATAGGTAATTCCTTTACATCCTCCTCTTGGTCTACCTTTTTACATGAAGGTGGACGATTCATAAACTGTAACTATGGAATTTGTGCCCCCAATTCTGATTTATTCTAAGTAGTAGACTCTATCATCTTAAAATGTTTAAATGGTTTATTATTTATAGGGCATGTATATAAATATCCATCATGTAAACAATTTACACACTTATGTAAAGTAGAAGGTACAACTTTCATTAGATGTATCCATGGTCTAATCAATAGTAAATTATAGTGTAAATGGTTTAGTATTACTTGGAACTAAGTAGATAAAGTCTTAGGCCTTACCATGATTTCCCAAGTGATATAAGTCAAAGCTTGGTGATGCACATCATTAAATCCTTCGATATTCTTATATGTATATTGAAGAGAATCCATCTTAATACCCAATATTTGTAAGAATGTGAGACCACAAATATTCAACCTTGAAACATTATCAATCAAAACCCTTTTTATTTTTGAACTCTTAAATTGAACTTATCTAAATAAGGGAAGATTATGATCATCAGTAGATTGTGTAGGCAAATCCTCATTTCTAAAAGATATTACATCCTCAATATCCTTCAAAGTATTTATAATAGATGTAAAATAAGAAGGCTCTATGTCATGAGGAATAGGTGTATGATTCAATTATTGATATAAAATTTCCTTGAAGATAGTGTATTTCTAAAGTAATTCTAACACAAAAAATGTAGCTGGTGTATTCTTTAACTGATCAATGATATCATACCCTTTATATTGTTTAACTAGTCACATTGGGTTAAATTAGGTATGAGGAAGAATTTATTGAGTTTTTTCCTTGTGTCTTACCTAATGAGGCATTTGACCTCATCTAGTGATAATAACTCAAACTGTAGGATCTACTATAAGCTTAAGGTGAATAGTAGAGGTGGGATATGAGATGAGGTAGTTGTGAGGTCTAGGGTTAGGAGGAATAAAAGGAACCATTTGATCCCTTTTCCTTCTATTGGTAATAGGTGTTAATTCAAACTAAGCCATACAAAAACAATCATCATAGAACTGTTAATGATTAAGTTCTTCATTAATTTGGGATTTTAGCTTTTTTCTTAGATTTTGCATCCATGGGTTTAAATACAACTTAAATATTTTGCATATTGAGGGAAAGCTACATGAAAATGATATTAATAAACTTTGATCAATATATAATAGATAAACTTAGTCATTATTATCATGATTGTTATGTGAATCATAAAATCATAAATTTGAAACCCTAATGGGAACGTTAGAATGAAATAAGAGAATCCAAGGGTAACTAGGGTTTATGCAACATTCAACAACAAATGGGTCACCAATATGTTTTATCAAATATTGGGAAATAGGAGATGTTGGATACTAATTAGATAAAATTAACTGAGCTAAATCAAGATGTAAAATATATGCATAAATTAAGCATTTACCAATTTATAAATTAATATATCTGGAAAAATGCTAAAAATGGAAAATGTAAGAAACAAATAACTTATATGGAAGGCTAAAATATAGGACTAAGATTGAGGCTATAAAAATGATTGTATGACTAAATGATGATGCTTTGAATCAAGACTAATGTTTCATTTAGATCTAGGATAATGTCATTAGAATTCGATAAGGGCATGATGCGCTAGTGTCCTTAGATAGTGTTGGTGTTCAGTGAGTGTTTGCTCTTTGTAACTGATATGGAAGATTTGACTTTTCCTATGTGACTTGTTTGACTATGTAGGAGCTCTCAATCTATAATGAAAACCATTGTGTACTTCTTTCTTCACCAAAACACTTGGTAAATAACATAAGAGGATTAATGCAATCACAGGGTAAAAATGGGCTAGTGGTTGAAATTTTATTTGACCTCAATACCCCTATGTTTTGCATTGCCTACATACCAATACTCCAAAGAGGGATCAAATGCCATGTAGTTCTCCCATGTTATAGTGGTGTGTGTGAAATATGAGTGTAAAATGCAAAATTTTAGTGCAATATTGGTGTGTTTAGATGCTTTAACAATGACCTATGACTTTAGAGGTGTATGAAAACTTAGCTCACGACTACTAGAGCTATGTGGAATCTAAATTGGGGAAAATAAGTGTTTTTAATTCAATGTGTAGTTTGATGTTTGATAATAGCTTGAAAATATGGATTTATAGTGAAAATTTTAGGATTCCTTCAAATGAGGATTGTAAAATGTACAAGATGGCCCATTTTATGAATTTGAATTTCATTAAATGTACATTTTTAGTAGGAGGATATGGCTAGTAGAATTGGACAATATCAGGGAGTGGGATATTCAAAATAAAATAGTCTTATTTGGAGAGTAAAGATAGCTAAAATGAAAGTGTGGATTAGTCTGAAAGTGATCTTAGGTTGCTTAAGATGTTGAATATGGATAATTATAATTAGAATTTGTTTAAGAGGTAAGGATAATTTCCATGAAAAGTGAAGGAAGGGTGATCAAGGACCGTGAAAATAGGCATGAGCTAAGTATGTATAAGAAGTGATCACAAGTGAGTTATTTTATCAATAAATTTTAATTAATGTGTCTAAATTACTATGGATGTTAGTAAAGGAAATGAACAAGTGGAATTTCTAGATAGATTTTATGACACTGATGAAAGATAATTAACTCAATTTTTTAACATGAATCCATAAAAGCATGAAGTAGTGTTTTATGTAAAAAAGAGATGATCAAAAAAAATTAATTATGGATAGTACATATGAGTAATAGTATGATCCATTCAATCAAATAAATCAACCTTTTAGATGCACCAATTCCACTATTGGTGTTCACACTATTATTATTATTACTATGCCTACTTATACAACTTTGGCTACAAATGTGATGCCCACCCAAGGTATGAGGATAACATAAGGATTCTATCATATTACCATGTCTATGCCTACATAACTAACCTATGCACATCGTGCAATGACTAATTATGTTACATCATAAACCTCACCTACTACATGATCCCTCGAACAAACTATTTTAATGATAAAAGATAAGGTGTTGTAGTTAGAGCAAGGTGATTCTACAGCTAGTGATCCAATTGATTCTCATGCTTTGATTTATAATCCCTTAGCCCTAGAGACTTTAACATATCCTTTATCTATAGGTTTTTATCTCTTAAGTTTACAGCTAGTGATGATAAAGGTGATCGAGAGCAACATTTAAGATCTTCTTACACATTATGTTTGGACTATGAATCCAATGACAAATTGTTTACAAAGTTATTAATGTGTATTCTTAAGGATTGTGCTTTACAATGGTTATATGATCTTCCATTCAATAATTTAAAAAAAAATTATGCAAATCATTTTTTAGCAAACTTTTCTATCAACATTAGTGAAAAACTATATTACACTCAAATTTACAAACTTAAACAAGGATCTAATGAAACAATCAATGACTATGTGCTTTGATATAAGACTGTGCTTTCCAAGATGACTAATCCTATGGATGACAATGATTTACAATACATCTTCTTAAGTTATTTTTTTTTGCTCCTCACAATGAGTCTATTTTATTGAAGAAATTAAAATCATTTGATGAGTTATGCCATACAGTTAGAGATCAAGAAATTAAGTTCATATCTTTGAACAAACTTAAGTATGTGCCTAATTCTATCACTACATCAAATTTTAAGTTTCAAAATAAACCAAGTTACAAAGTTAAATCAAATGATGTTAATAATAAGGAAAAGACAATAGTTAATATTGTATCATAGCCTACTAATCAGCTTATCCTATCCACTCCACAACAAGGGCAAATTTCATGGTTACCTCAACCTCTTCATATCCTACTACCAAAGTTATTAGAGTGTAACCTCATATCTCTCCCTCCACCACAAGAGGTTGATATGATTAGGCCTACACCTATAGTATATGATAGAAACACATATTGTAACTATCATCGATGTGTTAGAAATTTTATAAATAAATATTATAAGCTAAGGCATAGTATATGTGATCCCATTTATGACAATATTATTGATATTGGCACACTTATAGAGGATTCAAGACCACAATTTAATGTAAATTCAAATTTGAAATATTTTCTAAACCCCGTCTAAATCATACAATATTAGAAACTAAGGATACTACCAAGATGTGTATGGCATAAAATGCACATCCTCCTTCTTCGACATATGATCACTCTTTGGATAATATTATTGGTATAGTTATAGGCATATCAATAAAATGATCTACATTTACATTTAATGATAGTGAGATACTGAAGGATGATTTTGATTTCAACTCATTATTTTTATGATCTTACATTGATTCACAACCTATTCATAGTGTCAAGATAGATAATGGCTCAAGTGAAAATGACACTTGTACATACTCTTGGATACATGTGAGGATTTTACAAAATCAACCAAGATAGTCAAAGGATTTTATGGATAGAGATAGAACCCCTTGGTACACATTATGATACATCTTAAGGTAGGCCCTATAGAAGTTGTTAATCCATTCCTTATCTTATAGAGCACATGCATATTTGACATGTTGTTAGGATGCCTTTAGATACACAAGTTTTTCATAGTGATATATTCAATGCAAGATGTGTTAATAATATACATTACAACAAATTGGTCAAGATCCAAGTATTCAATATGAATATCTATAAGCCATAGGCATTTCCTCCTCTAGTTCCACAACCACCACAATTAGTTATTGCACCTATTTAGGATCATTGTATAGAATCAATTACTATACCTACTTAGGATTATGTTATAGTACTTAATTCACATATTCAAATTCATGTTATGCGGCTAATTATACAGCTTACTTAGGTTCATTCTACACAGAGGAGAGTAGTTGAATTTCATATATGACTAGTACTTTAGCACCCACTCAATCATATAGTCATTCAGGACTCATGACAAATAGTATTTATTACATTTCCTATACTATAATTATTAACAACTCAACATGTTCCATAATGAACATATGCATAAGTTTCTCCTACTATACAATGTATTTTACATGATATTTTGCACCCTAGAGTTACTCATCATACAAAAGATCCTATGAGGGATGATGATGATGGTTAAAATACAACACGAGATCATTTTTCTGATTTAGATTCATAGACAATTACACATGACACTACTCCCTCACAAAACATGACCCTTCCCACATTCAAAACATAACCTCCCCATGACCATCTCCTAGATTGTTTAACTGGTTAACATCTCATTTAAGAAAATATTTCAAAAATAAAAAAATCCTAAATATTCAAAAAATAAAATATTAGGACCTAAGAAACACATGTTTTCTAGTTTACATTATTTACATGAGATTTTATATCACATGTTTGGTAGACTACATATCCTTCTTTCATACACACATGCATTTCACGGTATACATGATTGACATGCAAGACTTATAGATACACATGATGAATGGATGTATAGATGCAAGATATTGCTATACCCATAGGCCATGTTAATGTTGGGGAATCTCATTCCATGAGTCACATTGATATAGGTTATATCTTTCTATGACCTTTCCATTTACCATGTCAAACTTCATTATTTGCATACACATGTCTTGTTATTACTCATACTCTCTACAATGCTAAATTTCATGGATATGTTACTTTACTATGTTGTGACATTGATATACTTGGATGGTGTACATTATATTACTTTTCATTTACCATGTTGAGCTTAGGGAATTAAAAAATTAAGAACAATAAAAAAATCAAGACCTAAGCATCGCATATTTGCTAGTTTACATTATTTAAATGTGTTATGTAGATTACATATTCTCCTTTCATACACACATGTAATTCACACTATACATGAGTGGCATGTAATACATACAGATACACATGATACATGGATGTATAGATGAAAGACATTCTTATACTTAGGGCCACACCAATATTGTGGCCATTTTCTTCCATGGGTCACATTGATACACATTGTATCTTTATATGACCTTTTCATTTACCATGTTGAGCTCCATTTCATGCTTACACATGTCTTGTTATCACTCATATTCTCTACACTACTATAATTCATGGATATGTTATGTTGTGACATTGACATACTTATATGGTGTAGATTATATTACTTTCATTTACCATGTTGAGCTTTATTGCTTGTTTACACATGTTGTGATATTACTCATACTCTCTATAGTGCTAGATTTCATGGATATGTTACTTTATTATGTTGTGACATTGAAATACTCGGATGGTGTAGATTATATTACTTGTTCTATTCTACATTGATGTTCTTTCTTTTTCATAATAGGAAATTCATTACTTGTCTATTATTTGTGGACATTAGCCTTGTTTATGTGACATGTATTATCCATTGTCTACAACCCTTGGCCTTGTGTGTGTGACCTTTTTTATCCCTTATATATGAATTTTTTATTTCCTTTAGATAATTATTTCAAAAGAATTCATTCCTTGGACACTTTTCCCATGGTCACTTTGTTTCGGTACTTTTCTCCTTCAAACTTTTTCTTGGCAATTCTTACAGAAAATTTTCCCAAACAATCTTTTAAGCCTTTCGTTACCTTTGTTTTAGATAAAATTTATGAAAAAATTGGGCTTTGACCTTTTTATGATGCAAATGAGTTTTCTAAAAGAATTCCTCAGAGAATCTTTCTAAAATAATTCCTTTAGACTTTATGTTTGGCCCTTCAAAATTTTGTCTTTTTGCCATTTGACCAAAAGAAATGGTCCTTCGACAATTTGTAAATGACCCTTTGGCTCTTAGAAATATCCCTTTAGAAAGTTGAAGATGACTTTCATAAATATGGAGGTGCCCTTAAAAAAATTTGAAGTGCCCTTCAAAAAATTAGAAGTGACCCCTTTCGACTTGAAAAGATATATTTTAAAGAAATTGTTTTGAACAATTATTCTGAAGGAATTATACTTCGTCTTCAAAAAATCTATCTCAAAAAAATTGTCTCAAAGAATTTAGCACTTGGCTGATGTAGACACCAAAATTGTGTCTACTCCTTAGTCAACTCCCCCTTGGTCCCCTTGGTCCACTTCTAAACATTCCTAACCCACACACTTATTAATTTAAAATAAATTACCTATTTTAAATTAATAACACCTCCCTTGACACCTCACCCTTGACACCTCACCCTTGGATTCCTCACCCTTGGATACCCTCATTCATTACCCTATGACTAATCATTCTAACTCTCTCACTAATTCCCAAGCCTATTAAACCCACCTTCGACCGTTTAACCATGACCACTGAACTCGGTAGATGGAAGAACGGGCAAAATGCTAAAATAGCCTTTTTACCCATCCTCCAGCCACCGACATCGGTCAACCGTCGGCCGATGCTAGTGGGATTGCCGACGTCAGTTGCTTAAAACAAAATAAGAGACCCGAATCATAGACCCAAAATCACAAACTCAAAATTTGACTTCTCTCTCTCTCCCAGACTCACACCAAGCATCACATGCTACAGGAACTCTGCATCAGTCACTCCACCCCTGATTGAAACATTGCAAGTCTTCTACATTAGCCGCATCAGCAACAAGTCTTCTACACTCCTTCAGTAACTAAGAGCTAAGTATTATTCTTTTATTTCATTCCAATAACTTAGAATGTGTTTGTAATCAGTCTATGTTTGCTACTTCTAAGTACTGTAAACTAGAACAAACCTGACTTTCTTCTCGAAGAGGCTGAGAGGCCTCCCCCATATCCTTACCCCTTTTGACAACCTATCCTCTACCCCTTGTCCCTCTTAAGACTCTATTGGCTTCCCCTGCAATCTTACATGGACCTCCAAACTCTCAAACAGACTGTCCAGACCCCTCTATCGACTACAACCTCATCCAAAACCCATCTAAGGCCATTACCCTAACCGACATCGACCATTTCCCCTACCGACATTGGCAACTTGACCAACCGACGCTGGCAAAACCACCGATGTCAGTGACTGTGGCAGACTGACTGTAAAGAAACAGGTATGCATTATCTAATTTCCTCTTTGCTAGTCATTTGTCATTTCTTTATTTCTGACACTTTTACTTATAAATAGTGGACTGTCATCCCTCAAGGAAGTCTTTGTGCTTCTGGGACTGAGCATATCACTTGGCAGTCCACCTTATCTCTATCTAACAATCTCTGTGTTTGAGTCTCTTTCTTCTATAGGTGTCATCCTCCATAGCCAAAGAGGAGCTCCTTCAATCGTCTGGATACGGTGCGCAAACTTCATCTGGGTATCATCTAACCCCTGACCATTATCTCTTAATTTCTTTCATCTTTTGAATGTGAAAAGCGAAAAATAGTTAGAAACATTTTGGCACACCGGGTGGGACCCTGGAGTTTTCCTTGGGTTCATACTTTTCCCTCTGAAAACAAACTTTCATATAGGTGCATTAGGGAATTTTATCTCCTTGTATCCTTCTTCTTTCTTTCTCTTTCAAAAAGACACCATAAGCAAAGTTAAAAAGAATCTCTTTCTTTTTCTTCTGGTCACCTTTCCTCTTACATCTTAGAGTAGTGAAGTTCATGCTCTTAACTTTTTCTCAACTTGTTTGCATCCGAACACACATTTCAATTTGGGCTTAAAATCTATTGCATTTCATTTCTGCCTAAATGCATACTTAGCTCTCACATCTAGTAATTAAAAATGCATTATGAATAAATCTTAGTGCACTTATGTTACATGACCTAACTACTATCACAAATCAAACATCTAAACATACCTGAGACAAGGTTCAACTAGGATTTCATCACCTAGCGGATACCTTACCCTTCCTGGTAATCCCACTTGGACTTCACTACCAAGCAGAGAACCCACTCTGTTCTCTGGCAGAGTATAAACTCTAGGGGAAGTATATACTGGCTAAGTGACCCAGCTTATCTCTGGGCTCATGAAGTGAGGGAAACTTGCTCCTTAGCACCAGGCCACGTACAAAACCTAATACAGATTTTGAGCACCGAAACTAACCCAAAACCAACCTTAGACTACTTCTTCTAGTACCTGTTTTAAAATCCAACTTCCCAAACACACTTCTAAGGCATAAGCGAACAAGACTCTAAAACTTATTCTTAGGAATTAACGTTTAGAGACTGCTTGTCTTCATCCACTTTTCTATTTTCATCTGGTTTTTTTGAGCTGGTGAGGATGCATTATTCTAAGCTCCAAGAACAACTCAGACTTTCTTCTTTCTTCCAAAAACTTTTAGTTTTCTAAAGTTTCTGGAAATACACAGTAACTAACATTAGTTTTTCCACCGACATCAGCAACTTATCTTCACCGACATCGGTTATCTGACTGACACGGCATCAATTTTTACACTGACGTCAGATACTGTCAAAATATTTCTTCTCAAATAGCAAGTTCAAAACCCAACTTTTTGGCTGTCAAAAATGCCAACTCTAGTTTTCTGAGGCTGAAACATATAGTTTTCAGAACCTAAACCCCCCTCTTGCCTTGGATGGTTTTGACACGTAGTCAAACCAAAACTCTTGTTGACCACGCAAGGCAACAACCACTTTTGCCTTTGCCCTCCATAACAAGTCCTCTAATGGAGTATCATTCAGAGACTAAATGAACTCCTACCCAACCAACCCCGACTCAACCCCATATTGTTCCCGAAGGGGACCAAGACTTTGAAATATTCCTTGACCTCAATGTCAAGGCTCTTCAGCACTATCTCGTGAGAAGTCAAACGTGAGACTCTTTAGGCAACCTAGTTTATGGGATGCCAACTTCCTTAGTTGAGACGGCAGTCATATCAACCGCCTCCGTAATTCAACCCATAGACACCCAAGCCATTGCCTCAGCCAACAACCTGACCATGACCAATCTTTAAAGTGTGGCCTCTCCTTGTATTTTTGGACCTACATCCATTGGGGTTTTGGTAACCCATCAACCGCAAACTATCAACAAAGTTCTACACCATTCCAAAACCTAGTTGTCTCCATCCCACCTACTCTTACACCCATCAACACAAGGGTGCTACTCATCCTTTGGCTAATATTTCCAACATCCAACCACCTCTGGCGACATCAAGCCAAGTTCTACCCCCTAGCTTTATGACACAACCACCCTTGACTTCAACATCAGTCCCTATGACTAGTTACCAATATGTTACGCCTATACAAGCACAACCAACTATGTCATACGCCTTTCCTAACTCCTTCCAAATACCTTACAACTTAGGGGGTGCCCCACCTATCAATCCACCAGTTGATCTAATCAAGATGATGATGGATAAGGTGTCTAATCTTGAGACATTTGTTTCGGGTTCAAGAAATGTTCTCTCATATGAACAAATCTGTAATGAACCTATTCATCCTTCAATCCCAATCCGACCATATCCTAGTCAGTGGGAACTTCCCAAGTTTACTCGCTTTCAGAGTAAGGAGGACCCATAACAACATCTATGAGCATTTAGACACGCTTGTTACCTTATAGCACATGATGATGCGTTGTTACTACGCACATTTCCCATGTCACTTTCTGGTGCTACCCTCGAATGGTATAGTTCTATTACCAGTCACTCGCTATTTTCCTTCACTCAACTCGCCCAATTATTTCTTCACCACTTTTCTATCAACATCACTAAAAAGGTCTCCATCATGGACCTATACTCTATCAGACAATTTGACGATGAATCCATAGCTAATTTCATTGCTCGATGGAGAATTTTAATCAACCAACTCTCCTTTTCTTTACCTCAACTCGAGCTCATTGAGCTCTTTTCACAAGCATGTGCCAAACATATTTCCTCTACTTTACAGGTCTAAACATTCTACACATGTGACGAAGCTTTCACAATGGCTAGGAAGCTTGAACTCTATGCTGTCGAAGAAAATAAATTCAAATTGTGAAGTAAAAACCCCAACGCAAAGTCAAATGACCCTTCCTCCAAATCTTCTTCTTCCAATTCCAAATCTAAGGGATCAGCAAATGATGTAGTCGTTAGACCATCATCTTCAACAACAACCAACCAATCCAAACCTTCCACATCTCAAAGTATTACATGACGATTCTAACAATGATACATACAGCGTCAATATACTCCACTAGGATAATCATACACTTCCGTGTTGGATAAACTAGTCAAGTAGGGGGTCCTCAATCTCCCTCAAATTTGACCACCTCAATTTGACCCTTCAAAAGCTATCCCTGCATGGTACAGGGAAAATCACTTCTATAATTATCAACGTGTCAAAGGCCATGACATAAACAACTGCAAAACCTTCAAAAACATTGTCCAAGACATGATAGATAAAGGTGATCTTGTCTTGGATAACCCAAATGCACCACCTAACCAAAACATTGACATCTTTAGACAACCTTTTCTTAACCATCCCCCTAGCCAAAATAATGTGCAGACCATGGCCGATGACTCCCAAGAGCGTAATATACGCACAGTCAATGCGGTCTTGCCTCTTATGCCTAACCAACCTCTCTCACAGTCTGAAGAGGTTACCCCACCCATTGGTCCTTCACAGGTAGAAGATCCTTCTTCTCCCATTTCTCCTCCATAGGTAGATGAACCTTCTACTCCTATTAGTTCTCCATTGACCCCTCTTATATTGGAGGATGCTTTGACCATACCGACGCCACTAGCCCCACCTTCATCCTTCCTACTACCAATGGAGGACCTTACCTTTCCTGCTCCTCAACCACAAGTAAAAGGCACAATCATCCCTACCCTTTATCCTCTTGAGGAGTCACATTCTCCAATTCCTTCTCTACCAAGAGAAGAACCTGTCTCTTCACCTACTTTGACTGAAGACGATCCAGTTATGACTCTCTCACGCCTTAGGTCTGAGATCGCTGCATCTAACACATTTCCGGTCTCACAACCGCCCACATCTTCTAAAAATCCAAAGCCTCATCCAACATCTTCCAAGCCATTCTCTCAATTGGTGGAGAACTTATGATTTCTCCATTCGAGGAAATTAGAATATGAGGCATTATGGGAGTGAATCAAAGCTCCTTACCTAACACGTCCCGTCTCATCTCGTGCTGTCGACTCTCTTGTGACAAAATCTCCAAAAGTCTCCAATGAGGACCAGGCTTCTACTTCCAAATCTTTAGAAGCCCAACCATCCACATCTAAACCTAAACCCTCACAAACATCCACCATACCAACACCGATTAATTCTCTTGGTGTTCGCCCCATATCTAACCTCACTCACCCACAAGTGAAGGTAGACTTGAACCTTGCCTTGCACAATAGTAGTCCTCACACTAAACCAAAGAAGGATACTAAACCACATCAGAGAAATTTTCTCCCACCATCACCAATGCCCTGTATTTTGGGCCCACACCCATCCACCTTAATAGGAGTGCTTCCTACTCTTACACCCAACAAAAACAAATCACCTTCATTACTACCAACACCTAACAAAAACATACCTCCTTCAAAACATCCAATGCTTCCTACCAATAAAGTGTCATCTACGCATTTGGCCACACCACCAAACAAAAGGATGGTACAAAACACTCCCTCAATGGCTTCTAAATAGAAGTTGTCAACTTTTATTGCAACACAACACGCAGACCCATTAGCAAGTTCTTATGCCTTGCTATTATGCCAATTGTTAAAACTTCTAACATCACTCTTCCACCTATCAAACCATTTCAACCTCTTAGACCAAAACCGTCTTCGTTCGATGATACTAAAATTTGCTAATATCATCGCACACCTGGGCATGACACTGAAAATTATTGTGCCCTTAAGGTTGTCATCTACCAATTCATGGAAAAAGACACCCTTCTTGTTGAAGAGACTGTCAACAAATCTCCAACACCATCTCATGTCTCCCAAACCTCCTCACCTTCACACTCATCAACTCTCAGATCAAAACCATCTTGGTTCGACGACACTAAATTTTGTGCGTATCATCACACACCTGGACATGACGCTGGGTGTTGTTGCGCTCTTAAATCTATCATTCATCAACACTTGAAAAAGGACACCCTTTTCATTAAGGATCCTCTCGACCACCCTTTCGACAAACCATCGACACCATCACATACCTCTCAAACATCCTCACCTAAATCGAGAGCCCATCATCAAACTATGGTTCCTCTATCACCTTCGCCCCCTTTATTCAAGATCAACAACATCAACGTGGCCAACAGGTCACAAACCATGTAGGATAAAGGGAAAGAGAAGGTTTCTCTCCCTCAAACATATCCATTCGTCAAGCCCTCACCATAACCAAAACCCAAGATTACTGTCTTGGGCACATCACATCCAACATCTTTGCAGCCACTTCATGACCCCATGGTGAAACAAATTCACCAAACTACTGTGAAGATGTCTTTATATCACCTAATTCAAAGCTCTCCACAACATTGACAAGCCTTAATCAAAGCCTTACAGGTAGTGGAGGTCCAACCCGAGGACCCCCAGCCACTAGCTGCCTTAGTCCAAACATTACCAACCATTGCCTCCATCACCATCCCTAATTCTGAGATTCCAAAATCCAACCTGGAAGATCAAGATCTCACCCTCTTAAACTAAAATCTATCAGGCAAAAGCTTCATAGGATGCATCCTTGCATCACATTCCTTGTCAAAGAGAAGCTTCGATGTCTGCTCTCCATCTTATCCAACCATTTCTAAAGCATTCTCCTCATCACCAAAATGACTGGGGGAATTTGACTCTATATTGACTATCACGACCTCAACCAAGCATCGACCAAACATCAACCAACCAAGCATCGACCAAGCATCAACCAACTTCTTAATCGTCTTTAACATGTGACCAATTTAGAACGAAGTAAATGAGGTAAGTTTGCTCCTAATTGGCTCAGACCTTATATCATAACGCACAAGTATGGATCAGGGACTTATCGTCTATTTTCTCTTGAAGGCTGACCAGAACCTGAGCCCCTTAATGCCTTGCATCTGTGACCATTCTATTGTTAGTCAAGTACTCATTCACTTGACATTAAACTTGAGCTCGTCCCTTGAGCAATCCCTGTCATTTTAATCCTCATTTCTTTCAACCCTATTCCGCTAAATGAACACTATGTAACCCTTTTATAAAATATGAATGCTTTGTCCTAATAAAAGGGAACCCTCTAAACCTCTATAGTCAAGTCCATGACCACAAATTCAGTCAAAAATCACAAAATATAAAATTGGGATGCCTATCAAAAGGTCATAAAACTCTAAATGCAGACTGCTCGCTCAAAAGACAGTTGCATCATCATTGTTGTAGCCAATAGACTGCTCCCTTGAAGGACAGCTATTTAAAGCCCTCAAAAATATATAAATCAAAAATATAGACCACTCCCTCGAAGGATGGCTATGCCTAAAAATCTTGCTACAAACAACACTCTCTCAGAAGCTTCCCGCATCAATCAGCTTCACAAATGACCACAAAACAAAAGGACATCCCCATGTAGACTTCCCACATTAATCAGTCTACCAAAAAAAAAGAAAAAAAAAAAGGGTCATGGACATGACTTATAGTCATTCTCAGGGTCTCCTATAAAAAGGGGCAAAGTTATCCCTACTAAAAGGGGTTACCCTATCCTAACATATCGCATCACCTACTCAAGGTATTTCAAGCTCATTTTAATGTCAAAGTGATTCGATTACTTCTCTAACACAACCAATGGTCAACGACGTAATGCATGAACGGGGCTTTTATTTCTAAAAAACCCCCTACTTATGCTATCATTATGGTCCTTGTCAATGAAAGAGCAATGTGCCTTTCACTTCTTACGCACTTTGGTCACATACAACCAATTCAAATCCAACCAAATCATTTTCTAAACCAAACGAAACCAACCAAACCTTTTTCAGACCACTAACATTATCATAGCCTATTCACACTAGTTTCTATGGAAACCAGTACACATGGAAACTATCGAACACACAATTTATGTCAAGCATAAACCATTACTCGATGAAGCATAAATAAACCCATTTCATTTTTAGTATACATCCATCACCCAATATGGAAACTCACTAGGGATGAAAAACCACATAGCCAATGTTACAGAATACACCATCACATAATATGGAAAAGGTTGTAACATCATCATACCCTCATCATTTATAACTTGACCAAACCAACCTATCAACTAGCATGAACTACATTGGTCTGAGGCCCTTCAAATAGGGGCTATGTAGGCAGCACTCAGATGACATGACGTATTCTGGGGTTAGCTCGGCCACATCCATTTGTTCATCTATCTGATGGACACACCATTTAACCTTTAACCATGACTTAACCTAGTCCAACCCACATCCATAACCAACCCTCTTCCTCCCTTTTAGGGAGAACTACATTGGCCTAAGGCCTTCAAAATAGGGGCTATGTAGGCAGCACTCAGTTGACATGGGGTCTTCTGAGGTTACCTCAACCATTCCTTCATCCATCCATCTAATAGACCAACTATCTCTACCAACCCAAACTCATGACCAAACAACCAGCCCTGACATTGTAGGAGTCACCTTCAACTTCTCATGGGGCACATCAAAGATCACATACATCTCCCTGACCACAACACCCCTCACTTGAGATCACTTATATCTCAGCCTGACTCGACCAACAACCATGGAGATCATGCCTATCTCCTCTGACCATGACCACTTTGCCTTAATTGTTTTGATTGTATGTAGGCTACTTCACGAATAGTTAGCCAAATTGTCTGCAACCCACATTTTGACCCTCACAAGTATTAGATCGCAAGCAAGTTGATCCCCACTACTTGTGACTTTTTTGTGTTTTCCAAGAGCACTTCCTGAGCTCGAGATACTTGGAACACGATGACCATTGGAACTACAGATTGGATCGTTTAACCCAATCAGCTATGACTAAATGCTGGGGACCAGTTATTATGATTTTAGCACTCCTCGACCTTTGATTGTGACAATTTGACCTACCCATCATGTGAAGTGGTATACGTGCAATCTCAGCATTGACACTCAAACTTCACCATATCCATCCACTATCTATCAAATTGGCACCCGATATCAGGGTCCCTTCCCTTGACTCCCACTTTGAGGGGGAATACCTCATCCCATAATTCAAGCAACCTACATTCATTTTTGTCTTGTAGTTTATTAGAACAACCAACAGGGCAAAAACTACCTCATCCCATACCTAGGGCAACTTACTCCTATTTTTGTCTTGCAATTCGTCCAGAATAACCAATAAGACAAAAAGGGGCAAATGTAGACACCAAAATTGTGTCTACTCCTTAGTTGACTCCCCCTTGGTCCCCTTGGTTCACTTCCAAACATTCCTAACCCACACACTTATTAATTTAAAATAAATTACCTATTTTAAATTAATAACACCTCCCTTGACACATCACCCTTGACACCTCACCCTTGGATACCCTCATTCATTACCCTATGACTAATCATTCCAACTCTCTCACTAATCCCCATGCCTATTAAACCCACCTTCGACCTTTTAACCATGACCACTGAACTCGGTAGATGGAGGAATGGGAAAAAGGCTAAAAATAGCCTTTTTACCCATCCTCTAGCCACTGACGTTGGTCAACAGTCGACCGACACCGGTGGGATCACCAACGTCAGTTGCTTAAAACAAAATCACAGACCCAAAATCATAGACCCAGAATCTGACTTCTCTCTCTCTCCCAGACACACACCAAGCATCACAGGCTACAGGAACTCTGCATCAGTCACTCCACCCCTGATTGACACATTGCAGGAAGTCTTCTACATCAGCTGCATCAGCAACAAGTCTTCTACACTCCTTCAAAAACTAAGAGCTAAGTATTCTTCTTTTATTTCATTCCAGTAACTTAGAATGTGTTTGTAATCAGTCTCTATTTGCTACTTCTAAGTACTATAGACTAGACCAAACTTGACTTTCTTCTCAGAGAGGCTGAGAGGCCTCCCCCATATCTTTACCCCTTTTTACAACCTATCCTCTACCCCTTATCCCTCTTAAGACTCTATTGGCTTCCCCTGCAATCTTGCACGGACCTCCAAACTCTCAAACAAACCATCCAGACCCCTTTGTCGACTACAACCTTGTCCAAAACCCATCCAAGGCCATTACCCTAACCAACATCGACCATTTCCCCTACAGACATCGGTAGAATAATCAACATCGACAACTTGACCAACTGACGCTGGCAGAACTACCAACGTCGGTGACTGTGGCAAATCAACTGCAAAGAAATAGGTACGCATTATCTAATTTCCTTTTTGCTAGTCATTTGTCATTTCTTTATTTTTGACACTTTTACTTATAAATAGTGGACTGTCATCTCTCAAGGAAGTCTTTGCGCTTCTGGGACCGAGCATATCGCTTGGCAGTCCACCTTATCTCTATCTAACAATCTCTGTGTTTGAGTCTATTTCTTCTACAGGTGTCATCCTCCACAGCCAAAGAGGAGCTCCTTCAATCATATGGATACGGTGCGCAAACTTCATCTGGGTATCATCTAACCCCTGACCATTAACTCTTAGTTTCTTTCATCTTTTGAATGTGAAAAGCGAAAAATAGTTAGAAACAGCTGAATGAAAAGTTCAAAAGAAATAATCACTTAGTCAAAAATAAAAAACCCAAAATAAAACCTTTGAAGGAAATAACACCCAGCTAAAAGACCAAAACAAAGTCTCTGAATGAAATAACACTTGGTATTTTTGCTATGGCTCAATGAGAAGTACTACTTTTCAAGAAAATTTTTGAATACTTTACTTGGCCAAATTTGAAAGATGCAAACTTGGGAGTAAAATTTGACCAACATTCTTAGTGATTCTTAGGTATGCCATACTTGTTATTCCTAAGACTAGTTGCCTAAATTCTTCCATTGGGCATGGAGTCACAAATATAGGCACTCAAAATGACTTGAACAGACCTTTGGCTTAATGGACACAAGCTGATTGATCCACATCCACAAAGGTAAAGACACACACCAAATAAAAGTAAGGAAATATGCATGTGTTACAAATCACTTAGGGAACACAACATCAAACCAAGGGAAACATGCATGTGTTCAACTAAAATACTTAGGGAACACAATAGCTGAAACAAAACTAGACTAAACACACACACCTATGCTACTATTTACAAACTAGACTTGCAAGGACTAATAGTAGAACTTTAGATGTATCCCATTCATAGGGATAGGTAATTCTTTTCCATTCATCTTGGTCAATTGAAAGGAGTTGCTTTACTTGCACTTGTTAATGATATAAGGGCCACTCCACAAAGTGTTAAACTTTGTATGTCTACCCAGTTTTTCTCTATCCTCATCCCATTTCAGAACCAAGTCACCTTCCTTGAATGCTCTTGTACTTGATCTTTTGTCAAAGGACTTCTTCATGAGTAGTTGGTGGTGTTTCAGGTCTTATGTGCATTATCCCTTACTTCTTACAATTATATTAGTTCTATCAATCTGACTTATATTGGAGTATTTTCAAGTAGTTCCAGCTGATGTGCAAGTCCTAGATTAGGGAGCTCTTGAGAGATGGACAACCTAGCTTCTCTCCCATAAGCAATCACAAAGGAAGAGTTACCAATGTATCTCCTAGGAGTAATCCTGTCATCCCATTAGGTTATCTTCAACTTGGTATGCCATGCTCTTTGATTGTTATCCAATGTCCTCTTGATGATCTTTATGAGATTCTCATTAGTAGACTCAGCCAATCTATTACCCTCAGGGTAATAGTTGGATGAAGTACTCAAGTAAAGTCCATTCCTATTTGCCCGCTCAAAATTTTTAGCACCATAGGAAAACAAGTGCATTATCAGAAATGATATTATAGGGAACCCCAAATCTTGTTGTGATTCTCTCATAAAACTCCAAGATTGTATTTTCATTTGCCTCCTTCAATGCAACAGCTTCTACCCACCTTGTGAAGTAGCCAGTAGTAGTCAATATCCATTTGTGTCTATCACTTGATGGGGGGTTGATTACACCAATGAAATCAAAGCCCCATTGCATAAAAGGTTGGTCTACTTTGACAAGATTCGATGGAAGGGCTACAAGTTTCTATTTTTCTAAAAAGAAGGAACATGGAGGACACCTCCTAACCTAAGAGTAGAAATATTTGAAAAGGTTAAGCGAATAATACAATTTGTAGCTATTGTTTTTGGGGAGAAATGACCTCCATCTACACCATTATGAAACTTTTCTAACAAGAAGTCAAATTGATCATTGTCAACACACCTTAGTAGCACACCATTCACATCCTTCCAAAAGAGAATGCCATCTACAAGACAATAAGGAATGGTTTTCAATCTAAAATGTCTTATTTGTGACTTGTGTAAACCACTAGGATAATCACCATCTTGTAGGAAACTAATGATGTCTTGTGTCTAACTTAGAATTGGTATGTGACTAGTTGGTTGGGGATGGGCTTGATTGACCAAGACTTCTTCCCTTGGACTTTAAATATTTGAATCTATATGTTCACACAACCCCTTTCCTCTTACCAATTTTGTTACTTTAATATCAACAACATACTCCATTACCTTTGTGATCCACCAAACTCTCTTCTCATTGAGGTTTTTGCTTAGGAGGAACTCTTTGGTGCTAGGATGAGAGACAATGACATGTATCTTGTTATTTGAAATCATGTGCATGAAATTTCTCAAACCTCTTATCATAGCTAGAGCCTACTTCTCAACAAATATGTACTTGACCTCATAATCTTCCAATCCTTGACTAAAGAATGCAATGGGTTGTTCAATTTCCTCATCATTCTTTTGCATAAGCATAATTGAGATTGTGTCAAGGTTAGTAAAAGTATAGAGTATAAATTCCTTGGCAAAGTTTGGGTTCAAGAGAGTAGGAGATTGGGCAATTTCTTGTTTGATTGCCTCAAAACTATTCTTACCTTCCTTCGTCCAATCAAAATCTAGGTTCTTCTTGAGCATGGTTGTGATAGGCTTCACCAAAGTAGAAAATCCTACAATAAACTTTCTTAAAAAGTTGATTTTTCCTAAGAAACTTTCACAACCTTTCTTTTATAAAGGCAAAGACAAGCCTAGAATGGCTTCAAACCTTTCAGGATCAATAAACAAGCCTTTTTTGACATAATGTGACCCAATAACTTGCCTTCATGAACAACAAAGATATATTTTTTTGGATTAAAATAAACTCCAAACTCTCTACACTTATCAAATACTTGCCTTAGATGTTTCATATGGTCATTATCATCCTTAGAAAAAATAGTTATATCATCAAGCTATATAAGCAAAAACTCATTGAGCAAAAATTTAAAGGAGATGTCCATCGCTCTTTAGAAGGTAACACCAGCATTAGACAAACCAAAAGGCATATTTCTATATGAAAATGTTCCCTATTTTCTGGTGAATGCTATCTTGAACTCATCCTCCTCTTTCACTAATATTTTGTTATAACCTGCATAGCCATCAAGTAGTGAAAAGCATTGAGAACCTAAAACCACTTGCAAAATCTACTCCATAGAAGGTAGTGGATAATGGTATTTAAGTGAAACTCTATTTAGATCCCTAAAGTCCACAAAAAGTCTAATCTCCATATACCTTCAAATTCTTGATTCCCTTTCTCTTTGCCCATTAGAGACCATGAACCAAGCCCTCATATTCTATCACATTACAAGTAAAACTAAAATGGAATCTATATGAAGAGTAGTATTGGTTCTTTGAGGGAGAAACCAATATGACACCAACTCCTACCCCTACCTTGCTTCTAGATCCATCAAAAAATATATCCCATATCCCCTCAAGTTCATGATCCTCACTAGTGAGTGATGGTATAGGAATTTTTCTCGTGCATACAATATACCCCTAATTCAGTTTATTCTATGAATTCATATGGGTCATGCTCATAATTTTTATTACCATACTCATCAATAAAGAGGTCATAAATACCTTCAAATGGAAAGGATGTTTCACCAATAATGGCACCTTCTTCTTGCTCACTAATCATACGATTTTGATTTGAATTTGTCTCCACATATGGTTCAATGTGTAACCTTGCCAAGGGATGTGTTCTATAATTAATTTAGCTCCATATCTTGTTTTAAAATCTATAAAATACCAATCAACTGCAAGGTACCCTCCAATCTTATTCGTGAAGTCTCTTGACAAGCAAATAACAAAATGAGTTGGAAGATCAACAACCACAATGTCTTATAGGATGGGGAAACTTGGACAATCATGCAAGAAAAATTTAAAACCTTTAACCAACCCCACAATATTGGTTAGAGTTCCATCAAGTTGAAACACACCCTTATTATGAGGCTCATACCTCAGTCCAAACTTATCAGCAACCACCGTAGGCATAACTATGGTATTGGCTCCACTATCCACAATGCAATTATGAACCAATTTGTCTCCCAAAATGAGTCTGACATAGAAAGGTGCAGGCTTTTCAGATTTGGTGGATGGTTCTAAGACATAATCAGGTGTGTTGGTAAGGTCTATACCATTATGTCTTGGAACTTGAGGGGATAAATGAATGTTTGAGAGTTGTTCTTGTAGAAGTTCTTTTTGGCCAAGCATATGCAATACTTCCTAGAGAGAAATGCTTGTCTTGGTATTCTTCAAAGAATCAATAATGTTTAGAGAGGAAGTATTCACCTTGTCTTGCATTCTTGAAGGCAATGAGTGAGCTTGAAATTTTTTTATTGGAGGTTTGGTAGCCTTGCTAACATTCTAACTTTGAGGAGTAGTGTGACTAGTATGATCTATTACATTGGTACTTGCACTTTGTGACCTTGGAGAGGCACTACTTGGAGTCATTTGTGTTGTTGGAGTATCTCCTAAAGCCCTTTTTTTTGCCCTTATATTATCCATAACTAATTTATTTTGATTTAACACATTTTGTCTTCTACTTGGAAGTTCATAAAACTAGTACTTTGGTTACTACATTCTCCTTGAACATCCCTTTGCATGAGATTTGCTTATTATGATGTAACATAAGGAGTAGATCCTTTCTAAGATACCAAAGCTTGATTACCTTCTCCACCATTATGCATAAACTAACCTTGATATTGCCCCCAATGATCCAAATTTTCCTCTCCTTGAACTAGATTGGTGTGGACTGGAACGACAACCTTTGTGGATGGAGTGGAATTAGGATTATAGGCATTGAGCTACCTATTGAAACCTTGTTGACCTTATCCTCCTCCTTGGTTAGTGTATTGGGGTGGAGGTCTATAGCCTTCTTGAGGATAGTATTAAAGATTTGGTGGAGCACTTACATACATTTGTGCTTGCTTGAGTTATACTTGCAAAGACTGAATCATCTCATCCTTATCTATAACATCATCTACATTCTTGGGAGTGGTTTTAGGTTTGGCATTGGTATTGGGAACTTGTGATATGCTTTGGGATTTAACTAAATTATGAGACAACAAAGGCATGGAAACTATTAAAGGTAATTTCCAAGCTTGTATTAAACTATTCTCAGCTTCAATGGTTATCTCATATGCCTCGAGTAAATTAAATCCTCCCATTGATTGCAACATTACTACCACATCAGTACCAATAACCTTAAGATAGGTGGGGAATACAAAGCTTGGAGGAGGCCTCATAATAGGTGGCAATCTATGTCATGTCCTTTGAAACCTTTCATTGAAATCTCCCATGGACTCATTAGGACCTCTCTTTATAACATTCAACTAGTGAATTAGTGAGGTATGATCACTCTTATTCTCAAACCTATTCACCAACATCTCTCCAAAGTTATCCAAATTAGTAATGCAACCACCTTCCAAATTTCCATACCAATCAAGTGCATTACCCTTTAGAGACATGGAAAGTAATATAATAGCTATGTTAGCTTGGGTGATATTGTGGAAGTTGAAAAAGTTTTAAATGTCCCTAATGTGTTTGGATGGGGTAATAGGACCTCCATTGATATTAGGGAGACTTTTTGTAGCATTGGGAGGAATAGGATCATATGCAGGAGGATTAATTGGATTTTGGGTGTTGAAGGCTAGGAAAGGATGTCTTTTAGGCATCTTTTCTTCCTCTTTTTGATCCCCTTAATCTTATATTTCCTCAACTTCTTCTTCTTCCTCTTCAAAACCTTCCTATTCTAGATCTCTAAATGCAAAAAATGGTTTAGGATGTTGTTCTTCAAGAGGAGTTTTAGGTAGAGGGACTTGATTAAAATCTCTACTAGAAGATGATCTAGTGAATACCATGAAGTATAATATGAATAATTTGATCTACAACCAGAAATTATCACCTTTTGGAGTCACCAAATGTTGTATTAAGAACAATTCATCAACCTTGGACTTGTCAAGGCCAGCATTCACCTTGACATGGAAACAATTAGGACCAACAGTCCCATCAGGTGTGCCAAAACTATTAAAACATGGATACGCACCCTTGAGGAAATGCTCAGTTCTCCTCATCCAAGTGGAAAAATATAAATATGTCTCTTGATGTGGGTCATAAATTCATTGAGATGAATCTCTAGATAAGGGGCTAGCTCCCCTTGATGCACCTTTAAAACTATCTCTCTAACTTAACAGTTATATATGAAAATGGATTAAAAAAATGATGAAGAAACCAAACGGTGGTGCACCAATGTATAATGTCCTCCAAATTGACTGAAACTAATACATAAAGACAAATAAAGTGTTTCTCACACAAAACTCACAACTCAGGATTTGTTGTTACATCAATGTTTAATATGCTAGATTCGAGAAGGTATATGATTCTTCGAAAGGGAATGAATGATTCCAAAGAGGGATAAAATCATGGACCACTTCTAAGATATATATAAACTTACAAAAGAATACTAGAAAAGACTTGTAACAATCTCCTTTCTATAAATTGATATACCATCAAGAGTACAAGCTAGAAAAGACAATCTTTCACTAGACTAGACCAACAAGATTCAAGTCATTCCTCAATATTACAGCAGGAGAGTGGCAAAAACACTTGTATATTTATTTAAGAGTTCTTTGAGTACAAATATAGCCAAATTTTTACCAATAACTAGTAGAGGCTACCCAAACAAGCCAAAAGAATGCATATATATAGCTTTTGAGATAGAGGTCAAGCCAGGGAAGTTCAAGAGTCACATGGACATGTGTCCATATGTAAGAATCAATTAAATTTGCATGTGAAAGAGGAGTGAGGTGAGTCATGTCATGTTAGGATGTCTACTTGTCAAAAAAAAGTCATGAGAATGGTGAAAAGTGGCATAAAACCTTCAAAATTGGCATAGGACATTGCCTTCATCAAAGACCATCCATGAATGTTTGAAACTAAAAATAGGAGAGCCGACACATAACACTGCTCGATGGAAAAGGAACTCATGTTGACAATTATAAAAATGGTCTTTCTAACTGCCAATCATCTCTTAGACACCTATGTTTGTTGATTTCATGGAAGCTTTTTGATTTGGTCCACTGCTAGTAATGACTTAAACCATCAACCTGTCCATTCTTCACTTGTTTTGTCTGCACCAAATTCCTGTCAAACCTTTTGACACCAATGGCTAGTTCCTATAGTTTGAACTTAATAATTAAGGGCCATCACTCTTTGGGTATTTATTTTAGACACTTGTTTCCCTCAGACTTTTGTTTCCTTCAGAGAATCTTTTTGAAAGAATTCATTCCTTGGACACTATCTCATGGTCACTTTATTTTGGCACTTTTCTCCTTCAAACTTTTTCTTGGCTATTCCTATGGACAATTTTCTTGAACAATATTTCAATCATTTTATTTCCTTTTTTTTGAACAAAAATTTTGAAGGAATTGGGCTTTGACCTCTTTTTGATATGGGTGATTTTTCCAAAATAATTCCTCGAACAATCTTTTCAAAAAAAATTCTTCAGACTTTTTATTTGGCCCTTTAGAATTTTGTCTTTTTCCCCTTTGGCTAAAAGAAATGGCCCTTCAACAATCTATAAATGATGCTTCGGCTCTTGGAAATGTCCCTTTTAAAAGTTAAAGATGACTTTTAAAAAGATTGAGGTGCCCTTTGAAAAATTTGAAGTGCCCTTCAAAAAAGTTGAAGTGTGTTGAGATACATTTTTTAGAAGACTTGATCCCACACCAACTAGACCAACCCTGGCATGTGGAGACCCATGGAAGAAGTGAAATACCCCTTTCTCACACCTTGGTGTTGACTAGATAGACTCCTAGAGTCCCCATGCTAGTTGGCTGATAGTTGCATAACATCATGAGTCTTGAGGCATACCTACCCAGTCCTACACATGGTGGATCGAGGCTTAAGGAGCACGAAGATCTGAGTAGTGGAGTAGGTAAGCATACAGCCCTAAGTAATAGTCTAGCCCCCATCATGTGCCCTAGTTGTATTATATGGCATAGTAGAGTCGATAAGCTCATAACTACCCATCCTTTGGCATGTGCCTATCTAATCAGCAAGAAGAGTGGTCAATGCCTATATAAAGGAGGTAACCTCTAAGAGGAAAGGGAGAGACCATTAATAGCAAATCTCTAGTGAATTTGTGAGTGATATAGGGATTAAGTCTTGAGAGCTAACTAGTGGATGTAAACCATGCTCATTTATGAGCCTCTAGCATTAGTAAAAATAGGATTGAGCAGTGAAGGCTACTACTAGTTATTGTAATGTATATAAGATATTAATGGATGAATATTGATTGTTAGTGTTATATATTATTATGTTATAGATTGTTCAGTTGTGAAGTTCTCTCCCCATGAAGAATGTTGATGAACTTAGACTCAACCATAGTAGTAAGTGGCACCCCCATGCCACTTAGACCTCTTACCCACCATGAAAGTCCCTTGCACTAGACCTAGCATCGAATGATGACCTTAGGATGAATAGAAATCCCCATGTGGACTCCCTTACCTACATGCATCGATAAGGTCTCGACCCCCTCTATTTAAGCATGCACCAATGGACCTATCCCTTTGAGCCTATGCACTAGAGATCCAATGAATATCTTGAACCACTACACCCTACACAACCTTTGACTATGCCATGATGTAATTATCCCATCATGAACATGGTCCCTTCACTATCGTGCTTCAAGTGAGCACATAAGGTTTGCACCTTATGTTAAACTAATGCCAGTGCACTAATGTGTTTAAATGTTGTGCACCAGACCTTACTCCCCTTATGCCTAACCTATTTAACCCTAAAAATGCCTGATGACTAGAGTTTCATGCATGACTAAGCATTGCACCTACTTAAATGACACACTTCACTATAACATTTTGGTTCCATTGTTAGGACATGTTGAATTTTGTTGCTAAGATGTTGAAGTAGAGTGATGCTCTGATTATCACTTGAGAATGTCAAAATTTGGCTAAATAAAGTTGAATATTGCTTCATGTAGAAGTGTCCCATATGTGAAAGGGAGAAGCAACAAAAATGGGTGCAAACTTATCTATATGACCCATTGTATGAAGTGTTCTTTTACGAGTTACCTGAACATGTATATAAATGGTTGGATGCATATGTTGATACTAGATGAAGAAGTTATGGATAATTCCTTGAGTAGATATTAGAGTGTGTAGAGAGGCTAAAAATCTTGGATGAAGTGTGGATGCATGTCGTAGATAAGTGGTGGGATGGTGTTTTGAGTAGCTATGTGTTGGAGTTCACAGTGTCAACATTTTTGTGCCTAGAGGAAGCAAAGCACAAATTTCTTTAAGAATTAAGGGGAACATTCATAAGAGAACTCTACATCAAGTTAAACAAGCTCATGGTTGATTATGGGATAGAGACCATGAGGATGAAAGGCTAAAATTCCTTACACGTATGGGCAAGTGCTAAGGAAAGAAGGGGAAAGTATAGGAAAGGTGCCATGGAAAAGGAACAATAACTTGACACTTGAGAGCTCCAAAGGCTGAACTACAGTAAGCATAGATGAAGGATGATGGAAGACATAGAAACTAGAAGTGATGAGAGGACCTATAAAAAGTAGGAAGGGCATGGGGAAGGATCTTTTGAAACACTAGAGCATGTTGATATAGAGGAAGAAATAAGGGGTCAAATTACATAGATGGGTGTGAGCTGCAGTTAATTCCCACAAGATGAGGTGCTTTAGGATGTGCTAGAGGTACCTGCCCCCTTTAAACCTAAAGTTTAAGCCCATGCACTAGATTCCACCTTTCAAAATATAAGAAAGGTAACTGAACCTGTTACCCTAATAGACTATGATTAGAACAAGATTTTGGATTAAGGGTTTGTGTTTGAACAAGTGATCCTATATGAGGAGCTGATTAATGGTATGGTAGATTGAGTAGGTTCTATTCTAAGTATCATGAACATAATCACAAATATTCTTGTGCAAAGAATGTTAGCCATGCTAACTAAGAAATAGCCCATAAGAAGTGGTACAGTACCACTAATGAGTGGATCCACACCATCAAGCTCTATAGTGCACCCTACTCCATTAGGGTCAATGTTCAACCCTACCAGTAGGGGCATTAGAGGACCACCCATTACATAAACACAAGGAGGTTAAGCACTGTAGAATCCCAAGCCACCACCTCAATAGATATACTATAAGATGGCCATGCACCTGCCTGAGTATCAGGAAGTTAAAAATGCCATAGAGCATGCGCTAAAATGTGAGTTACAATGGCACACTCAGGGAATTACTCATCTTGAGTGTAAGGTAACACTATTCATGACAACCCTATTAGATCATGCCCATACTTAGTATCATAGTTTTGATCTGAACCAGGCTATGGTTGACTATGATGTGTTGAAGGGAGCATTCCTGAAGCAGTTTGACATTCTTGAGTTTGAATAATAAAGCATCATGATACTCAAGGAGATCAGTCAAGGGTTATCCTTGAGCGTGTGTTTGTATAATGCATAGTTTAAAACTCTCCTCTCTAAGCTTCTTTATGATATCGAACCCTCCCAACACACAATGATTTATTGGAGGCTTGCTAGTGCCATTTAGAAGGGTATTATCCATGAAGACCTTCATAGAACCCCATGAAACACTTGAAGCCATGCTTCAGGTCAAGGTGGTAGGCATCATCGACATTGGGATTAGTCCCTTCATGGAGGTGTAGATTGCATTAATGTCTTCTCAGCTACAAAAGCTTAACATTAGATAGGCACATGACTCTTATGGTGGGCTATGGTTCATTGACTGTGAGATAGAGGGGCACAACAAGAATAATTGCCTACATAGGAATGTCCATGCAATACTCCCCAATTGTAAGGTTTCCCATGGTGTGCATGACTTTAAAAACTTTCCCTTGTTGTAGTGCATTGGTCAAGTAAATACTATAATTTATTACAAGATGTGTGATGCCTACACACACATGATGGTGGACTACAGATTCATCGATGAGATGCACCAAAATATGGAGAGAGGTACAAGGTAAGCCATGACTTCAGGTGGTGGCTAGGCATGCCAAGGTAATGAGGGTTATGGCCAAAATAACATGGGTTATGCTAACCAAAAAGGAGCATGTGGCCGAGGAGGTAGAAGAGGTGAAGGGATATTCCCACAATGATCTTGTTATAAGTATGGGTTGATTGAGAATTATCAATGTGACTACCCCACACACCCAACATGTAGGTACTGTCAAGGCCCACATGTAATCAAAGATTACCCAGATCTCTACAAGAAGCTGATGCAAGGTAGGCCCAGTACAACTATAAGAGCCGCTATGGTGCGGTGTGAGTCTAAAGAAGGGAGATGGGCCCTCAAGCCATAACAGACACCAAAGGGGCCTCCAAAGGTGTAGGCCATGATGTAGAGTGGGCTCACCACTCAGCCACCCACCATGCCAAACCAAGACCTATGCCTAAAATATGGTGAGTCAAGCTACATTGAGCACATGACACAACTTGATCTAAAAGTAGTGCAATATCCTGATCCTACACACCAAAAAGACATCCTATAACAAGTGATGATTATGATACAAGACCTGTAGGGAAAACTCTAGTTGGCTAGAGACTTGGAGGCATAGGCCACCATGATGCACAAAAAGTAAGACCAATAAGGGGCTAAAGTCTAGGAGTTGACCAAGATCCTACACCTCCTATAAATGGAAGGGGTATTACCCCTACTAAATGACTTGCTTCTAAGATATGTAGAGAAAGCACCAGCATGGGAAGCTAACCCCCAAGAAATAGAGATTGTAGCATGCATATGGAGTGGATGTGAGAAGTGAGGTATACTCTGAACATCGAGTATGACCAGGTATTACAAATAGACACAACCATCAATAGGTGGTTGGTTTGTGAAGTGTTGGTTGACATAGGTGCAAAGTTCAATATGCTGACCAAGAATGCTTGAGAGAAAATAGGGAGGCCATCCTTGAGACTGTTGTCACACATGTTGTTCATGGTGAATAAACCCTAAGCATAACTTATAGGGATCTTGAAGGGTACCATAGTGGACATCATGGGCACCAAGTTCCAAGCTAACTTTGAGGTCATAGAGCTATGAGAGGAGGATAACTACCTAACACTCTTAGGAAGGCCATGGTGTTATGCAAACAACATCGATATGTGCTTCAATAAGCATTATATGACCTTTGAAAAAAGCAAGGAGAGGGTGGTGATACCTCATTCAAGTGACCAAAGGCCACCTTACATTGAAAGTGTTAACCTTGAGGATGAGTTCAACCACATTTATAATATCATGACAAAAGGCATTGAGACTCTTAATCCTAATGAATAAGGGGTACTCACTTGGGAATATGGCCAATCAACCTCATATATAATGGACATAGCTTGTGAATGTTGGGTTGAATAAGCTTATAAGATCACTAGGCGTAGATGTTGCTTAGTGCACAAAGTTGGATCTAGACCATTTAGAATAAGCTTGGTAAGAATTACATAACCCTAAAAGAAGTTGACTCCTCCTACCAAGAAGATAGGAAAGAGAGTGCTCTGGCTCAGCAAGGGAAAGCTCACAACACTCCTAAAGTATGAAGGAAACCATCCTATTGAGAGGTACATATAGGATATTGAGGCTTGTGTCCCAACGGAAGTTGATTGATTGGGCACATTGGTGTATACACTAAAAAGTAATATCATCCACTGATGGGTCATGTAAAAACCTAGTTTTCCCACTAGGCAGGATGTGAAGGTAGCCATGTGCACTAGATTTGGCAAGAGAAATAAGAATCTGGACATACACCCTACGATGGTAACTTTGACCCAATTGCACACATCTAAATTTATGAAGGGACTTGGGCGATCTACAAATAAAATGTGCCACAAGGCCTATGGCTGCATACCTTCTATAAAACTCTAAAGACATGGGTGTGAGCATGGTACATCATGAATGAGATGCACTAGGAAATAAGAAATTGGTATGTGTTGAAGGAGAAGTTTGTGCACACTTTCTCCTTTTCATAGAACCTTGAATTACTGGAGCTGCTACAAGTCATCCACCAAGCTATGTTTGAGGACACAACTATCTTAGAAGAGTGCTTAAAAGAGATGTTTAGAGAGAAAGGACTCACACTTCTAACTTTGTTTGAAGAAATGGTTCTCCATAGTGACTCCAATGAAGAATATGATGAGACTTGGAAGGACCACAATTAGAGGACCCTAACAGGTAAGTTAAAGCTCATGCACCTCATTGATGACAACTCTCCAGATGATGGAGACCCGATACACCTTCGATTTGAGATGATAGAGGGAATGAGATAGGTTGAAGACTCCCACCAAGAGATAAATAAACCCTACTACACACCCCTCAAGACCACCTAGGTAGATATCAACATCGAAGGTGAGCCCAAGATAGCCACTATAGGCACATACTAGTCTAAGGTGGAGCTCATGCACATCAACAAACTCTTGAGTGAATTTCAAGATATCTTCCTATATAGCTACAAGGAAATGAAGGACACTTACCCTTCATTAGGAAATATGAGCATCAAACTAGTGGATGGAAAAAGGCTAGTCAAGAAGTGCCCTTATCAGATGAACCCTAATCTCCATGCCAAGCTAAAAGTGGAGATCAATGGTATGTTAACCGCTTATGTCATCTACCTAGTGCAAGAATCAGAGTGGGTGAGTTTTATCATCATCAACATTAATAAGGATGGGTGCATATGAATCTACATTAACCTTTTATCAACATCAATAAGCAATGCTAAAGAATACGCATGGGTATGTGATGTATGCCAATGCATTGGAAAGTTGAACCATCAAAATGAGATGCCTCTCATCCCTATTTTGGCCTGAGCACCATTCAAAAAATGGGCCATTGACTGTGTAGGGCCAATCACCCCTACATCACAACACACAATAGCCAAATATATCCTCATGACAAATAACTATTTCATGAATTAGGTTGAAGCAGGACTGATCAAAAACTACATAGCTATAGTAGTCATGTAATTCATCTAGGACAACATCATCAGCTGATATGGGTGCCTATTAAGTCTAACTAGTAATAGGGGCACTTATTTCATCAATGAGATGGTGTTCATATTTTTGACAGAATACATGGTGGTGCACCACAAGACCACCCCATATCATCCTCAAGCCAATAGCATGGTTGAAGCCTTCAATAAGATCCTTTGAATATGTGTCACAAAGATATGTGATGTAGGTCACAAGGATTAGGATGATTGTGTCTTTACAGTATTATGGGCCTACTACATGACATATAAGTGCTTGAATATGGCTACACCATTTTAACTGGTGTTTATCATGGAAGTAGTTCTACCCATGGAGTTTTTAGTACCTTATTTGCATATCATACGAATTAGCCACCTTGGTGACTAAGAATATCTGAGCACAAGGTTGGAGGAATTAGAATACTTGGATGAGACATGCACCTGGGCCAAGTGGGGTCAACAAGTTAAGAAGGCATGCCAAAAGAGGTGGCATGATAAGCATATCAATGTAAGGCATTGATTGAAAGAGCCTTAGTCTTGTTGTATGACTCCAAATACTTTTGACACCTAGGTAAGCTACAGATCTGATGGATGGGCCCTATTTCATCTATCACATTTTAGAAACTCGTGCATGTAAATTGTGCATGTTATCCAATGAAATGCTTCAAGAGTATTTCAATAGCAATCGATTGAATCCATACCAAAAATAGGGTGGCTCTCACACCAAGGATACTCTGACTCTTTGGTCAACAGTCAATTTTGAATTAAGCTCACCAAAATAAGGTTTGGTGCAAGCCAAACTATGTGATTCTTTAAATTATTTGGTTATTGTTGTATAGTTAGGCAATAGGTGGTACCAGATGGTCATAGAGATCCTTATGTTTTACCACTCCATGTATAAATCCAATCAGGTGAGTCAAGCACTTGCATCACAAATGTATGAGGCCAGACACCTAAGTTATGGGTGTGTGAGACCTATAAGTCAAGTAGTAGCAAAAAAAGAAACATCTATGTAATACGCATTTGGGGAGATGGCAGGAAGAGCCCATGAAAATGATGAACCACCGAAGGGCCAGTGTAATAGAAAATGCTCAACTAGGTTGTGCACAAAAATAGATGAGAAGACATTCAACTAGGTTGGACGTAAGACGAAAACAGAAGATGATCAAATCAATTGAGTGCAAGATAGGCGAGAAGACATACTTCCTATAAAGTGCACAAAGAAGATGAAGATACCAATCACTAGAGGGATAATACAAGGAATTTATATGGGGTAGGATAGCTCAAGGCAAGATGATGCATAATAAATTGACCAAGACAAAGGAGCACACTGAAAGAAGATCATAACTAGAAGAAGTGAAATTGAGAAGGTTGAATTGTGTGCATGTGAGGCATAGAACCTAGGTTTCCATAAGAAAGGTGAAGGTCACACCAAGTAGACATGCAAAAAGAGATCATCGAGGACAACTGGCATCCACTTGGGAAAAGTGGGAAGTGACCATTTTAAAAAGGATGTCACATCATCAAAAATCCATTAAAAGTATTTAATGTGATGATAGAATAAAGATACACATTTAATGCAGACATGACATGGAATTTTTTTAAGATCTCATGACCTCTCAAAAAATCCATCAATCAAGTCTAGATGGTGGCATTAATAATGGTGGTTGACATTTCAAGATATAAATAAGGTGAATGGTGAATGAACAAGGTTAAAACTTACAAACTCATGTAAAATTGACTAAATACTAGAGCTAAATGACCCCAAGAGAGTGAATTCTCATAGAGTAGATAGTGCATCAAGAGAGAAATGAGTGCAACAAACTAGAAAATAAAGTGCATCAAGAGTGAAGTGGTACAACAAAACTAGAATAGAGAAGGTAGACTAAAACAGATGCCAAGCCACCATAAATGGTTAGAAAAGCTCAAAAAACAACTCATGCCAAACTAAAATTAGAGGTTTTAACAAGCCACATCTCTCGTACTTTAATTCTAGCAGATTTAGAATGACAAAGAAGTGGAAGGTGTCAAGATATGAAGAGGCATGACTCAAATCCAAGTGAGTTTGAATAGTAGAGGAAATAAATGCTACCAAGACAAGGATACAATTAATAGAAGTAGTCAGTATTGCGATGGTGGAAGCTGAGGCACTAACTTATTTGTCCTACTAGCAGATGTAGTTCCCACCTAAAGTATCGATGGGTGAACCCTAGCACTCATTCCTATGTGATGTCAGTTATAGGAATACAACCATCAGACTTCAAGTCACTTTCAAGACTTGATGCAAGACTAGATGGTGGACACTAGGCATAAGACCCCAAAGGGAGATGTAATCTTTGACATCTCAATAAGAGATAGATTGAAGGCTACAAGTGCTAATCAATTCTATGAGTTTCCCTATTTTGTAAATCTAGAGGAACTTGTTTAGTTTCTCCTCTCGCATGTGCATAAAGATTGTATAAACTTCATACGATGACATATGAAGATATCCATGTGCCTGATCAATAGAATAATTGAACTGTCAAACTCTAGAAGAGACATCCATTAGCTGATAAGTCATGATAAAGAGGTGGAGTGTATTATAAATCTCCTCAATTACTTCAAGGGGGGATACACTTTCCCCATCATTAGGTGTGAAGACTTGAGCACAAGGTGGTGGCATGACTTATCAACTCAAAATTATGCTCATGAGGGAAATGGACTAATGTGTCCAAGGCATACCTCTACTTAGCCTATCATATGGTATAGGGGTAAATTTTAATGTGGCACAGTTCATCACCATAAAAATGACAAAGAATGCATTGGATTACTATGACATAAAGGGGACGTTCAGATGGGGCTCCATCCTCATATTGATAGTCATGAAAGAGATCAAGATCCCCAATGGTAGAATAGACAACTTGTGGGTGTTCCCAAAACACCACAAAAATTGGCATAAAAATACAAGGACTTCACCTGCCTCACATCCTTTAGTGGCAAGTACAAGACTCATGTACTGAAGTGGTGTGAGCAATGCATAGAGGCCTTTAGGTTAGAGTGACACATCCCATAAGGGCTCCCAGTGAGAATGTTTAGAATGGTGACCTTCATCATCATACAACACTACTACATCATCTACCCTGCACTCAACAATGGGAATAAGTCAAGATGGTTGAAGCTTCCCTTCACCTTCATAGTCGATTTCTTCTTAGACATGCTTAGTAGATTCCCCAAGATGGATAGCATTGACATTCCAGTCAAAGAGCTAGACATAGAGAGCTGACAGATGAGTTGTAAATTCCCTTACACAGATGGAGGCATGACAAAGGATGAAGAGAAAACCTCAAATCAAAAAACATCGATCATGTGTAGGAGGTAATAATCATTGGCTTTATCCATATACTGCACTATGAGATGAATTCTAGAAGAAAGGATGATGACATGGGGTCTAGTGCTTAAAAACAAAGAGACCTCCTGGTCTTAGTTGGCGATGAAGGAATCCCCGTACCCTAGGAAAAGAAGAAACTCCCAAAAAAGAAGAGTGGGGAGACACTTGAGGAGATCGAGGAGAGGCTTAAGCTAAATATATCTTTAGAAGGGGAAGATTTAGTGATAAAATCATATTATAAGTGTGTGTGTTTCACCTCTCAAGCCCTTACAAGCCCAAAGGGGAAAAATAAATAAAAGGCCCCTTCCCTTATGTTGAAAGAAGACACATCAAAAGAGGGGTCAAAAGAGTAAAAGTGGGAATGAGGCACCTACATTGTGATTGAGGATGTAGAATCATCCCCTAGTGAACAATCCCCTTCATCTCCACCACAAGCACAACTAGAAAGACCAAGGCACAGGCTGAGGAGACTTGGCTCCTATGAGGATGAAATCCAAAAGGTATGGGAGTTAAGGGAATAAAAAGAGGAGATTTTCAAGGTAGGGGTGGCTACCAAGGTCATCTAAATGGTACAGGTAGAGCAGCAAAAAAGAGAAGCAGTGCATAGGGCATAGGAGGAAAAGATGAGTGAAGCAGGCAAAGCACCTAAAGAAGCAACTCCCTTTGGTGTAGGCAATGAAGAGGAAGAGATGCTAAAAAAATGGAGAGGAATGGGCCTAGATCCAAGCCACATTGATGCAGTGCTCGCCTTAGACTGGAGGTGTAAGGAGTTGAGGGCCTTGGGCCTAACCCAGGCCGATATTAATCAGCTTGAAGTCAAAGAAATTGAAAAGAGAGAAGAAAAGTGTGTTATGTAAGCAATGCAAAGAAAGGCCAAAAAAGGAAATGATGGAGAAGGCAGAGCTAGAACACACCTATAAGAACAAATGAGAAGCAAAAGTGGCCCAAGAGGAAAGGGTGTACATGCTAGAGGAATAGGAAAGAAAGAAAGGTTCCACTAGTATGGATCCCAAGGAACAAAAAGTTAAGGTAGGACTCAGTACTGACATCCAAATAGTAGAAAAATCCACATGAAAGGTGTGCCCCAATTCTACGTGGGTGCCTAAGGAACATAAAGGTGATGCTACTACCTTAGAAAAATAAGCAAAAGAAGAGGTGCCACACCAGGAAAAGGATGAGGGGGAAAAGTCTACCAAAGAACCCCCACAAGAAGAACAAGGTGATGAGTCTAGCACTGAAGAGGAAAGAGAGGAAGAAGAAGAGAGAGTTAGATATATGGGAACTGGTACTAGCGTTAGTGGAGAAGAAGAGCTTGAGAGAGTTGAAGAAATGAGGATTGGCACTAGCACCAGTAAAGAAGAAGAGCTTAGGGAAGAAGTAGAGGTTGAGCCCAAGAAATATGAGAGAGCATAGATGGGGTTCAAGGAATATTATGACTTCTACATGATGGATTACATTCCTCTAAGAACCGCCATAACCCTTATGTGCCACCAAGACTCATGGGCCATGGATTGCTACATGAATGAGCTAGAGTTAAAGGTCCTTGTAAAGGCTATCTAGCATGCCAAGAAGCTAGAAGAGGGCCATGACTACCACCTGATGAAACCTCATGACATGAACCCCATACACTCAGCTAATGCTTTGATCAAGATTGAAACCTTTGTGGCATGCAATAACATCATCAACGATGTTCATGCCAATAGCTAGAGGAAATTACTAAAGACACAAAGGAGCTTGAGGAAACCAAAATCAAGCTCCAATAATTGATTGAGTGCATCAAGGAAGTAGAGCTCTCCCTCTGAGACAACATTGACAACTCTGGCATGAAGGAGGTCAACTACACCTGCATGCTCATTAAGTAGATGATCCCCAAGCTAAAGCTGACACTAGAGGAGAAGGAAGACCCCTATCAGGTTATAAGGGGTGAGCTAACAAAGAAGATGGAAGAGGTTGAAGACATCTTCACCAAGCTTGAAAAAGGCATTACATAGGCAGACACCATTTTTTACAACTTTACAGACTAGGCAGAGGTCATCAGCATGCACCTCAAGCAAATAAAGGAGGAGAAGGATGCCTTGCTCCAGCATTTCATCATGGTTTCCAGGATCGAGTGCATGTAGGTGATGGCATAAGTTAAATCCCTCAATGCCCAACTAAAAACACAAGAGCAAGACTTGGAGGTAGTATTTTGTGCCTTCTAGACAAAGGCCAATGAGTAAGGTGAACTCCTAGATGGAGGAGTGAGGAGGGTTAAGGAAAGGTTGGAAGCCTTCAAAAAGGGATTGGAAATCATGGATGTACTTGCTCTAGAAGTAGCACCCATAGAGGCAGATGGTACCATTGAAGAGTTTAAGGGCATCATCCATGGCTTTGAAATTTTTAAGGAGGATCTATGGTAGGGTAGACATGAATTCTACACACCTAGGGATCTTCAGGGTTAGTCTAGGGTGGACTACAAATTTTATACGAGGTGATGTTGGGATCCCTTTTTGAGAAGACTTAATCCCACACTAGTTAGACCAACCCCAGGATGTGAAGACCCATGAAGGAAGTGAAGGACCCCTTTTACACACCTTGGTGCTGACTAGATTGACTCCTGGAGTCCCCATGCCAACTGGCCGATGGTTGCATAACATCACAACTCTCAAGGCATACTTACCCAATCTTGTACATGATAGTTTAAGGCTCAAAGATCATAGAGATATGAGTAGTGGAATAGGTAGGTGTGCATCCCTGATTGACAACTTGGCCCCTAGCATGTGCCCTAGTTATCTCATATGGCATAGTGGAGCTAAGAAGCTCACAATTGCCCATCCTTTGGCATGTGCCTATCCAATCAGTAAAAAAAGTGGTCAGCACCTATATAAAGGAGGTGACCTAAAAGAGGAAAGGGAAAGACCATTAATAGTGAAGTTCTAGCAAATTTGAGAGTGATAGAGGGATTAAGTCTTGAGTGTTAAGTAGTAGATGTAAGACATGCTCATTTATGAGCCTCTAGTATTAGTAAAAATAGGATTGAGCAACAAAAACTGCTACTGGTTATTGTAATGTATACAAGTATTAATGGATGAATATTGATTGTTAGTGTTATATGTTATGTTATAGATTATTGAGTTATAAGGTTCTCTCACCATGAAGACTGTTGATGAATTGGGACTCAAACCTAGTAGTAATTGGTGCCCTCATGCCACTTAGCCCTCTTACCCACCACAAAAGGCCCTTGTGCTAGACCTAGCACCGAATGATGACCTTAGGATGAATAAACATCCCCATGTGGACTCCCTTACCTGCATGTGTCAATATGGTCTCAACCCCCTCTGTTTGAGCATGCACCAATGTACCTAATCCTTTGAGCCTCTATGCTAGAGACCCAATGAATCTCTTGAATGACTACACCCTACATAGCCTTCAGTTATGCCATGATATAAATATCCCAACACAAACTTGGTCCCTTTGTTTTCATGCTTTAGGTGAGCACATAAGGTTCGTGCCTTATGTGAAACTAATGCCAGCATGGCAGTATGTTTAAATGTTATGTGTCAGACCTTGTTCCCCTTGCACCTAACTCATTTAACCCTAGAAATGCCTGATAATCAAAGTTTCATACATGATCGAGTATCACACCTATTTAATGACACACTTCACTACAACAAAGTTCCCTTCAAAAAAGTTTAATTGATCCCTTTTGGCTTAAAAAGATATCTTTCAGGGAAATTATTTCAGATAATTTTCTCGAAGGAATTAGTCTTCATCTTTGAGAAATCTATCCGAGATAAATTGTTTTAAAGAATTTGGCACTTGGTCAAATAAAAAGTCTGAAATAAATAATCACTTAGCCAAAAATAAAAAACCTAAAACAAAACCTCCAAAGGAAATATCACCAATCCAAAAGACCGAAACAAAGTCTCCGAATGAAATAACACTTGGTATTTTTGATGTGGCTCAATGAGAAATACTCCTTTCAAAGAAAAGTTTTGAATATTGTACTTGGCCAAATTTGAAAGATGCAAACTTGGGAGTGAAATTTGACCAACAATACCTTCATTTCAATACTACAATAATAGGGGGGCATTTATAAACACTAAAATATGGTTGTGGACACTTGGCAATGTTAGATTTGACTTGTCTTTACCTTACATGATTTGTGCCCATACATATGGTTGTCGTTCACCCTCCTCTTATGATTATAATGGATTCGACATTCACATTTTCTTATTAGTCACCTATGAGGATTTCCTAGTCTATGATAAACTAGTCAATTAACATACTCAAACATCTCCAGATCATCAAACTAGTCTTCTTACCTTTTAATTATAACTAATAGACCTAGACAGGTTCTAGAAGTCAAGTATCATCCAAGTATAATGGTCTTTCTTGCCACTAAAAAATATATGCTTTTCAAATTCAAATACTTCATATGGGTTGGCCACAATATTTTGCATGTTTGTTGTGTGAGAAAGTACCAAAAGAGTCCCACATAAATACAAGTAGGTTTAAGCCTATTTCCCATCTAGCAAACACTTATCAAACATATTTAAACTCTTGCACATTAAAAAGGAATGCACTATTATTTATAATCCATCCATCAATCATAATAATCAGGTGTTATCCAAGTATAAATCACCTCAAACCCAAGCCAAAGTTGTAATTTTCTAATTACCAAAAGCTAAATCGTAGGTTGCATACAGTCAAGGATAAGTATTATACACATTCACCTAATGATAAGAACTACATGCAGTTTAAATCCCCTCTTAATAATTTTGGATATGTAGGTTCCACTCGACCATTCAAAGAGAGTGGTTGAGGTCATCTCAACCCACCTTCTTTCGCTTTTTACAAACTAAAATTGAGTGTCAAAAGTGAACTTAGTACTTTTAAGAGGAGACATGTTTTTGGGTATTAAGCATATAATCAAACCTTGAGATTACACATAGAGATGAAAAGCAAGTATGTTAATTGACCTATACCAAAAAATAGGAGAAAAATATACTGAATTAAACACTAATGTCAGTTGATTCTAACTTTAGACCAACCATTCTACCCAGGTGTGCCCAAAAGTCTAGTTATTAATCTGAACGACTCACAATCCAATTTCCCACCTTTCTTGTTGTCTAGATTTAATTTTAGACCTGTTCAATTTAGTAAAATGCTAAGTATTTTAGTCCTCTTAATAATTTACATAATTAATAAGCATGAGTGTCAAATTAATTTTTGTTTTTTACATTCAGATTGGTGTTTAGTTGTAACACATCATACAATTTGAATTAATTCAAAGTTGTATGCTTATTAAGGTTCATTAATCAAAACAAGGTAAAACATTATCAAGTAACATCTATAATATAATACTTAGTTTATATTATGCACTGGTAATTTTTAATTTGATAGCTAGTTTCGTATCCATGAGCTTTGTATTATTTACTAAATATGTCATAAATGTTGGGTGTGCTCCTATGATGCACTGTGCAATGTGTTGTTACCGCTTTTTCTCTAATTATGCTAGATTTGATAAATAATTGTTATGGCTAGCACAATTGAGGGATAATATGATCTCTTCAAAAAAATTAATCAACCTTTTGGATGCACCAATTACACCATTGATGTTCACACTATTGTTATTGCTATTATGCCTACCTCCACACCTTTGGTTATAAATGTGATGCCCATCTAGTGTGTGGTGGAAATGCAAGGTTTCTCTCAAATTACCATGATTACACCTATATTTAATCTAAATTTCATGATACACATGAATCAATAGTGGAACGGATAAGATAAACCACACCTACACTTCTGATCGGGGCATACACTTGTTAAGTGAGAACATAACCAATATGAGGATCCAATAGACCCGATTAGGGGATCACTTGTATCATCTGTCACAACACATCAATCTAAGTAGGGTTCCAATTCCTAAAGTCTAACACAATCACACAACAACTCTAAAAGAGTCCTATGGTTTCTATATTCACTTATGATAATAAACAAGAAATTAAACTAATGTAATAACAAGAAAAGTAAACTAATCTAGTGATCACCAAAGCTTGTGGCACAAAGTAGGGGTTAGAACAAAATAAGTAAATAAAAACTAAACTAAACATGTATCGGAGACATATGCTCACATCAATGCATATGAAATACTAATACATGGGAGAGAAGAATACATACTACATTATCTATCTACTCTTACAAAGGAGAAATAAAGTTAGGAATACATACCTTTGAAGATGAACCTGTCAAGTCTCAACCTCTCCCTTGGCTGATGGTGTTTCATAAGATATTGTTGTGTCTTGTAAGGAAACCAAGATAAATCAGCTCTAGGCTACATGACCTACCTAAGCATCCAAAAGACTTCTCCACAAGACAAGATCAGAGCTCTAAAAGAAAGTATTGAACCCTAAATCTTTATTCCTCAAGTAGAATGGTCAATAAGCAGATGTTCATTCGCACTTATTCAATTAATTCAACTCTCTTATGAAATGGTAAGGAATGACCTTGTATATATATTAGTATCTCACCCTAAAGACTTTCGGATATGTCGACTATGTTAGGTCGATCGAGTCAACCTAAGACATTATCGAGCTAATGCCTGAAGTTTGTGCTAGGTCGATCAAGATGTAAAGTAACAAGGAAAGGCAAAGAATCCCTAGAATAAGCTAGGTTGACCAAGTCAACCTAGCTTACTGAACAAGTCAAAAAGGAAACAAGGTAAGAAATGAGAGATAAAACATGACAAATGGTGGGAATAGATAGGAAAGAGAAAAATAAGCTTAGGGTTAAAGGTTTTAGGAGGAAAAAGTGTAGATAGAAAGTGGCAAAAAGAATAATAATCTTATGAAGCACCAAAGGTCTACCCACCCCTTTTTTGGTGCACCCCTTAAGGAATGCACTCAGAGAGATTGAGACTCAATAGGTTCCTTTAAGATACGAAGTATCAATAATACATAAAAGTGAGAAAATATTATGTGTATACATATGCCCCAGTCGAAGCTCATCACATGTCACGTAAGTGCAACACACGATGGTGATTCCGGATAGAACATGATGACACATAACGATGATGCTAAGTAAAGTGCAGTAAGAATAAAATAAGATAAATGAAAAGACATAATTGAAAAACACATAACTTTAACATACCTTAGTGTCAGAGAAGAAGACTGGAAGAAAGTGAAGGTGTCTAATGTAAAGCACACTAGGTGAATCTATAGAATTTAGTGCAAAAATAGCCAAAAATCAAAAAAAATTGAAAGATAGGCATATGATAGTGGAAAAGAATCTCTATGTCATCAAGAATCTAACACATGTTATGGTTTGAAAATAGATGAATAGAAACAAAGATATGAGAAAAAGAATGAATATGAAGAAAAATAAATGAAGAATTTGAATGGCTAAAAATTAGTTTTAAATATGAAAATGAGAATTCATTTTGTTATTTTGCATTGTAAGAGAAGAGAAAAAGAGCTCTAGAGAGAAAACAAGCTAGAATGGTGAGGGAACAACATGTTAGACAAGAAGGAGCTCCAGGAGTGAGAGCGGGAGCACTACAAGTATGCATCTAAGAATCTCAAACGAGATTTTGAAATTTGAAATGAATTAAGTGAATTTTGATAAAATATAATTTTAAGCATTTATATATCATAAAAATGAACAAAATTAGATTCTAAGGGAGGGAAAAGTGAAATATAATTTTAAGCATTTATATATCATAAAAATGAACAAAATTAGATTTTAAGGGAGGGAAAAGTGAAGACGGGAAATGGGTTGGAAGGAATTAGGGAAAAAGACAAAGAAAAGGTATTTTTTTGGCAACATGTGCTAGGTCAGCACACTAAAACTTGCTAGGTCGACCTCGACCTAGTAGAGTAAATCAGGGTGAAATCCATGTGGTTGACCTAGAGGGTATAGGTCAACCTAGCATATTCTAGAACCAAAAACCTAGTGCGGGGTATCTAGTTGGACCATAAGGGCCAATATGGAAACTTAGCACTAGAGCAAAGAGAATAAGAAGGAAAACAATAAATGTGGAGAAAAATAAGAAAATTTTGATCAAACTAGGTTGACCAGGGAACTAGAGAAAGCACAAAAAAGCATACAGAAAGTCACAAGAGAGCTAGAATGGTCTGAAATGACCAAAGCAGGGAAAATGGGGTAGAAATAGGCTAAAATAGATAACAATGAATAATTTATACTTGTTTATGATTAAAAATATAATGTATAAAGAATGTATTATGATTATACATGACATGAAGGAACTAATACATCCTTTGTTGTTTCTCAATTGTAGAGATGATGATGGTTCTAGAGATTGTTGGACATCTCTTAGCTACCAGACTTGTTGGAGAGATTGACAAATAAAGATAGGGCTAGACTGATATCCACAGGTCTAGGAGGTATAGTAGATATGTGTAGGATACCCTTGAGCGTAGACCAGTTAGTCATGTTCCTTTGATGTTGGGAATGATTGATTAACACATTTACATGGGAGGTGGATGGGGATGTGATAGAAGTAGATATAACACAAGTGGATGTCCATGCCATCCTCAGGCTACCTATGGTAGGAGTACCAATAATTACAGGGATATCAGATAGTGGAGAGGAAAGGAGAGCCTTAGCCATGTGGGTTATAGACTCCGAGACAATATTATCAAGGTGGAGAGTGAGCATGGATGATGTATAGGCCTTGTGACACAGTGGGTGCCCTATCATAAGTCAGATGGTAAGGTACTACTATACATGGTAACATTGGGTAATATGATGTTAGAGGATAGAGTGTTATACGATCTAGGCTATACCATATAGGTCTAGCTTGTGCATGATCTATATGAGATGTTGGTTAGAGGGTAAAAGACTATAGGACCGATCATACTACTGGCAGCATGGATATATGAGAGATTTCTTATATATCAGCTAGTTGAGTTGCCCGATGTGGTTGATGATAGGTCACCTTGAGTGAGGAGATGGAGAGAGGACCATGTAGTGTGGGTTATGCCCCACATGATAGCACTATAGAAGTGAGATGCACTGACATAATATGGAAACCATATGAGGAGCTAGTGACTATCGAGGAGAGCTAGCACATAGTCAGACCTATAATAGAGAGCAAAGAGGTGATAGGACACTATACATGGTGGAGAGAGCCACAATTGGTGGTATCGGTGTATGACAAATGGGTCTACCACATCCAATGACATCAATACTCAAGCTCGAGTAGTGGATTTAGAATTTGAGGGAGTCATGAGGGAAGAGGGGATTCAGATCATTGATAGTGAGGTTGACACTATGACGACACTGAGAGTGACCATGGATTAGTTGGGTAAAACAAGGGGTAGAGTAGGAGGAGGAGATAGAGGTAGTGATATCAAATGTACCACCACCAGTTCCATAGAGAGATGAGCTACAACCATCGAGGACACAAAATCGATGAAGGTAAGAGGAGAGAGTAGAGATTATCATCATCCTTGGTGAATTAGTAAAGGAGCCAAAGGAGACACAAATGAGTGAGAGACTACTTAGGTGCAAGATGAGATGGACATGAGCCATGATAGTTGAGTTTGAGCTAAGGAGGTGACTTATAGAGGAGGTACTAAGAGGTCATATAGATGAGGAGACTGTGCTAGGAAATCATGTGGTTGGTGAGACCATAGTAACCGAGACACAGATAGGTAAGAAAAATATGATTAATTTATTGCTTAAGCTTTGAATTGAAAGATATATAGATAGATAAATAGATAGATAGATAGATAGATAGATAGATAGATAGATAGATAGATAGATAGATAGATAGATAGATAGATAGATAGATAGATAGATAGATAGATAGATAGATACTATGATATGTGATAGTGATCTAATATCCATCTGGTGTGATTTTGTAGGCATACCTTAGGATGAGAAAGAGAGATGGGGGTCCCTGATTAGGGGATCACTCCATGACATCCTATATGAGACTCTATCGGAGGATTTGAGTGTACCATATACCCCAGCTCAGGTGAGTTGGTTTAGATTAGTGAGAGAGGCCATGAGGTAGATACAAATGTAGAGAGAGAGGGCATAGCCACTAGTAGAGATGGGTGTAGGAGAGAGGTAAACCTCGCAGGCCCTAGCTAATGAGAGAGATGTGCATCTAAAGATAGTGACACATATGACACAAGCATATATAGCAATGTAAACCCAACTAACATAGCATATATAGTGACCCAGACTGAGTTGCTAATAGCACATGTGCAAATAGCACATCTATAAGGACAGGTAGAGGGATTGAGATCTTAAACTACCTTGTTATAGTGTACCATTCAGAGGAGTCAGACTAAGGCCTCAGTAGGCAATGTGGCTACGCCACAAGATAGACATGATGGAGCCCAGCCCTAGAGCTAGAGCATTAATTATGGTTGTATATGTTGTATCAAACTTTTGAGATATATATATGATATATCATTTTGGCTTATTCATGTGATTATGTATGTGGTCACTATGGTTGTATTGTTATCATTTTGTTGGTTGTGTATGTAGATGCTTTGGATATATTTATTTCTAGCACATGTATTTAGATTTATTGTATATGCTATAGGAAATATATGTGATGTGGTTTATTTTCTAACATTATGAGAAACACATACATGGTTAAAAAGAAATAGGCAAAAAGACTTGGAAAAATATAATCTATCAAAAATGCACTACAAACTAATTCAATCTAGGAAATGTGTAATAACATGAAAAATGACTAAGTATTAAGAACCAAGAAATGGAAAACAAGATGGTAAAAAAGGCATTTGTTATCAACCCAAATTAAAACAAGTAAAATCATACTATATCACGTTGGGAAGTATGAAAAACAAATTAATAAAATGGAAGGTATGCAGAAGGTCACATAAGGTAAGAAAAGTCAATGAAAATTTAGTCTTAAATTTATCATACTAATTCAAGCTGGGAAGTATGATGAAATTGAAGAAATGGTTGAAATCTTACATGCACTCAGAAAATAAGAGGTGAAAGAAAAATGAAGTAAGCATAAAACATATAAGTTCAAGTTGGGAAACATGTCAAATGATGTGTAACTTCATAATCAATCGAATCTTATCTCAAACTTGACACATGTAATTTGATGGTGACTTGATTGTTGGAAAACTTTGTGGGAAAGGTCGGGTCTTATCCACAGTCTTACACCACAACTCAACAAAGGGAACACCACATGGGGTGGAATAAGCATAAACAACCAAGTACACAGGGAATAAGGGTAATAGGATGAAACACTCATAAATGAAAAACCCAAAAGGATTCCAACACAACATTGGTAAGTATAATAATAATATTAGATTGAAATGCAAAAGGAATGGTAATTTTGTGAGGAATTATAGGGTCCTATCCATGGTCTTATACTACAACTCACAAAAGAAAAACCCCAGGGGTGTGATCAAAAACTAAGACAATATTTCAAAGGAGGAAATATGAGGAAAGGGAATGAAAAAGGGAGTGTAAAAATCAAATACTTAGGCATCTTAAGAGAAGACCTTAGGAGATAAGAGGCATATTAAGAACATGAGAAGACACTAAGTGACTAGTGGTCATCTATGTACAAAGGAAACATATTCCCTATAGACACAAAGCTTTGTAGGCAGATAAGTGTGATACTAAGATTAGATCATGAAGGTAGATTAAGACAATGAAATAGTAAAATGGACCTACCTCCCCACAATGTGTTCCCCACTCCTCAAGACCCCTTACAAAGCCATCAGTCTACTATGAAGATTGGGTACTTACATGATAAAGTAGGTAGTGTTGGTCCCCAAAAATGTCACTCATTTTTGGAAAAACATATGAGCTATCTTGGTCCTACATGACCAAAATTCCTCTCTTCCCCTTTCAAAAATTATTCTGACTATTCAGGTTCTTCATTTTTCAAAGCTTTCTCAGAAAACTACGGACTCTGTAGACTTGAATCTACGGACTCTGCAGGCTTAAAACTACAGACTCTACAGGCTCATTTCTATGGACTCTTTCAAGGCTCGAGAGAAAACTTAGAGAAAACTATGGACTTGGTTTCTACGAACTCTACAGGCAGGTTCATTTCTACAGGTTCAAAGGCTTCTGTAGGCAAGTTTAAGGTTCAACATGTTTGGTTCAAAAAGATCAAAAGGACTTAGCCAAATAAAAAGAATGAACCGATTGAATTGTTGAACCTTGAACCAAAAGGTTCAATGAGTTCATAGGTTCAAAGGTTCAACTAGTGTGATGAAGATCAAATAGCTTAGAAAGAACAAGGAAGCGATGAGCAGAGGAAAAAACCAATGAAGCAATTGAACCTTGAACCGAAAGAGTTCAAAGTTCAATGGTTCACATGTTCAAGAAGTTCAAAGGCAGCCTCAAGCAAAGAGAGAAGCAACATGGATGATTCCAAAGGCAAGTTCAAATGAAAGCGATGGTTCAACTAAGGAGCAAAAAAGTGATTGAACCAATAAAGTGATTAAACCAATGAGCTGAGAAGGCCGCTCGAACCGTTGAAATAGTCAACCAATGACGTCCCTGCAGACGTCAAATTTAAGGTAAGGGAATATCCGTTGAAATTCAAATAAAGTGCGAAACTTGAAGGAAGAACCAAGTAACTAGCTGAAAAGATAGCTCGATAGCTCAAATTACAGCAAGAAGAGACAAAGCTAGAAAAGACAAAAGCAAAAAGAGGGAAAAACCTGAAATATCTGTGCAGAAGTTATTCCAAAAGATGGAACAATCCGCAAAGTATATTTTCAAGCTTGAAAAAATTGAAAATGCGAACTATTAGTCTCTTTTGGAGTAAAGACAAAATGGACAGCTATGTAGATGTTAGAGGGGACAAATGAGATGATCCAGACCTAGGAAAAGACATATTAGATGAATAGACACGCCATAGTTAAGGCGATGCACTGTTCTAGGCATGGTCCCTCTAGGCAGAACTGAAGGCACATTGAAAGCGTTGACTGTAGCATGGGCTGTCCCATGGGAGAGAGTGCCAAGCCTTGCTTGGTGGCTATATATTGTAATCTCTTTTATTGTTTTAAGGAGATATTCCCCTTACCAGAAGTGAAACTTTGCCTGAATTGAAAGGCATTACTGAGACTTTGAGCTCAGATTATAATTCATATTTATTTGATTGAATGTGTTGTAAATATTGTCATTGATGTCAAAGGTTTAGCATTATTGGTGATAAAGGCCCCATTGCATTTAATATTGTTTGTAATAAATATATCTTGGCTAATATGAGTTAATATTTATTTAATATTAACGAATATATTTTTGGTTGCATGAGACAAAAGAAGGGCCCATGGAGAAGTCGAAGAGCCACGGGGTAAAGACAAAAGAAGGATGGAACACATTTTCCCATGAAGAGTCATTTTGGGGAATACCAAGAGTCACCAAGTGAAGACAAAAGAGTAAGGGCGAATTTCTCATGAAGGGACACTTTAAGGAATATGAAAAGTCACCAAAGATAAGGACAAAAGTGGGAAGGATGTTTTTGGTCATGAAGGATCACCACATGACTTTTCAAATGCTTGGATATGAAGGGTCATCCAAGATTGGTGCCATTTTCCATGAGGATTGAAAGGTCACAAAGGGGGAAGGCCAAAGGTCATTTGAAAAGCTATAAATAAAGGCTTGAGAAGCCATTTGTAATATGAGAGAAAGAGGTTGATTTGATATTGTAATATCTAGCTTAGAAGAGCAATTATGAGAGACGAATATGATTTGTATTTGTTATATCTAGCTTAAAAGAGCAAAGGTGAGAGAGAGGGACGAGATGTTGTATTGATCTATCATTTGTTGAGATAGCAACATTGAGAGATAGGTGTGTGGTATACACAAAGGGGTTGGTGCTTCTGTGGGTTGGTGCTCACGAATTTTTGTTGGGTTGGTGCTCGGCAAAGGGGTTGGTGCTCTTGTGGGTTGGTGCTCACGAATAGTAGCTGGGTTGGTGCTCGGCAAAGCGGTTTGAAGCTCCTATGGGTTGGTGCTCATGAATTTTAGCTGAGGTTTGTACTTGGCAAAGGGGTATGGTGCTCCCATGGGTTTGTTCTCATGAATATATTTGAGATTGATTCTCTGTGGTTTTTCCCACATTGGGTTTCCACGTTATATCTAGTGTCTCTCTCTATCTTGTGTGATGTTTATTGTTTGAGTTTTATTGCATATCTTGAATGTTTAATTAAGTGGAATTTGATAAAGGGAAAGTTTTATAAGATATATAATATACTGATTCACCCCCCCTCTCAGTATATTATGTGATTAACAATTGGTATCAGAGTAGGTTCCTTCAGAAAGGGTTTAACAGCTTGAAGGTAGATCAAAGAAAAGCATAAGATGGCCAAGCAGCTAAAGAAGGAGAATCAAGAGTTAAAATCTATGGTTGAGGCTCTTAAGGAAAAGGTGTGTATTTTGGATTCTAAGTTGGCTATAGAAGTAAAAGAAAATAAGATATTTATTTAGGATCTTAAGAATCAGTTAGAGGTTGCAACTTCAATTTTAACATCAAAAGAAGAAAAGTGTAATCAGTTGAAGGATGAGTTAGGTTCTTTAAAGGATAATCATGAGAAGCTTATAATCAAGGTTGAGAAAAATCATGAAATATTGGTCCAAGGAAAGAAGGATGTAGGTTTTGAAGGCAAATCAAAGAAGTCGATCAAGCAGCCCAATGCTTTCAAGTTTTCAAATTATTTTCATGGCCGTTGTTTTGTTTGTCATCATGTTGGTCATAGGGCAAGATATTTTATGAGGAGAAGCAATCAGTCAAAGGGATATCTCAATCACATTCAAGAAAAAGGTATGATAAATATTGTTTGCTTTTATTGTCATGAGGTTGGCCATATTGCTAAATTATGTCCAAAATAAGTAAAGAGATCTTCAAAGTATGTCAAAGGATATAGAGACCCTAGAAAATATGAGAAAATACAAATTGAGGTTTGGAGACCTAAAATAGTAAAGGTTGATCAGGTTGAGTTTAAGAGTGAAAATAAATTACTTGCTATAGTAGATAAAGAATCAGAAAGAAAGGATTGTAAAGAATATCTTGTTACATTTGAGCATGAGCTTTGTCAAGATAAGATAGTTGCAAAAATTGAGAAAAAGAAGAACATCATAAATGATAAGGTTAGTAAGTCAAAAATGTTAGACATGCTTAAATGGATTCTAAAAGAAAAACACAAGAAGATCAAGGAAGAAATAGAGGAGATGTGGGAATCTCTTGAGATTTATTTCTAAAACCCTTTTGTGTGGGGGTGTCTCTTATAGGCTTCAAGGAGACGCTTTTAAGAAAATTGAAGCATGGTGGATGCTATTGGGTCTTGGATATTTTGCATGACAAGAAGGTGACTTGACAGATTAATTTGTATATCTTTTGAGGGAATATATTTTTGAAGAAAATTTTGCATTAGTATTATGGTTTGAGGCTATTAGAATGATTCTTGCATATGCAGTGTTTCAAATGATTATGGTCATAAGAAATTAGAATGTTGAAAAAGAGCTAACAGTTTTAGAGAGAAAGAAAAGGATACTCATGCAGATTCAATCAAGAAGGATCAAAGTTTCAAAGCTCCATTCATCAAGAAGAAGGTTCAGTCATGTTCATGGCAGAAGAAACAACCTGAAGATTCTATGTTGGTGCAAACAGCTTTGCATGTAAGAGATAAAGATTAGCCATGGTTTGTTGATAGTGGATGTTCGAGGCATATGGCAGGAGATAAGAGTAAAGAAGATCAATGGTGGTACAATGAGATTTGGAGATAAAACCACTGCAAGGATAGCCAGAAAAGGTACTTTATTTTTGGATAATGGTAGAACCAAGACTAAGAATGTTTTATAAGCATAATCTATTGAGTGTAAGGCAAATATGTGATCAAGGATACACCTTAAAGTTTCATACGGAAGGAAATATTCAAATGAGCTGATTGCAGATTCTCAAAGGATAGGTAAAACCAGATATCTTCTCAAAGATCAGCGAGAGGAGTTGGGAGTAATTTCTATTACTTTCTGCCATTGATGTTCAGCATCAAGTGAGGGGGAGCTAAGTGTTAGCTCCAGGTAGGCCCTTTGCCATTGATGTCAAAGGGGGGGAATAACATGTATAGTACAGGTGTAGAAAATAGGTACATGGAATAGGTACAGGTTGCTACAGTAAGGGGGAGTTATTGTATGTTTTCAGATGACAGTATGTGCAAGTGACAGGATGTGGTAGTTTCAGGACTGAGGCTGCCATCAATGACAAAGGGGGAGATTGTTGTAAATATTGTCATTGATGTCAAAGGTTTAGCATTATTGGTGATAAAGTCCCCATTGCATTTAATATTGTTTGTAATAAATATATCTTGGATAATATGAGTTAATATTTATTTAATATTAACGAATATATTTTTGGTTGCATATGAGACAAAAGAAGGGCCCATGGAGAAGTCGAAGAGCCACAGGGTAAAGACAAAAGAAGGATGGGACACATTTTCCCATGAAGAGTCATTTTGGGGAATACCAAGAGTCACCAAGTGAAGACAAAAGAGTAAGGGCAAATTTCTCATGAAGGGACACTTTAAGGAATACGAAAAGTCACCAAAGATAAGGACAAAAGTGGGAAGGACATTTTTGGTCATGAAGGCTCACCACATGACTTTTCAAATGCTTGGATATGAAGGGTCATCCAAGATTGGTGCCATTTTCCATGAGGATTGAAAGGTCACAAAGGGGGAAGGCCAAAGGTCATTTGAAAAGCTATAAATAAAGGCTTGAGAAGCCATTTGTAATATGAGAGAAAGAGGTTGATATGATATTGTAATATCTAGCTTAGAAGAGCAATTATGAGAGATGAATATGATTTGTATTTGTTATATCTAGCTTAGAAGAGCAAAGGTGAGAGAGAGGGAGGAGATGTTGTATTGATCTATCATTTGTTGAGATAGCAACATTAAGAGATAAGTGTGTGGTATACACAAAGGGGTTAGTGCTCTTGTGGGTTAGTGCTCACGAATTGTTGCTAGGTTGGTGCTCGGCAAAGGGGTTGGTGCTCATGAATAGTAGCTGGGCTGGTGCTTGGCAAAGGGGTTTGAAGCTCCTATGAGTTGGTGCTCATGAATTGTAGCTGAGGTTTGTACTTGGAAAAGGGGTATGGTGCTCTTGTGGGTTTGTTCTCACGAATATATTTGAGATTGATTCTCTGTGGTTTTTCCCACATTGGGTTTCCACGTTATATCTAGTGTCTCTCTCTATCTTGTGTGATGTTTATTGTTTGAGTTTTATTGCATATCTTGAAGATTTGATTAAGTGGAATTTGATCAAGGGAAAGTTTTATAAGATATATAATATACTGATTCACCCCCCCTCTCAGTATATTTTGTGCTTAACAAAATGAGAAAGCAAGTTACTTGCAGACTTTGAGCTATTATAGCTTGTGTTACTTTAAAAGATTTTTCTTATGTCTATCTTTTGAAAGCATTCTTAATTATTTGATTTAATAAGCAGGACTAGTGCAGGTGATAAGGAAGGTGTCCTGAAGCCAACTACTTTGTGCTGTCATAGTTGTCTTCAGTGTGTGTGTTTCTTTTATGTTTCTATGTAAAGGACCTTGGGATGACTTTGTGCCCTGATTGTTCTTCATTTTTCACTCTTGGGCAGTTGAGGTGGAGACTTTGTGCTACATTTCAGGCTACTGGTTACTCTACACCTTTGGTTACTAGTTACTTACCAGAAAGATACATGTTGTTTGTAAGAACAAACACTTTTGAAAGAAGAGAAGTGCCCTCTATCATTTCATCAAGATTTCTACTATCCAGGAAGGGATCTTGCTCTTAGCTGAACGTTACTTCTGAAAGAAGAGAAGTATTTTCACCAATCACCCAAGATTTCTCCTCTATTTGTTAGCATCATCTCTGAATGAAGAGAGATGGATGGTTTATCCTACCCCCATGTCTTATTTTCTACCTATTTATATAGTATATAGCCTCCGCATATTTAATAGGGACCCTCCCCTTGTGATGTAGTAAACCTCTACATCTGGATGACCAATCTCCCTATGTTGTGGTGATAGGAACTATTTTGAATGTCAGTTAGCTGGTCGACAAAATATTCACCCAATAGGTAGCACTAAAAGATTTTTTTGAATTCCCCTATTCTAATTTATTGGCCTACCACACCCCAAAGGACTTCGGCTCTATGTGAAGCTAACTATGGAGTTTGAGCTTCGATTGGAGATAGGAGATGTGCTTGAATCATGTCTTTTAGTGTGATTAGACTTTTAAGAATATTGCATAATTTTGTCTTTTGATATCACTGCCTTTTGTTTAAATGATTGGCTTTTAAATTTTTTTTTTGAAGGCTTTTTTTTTTAGATTCCTCCTCCATATGGATTTGGAGACCAAGCATGAGAAAGATAGTGATACACATGAATGAGTTGTAGTCTAAGGCTAAAGAAAGCTAAATAACCAAAGATAAAAGACTGACTAGGACACTTAAGCTTGACAATGAATAAATATGTGATCTCAAATCTCAACCGTGCATATGCTTAGTTTGCAGAAAAAGGAAGAAAGGAAAAGGGAGATCCAAAGGTGGACCAGTAAAAGGAAATACTAATGAGAAAGATGATTTGATAATTGATCACATGGTTAAAAGAGACAATAACCAAAGGGAATAATGTAAATACAATCAAGTCACCATGACAATTATCTATGAAAAGCAAGGATATGAAAATAAACAATCATGAATATAGAAGGCAACAATAAGCTAAATATGGTGATTTTGTGAGGATCTGTCGAGTCCTATCTGTGGGCTTACAAAGCAACTCACAAAATAAATATCTAAGGGATGAAACAAGAAGAAAATAGGAATATAAAGCAATGATAAGGAAGAACAAACATATGCAAAAAAGATAGAATATAAAATTAACAAGAAATACAGTACAACAAAGAAGATAATGATATATAAGATAAGCAAGAATTTGACATAGTGTCAAATGATATAATCAGATATAGAAAAAGAAATAAAAATGGAGCACATGTCCAATCCAAATATAAAAGTCAAATTACCATACATGTGTTCATAATTATTGGTAAATATATCCACACACATTATCCAAGACATCAGATAAATTTATATGAAGCTGGATATGAGTTATTGGTAATGTGTCATCAATCTTTGTAGAATACTAGGCAAATACTTCTTTTCTAGTCTCCTCAATTGACAAAGTAGGAATACTCATTATATCATGCTAAGGAGGGAAACCACTCAAAGTATGATTCAAAGAATGTATGGGAATGGGATCTACAGGAGAAGGAGCAAGCACTGGTGGAGAAGGATCCATAGGTGAAGGAGGGTCCAAAGGTGGAGAAGGAACCATAGGTAAAGGCACAGAAGGAATCACAAGAGGTGTAACTATGGGAGAAGAAGAGGGAACCTTCTTGCGATAATGACCTATGAGAGGAATAGTAGTTAGTCCAGGGATAGCTATAAGATGATCCTTAAGATGCTATTGAAGGATATGATAATGATCAGTATGATGTATACTGCATTGTTGCCATATATAATACCTCTCACCATACATAGGTATATATTCAAGAAGAATCTAAGGAGGAGGTATGGTAGTGTCTATAGATGGGGAAGAAGGATGCAAGGTATAAATATATTATTGCAACTTATAACAATGGGTAAAAGAATTAGTATCTATCCCATGAAAGCAACAGATATGATTGTGAGTGTGTTTAGGAGGAACATTCATGGGAGAAGGTGTAAAAATTGTTGAAGAAGAGGGAGATGACTCATCACCCCATTTGGTGGGCAAAGGATCCATCTTAGGCAAAGGAAGAAAACCATCACCAAGAGGAGGTGATGATGGAGAAGGAATATAGCTAGTCTTAATAAGAAGAAAACTAGTGAAAGAAGCAAGAGTATGCTCACCAATAGTGGTAGAAGCAATAATAACTAGTTCTAACATAGTTCTACTGTAGGAGGATCAAGATCAATAGAAGGTCTAAGAAGGATATCACTAACCTCAAGATTAAACCAATGATAGGAATTAGTGAATCAATTAAAATGGTAAGGGTCAGTCATAGCATGATCTATGAGCATAATCCTATGGGATTCCTAAACATTGGAGGTGTCAATACCATCTCCACTCTATGATAAAGAGGAAAAATACAAAAATCAGGAACTATAAAAGTCAAAACATAAGATGATGCACAAAAAGACTCAAGTAAAGAAGAATGATAATGCACAATCTCAGCATCATAGGCTTAGACAAGACCACCTAATAAAGGATCATTTAAGGAATAGCCATCATCATAATTAGGTGAATGAAGATCAATGACATAAGTTGGAATAACTTTTTCACCAAAAGAATCATGGTGAATATAATGATGAGTCTTGGATAAGACTACAAAATGTCATCACAAGGAGGTTTGAGAGAATGAGGTTGCAAGGAAGTAGGAAGTTACGAGATGAGATGAAGTGTGAGATCAAAATTTTTGAACTTGAGATTAATCTCATTAGGCTCATCATCATCAGAGTCTAAAAGGTTGGGATAAATATTACCAATTAGATCGGGATGCCCACTGTATCCTCTAGTTGAGTTTATAGGAAAATTTAGTGTTGTGACTCATAAAATGGAATGTTAGGTAAAGGCTAAAGAGTAGGAATCTTAAAGGCACCATGATATTGGAATTGTTCAAAATTCCAAGTGATCCAAAACTCAAAAGCTTCAGTTGAAATATAATTCAATAAACAAGAATAAAATAATTCAAATAATGCTATCTCTGAGAATAGATGTTTTATAGATCAAATTTGTAAACCCAAATATATGCTTATCTCTGAGAAGAGATGTCTGATTTCCATTTTAGGTTACATCTTCATTTATACATGTTTTGAAGTTGTGGGGAGGATGTATAAGGTCACCAATCTTGAGGGAGATGAATTGGTTTGACTTCCACAATTTACAATAATACAGAATTTGAGGAATTACTATTTTTAGTAACTTACTATTTTTAGACTGCACTATTAAAATTGAAATTTGGGACACTTCCATTGGGATTTATGGGGTTAAACTTCTTTGATCAAAACTACATGCCATCTCACAATGTTCCCCTCATTATTAGCTTTCCAATGGTTCAAACGGTGAGTCAATTGGAGCTACGATGCAAAAGTTATGGCTCCCAGAAGTTTTGTCATCAATTGGGGTGGACCCATCACCCGAATTGTCATCTGAATTGTTGTCCCGATCATTCCTCCCTCCTTGAGAAGCAATGGTCCTCATTTCATAAATATTTTCATTAAGTGTGGTAGTTGTACTTTGATTTAATTCCTAATGCAGACTTGGAAGGGACTGTGATTTATGGAACTGTGCAGGGCTCGATTGTTCACCATTTCTATCTGACCATCAGTCCTTTTGGATTCTTGTGGCTTGACCACCATGAGAACAAATTTCATTGCACTAATTAGAGAGACAGATGTAGAAGGTGGTACCTATAGTAGCCTGTAGTGTCCTATTCCAAGAGTGAGAGTAATCCTTCGAGTTCTTGATTCATATATGCCATGTCGATCATACATGAATGGCTGACCAAAGAGTAAATCACAAACATCTAGATTGACCACATCACATAAGACCTCATCTTAGAAGGGTTTTATTGCATATGAGAGAAGACATTGGTGGGTGACACAGAGGTTTCTCCCTGGACTCAACCATCCAATACTGTATGGCTTTGGGTGAGGCTTCATAGATAGATTTAGGCTTTTCACAACATTAGCAGAGATTAAATTATTTTGAATTCCACTATCAAGAATGAAATGCAGAGGCTTACCTTTCACCCATAACTTACAATGAAATAACCTTTCCTTTTCATCAAGCCTTTCTTCATGGGTCTGTGATGAAGTAATAATGGCTTCAGGCTTAGCATCTATAATCTCTTCTTCAACCTCTTCAACTGCAGGGTCTGTATGCGGTAGAGCAGTAGATGTTGAGGATTGTGACTCAGAAAGCAGGGACTTGATGGCTCAATATTATTCTTTGGAGTGAGTTCTAGATTTGTGATAATCACACCACTTCCCAACCTTTCCTTCCTTTTGCTTCTAATTTTGGCCTCGTGTTTGACCTTCTTTGTCACTTCTCCATTTTGAAGGCTGACTCTTCATATTCATTCTTCCATGCTTTTGCTCAATCTTCACTACAAACTTATATGCCTCACCAAGGGTTTCCAAATTAAAGAGCTCCATTTCTCCCTATATGTACCATTGTAGTCCACCACAATATTTGATAACCTTATGTTTCTCACTTTCTTCGATGCCCAATCTTACAAAAAGAGAATAAAAAATATCAGTGTAATCTTGAACAGATTGTTCCTTACCTTGGCGAAGTTGTTGCCACTCTATATACAAATCATCATATGATCCAATGGGGTAGTATTCTTCCTTAATAGCTTCTATGAAATCATCCCAAGTAGGTTCTATCTCAAGGCCAATATCATTTGCATTGAATCTCTTTTTGTACACTTCCCACCAATTTTTGACAGGCAATGATGCTTTCAAAAGAGAAAAAGTAATCTTCTCTTTATCGGTGAATTTATTTACAAAAAAATAAGATGACAATTGATCCAACCAATTTTCTACTGCATCATCACTTATTTTGCCTTCAAATGTAGGGATATCAAAATTCACCTGAACTTTGAAGGGTGTTGGGGCACTAAAAGGATGTGCAGGTGCAGATGAGGAGCCAGAATTTCCCATCAAGATTTGTTGGAGAATTTGAGAAAATTGTTGTAGCATCTATGCTTGCTATTGTTGGAGGACTTCATTCACCATTTCCTTAAAAAGATTGGATGTCTCAGTGTTGTCCACTATTTGAAGTCGTTTGGAGTGAATAGGTGGATAGTCTACAAGTTTGATTTTCCACCCAAGCTTCTTGTAATCTGACCTCATTCTTCGGATCATACACTCTAAAGAAAAACCGCTCTGATACCACTGATACAAAACTCAAAAGCTTTGGTTGAAAGATAATTCAAGAAACAAGAACAAAACAATTCAAATAATGTTATCTCTGAGAATAGATGTTTTATTGATCAAATTTGCAGACCCAAATATATGCTTATCTCTAAGAAGAATTTTTTGATTTCCATTTCAGGTTACATCTTCATTTACACATGTTTTGAAGGTGTGGTGAGGATGTGGAAGGTCACCAATCTCGAGGGAGATGAATTGGTTTGACTTCCACGATTTACAACAATACAGAATTTGAGGAATTATTATTTTTATTACCTTACTATTTTTAAACTACACTATTAAAATTGAAATTCGGGACACTTCCATTAGTTTTTAAGGGTTAAAACTTCATTTATCATAGATCTATGCCATCTCATGATGTTCCCCTCATTATTATCTTTCCAACGGCTCAAACGGCAAGTCAATTGGAGCTACGATGCAAAAGTTGTGGCTCCCAGAAGTTTCGTCATCAATTGGGGTGGACCCATCACCCGAATTGTCATCTGAATTGTTGCCTGGATCACCAAGGGTTAATATCTACTTGAATCCTATAAATGGATCCATTATGAGGGAATTTAACGCATTGATAGGTGCAAGAGGTGATAGCTTGTATATGATGAGTCCATGGCCTACCAAGCAAGATGTTATAAGAAAGAGGAAAGTTAAAGATCATCACCTTCACATGAATGATGATATGTGGGATAGTAATGGGAAGCCACACACACCTAAGAGGAGGCATTTACCTTCTGTCATATCCTTGGTAGGTGATATGTGTGGACTTAATATTGCATTCAGAATATCCAAAGGTTTTAATGAAATCAAGAGAATCAACACAAGTGCCAAAACCCTCATCATTCAAAGCACGCTTAACTTAGATATCACTTATTTGGATGCTAATAAATAGGGGAGGATCATCTACATGAAGCATAATCTCATCAAAAATCATAGATGTGATGGGAAATTTTAATGAAAGAGAAATTTCAATAGTTTCATCAACATTGATGGACATCTCTTCACATTGTTTCGAGATACTATCCTTAGAACCAGAGAAGGCTATCTCTCATCCTATTAAGGGAGGACAAGGGACATTCATCTTAAATAATAGTTTCATAAGATGGCTTTGATGATGGGGAGATACCCTCATGAGTTCAAGAAATGGAATTTGAGAAGGGATATTAGTGAGCTCCAAAATGGGATCCCACTCATCATAACCCATGAAAATATTGTTAGATATAGGCACATAATGGTTAAGGAGGTCCTTTGAGGGAAGAGTCAAAGAGAATTGAAATTTGTGTTGATAAGAATGAGAAGGTTTAGAAGTAGGTTGTAAATCATGTTGAGATGATGAACTAATAGGTTCAACTTGATCTTGAGGAGTAAAAAAGGTGTTAACAGAAGGTTGATTAACATTGGAAGGAGAAGATGATGGAAGAGTAGTAGGAATAGCATGGTATGTGTTATCCAAAGGATAATCATAAGTTGGATCTTCATAAAAGATTATAAGATCTTCTTGCCCCAACTCATTTAAATGAATTTGAGAAGAGTCTTAGATAACACAGTATGCTTAAGAAGGAGGTGGGGTGTAGATAGGTTGAGAATCGATGAAAGCCACTACTCTTCACATATTATTCATGCAAACCACATTTTCTTTGAATATTGGTTCCACAAGACTTTCTACATTATTGGTGGAAGAGATGGGCTTGCCTTGGTTTTCTTAAATAGGTTGATGATTAGGTTGATGGGCTTGAGCTTTATTACAAGTTTTGTATTCTTTGAATGCATGCTCATAAGCCTGTTGATGTTGGTGCATGATAGAATCATAATCAAAATTAGTTCCAAGAAGAAATTCCATAGCTAAATTATGAATTTGACTGTAAGTCTCATGAGAATTACCCCAACTAGCATGAAACCAACAAAACTTGTTAGGATCATACCAGGTTTTCATAAGATGAGTAGGCTCAATTTCACGAGGAAGAGGCATAGGTAGACATTTAAGCAATTTGGCTAAGGAAAGAGGTTTATGAACATTATTGTTATTTTTTGAGAAATGAGGATTAGTAAATTGTTGAGAAGATGAAGCTGGTTCTGAAAAAGGGGTAGGAATAACAGTTTAAACATGGTGAATGGTATCATATGAATCAAAAACACCATCACTTTTAACATTATAGTTTTTATTTTTAAGTAATATATGAGAACCCATGGTTGGGGTGGTTCAAATTGATGCATAAGGAAATCTTGTCATCTAGCTTGATCAATAGCTTCTTTTGAAGTGCATGGAGAAAGGGTATAGACTTGATATTGTAATTTGGGATAAAGAGAATGTGTAAAGAGATTAAAAATATTATCATTGGCCATGTTGTGTTCACATTTGTTTGATAAAGTTTTCCATCATTTAACAAATGCTTAGGCGATTTCATTTTTTCTTTGCTTGCAATTTATGAAATGGGCCAAAGTGTTTTCAACAAGATCACTAGATTGGAATTTTTGAACTAAAGCATTCACTAAATCCTCCAAATTAGTAATGGAATGAGGTCTAAGTTGATTGTACCAATCAAAGGCATCGCTTGTGAGGGTCTTAACAAGGAGCTTGGTAGCCGTAAAGGTGTTTAATTTAACCCAATCTTTATAAAGATTCCCAAACATTTTAAGATGAATAGAAGGATCGGTTGATCCATTATAAGAGATTGTAGGTGTTATACCTCCTATATCAATGTTAGCATGTTGAGTAGTGAGAGGTTCATTTTTTGTATGCTTGATATTTTTATTGATTAAAGGAGGTTGAGGAATAACATTACCTTGAGAATCTTAAACAGGAGGGGGAGGAACACTTTGGTTATGTGTGCCCCAAGCCATTGGTTGCAATTGCGTTTGAAGATGAAGAAGGTGATTTTGCATTCTCATCATTTGATTTGTGTTATGGGCTTGGAAAGCATTCATTTGATTGAGATTTTGTAATATAATTTCATGAGTTTGAATAACATTATTATAAGAGTTGGTGTTGGAATTAGTGGCTTGGGTACCATTATTGGTGTTGTTGAGAGCTTGAGATGAATGCTGAGAATGAGAGGCACTAGTGGCAAAGCTTGCTTGTGTAGTAAAATATGGACTATTAAATGGAAGAGAAGAAGAAGCACTAGAATCATGAGTGCCTTAGGTAGCAAACAATGAACTAGTGGAAGGATTCAGGATAGTGGATCTTAAGAGAGGTCCATTAGATGTAGAACCACTAATGGTAGTTGAGATACTAGGCATGGAGGTATAAGAAAGGAAAGAAGAAGATGAAGCATGAAAAGAGGTCATGATCAAAGGGAGAGGTTGTGAAGCAAAGATATCAGTACTACCAAATCCATTTGAGAATGTAGAATGTGGTGAATGAGGTTCATTAGCTTGACCATTAATCATGAGATTGTAAATGGTAAATGGATCTTTCCCTTTATGTAAGGGAAATTGGTTAATAAAGAAAAGCATTTCAGGAGTATACTCTAACTCAAGTTGTTTTTCTAAGAGAAAATAAGGATTATGTTAAAAAGAGGTATCATGAGGGAACCCACAGTCCATTGTGCGAGTTGCAATATGGACATTACTCGCATTTATAAAAGGAAATATACTTTGTTTATGGGAAACCCTATGAGGATTGGTGGATTCCATCATGCCTATTTTTTGAAATTTAGTGTTGTCACCCAATAGGAAATCCATGATGAAAGAGGAAGGAAAGCAAGATGAGAAAACAAAGGATTCAAAAAGTGATAAAAATAGAGCTAGGTCGACACGGTCGACCTAATGCAAAATAGGCATAATTAAGTTGGATAGGGTCCATAGAACTGACACAATACAGAGAGTCAAAGCTAATAGAAAAGGGAAAAAAGCCTAAAAACTATGCTAGGTCAACTCAGTCAACTTAGTATAGTGTACAGGAACTAAAAAAAATACTAGGTTGACCTAGTGCAACTGATAGAGGTAGAAATTAGGGCCTAAGATAGTGCAAAGTCGAGCTGGTTGATGTAGTACAGTAGATAGGAAAAGGAGAAAGGGTTTCTAAAAATATGAAAAATGAAATGAGATATGCATGTAGCTAGTCTAAAAAAGTAGATACTGAAATGAAATACATAGTCAATTGAATTAATGCTAGCCAATCCAATTGGTACATATAAATAGATTACATTTTTGAAAGAAAAGTATAAAGCAAAATAGAAATAGAGAAATAGAAACTAACCTGGGTGTTTTGGAGATGAAAATAGAAAGCGTAACTGACCTGTAATGTTGGAGAGAACTAGCCCAATTTATAGAACTAGGTCGAGTTGGTCGACCAAGTGAGATAGGAACATACTGTAAAAGTTGAAAAGTGTGCTAAGTCAACCTGGTTAACCTAGTAGACTGAACTAGATATTTGAAAATGTGCTAAGTTGAGATGGTCAACCTAGTTGACTTGATTACAAATCTGAAAGTCTAGAATTTGGAACTTGGAACCAGCACTATGAATCATGAATAAGAACATGTTGCAAAGTGGCTAAAAATGTGCTAGGTTGAACCGATCGACCTAGTAGGTTGAACAAAAACCCTGTAAAGTACTAGAAACCTATGTTGGGTCAAGTTGGTCGATCTAGTTGCCTATTCCTACACAAATAAAAATAGTTGGGCTGATAGAATCGATCCATCAAGTCAAAACATATGATAGAAAAGATGATAAAATGAATAAAATAAGTGAAAGAAAACCTATAAGGGTTTGATTCACATCATGATCACCAGAATGTATGCAATCAGAATTGCATGATACGCATGAATCAATCCTAAATCAAATAAGATAGATCACACCTACACTTTCGATTGGGGCATACACTTGTTAAGCGGGAGCATGACCAATATGAGGAACCTTTAGACCTAATAAGGAGATCACTTATATCATCTGTCATAACACATCATGCTAGGTAGGGTTCCAAAGCCTACATTCTAACACAATTAGACAATCCTAAAAGAGTATTATGGTTTCTATATTCACTTATGATAATAAATAAGAAAGTAAAATAATCTAATAAAAATAAAAGTAAATTAATCTAGTGCTCACCAAAGCTTGAAGCACAAAGTAGGGGTTAGAACAAAATAAGTAAATAACGACTAAACTAAACATGTATAAGAGACATATACTCACGTCAATGTATATGAAATTCTAATACATGGCAAAGAAGAATACATATTGTATTATCTATCTACTCTTACAAAGGAGAAATAAAGTTAGCAATACTTACCTTTGAAGATGAACCTGATGAGTCTCAACCTCTCCCTTGGCCAATGGTGTTTCGCAAGAGATTTTGTGGTTTGTAAGGACAACAAAGATAAATCAGCTCTAGGCTACATGACCTACCTAAACATACAAAAGACTTCTCCACAAGATAGGATTAAAGCTCCAAAAGAAAGTATTGAACCCTAAAGCTTTATTCCTCAAGTAGAATGGTCAATAAGCAGATGTTCATTCGCACTTCTTTGCTTAATTCAACTCTCTTATGAAATGGTAAAGAATGACCTTGTATATATAGTATTATCTCACCCTAAAGACTTTAGGACATGTTAGATATTCTTGGTCAATTGGGTCGACCTAGCACATTATCAGGCTAATGCCTAAAGTTTGTGTTAGGTCAGTTAGGATGCAAAGCAACAAGGAAAGGCAAAGTATCCCCAGAATAAGCTAGGTCGACCTAGTTTACTGAACAGGTCAAAAGGCAAACAAGGTAAGAAATGAGGGATAAAATAAGACAAATGGTGGGAATAGATAGTAAAGAGAGAAATAAGCTTAGGGTTCAAGGTTTTAGGAGGCAAGAGTGTAGATAACAAGTGGCAAAAGGAACAACAATCTTACGAAGCACCAAAGGTCTGCCCACCCCTTTCTTGGTGCACCCTTTAAGGTATGCAGTCAGGGAGATTGATACTCGGTAGGTTCTTCTAAGATACAAAGTATCAGTAATCAATAAAAGTGTGAAAATATTATGTGTATATAATGCCCACACAATTTACCTATGCACATCCTAAAATGATTACATGTTACATCATAAACCTCACCTACTGCATGATGTTGGAGAGTTATCATGTTGATGTCATGGTGGTTCCCTAGTGAGTGGATGAAGTGCCTTGATAGTCTATATGATAATGATAAAGTATACAATACGATTCTAAGTGACAATGACAAAGTGTGTAATGTGTTTGTTTTAAGTGTGTTTCATGTATGGTTGGTTGATTTTCAGTATTGACATAACTTGAGAGGATCAGAGATGAGTATGGAGGATTGAGCATGTGCAAGGGGTCTTGTAATATGTGATCCATGATTTGAGATATTGTGTGCATAAGTGGAATTTATTTGCTTGATCATAGTTCTCATCTAGACACTTTGGGTCCAGTGGTAGAAAATTTGAGTTTACAGTTTGATGACATCACCATTGCCACATGGGAAGGAGTCAAGGGGAGTTAGTCATATCATTATGATCATTGTATTCCCTAGTTATTATGTGTAAGATCTCAAATCATGCATTGAAGTATGGTCAAATTTATGAAGGTGCAAAGTTGGCTTCTCAAGACAAATTTCACTATTTTACCATACTTAGCCAATTTTGAAAAGTGGCCAAAAAGAGCTGAGTAAGCATGTTGATGAGGTTAGCATTTGCATGTGTGGACATTTTAGGAGAAGGTGATCATATGGGTTTGTTTATTCTTGGACCTAGTTTATTTTTTCTAATTTTTATATCATATGATACAGTGCATCAAAATATATGCTTATCCAAAGTTCAGTGCCTAAACAAATTGACTATGTTTCCCATATTTAGCTAATTTTTTAGTGTGGCAAAAAGAGTTGAGTGAGCATTTTGAAGGTGTTATATCTTGCACGTGTGAAGGTGTCAAGCTAATATGATCATATGAGTTTGTTTAGTTTTGAGTAGAGTTCATTTACACCAAATTTGAGTTCATGCATTGTAGCATGACAAAAGTTAATGATGTTCAAAGTTGACCTCTCAAGCAAATTTGGACATGGTTGGATATATTATAGAAGTTTATGAGAAGTCACTTTAATGGCATTATATCTCACATGTAGGAGAGTTTCATGAGTAATGCGTCACATGGTTGGATTCTCATATGGAAGGAGATCATCTAGTCTAAATTTTAAATCCAACTGCTAAACGCAGAAGAAGTTATTTAGGTGCAAAAATGGCTACTCATGCATATTGACAAGGTCCCCATAGTCATTTTTGGAAGTGTTAAAGCTTGAGCATGATCGACGATGCACATTTTCTCTAAGGAGTCAGGATGCAGTGAGATGAGGATAGGTGCATGATGTTTAACATCTAAGCAAAGGTATATGATAATGATCTAATGACTAGAAGATGTTCATACAATTTGATCAATGATGAGCATTGATCGATAAAGTCCTTGTTGATCTACGGAGATTGATGAAGCACATTAAGTCAACATTTTGGGAGGACACAAGATGTGGTCAAAGTGAGTATGGTTTAACAATTGAGTTTGGTAGTCTATGCATTAAATCTCAGACAAAATTGATGGTGCAAGATTGATCCTGAGCTGAGAGTCCATGAGATTTGAGCATTGTGTTCAAAGGTTAACTGTGACCATTGCTATTCAAATATTTGAATTTTACACAAGAAAAACTAGGGCTTTGTATTTCAATCATATCTTTTGATAGAAGATGAATTTTCTCATGTAGTAAAAAGAAAAGTGGTAAAGGACTCTAAGGTGCATCTAAAAACATGGATTTGAAGAAATAGAAGTGAGTACAATCAAATTTATTGAGCCTAGAAGTTGATTATGTGTTTGTGCTTATTCTAGAAGTGACCAGAGAAGGATATTCAAGCTTTTATTGATGTTGTTTTAATGTCTCATGATGAATTAGCTATTGGAGAATGTTGTAGACTTCATGAAGATACCCTATGAATATTTTGGACGTGTGATCAATCTGTCTTGAGTATGAACAATGCTTAATAAGTTGACTATGTGTTCGTTCATGGTGACTATGTGCACCAAGTCTCTATTGGAGTTGATTGAGCATACGCAGAGGTGAGATAAGCTGATTGTGATCATTTGAGGATGTCTAAGGGGACATAAGGAGTGGACCCATGTATTTGAAAGTGGTTTTGTGTTCTTATTTTACTCGAGGGAGTGATAAAGGAGTGAATGGGTTAACATGAGACTTCTAAGGGCTACAAGGGACTTATTAAAAGGTGTAGTTCCTTAAGGGTGACCCATAGCAACTATGGCTGACCTATGGAGATTGTATTGAGATTTGTATTTGTAAGAAATATGTCTTAATGGGTAAGACATGCCTAATGGCCAAGGAAGATAGTGGTTATCAAGATTACTCTACAAATAGTAGAACAAAAGATGTTGGGTTATAAACTTTATTTTGTAAGACTTGGAAAGGTGTGAGCCTTGAAGCAAAGAAGAGAAGAGGTTGAGTGTGCCCAATAGTTAAGTTAATGAGCATAGTAGATTGAGGACTATTATTATGACCTATAGGTCATGTTTCTAATCGCAAATTAGTGGTATTACAAATTGAAAATGAGCAAAGAGGCCTAAAGCGATCCAAAATGATGTTTTGGATGTCTTGAGGATGAGCAAAGGATTGCTAGTGTCTATGAGATCCCGGTGGCTAGTTTGAGAGATTGATCAGAGTGTGGATAGTGTGTATGACCATATGGTCATGTTGTTAAAGTTGTGATAAAATTGTTACCATGAAGAATGCATTAAGTGTGCAGTGTTGAAAAGTGGGGATGATTGGGATATGTAATGTGTCTTAATTAATCTATGTGATGGTTTAAGTATGTAATGTGATTTGATCAATAGGGAGTGTTGTGGTGATAGAGTTGTTGAGAAGTGTTGTGTGATCCAAAAGGTGGATTTAATACTTTGAGAGTTTGATAATCAGAGTTCCATCATCAGGGGTTGAAGACATCAGTACAAAGGTGGATATTTTTCAGGTGTTGTTGTGGTAGCTCAACATCTAATGTGATTGTAACCTCCTTGCAAGGTAAAACTTGCCAAAAGGTTTGGTTATTATTATAGCTCAGCTAGATAGGTGTAATAGTACCTTATGGGATTGAAGTCTCACTAAATAGGGATTGTAGTTCTTTGATCAATTGCAGCTGGTTTTAATTGGTTCTTATTTTATAAGACAATAGTCCAATTATAGGTTCCAATGGGTTTTATTCCCCAAGAGGGCTTCCCACATATGTCATGTGTTATGTGCTTGATCTTGCATTGTCTTTATTGTTCAATGATATGAATGATGTGTATGCCTCATAAATGTATGTACTGACTAGTTAAGAGTTTGGAAGGATTGGAAATGAAGTTGGATAATTTGGGCTCACTTATTCACCCCCCCCCCTCTTAGTGATTATCCCTCTAACACATGACCCTTGAATCAACCTATTTCAATGATGCAAGATAAGGTGTAGTTAGAGCTAGTGATCTAATGGATTCTCATGTTTTACTTCATAATTCCTTAGCCCTAAAGACTTTCTCTTATCCTTTACCTATAGTTTTTTTAGCTCTTAAGTTTCCATTATATTATGATAAAGGTAATCGATAGTAACACTTAAGATCTTTTTACACATTATGGTTGGACTATGAATCCAATGACAAATTATTGACTAACTTATTTATGTGTATTATTAAGTACTATGCTTTGCAATGGTTATATGATCTTCCATATGATCAGTTAAAAAAATAAATCATTTAGAAAATCAATTTTTAGCAAACTCTTCTATCAACATTAGTGAAAAACTACTTTATGCTCAAATTTTCAAACTCAAACAAGGATCTAATGAAGTAATCAATGACTATATGATTTGGTATAAGACCATGATTTGTAAGATGACTAATCCTATGGATGACAATGAGTTAAAAGACATCTTTAAGTAAAGGTTGATTGCACCTCTCAATGAATTTGTTTTATTCAAGAAATTAAACTCGTTTTATGATTTGTGCCATCTTGTTAGAGATCGATAAATTAAGTTCATATCTTTGAACAACCTTAAGTATGTGCCTAATGTTATCACTACATCAAATTCTAAGTTTCAAATTAAACCAAGTTACAAAGTTAAATTAAATGATGTTAAGAATAAGGCAAAAAAAAAAATTAATGTTGTATAATATCCTACTAATCAACTTATCCTATTCGCTCCAGAACAAACACAGTTTTCATGAATACCTCAACCTACTCATATCCTAATGCCAAAGTTATGAGAGTGCAAGCTTATATCTCTTCCTCCATCATAAGAGGTTGATATGAGTAGGCTTACACCTATAGGATATAATAAAAACACACATTGTAACAATCATTGATGTGTTGGAAATTTTACAAATAAATGTTATAAGATAAGGCATAAGATACATGATCCCATTTATGACAATATTACTGATATTGACACATTTATAGAGGATTCAAGACCATAACTTAATGGAAATTTAAAATTGATTTTTTTCTAACACCCTTGCAAATCATGCAACAATAGAAACTAAGGATATTACCAAGGTGTGTATTACATACAATGCCCATCCTCCTTCAACATATGATCACCCTTTGGACAATATTAGTGATGCAGTTATAGGCATATCAATAAAACTACCTTTTAACTCATTATTTGTATGAGTTTTACATTGTTTCACAACCTATTCATAGTGTCAAGATAGATAATGGTTTAAGTGAAAATGTTTGCACAATGACACATTTACATACTCTTGGATACACATGTGAGGATTTTATATAAAAAAACAAGATAGTCAAATAAATTGATGGATAAAGATAGAACCACTTGGTACACAATGTGTTACCTCTTAATGTAGGCCCTATAGTATTTGTTACTCCATTCCTTATCTTATCGAGCACATATTTATTTTACATATTGTTAGGATGCCTTTGGATACACAAGCTTCATGAAGAACCATATTAAATGCATGTATGTGTTAATAATATACACTGCAACAAACTAGTCACAATTTCAAGCATTCAATATGAGTATCTATAAGCCATATGTATTTCCTCCCCTATCCCCACAACCACCACAATTGATTGTTGCAAGTATTTAGGGTCATCATATAGAATTAGTTACTACACCTATTTATGATTATGTTATAGAGGTAATCACTCCACATATTTAGATTCATGCTATGCATTCAATTATATAACCTACTCAAGTCCATTCTATGCAAAGGAGAGTAGTTGAATTTCCTATATGACTAGTACTTTAACACCCAATAAATCATATAATCATCCAAGACTCATGACAAATAGTATTTATTACATGTCCTAGACTAGAGTAATTGTCAGTTCAACATGTTACAAAATAAACATAATCATAAGTTTCTCTTACTATATAGTGGATTCAACATATAATTTGCACCCCAGAGTTACTCATCATATAGAAGATCTTGTGAGTGATGATGATGATGGTTACAACACAACATGAGATCATTTTTCAAATTCAGATTCATATATAGTTACACATAACTCTACTCCCTCATAAAAGGTGAACCATCCCATGTTCAATACAAAACATCCCCATGACCATCTCATAGATTGGTTAATTGGTTAGCATCTCATTCAAACAAATATTTCAAAAATACAAAAATTCTAAATATTCAAAAAATAAAAAATTATGACCTAAGCATCACATGTTTTCTAGTTTACATTATTTACATGTGTTTTTTATTGCATGTTTGGTATATTACATATCCTTCTTCCATACACACATGCAATTCATGGTATACATGAGTGGCATGCAAGACTTACAGATACACATGATAGATGGATGCATAGATACAAGACATTTATATACCCATGGGCCATGTTAATGTCAAAGGTGTCTTATTCCATGAATCACATTCATATAGTTTATATATTTCTATGACTTTTTCATTTAGCATGTTCAACTTCATCGTTTGCTTACACATGTCTTGTTATTACTCGTACTCCCTACAATGTTAAATTTCATGGATATGTTACTTTACTATGTTGTGACATTGACATACTTGGATGGTGTAGATAATATTACTTTTCATTTACCATGTTGAGTTTAGGGAATTAAAAAAAATAAAAATAAGGACCTAAGCATTGCATGTTAGCTAGTTTACATTATTTAAATGTGTGTTTTAATCACACGCTTGGTAGACCAATATCCTTCTTCCATACACACATACATTTCACATTATAAATGAGTGACATGTAAGAAATACAAATACACATGATACATGGATGTAGAAAATTCGTATACCCAATGACCATACCAATGTTGGGGGCATCTTATTTCATGGGTCACATTGATACACATTATATATTTCATTGACCGTTTACCATGTTGATCTCCATTTCTTACTTGCACATGTCTTGTTATCACTCATACTTTCTACACTACTAGATTTCATGGCTATGTTATTATGTTATGTTGTGACATTGACATACTTAGATGTTAGATATTACATTACTTTTCATTTACCATATTGAGCTCCATTGCTTGCTTACATATGTCCTTTTATTACTCATACTCTCTATACTGATAGATTTCATAGATATGTTACATTATTGTGTTATTACATTAACATACTCAGATGGTGTAGATTAGATTACTTCTTTTATGCTACATTGATGTTGTTTCCTTTTCATAATAGGATATTCATTACTTGTTTATTGTTTGTGGCCATTGGCCTTATTTGTGTGACATGTATTGTCCATTCTCTGTAGCCCTGGGCCTTGTGTGTGTGACATTTATTATCCCTTATATGCTACCCTTGGCCTTGTGTGTGTGATATCTATTGTCCCTTGTTTTCGACCCTTAGCATTATGTGTGAAATTTAGTGTTATTGCACGTGCTTCTATTGTGTGTGTTATAACCATGACATTATCTGCATACGATTTAATTAATCTAGGATTGTTTATTGAGCTTGTTGAGTTTGTTATGTTTGTGGGTAATAGGATCTATATCATGTACCCCCCCATTTGTGTGATGTGCCATGATTCACATCATGCACCTTTTACTATGTAGTCTTATTCAATGCTTATATCAATGATTGATACTAAAACCACCTTATTTATATATACATCTTGACATGATACTTATATATGTCATACATGCTTTGATGACATATTAATTTCTATGATGATATATTATCCACGTGTTGACATGATTCCACATGATTACATATTTTATGTAACATGATATAGTTAACTCCTTTTGAGATGAGTGACTTGTAGGCTACATCCCTCACCTCATAACGAGGGCATATTAGTGGGATTGTCATAAAGACTTAAGCTTCCATGAGTGGGAAGACTATATATTGGGTATAATTTATAGGATTTATATATTTTATAGTGGTTAGGATATCATATTAAGACAAGTATTTACACATTGAAATATATTTTGGGGGCATATGTCATGTATATGTACTTAATTTACAAAAATATAAGTTACAAGTTTAAGATATTCATTAATTTAGATAGATTTGAGGGCATGTGACATGCACATGCATACATATTTATAGGAATAGGAATTATGAGTTTTTTAAATTTGTAATAGAGTACAATATAGATCCAAATCATTATTTATCATGTTGGCACTGATTATGGGGCATGAAGTTTGTTCATGCACATACACACTTTTACAATTTCTATATTCAAACATATTTAATGCTACCTAGTAATGAACACCCTTAAAATTATAAGTCCATCTATAGTAGTTGATCCATGTTTATTGAGGTAATGCAATTAAGTATGAATGACACTCATTGACCTTAGAATTACTTAAATAAAGCCCATACATTCCTCCCACCTTAACATCTTGGGCTAATAAGATAAATTAAATGGATTGTGAGGTTGAGGATTATGCGATTCTTGATGGCCAAGGCACTGATACTTTTCAATGAGGGTTGGGGATTTTTATCTTCTAAATCAATGGTATTTCCTTAGTTCAAAATTTGGAATTCTTACAAATTCTCCAAGTGATTCAATAATGAAACATGATTCTCTAATACATCAACAAGGAAGCATCATCTCCAACAACAAGTTACAGGGCAACATGGTTCACCCACTTCTATGTGTATTCCTTCCTTTCTCTTTAAGTTTCTAAAGTTTCAATTTCATTTCAAATTTTAGGTTTATACATGGATATTGATTGTTTCATGTTCATTGTAGGTTGCATGGATCAAGTTTCACATTTGGAGACTTCTCCCAAAGATAAAGTATGTTGTACACACTAAAATACATTTATTTTATTTTTAATATAGCATTATGCCTTCATTTCAATACTAGAATAAAAGGGGGGCATTTGTAGACACTAAAATATGGTATTATATACTTGGTAATGTCAATTTGACCTACATTCACCTTACATGAATTATGTATACACATATGGTTATTTTCACCTCTCTCTCATGCTTACATGCTTACAGTGGATCCAACCTTCCCATTTTGTTATCAGTGACCTACAAGGATTCTCTAGTCTATGCTAAACTAGTTAATTACCATACATAAACATATCTAGATCATTAGATTAGTCTTCTTAACTTTTAGATATAACTAACAAACTAGACAGTTTTAGAAGTTCAATATCAACCAAGTTCAATTGACTTTCCTCTTGTTAAGAAATAACTAAGTTTAAAATTCAAATCCTTCATATGGGTTGGCCATTATGTTTTGCATGTTTATGCATGAGAAATTACCCTTAAAGTCCCATATAAATACATAGCAGGTGTAAGCGTATTACCCATCTATCAAACATTTATCAAACATATTAAAACACTTACACATTCAAAAGTAATGCCATGTTTTTTCCAATTCAACCATCAATCACAATGATTAGGTGTTAGCCAAGTCTAAAGCACCTTAAGCCCAAACTAAAGTTATCTTTTTCCAAGTACCAAAATTTTAATCATAGGTTACATACTATCAAGGAGATGTATTATACATATTTACCTAATGAGAATAACTACATGCATTTTTACTTCCATCTTTAGAGTTCTAGATATGTAGGCAACACTCAACCATTCATGCATACTTGTTGAGGTCAACTCAACCCACCTTCTTTCCCTTTTTACAAACCAAAACCTAGTGTCAAAAGTGGATCTAGGGTTTTAAGAGAAGGAGACATGTTTTTGGGTATTATGCACATAATTAGCCCTTGGGATCACACATAGAGACAAAATCCAAGTAGGTGCATCGATATATACAAAAATAAAGGAAAAATATACCAAGATGAAACCATTAGATTCAGTCACTAACATCAGTTAGTTATGATCCTAGACTAAGAGTTCTACCTAGGTGTGCCCAAAAGTCCAGTTCTTGATCTGAGTGACTCACTGTCTCATTTCTCACCTTTCTAACTACTTACATTTAGTCTCAAACCTACACAATTCAATAAAATGCTAAGTATCTCAACCCTCTTAATATTTCCATGATTAGTAAATGCAAGTGTCAAATTAGTTTTTGCCTTTTACATTTGGATTGGTGCTTAATTGTAACACATCATATAATTTGAACTAATTTAAAGTTTTATACTTATTAAGTTCATTAATCAAAATAAGGTAAAACATTATCAAGTAGCATCTATAGTATAGTACTTAGTTTATATTGTGCACTAGTAATCTTTAATTTCATATCTATTTTTGTTTACATGAGCTTTATATTATTTATTAAATATGTCATAAATGTTGGGTGTGCTCTTGTGATGCATTTTGAAATGTGTTGTGCCTATTTTTCTCTAAGTATTCTAGATTTGAAAAATAATTATATCCTTATTAATTTCTGAAAGGGGTGCTTTTCCTTTCTCTGATTTAGTTTTGCTCGTCAATTTTGAATCATCTCGGTATTCCCTTGATCTAATAGGTGTAAAATTGAGACTAAAAAAATAGTCATCTATGTTCATTGAATTTTTTTTCTCATCATCATCACTATCATCTTCTTTCATGCTTATATTATCTTGATACTCTAAGTTAACTATTAAAGGAAGATATAGTATCTTCTATTCTTGTGTGTCTTTTGTTGGCTTGATTTGTGTAGAATTTCTTTTTATTTGTTATTCTTACTTGACTCTCTAATTTCATATGTATGTACCCTTTCCAGTATATGATATCTGATGGAGGTATTATAGTAGACTAAAAAGCATATAATTGTGAAATGCATCCATTATTAGGATCTATTGATTTATAGTATTTAAAAGGTTGATTATCTAAAGGACATGTATACAAATGTCTCTTATGTATAAATTTTATGCATTTATGTAAAGTACATAGCATGGATTTCCTTGCATGTATCCATGGTCTACCTAAGAGTAAGTTATAATGCAAGTGATTAGGAACTACATGAAACATAGTGGGCATTGTATTAAGGCCTACTTCGATATCCAAAGATATTGATCCCAGTGCCTTGCAGCAAACATTATCAATTCCTTAGATAAATTTATATGATTTCTAAATAGAGTCCATATTGACACCCAATATTTATGGAAAGGTGATGTTGCATATATCCAATCCTGATCCGTTATATATCAAGACACATTTAAATCCCTTATTTAAGATTTTCACTTGAATAAATAATGGAATATTTTTATTTATATTATTCTAAGTAGGCAAGCCATCATATTCAAAAGATGTCATATCTTCAATACTCTTCAATTTATTGATGATGGACACAAAGTAATTAGGTTCCACATCATTTGGTAAGGTTGTGTCACATAAATACATATATAAAATATGTTTTTAGATAGTTGAGTTTTTTAGTAGTTATAACATGAAATCTTAGATTGGGTGTTCTTGTGTCGATCAATGATATCATACACTTCAGTTGAATTAGCTTGCCTCATGGGATGTAGAAGGGGATGAGGAGGGATAATTTGAATCATTCAATTTTTTATGCATGATATGGCACCCTTCCTCTTCATGTGGTACTAGTGTGGACCTCAAGATCCAATATAATCATAAGACAAATAATGGGAGAGGGATAGTAGTTATCACGACCTCGAGGTCTAGTGGGAGGAGGAATGAAAAGAGTCATTTGTGCCCTTTGACATCTAATATTGACCATAGTTATTTGAAATTTAGTAACAAAATAATATGAGTTTCTAAGGAGGATAAAGGATTCTTCGTCATTAATTATAGTATTAGTTGTATTGCATGATTTGTTTCATTACATTAAGCGTGAAAGATGTTACATATTTTAGAACAGCATGTAGTTATAAGTAGTATAACTTGAATGAGAAAATATAAACTATGTAATCCATTATAGCCATGATTTATTTATGTGAATAAGTGAAAATAAAAAATTAGAATCATATTTTGAAACCTTAGCACAAACATATAAAACCCTAAGTAAGTAGAGGGAAAACCCAAAAGGAAACCTAAGGTTTAGCTACACTCAAATAGAAAAACTAGGGTTTGAAGAATTAAAAAACTAGGGTTTGAAGAATTAAAAAACTAGGGTTTGAAGAATTGAAAACCTGAGAGAAAAAGATAAATTGTAAGGGGAAATCATAAATTAGATTAAAATACATGAAACTAAAACCATAAGAAAGTAGATTGAAACCCTAAGGGAAACTTAGGATTTGTTGTGCTTGAGACAAAGAATGGGTTGATTAAGATATTTTATCTAATTTTGGATTAATTATCTAAACAATAAAAACCATAAAATATTTAGATTACATAAGGCATAATCATCCACATACAAATTTGAATGTAACTAGTAGCTTATTACATATTTATTATGATTTTATGTTTATGGAAATGACCTAAAAGATAAGGTAACTAGCTTGTTTATACTCTATTTTGGTTTGTGATAAGGTACAATCATCAACCGAGGTCTATAATGGGTCTATTATTTTTCATATCTATAAACATGGTGTTTATGCCTACTGGGATGCGTCTGGTGCTTATTTGCACTTGTGACAAGGCAAAATTGTATAATGAGGATCTAAACTACTTGAGAGATATGTGTAAGTTTGTAATGACAAGTTAAATTATTAAGTTTGTGTCTATAAGTAACTCCTATGCATTCAAATACCATTGTTCATGTGTAGATAACTCTTTTTTAATTCTCCTTGCTTAAAAAACCTAGCTCAACTTTTGACACTGGGATTGCCTATAAAAATAGATTAGTTAAATGGGTTGAGATGACCCCAATCACTCCCTATAGAGTGGTTGAGAACTGCCTACATTCCAATACACTGAAGAGGGCTCAAACCGCACTTAGTTATCTCACTTACCTAAGCGTGTGTAATTAATATACTACTAGCATGTAATGGAATCTTGAGTATGGATTTAGACACTTGATAACCTATGATTTTTGACATTGTAATGGCATTCAAACCTGTCTCAAGGCCTACTCATTTGATAGGTTTCAAAATTAGAAGCATTAGGGTAGTTCCTCTCAATGCATAGATATATTTCTGAGTGTATTACTAATTTTTAAGTGAGTTCTATATAGGAATAAGCTTAGTCTTGTATAATTAATTATCTCTTTGGGTAATTTCCTTCTATTCTAAAAGGTGAAACAAATAGGATGACCCATACAAATGATTTAAATTTGAAAAAATAGACATTAAAGGGTGTAGAAATCAATCTAACCTAGGTGGACAAATCTAGAAGGCTAGAGTTATATGAGAAGGACCAGAATTGTGTACAAAGAAGAATAATGATACGTATCAAGACACAATCTGACCATGATAATAAGTTATTCAGGTAGAGACCGGAGATATTTTATATTAGAAAATAAAATTTGGGAAGGCTGAACCCTTAGATAAAATAATGGTTAAGAGACAGTGTGAACAAGAGTCTATTATATGTGCATAAGTCATGTATACAAAGGATTGCTCAAAAATAACATTTTCAAGTTTCTAATACCAAATATAAGTTTGTACACTTGACCCATAACCCTTTTGTTTTTCTTAAGTCAAGTGTTTATGGATTACTAGGTCAGTAAGACAAAGAAGAGATTAAATCATATATTATATCCATGCATTTATGAAATTGAATACATGGGACTACATGGCATCATACAACACACCTGCATAAGCAAACTCATAATCCATAACATAACGTATTACACATTCAACACAACAAAATAAATTTGGTAGACATACGAAAAAAATTGCCGCAAACTTATGTATATCACACATGATTCATTCCAAAAAAAAAATTAGTTAGCTCAATGATAAGTCTTCGAGAATCTTGAGTGTCCACTAACCAACAAAGAATGGAACTCCTCTAGAATCTTATGCTTTAGGTTTAAGTTTTTTCAATGGCATAACCTATATTATAATAAAGGGAGTCATGCATGTATATGAAATGCTTGTATCTTGTTAAATTTTTTGAATGAGATGTCATGTATTTGTATCTTAATACAATTCAAATCTTGCTTCATCAACCAAATCCACGTGCAGTATCGACATTATGTATTTTCATCCCTTATGAAAAGCACATTTGGAACTATATTTCACTTCTTTATTTTTTAGATTATGTTGAAGTCAAACCCCAAAAGATAAGTGTCCCATTTTTTTTACATATATAATGACATCCTCTATTATAAGAAATGGTTCAGACTGTCATGATCTATCTTCACTTTGAATTGTCTTACCATCAAATAAGGTTGCCATTTCTTATCCATGTGAAGAATAACCAACATTTCCTTCTCTTAAATGGACTTAAGTCAAATTTTAACTTTTAGTTTGTAACTTTAAAAAACAATGGTCGTTCTTTCTTGCATGATAATTACACCCATGTCATTTTTCAAAGCATCACATTCCACAATGAAGGTTTTTATGAAATTTGGAGTAGCTAGGACCATAGTGGTGCATATGAATTCCTTAAGCTTTTTGAATGCTATAATGGCTACCTCACTCCATGGAAGAAATTGGTTGTCAATAAAGTTATGAGTGGTGTTATTATGTTGCCATAACATTTGACAAATCCATAGTAGTAACTTGTAAGTCCTAAGAATCTTCTTAGGCTTTTGAGTGTTTTAAGAACTTTCCACTACATTTTGGCCTTTATCTTGTTAGGATCCACATTGAATAATTTATGAGAGATAATGTGACCCAAGTAATCCACTTATTTGACTCTAAAATCATACTTAGAAGGCTTTGCATAAAGTTGATACTGCGTGAGAGTTTATAAAACTTGTTTCACATGGTACAAATGGTCTTCCAGTATACCATCAAATAACACAAAGGAAAACTTTGTCAAAATGGATTGAAGATGGAATTCATAAAAATTGGAAATGTAAAAGAGGCATTTATATAGGTATAAGGTGAAATTGTTTAGCTCTATGTAGTTTGGGCACACGAGCCAATTTTCATGCTTCTTACACACCACCACCATTTGAGAAGAGTAAGAATTTTGATTATGTCAAATAATACATACTTCCAGTATATCTGGTACCATTCACTCAATCTCACTCTTTTTCACATATGAGTACATGTAAGGTTTATTGTTAGTTGGTTGTCTCCCTAGTATAAGTTGAATGGCCTGGTCATGATGTATATTAGGTGGAAGTCCTATCATTATATCTCTAGATACTACTAAGTGTCTTTTAGTGATTTTCTGAATATCTTAAGGAGTTTCCATCTATGATTGTTGAGCGTCTAGGAAAATAATAGTGCCATAAATCCAACAAACATTTTGTTGAGCAGTTTTTCCATTTCATGTGAGCTCACCATATATGTGACCTTCACTTATAATCTTCACAATTGACATGTCTTACCCTCATAATGAAAGTGCCAAAAGATTTGCTACAAATTTATCTCTATTGTATCCAAAGCAATAAGCCATTGGACTCCTAAAACTATATTTTTGCCAGCCATGTGAATGAAAAACATAAGACTATTAAAATGGTAGTACCCCATTTCTATCTTTATATTGTGGCATTTTCCTGAATAATAAATCGTACCACCATCAACAATCACGATTTAAATTTTTGGAGTTGGAAAGATAAAACAGTTCAACCAACATGTTGTTGATGAAATTGTGAGTACTCACTGAATCAATTAACATTATTAGTCACTACTTCAAAAATCCCATAAACTTGAGGATTTTGGTGTACTAATCCATGATAGTATGTGGAAAGAGATGGTTAGCTATGGATCATATTGTGCTTCTTCTAGTTCCTCTTTGAATGTAATTTCTTATTCTTCTTTCTCTTCAATTTCTCCTAAATTATATAATAGTTTCTTCTCCACATATTTATGTCATATATTAGATTTTCTATCATAATTAAAACATAATCATTTGGCCATCTTTTATTTAACTTTTTGGGATGTTAATTTGGTTGGTTGAGGAAAGGATTTTGTTAGATAATTATGATCTTTGATGCTAGTGATTTTTCTCTCCCAATGGCCAATATTTTTTCCTCTACTCTTTCTGACCTGGCAATAAACTCAAATAAAGAAGGTGGACCAAATAAGCACACCTCATGTTGATTGTGGTCCCTTAGTCTACCTATAAATAGGTACTTCAAGTTATCCTTTGTAATATTCTCCACTCTAGAGGATAGGGTCTAAAATTTCTAAATGTAATCCTTGACTATATGAGTTTGTCATAACTCGGTGAATAGACTGAAGAAGTTATCCATAAGACTGATACTATAGTGTGTGGACAACTCTTCCATAAAAATAGATCATGTGATCAACCAGTTCTTCTTTTTATTTTGATTAGAAATCCAACAATACCAAATTAATTATTTTAATTCCAAGTACAAGGATGTCATTGCAACCTTTTGTGAGCATGGCTAGATGTAGATAAAATAATTCTTCAATTGGATGATCCAATTAAATGAGTCCTTTCAAGATTACACATGTAACTTTGCCACAAAGTGTTAAAAATTATATTTTAAATTATCTGTGTGTTAATCCAGAGCTTTATTGGGGTTCATAATGTGTTGATGTGTCACTCTATTGGAATTAGCAATGTGTGGATCTAACAATCCACTAGGAGCAGTAGAATCATTTATTTGTATTTTAAGTTAGGTTATTGAATTGAATGTTGTAATGATACCAAACTTCATAAAGATGTTTCAAGTTGAGCCAAATTGATAGTGTTTATTGGCATGCTTGCTTGAAATTGAGTTATATATTATTTATTAGCTATCTCTTTCACATGAAGGCCTTGTAAATCTGAAAGCAAATAATGCTCTAATTATTGATGTATCTTCCAATGTAAATTCTGAGGAAGAAAATAATGAAATCAATTATTTTGGCTATATTGAAAATGTTAGGGATACTAAATATACTAACCCTAAACATTTATCGAAGTCATTTGAAAATCACATGAAGGGAATAGGTTCTAGGTTGTTAGCAAAAATGGGAATCAAAGGAAGAAGTCATGGCATTAATGATCAAGGAATTGTCCAACCTATCCAAGTGGCAAAGAGACCACTCCGAGTAGGATTAGGATATGGAAAAGGACAAATGTCCCAAGAAACTGAGTTGATGGACTACTCAAGTAGTAAGCTAGAACATCCTGAAGAGCCAGAAGAAGTACTCTCTGAAGACACAATAGTCACATTGAAAAAAGAATCTTCAAATGATTCATCAAGGTATGAAAAGAAGAAATACTCGAATGTATTTTTTGATTATGCACAAGAGAGTCCTAAAATCAAGTTTAATAAAATTGACGAAAAGAAGTTGCCTAAGGAAGACATGAAGTTAGGAATTTACTTCAATGTAAGGGGCAAATGTTGAAGGAATATAATTAGAATCATCCACAACCTAAGGCAAAGGTTGTAACTACATCTTCAGTCAAGAAAAATATAGAGCCTCCTTAGATAGAATCTAGTCAATCAGAACCTAAGACGACATCAGCAAGGGAGATGATAGTCAACGAGAAGCTTATAGTTTAGAAATTATCACCTTGCAAAGGTAAGCAACATTTCTTCAAAAGAATAATTGTCAATCATTCTAAGATAGATGTTATTTTTGATAAGAATTATCAAAAGAATTTGATCTCAGAAGATATTTTTGAAACCATAGGTTTAGAAACTATTGACGTTGTGGATTGCACCCTTGACAGAAGGCTAAGTTTATGTCTTCCATGCGGCATAATGGAGACTCCTCTTTTGCCTATGGGTCTGGCAAAACTGAGGGGAGAATCTCTAGATAAGGGCTAGCTCCCTTTGATACATCTCTGAGTCACTTCACTACTACTAATATATAAAGGGGGGGTTGAAAAGAGAGAAGGATATTATAAATAGAAACTAACCTAAGACAATGATGTACCAAACAAGTTTGATCTACTCATTTACTCACACTTTAGACCAGAAGAGGACATACATACACTTTATCTAATGAAAAGACCAGACTGTAGGGAGCTTTAAATAGGGAGGCTTAATGAAGACACACAAAAAATGAACTTACCATAGGCACTATAGAAAACACACTGTCTGATAACCCTCTTATGTCTCTGCGCTCTAGATACAACACTTCTTGTTCCCTGAAAAAATGGTGCTTTGTCTATACCAAGTATGTTGGTGTCAAACTTGTGAAAGCATCATACAAAATGACTGAACACAAGGTTAATACTCAGACACACTCAGAGATATAACCAGTCAAATAGAGGTAAAACACATTCTATTGATTCAAGGTGAAATTTTGGGAGGGCTTCGCAAAATGAGAGATAGATCTTTTCTCAAAATGAGAAGTTACAATATATAGAGAACTTGGGAAAAGATCATTAACCAGTGAAGGGAATGAGACCCATGTTGTATTAAACACTCTTGCAATAAAGAAAAATAGCCCATGCTACTGTCATTTCTATTTAAATGCTTATGAGAAAGCCATGTTGTAAGTACTTAAGTCAATGCCCCTGTTGTCTGAGCCTACAGGAGTATGGGTTACTTATCCTATACTCTGACAAAGCGATCCCCCGTTATGTTGATCGGGCCATGTTCTCTTAAATACTCACATAATTGGCTGCTCATTTATGTAAAATTGAAGAAAAAACGGTCACGCTTTCACTGTTTGCACTCCTTGATGACCATTTTTTAAAGAGTGTTCCACCCACAGTAATAACTCTTTGTGCCAATGTATCCTGTGCCACATGGACTATTTTGTCTACTTCTTTGCTTGGCTTTTGTCCTTTTCTAGCTCTTTGGCCCTTCGGGCTCCTTTCTTGGTGATCTCTTCCTTTTGGCCTTAAGGCCTTTGAATTCCTTCGGGTTCACGCTTATGAATTCTTTTAGCATCTCTTCTAACTCATTTTCATGCGTGGGCCCATCTTTAAATATTTGAGAATTAATAGTTATTCCATTGCCCTAAATTTGACATCTATAAGGACATCACCAGACATTTGAACTTCCAACAGCTAGTTCACTTCGTTAAGATTGACATCTTTGGGCCTGTCATCCCTTTGATAATTTCCTCAGCCTTTTGTATTCCTTCAGCGTTTTGCAATTTAACCCTCCTGAATGGAAGGTATCCCTTCGGAGCTTGGAAAAGGTCCCTTCTTGGTCGCTAAGAGTCCCCCGCAAGGGCACCTGCCCTTCGGGCTCCCTTGGTTCTCAATTCCTTTGGAAAAAATGTCTGAAGGAATTCCTTTGGGCATTTATTTTGAAAGAGTTCAACCTTTATTTTCTCCTTGGATTTCCTTTGGACAAAAGTCTGAATGAATCTTTTATCTTTTGCCTTGTCTTTCTCTGAAGGAAAACTCTACCCTTTTTCTACCTTGTTCACTTTCTCGAAGGTGTTCACTGCCTTTTGTAAGGGCACCTTTGGTCAAAATTACCCTTTGGACCCTGCTGAACGGTCCTGTTTGCACCTGACTACCCTCTGCAAGGGCACTTGACCTTTGGGGCTTTGTAAGACACTTTCATTCTTGCTGGCCCATTCCCTTGTCAAAAGGCTTGTCTAAGGCATTTGTTCAAAGTGAAATAAGCTCCATATTGAATCAAAACCTACAGGTCTTAGATCTATCAATTATTTATAAGAACATGACTTATTTCAAAGGGAAATTGAGCATTTGCAGAAGGAGGATACATCCAAGACTGACGGTTTAGAACAGTTGGGAAAGATAGAGACTGACTTTTGGCCTGCAGGACCAAAATGGTCAACAAATTAGGTGATTCCCATGGGAAGCATGCCTGAGAAACTAAGCCACATAACAAACCATATTCTTTGGATAAGATAGATGATGGAAGTAATGTACATTTAAGTAAAACATTTAAACTAGGGATTGCAATTACCACAAACTTTTTAGATGAAGTTGAATTAGATGTGGTTCCACTTCAATTTAGTGATATTATCCTAAGTAAACCATATTTGTCTCTGAGAAAGGCAATGTTTTCCAAGAAGGAAAATCAATATAACATTCTAAAAGATGAGATAGAATATTTTGTACAAGCACATCGACAATAACCATTATAGGTAAAATGGTATCTTCAGTGTTGTTTAACTCATCTATATTATAGATAGGAACACTGTAGGATTACAAAAAGATGTCATCATGTGAAGCATTAGATACAACTCGAGAAAATAGATTGTATATTTTAATTTGTATGTTTGTAATTATTCTAGTGTTTATCAAACACACAATAAGGGAAATGTTTGTAAACTATGTTACTAGGTAAATTAGTGATTGTTATAACACCAGGTGACAGTCAATAGTTTCAGATTTGAAGACCTATCAAAGTACATCCAGAACCGACTGATATTCAAGAGATCATCTGAGCTAGAGCCAAAATCTAGAGATATGAAAATATCCTCATATAAAGTACTAGGTCTAGTACTAGCTTTTTGAGGACAAAAAGCTTTCTTAGTGGGGAGAATCAATCTAGAAGGTTCTATATTTTGTAGTCGTTAAATTACAAGATGATCATTATCATGACAATAAACTCTTTGAGAGTTTTTTGGTGCATTTCATAGTTTGCAAAATGGAGTCCATTTATGTTAAATATCACATTAAATAGGATAGAAAAATGATTTGGATAGAACCTCCAGTAGGACAATGATAAGTGGTGAATGGTGAGTGGACCACATGGTAGGTCCTCAAGCCACCATGTGGCTTGCCACCACAATATTGATCTATAAGCTAATTTTTTTTGGCAACCTGAGTCTAACTTGGAATACAGAGCTGAGTTGATTAGCAAGTTAAGACTTGAGCCAGGATAGAGATCCAAACTTCTAACTGGGATCGAGTTGGGATGATGATCGAGTTGAGATGATATCTCAAGCTAGAGGCGAGTCGGGATGGAGACCTGAGTTAGGGTGAAAATCCCAATGGAGCTGATTTGGGATGTCAACTTGGATGAGATCCAAGTTAACACAGACCAGGTTCAAGATTAACCCCGAATGGAAACTTCAATGGGAATATGATGGTTTAAGACTATATTTACTCAAAAATGATGAAACCTGAGCGCAAGACCCGAGCATGATCGCCATGTGATTTTTATAGGTTCTACCAAAACTCCCACATGCCTCCACAAATTTCCACATCAATGCCAAGTTTGTACATGACAACATAACCAATTTGCCACATGGACCAGCTATCACCCAAGTCAAAGTTTCCAAAGATAAGCAGTGAAAAATGTGGCCAAAGCTATAAGAAAATCATGAAGGATAAGGCTAAATAAAGCCTTTGAACTATTGAGAACCCACGAATGTGGGATAAAAAAATTTGCATAAGCATCCATGGGAGTCAAACCATGCTTAAAATGGTAAAAGATAAAGGACCCCATTGATAAAACCATGCATCCCAACACTATATAAAGTGCTCGATATGGAATTTGAAGACATAAGTTTGAGGGATTTCAAAGCGTGGAGTTAAGGGATTTGAACCCTTGACGTTCGAGTAAAAGTGAAAGTGCCCAACCACTATACCACATAGGATATACGAAGTATGAAATGAGTGATGTTGTATTTAAAAAATAATGGAAAAGCCAGTAGCGATTACAAAGACTAAAAGCCAGGGAACTTGCAAAGCTTGTGGAGGGTGCTCGATTTAGAATTGGGAAAAGTCCAAAAAAAGGACTTATATTTTTTTCCCAATGAAAAACTTTGTAGTTATTCATTTTTCATTTTGGAAATTTTTATAAGTACTTTTTAAATGTTTTTCCTAATGTATCGATTGATTTAGGACCCAGAGACATAGGCCATAGTGCCGAACTCTGTTATCAATTGAGTGTTGAATTTCTTGATTCCTTTTGATAAATTGTTGTTATAATTTAATTAGTAAGTTAAATATCTTTTTATTTTGAAAGATCTTGTAAAATCAAAAAAAAAATTACACAAGTGTATTATTGTTTGAGTTTATAGATCATCATCCTTGCTCATAATTTGTGTTGTGTTTGCCTAGTTAAATCTTCCTTGGTATTCAAGCATTTTAGATCTTCCTAAGAAGCATTTTATATCTTCCTAGGAAGCCTTTTAGATTTACCTTAAAAGCCATCTTGTCTTCTACATTGTCTAAATCTTCTACTGATGACATGTCGATAATTTTGAGTTGATCTAGTTCAATTTTGTCTCCAAATTATTTGCATTATCTTCTTAAGTATTTCTAGATCTCATCTCTAAATATATATCTTATTAGTTAGGTGTCTTATTCTAGCATGACTAAATTATTATCAGTGCCTCTAGTAGAAGCACCCACTATGACATGGCTTGCCCAGAGTAAAAAATAGGGTTATTAGACACCTAATATAATGCAGTTGTCTTATCAAGATGAATCCAATGGTTGCTATATTACTCTAGGGTAAAAAACATGAAAACCCAAAAACTAAAAAATCTACAAAGACTTAGGGTTACTAGAGGCCTATATTGTTATGATCACCTTGCAATGATGAATCCAACAAGTGTTATATTTCTCAAGGGTATCAAAATAGGGTTCCACACTATTTTATTAGCTTAGGACTACTTAGTGCATATAAAAACCTTTAGTTCCCCATATAATAAAAGATTTTTATTTTGACTTGCAAGAAGAACCAACAAAGTAGAGCAACAAAAATTCCTTGCCAAACATAAACATATCTAAGAAATCATAAAATAATTTTATAATAAAAATAACATATTTACTTGAAATAATGACTTTCACTTCTCTTTGAAGACCTAATGCACCACCAAAAAATCCCCAAATTGAAGTTCTGGTACCACTTTTAATAAACTTAATACATCACAAGAAAAAATTCATAATAATAGATATAAATTCAACAAATGACATGAATAGATTAATGATAGTGACCCACAGATAAGATAAAATAGAGTAGAATAAATTAAAGTAGAGTGTATCCATGCAATATAAGTAAAATAAAGAGCATAATAATGAATTATAAGATTGAACGACTTCGAGGGGAAACCTCTATGATCCTAAAATAAGAACATAATTTGTAATATGATGATCCAATGCTCAACACTACCTCCTATATATACCCTAATTAGGCTATGGGGACAACAAAATCCCATAAGACCAACTACTTGCATACTATATATATATATATATATTATCAACTAAGTAAAAGGTTATGCATGACATAGGTTGACCACACATATCCTGATACAATCAATAGGCTTAGGGCATAACACTTGCTTGGTGTTAAAAAAATGTGATTCATATGTATTTGAATATTTGATATATTTTCCTTGTGATGTTTGATTGCTTTTTTCCTTGGAGTTATGTAGAATGTTGTATATGATTTGTCATTGAAAATTGAGTTTATAAATGTTTAGATAGAGTCAAGATGATTGTAATTTAAAATTTTGAGCCAATTCAAGACTCTTACTAGGTCTCTACTATGATTATATAAATGCTATCAGGATCATACGACCAATCCATATGAAGTGATATACAACCTATAAATAATTTGATGTTTGTGTTTGCATCATCCTAATTTCCAAAAAAAACCTCACTCAAATTTCCAAACATTTACTTTGATCACTTGTAAAAGACATTTTTTGTGAAAGCTCAAGGAAAAAAAAATGTTTTGGGCATGCGGTAAACCAAAGAATAACAAAATGATATTGATATTTTTCAGGCTTATATAGAGTAACAATATCATATACAATAAGCCTTAATAATTAGAATAGTTCCAATAACATGCAAATGCAGTGTTATGTAGTGTGCATCTACCATAAGCGTATGTGCTTCAATGAATGCTTTAATGTTTGTTTGATTTTCTATAAAATGCTTGCAAGTTCTTAAGAGATTCCTATGAATGATAAATAGATTATTTGGATTTTCATCCATGTAAATAAACTACAATGCTTTAATTAGGACCCTTATTATTATACTAATTGACAAAGTAATGACTAAATTGGCACATTAATTGACAAAGTAACAACTAAAAAAGTAAAAGTCGAGACCACACAAGACAAGTATCTTTGATCAAAATGGGCCACTAGAAAATTAAGGAGCATCCTCAATGCTTTAGACTGTCGAGAACTTTAGTGACACTCCAAATAAACTTCTTGAGAAACTTAAAAATATAGAGAAAGAGAAAGGGAGAGAGAGAATAAGAGGATACAATAAAACATGCAATTTAATGATTTATTAATAAATGTATAGGGGCCATTTTAGGTGTCTACACCTATAAGAGTGTCCAAACATTAATAAGAAAAAAAAATTATGTGAAAGAGAAATTTGGGTTAACCATGTGGATAAGGCAACAGGAGTAAAAGAAAGATTACCATGTCAAATAATTTCTTCTTATTTGTGATTATGACTTAAAAACCTACATAGAAGTAAACATCAAACGGAAAGTGAAAATGTTGATGACTTAGAAAAAGGAGCAACTTCCACCATCTTAAGTGTGAAATTTGTAAGTGAAAAAAAATGAAAGAAAATTATAAAAAAAGAATATACCTATTTTATAATTTAGGGTTGGTGGAAACAAAATGACATCCCTAATAGAGTGCAGGGCTTACAATAAAAACTGAATCAAATACATAGACAATCTAAAAGTTGACATCATAACCATTTTGTTTGATGAAGTAAAATTAACTAAAACAATAAATTTTGTGATAAAAAGACCCGATATAAAAAATAAAATAGATATATCATAAACATAACTCGACGTTATTATAGCCCCTCAAGTTGTACTTAGAAAATGCAATATTTAAAAAATAAAAAAATAAAAATAATTTACATAATATTCTTTCATAGAATAAAACAATTACAACACTCAATCTAAAACTAATAACAATAGTACTTCAAATAAAGAATACAATATTTATCTAATACAACTCCAAGGAAAGTAAATACAATACAACACAGCTACGGTTGGTCTCATAATACAACATATGTTGTTCAAGTATAATCAAACATAATTATTACATTTACATTTCCTTTAGGCATCTAACCTAATATAATAATAAAAATATCAAGCTCTCGAGAGCTCGAGTTGAACCAACTCGTGTAACTCTGAATTTCAAGTGTAGTCTCTAGATAAGTAGTACTATTATGGGAAGAAAGAGAATCATCTAAGCACTTTTTCGCACCAACCATAGACCAACTATCCCCCACATAATTCCCTATCTGAGAATGGCCCTCCCTTCATGGATAGGTAGATAGAACGATGCAGAAATCTAAATAACAAGCCAATTCCCAAGTGTGTAAGATTTATAAAACTAAACATGCAGTGTATCATAAAAAACGCATTCTATTACAAGATATCGCACTTACGTGTAAATCAAACATACCAAAGATAATGTCTCACCATACATTATTTAACCACAAGATTAAGTACACCCTCCTAGCAATCATATCACATCACATGCTAAACAAAAGAGTAAGAAAATTATACATTTATTCATCGACGCACGAATGAATCCTACATTAAAATCAATCCCAAACTGGAAATAATGACCATGTTTTCACCACCCAAGTACAATATATATTAAACTAAGATTTAACTATTATAATAAGATCCAAATGACTAAACCCCATGATATCCCATAATATCATAGTATAGTGTTCTAAGGCACTACTACTAGTTCTTCCATAATTAGCCATACAAAGTATTCATAAATACATAGATGTATACGCTTTTAATCAAGCAAGAATATATAACAAAGCAAAACATACAACATATAAAATTCTAATATAACATCCATTTACACTATCAAGGTTGTATTCACACATACATGATGTCCTACTAACTATTATAAAATGTATTATTCAAGTAATAACCAACATATACATCTAATCAGTCAACGTAGGTGAGATTCTAGACTTACAGCTACAGTATATATCATTTGAGTATATATATTTAAGCTAAAATATTCTATGATATCACATACTATCATAACTCCTTGTGCATGAGCACCCTATTCAAACACGAATAAATAATCTTATACTTATAATTAACAAATAAGTACAAAATTATACCACCTAGGTATACCATAGATCATACTACACAATAATAATAAGATGAAAACATAATCTATAGGCACACATCTTGATGTCTTATTTTATACTATAAATGTATAATCAATTACAGATAAATTACTCTCACAAAATATAATGCACACACATTTTCATCTTTACATGATGCTACAAAATTTAACCTTGCCAACATGTTTGCATAATACTTTAATGCTACATATATACTATTTCTCTATTAGCATTCTAATCATAGCCTTTGTATAGATTTAGATAATATAATTTTATCATAGGGATATAGTATAAACAAAAGTATAGTGACATTACCATTTTAAAATGTCTAACTTTGTTTTAGTTTACGATATTCTTAAAACTATAAAATTTTAATGACAATCATTAATGTAAATGGCTTATAAAGATAAATAGCCACATCAAATCATTGATTGACTAAAGCTCATCAATTAATATGATACAGATTAGAGGATCACAATAATTTTGAGAATCAACTGTCTCATAAAATCATATTCTTTGTCATATGACCATAATCCTTATTAATAAGTGCGTTAAAATTTCATGAGTAATATCCTCTGTAAGACTTTTAATTGTAAAGATGTATTTATCCTAATTCACAAGGTGTCTTCCTCGTGATCAAACTAAATTGACAAGTTAAGTTATTTTTCAATCAACTTAGTTCACATATATTTATGTTGCATTGTAAGCAATAACCACATCTAATATTTTACTATTTCTTACCAAACCAAGAATACAAAACAATCCAATATTGGTTTTTGACCATGGTAAGAGTTAATAACAAATTGTTTAATATTTTTCCATTTTTCTACCCTCATAAGGATATTATGATAATCATGCTGATAAATTTGAATGCAAATCAGGTTAACAACGCAATTTGGAAATCTGAAGCAAAATTAAAGTTCTATTAAACATTTGTTTTTGCATTAAAGGAGATACATAATTTCTTTTTCTTAAAAAGACTCAACATTTTTATCCATTAAAATTTAATGCATATAATTTATAAGTTGAGTGTTCCAAATAGGCACTCGACGTTACTAATTAAATGATCTACGTTAATAATTACATAAGCAACATTTAAATATATATCTTCAGCGAGTTTAATTTATTAAATTAGCCAATCATAAATCAACAAGCAGTAGTGCTAATTTTCTACATGTAACATTTTAATATAAAGGCTCTATTTTCAAGATTATGACTCAACTTTTCAAATTATATTCTCAACATTCCTATAATGTATATACTCAATGCGCACTTATAATATATATTCATTGCATTTCAAATTGTATGCACGTCTTACTATTATTTGCTTAACAGATTTGACAAATGACAACATTTTTCTATTTCTATACTTGGCATTTCAAATGCTGAACTTAATGTTTTCATTTTATATATATACACAAGAGTCATCAATATATATGTTGTGATATAATTAAGTGACATAGCATTCCAAACAACTAGCTCAGCTACTATTTTTTCTTAAACTTAGATGTAGCCACATGATACAGATGTTGCCTTAAAACAAATATCATGAAGCCCATAATATTTATAAACGTTGCCAATACCTTTAAGTATTACACCATCGTTCACTATGCATCTTTATATGAATGCATGCTACATATATATATATATATATATATATATATATATATATATATATAAGGGAGGAGTTGTTATTTACTTGTAGGATTTAGTCTTTAAATAAAATGCAACAGTGTTTATATGAGACGTCATTGATACAACATAGTTAATATAAATGATGTTGCCCAGCAAATAGTTTACTTGTAGATGGATTAGGGAACAATTCTATATTTAGGCATATCACTTCTTAGAAAATTTTGAAATGTTGACCATACATATCAAATCACTACCAATAATTTAATTTTCTAGTATAAATAAGGCGCAAGCCAGTATAAATTGAAATGTTGCCAAAGCCTTTAGACATTGTCAATAGAATATGCTTCAAGGTAAGACGCTAGCCAAGATACGATGCTACTTGAACTAAATCATTGCTAAAAATATTCATTAGTATACAGTTCAACTTTTGATTAAAGACCACTTATTTGATTCAATAATTGATATAAAAAAGTGTTTTTATCTTTACTCAATGAATTTAACTTAAACACAAGGACTTCATTTTAATATTTGACACTTTTATTTTAGATGATTGGCGTAGTCTAAGTAATTAAGACATTGCATAAGGGAGTAATACACTAACTTAAATAAGTATGACACTACCTTCAAATTTGTTCTTTTCAAAAACAACACACACAGAGAAAAATAATTACAGAATCAATCTTTTTGAATTTGTCTCCCTTCTAACTTTCCCTGATTCTTTCTTAATCCTCCTGCCTTCTTCTTCTTCTCTATTTTTCTTTGTGTATTTTCTATTTTTTATCTTCATTTATTTATAAAACTCTTTCCCCTCGTTATGTTGTGCCCTTCACTTTACATGCATTTCTTTCTTCAAATTCTCTTTCATGCATCTCATCATTAAACCCTTCTTAACAAAAGTTATCTAATCCATAGTCTATCTTTAATAAATATAAAATATATATTATTGTTCAATCAGATAATTATGTCTCAATTCCTAAAGTTAACTTAAATTTAAGACTAAGTTGGCTAATAAAATAATAATATCTAAATTCTTAGCTTTCAATAAATTTCATGTATGTTTTATTAAAACTACGTTTAGATTGCTATCACTCAAGTTTAGAATTTTAAGATAATTCAAATTTCATGAAAATAATTAAAATAAAGATAAAATTTTAATTTAACTAATAGATATTACGTCAATAATTGCTTCTAATTGTCAGAGAATCATATCTACAATAATAACATCTATGTAGCAATTAAATATTATTTTCTTGATTTAAACACAAAAATCAAGATAATTATTAATAAATAAATCTTATTTGATTTATGCATATTATGAATTACATATATATGTAAAAGTAATCACAAACAAGATTTCCATAACCATGTACTAACATTTAAAGCATGTTATACATATAATATTTTTAAATATAATGTGCATGTGTGTAGGGTCACTAGTAATTTCTATAGTTATCTCTCAATCATCTCATCTAGTCCATCCTCTCCTATGATGCTCTCCCTCATCAAGCTCTGAGGGTAGGATAAATCTTATATCCACCTCGCAACAAGTAGATAGTTAGTCTGAGTTATCATATATCACCGAATGATACAAAACTAACAAATATACATATCCACAGTGTATAAAATAATAAAATACAACTATCACATTATAGATATTAATCAACAATATCATTTTCCCATACTAGTACATGTTATAAAACTCAAGTTAAAGCAATGATAATCAGATAATAACCATATTAATTCATGGATTTAAAGGTTATTAATTATAAGGTGAAATCAAGATATGACATCTTTTCTCTTAAAAATAGTCATCATCCTAATGACATTGATTCTAACAATAGTTTTTTATTAACAAATAGAGTTTAAAAGCATAAAAACATAGTATCAAGTATCATATCATGAAAATAAATACAAAATTTACCTAAAAAACTCATCATAGTTCTCTCATGTAACACTATTCTTAGTTTATTGGTCTTATAAGACCCTACTCGATGACATTTCATATTATGTAAATAAGTTTTGTGAATGTCAATTATGTTGATTGGTTCAATCATGACCACTCGATGTCCAGAACCACAAGACAAACCCATAATAAATCGATAAAAGTCTTACTGACTTTCTAAAAATATATGAGATCATCACAAAAGTCAAAACAAATGATCAGGGAGAGTTTCACAAAACCTTTCAGTCCTTTGCACATATATCTAACTTAGAGAGTGTATTTCTCATATAAGAGAAAAGTATTAAGAGAACCCGACAAGAATGATATGTATATGTTAATATTATCACTACATCACATAGCTTCAGATAAGTGTAACATATCAATACTATCATTACTCAATCAGAGCTCCTGATAAGTATGATGATGAATAAGAATTGGTAATAATGTATATAAAATCATGCAATACCTATCCACAATATACATATGTATGGCCATACAACTAAATTTAACAAGTTTTGCCTGTTGAATCCTGAATTTAATAAGATTGTCTATCAAATCTAATTCAATATCAACAATTTGAGTCAATATGAGGCTAAGTCAGATACCGTCCTATCATTTAGAACTCACGTTCCTAATTCACCACTCGTCCCTCAAATCTCCATGACCTGTCGATATCCTCAATATCCACAAGGTTCTATGAAACACAAATCTGCACTAACAAATCATAAAAAGCAATATTATATGCTAAATAATTCTAGATGTACTAACATACAAGAAAAATTGTTACAATCATCTAAAGTCTGTATTAAGTTGCTACTAATCAAAAATAACTAGTATCATATTCTACAACTTAACCTAAAGTGTTATATTCATAATTAAAAGATAATAATTAACATAACATACTAAGGCCAATGATTATACCATCCTTATAACCTTAAAAAAGATGAGATGATGTATCCTTGTTTGTACGACTATCACATAACAAGTTAAAAAGTTTACCTCAACCATTTTTAGACTACCAATATCTTCTAAACATCTTATACCTTACTCCCAAATAAAGGTACATATATAACTCTTCAAAACAACATGCTTCAAATAATATCAGTCTAAACAAAATTATATAATAATTATAATCACTAGAATTTAAATAAATTCAATGTTAGCCACTCCTCGTGGTTAAGTACACAAGTACAGATAAAATAGTGACTCTAAAAAGTCATAAGTGAAAAGTAGAGAGCTAAAATCTCAAAAACAAAACTCCTACATACCCTCATATGGTAAAAGGAAACACTGAAACCCAAGTTGCCAAATCACTATTCAGTTACCACACTTGTAAGGATAGTATTATAACCTACCTCCAAAACTAGAACAAAATACTAACCTCAAAGATGCATCAATCTATCCAAACCTACAACTTCTCTCATCAAGAAGTAGAAAATACTATCTCACAAACTCAAGGGAACAAGATCAAACAACATTCGAAAAAAAAAATTATTTTAAAGGAAACACTAAATTAACATCCTGAGAATATGAATCTTCTCAATAGATAGAAATGATGTAAGAAGAGAGTGAGAGCAAAACATTTCACCTCTAAGCTAACCAAGAGAGACGACTCTTCTTCTCAAGTCTATAAAAATACAAGCATGCTAATCTATATAACAAACTCATAACACAAAGGGATATAAATCAAGACATCTACATTCAACTACAAGTAAATTTCCACTGCACTAGGTGGTACCATCTAGAATGGTCTTATAAGATTTATCACTCCTAAGTTTTGTGTAAGAAAAACACAAAACTAATGCATAAATACTTAAGTGAGGAACACTTCATACATAAGACACAAATGGTGAAGGTGATTTGATTTCCAAGAAAGATATGTAATCATACTCAAAGTGTTTAATCTAAAGATCAAAAATATGGTAAAAAACTCTTGTTCACATTTCATGACCAAAGCTATGTACTCTCCTACCCAAACACCTTATAAAACCATCACAATGAGACACTTGATAAACCAACCCTTTAACAACTTTAAGGGGGTACGAATGCTCTAAAGGCAAATACTCAATGTACCAAACATAATTTCTTAATTCTCCTTTTTGATAAGGAGAAGGATACGAAAATGCTAATGGACTCATTGGTCCTAGAGTTCAAACCACAGCTTTGATATTACACGTTACAACCCCTCAAGTTGTACTTTAAAAATGCAGTATTTTTTTTTAAAAATTACATAACATTATTTCATAAAATAAAAAAATTATAACACTCAATTTAAAATGTAGAATAATAGTACTTCAAATAAAGAATACAATATTTATCTTATACAACTCGAAGGAAAGTAAATATAATATAACATAACTACGATTGGTCTCAGCATACAACATATGTTATTCAAGTATAATCAAACATAATTATTACATTTACATTTCATTTAAGTATCTAACCTCATACCATAAATAGATACCAAGATCTTTGGAGCTCGAGTTGAACCAACTCGTATAACTTTGAATCTCAATTGTAGTCTTTAGGTTAGTAGTACTGTTATGAGTAGGGAGAAGATCATTCGAATGCTTTTTCACAACCATGGACTAACTATCCCCTGCATGATTCCCTATCTGAGAATGGCCCTCCCTTCATAGATAGGTAGATAGAATGGTGCAGGAATCTAGAGAACAAGCAAGTACCCAAGTGTGTAAGATTTTTAAAACTAAACATGTAGTGTATCATAAAAACCCTATTTTATTGTAAGATATCATACTGACATGTAAATAAAACATACCAAAGATAATATCTCACCATACATTATTTAACCACAAGATTCATACTAAGTACATCCTCCTAGAAATCACATCACGTCACATTCTAAACAAAGGAGTAATAAAAGTATACATTTATTTATCTACGCATGAATAAATCTTACATTAAAATCAATCCCAAACTGAAAATAATGACCACTATTTTTACCATTCAAGTAAAACACATATTAAACTAATATTTTAACTACTAAAATAAGATCTAAACAACTAAACTCCATGATATCCCATAATATCATAGTCTAGTGTTTTAAAGCACAACTAATAGTTATTCCATAATTAATCATACAAAGTAGTTATAAATACATAGAAGCATACATTTTTAATCAAGCAAGAACATATAACAAAGTAAGTCATACAACACATAAAAGTCTAACTTAACATTCAGTTACGTTCTCAAGGTTGTATGCATGCATACATGATGTCCTACTAATTATTACAAAACATATTGTTCAAGTAATAACCAACACATACATTTAATCAGTCAACGTAGGTGAGAGTCTAGACTTATAGCTATAATATGTACAATCTGGATGTATACATTTAAGATGAAGTATTATATGATATCCCATACTATCATAGCTCATTATGCATGAGCACCGTATTCAAACACAAATAAATAATCTTACACTTATAATTAATAAACAAGTACAAAATTATACCATTTGAATATACCCTTGATCATGTTGCACACTAATAATCAAATGAAAACATAATCTCTAGGCACACATCTTGATGTCCTATTTTATTCTAGAAATGTCTAATCACTTACACATAAATTGCACTCACAAAATATAATGCACACAAGTTTTCATCTTTATATGACGTTATAAAATTTGACCCTGTCAACGTGTTTACATAATACTTTAGTGCTACAGTTATACTATTTATCTATACTGGTATTCTAAGCATAGCCTTTGTATAGATTTAAATCATATGATTTTATCACAAGGATATAATATAAATAAAAGTATAGTAACATTACTATTTAAAAATGTCTAAATTTGCTATAATTTATGATATTCTTAAA